>OY728164.1:1813436318-1814686318 GCA_963277665.1 Viscum album | reverse complement strand
CCCAATGGTTTTTTGTGTTATTAAAATAATTTCTTCCATATTTCTCTTTATTTATAGCTCTATTTAAAGGATTGTCTATGAAAGATAATATGTTTATCTGATTGACCAGTGTTTGGTATTTTCAGACTATCAAAAAGGGATTTGGTATGTGATCTAATGCTTTATTTCTATAGGATGGTGTTTTCCTATAAGTGTTTTTTGAATCGTCCAATATATACATCTAATTCATGTTGTTTCACTGAAAAAAGATGATCATTTATGGGACCTTGATGTTATATCCCAATGATCATAATTGTTCCACCCATGATCTAGAGATAAGAGTGGGTTTTTTGCTGAATCTATGGTGAGAATACCTCATTAGTGAGAATTTTTTCATATGACCTGATCAAAAGTGAATATGGATCTTATTTTCTCAGAATGGTATAGATTTTTAGGATTTTTGTACTATAGAGATTCATTAGTATTGTTATTTTGATACCACCATCAACATAAAAAATTGTAATATTGTGGCTATGACATTGAGAAAGATGTCATGGAATGATATTCTCTAAGATTAATTGGATGATTAGAGTGATATTGGAGAATTAGAAACAATTCAATTGGATGTGAGGTTGGATGATGGAGTATTTTCATTCCTTCATATGTTGGTCACATATTAAAAAATTTAATATTTAGATATATATTATTGGTTATAAATATATGAGGACGAGATTCATGATTGTGTGGGGCATGGTGATACCATGTAGGGTTGGAAAAAACCATATGTTTTGTTATTAGATGTTGTTAGTTCATGTAGTAATGAGCGATGATCTCCTTCATGAGACTCCATGATCACTAATAATGGTAATCCATGTAGTGTACAAGATTCACATTTTTTTAAAAGGATTGTTTTTTGGGGGTCTTATATGAATAAGGTAGAATAAGTGTTTTTGGAGTTGGTTGTGTGATTTCATGATGTTCAGATGTCTATTATGTCGAATAGGGATGCACTTTTTACCACAAGAGTGTAAGATAATTGCATCATGATTTTTGGAGGTATTTTTTTTATTAGAACCACTATCCACCCTCATATAGATGATAGTATAGAGTATAAAATCCAGAGTCCAGTTGATATATTTTGGTTTTGAATCTTTTAATATTGTGTGTAATTGGAATTACTTTCTCCTTCTATTGAATTTTTATATAATACTAGTTATCCCTCTTAATTTATAATGGATCTATTTGAAGAGTTTTTTGGGAGAAAATTTCTTCCACCATTATGATAGATGGTGGTTGGGGACACTATAGTACCTGGTCTCAATATG
The DNA here is from genome assembly GCA_963277665.1 of Viscum album. NCBI lineage: Eukaryota > Viridiplantae > Streptophyta > Magnoliopsida > Santalales > Viscaceae > Viscum > Viscum album. The sequence continues at coordinate 1,814,685,014 of OY728164.1, read as the reverse complement.
CTACAAATCATGGATGAAAATGACTGATTATTTTTGAAATGATGAAATCAGTGCAAGACCAGCAAAAATATAATGATTATTAATAGGAATCCATTGATGATTTAATTTAGAGACATGTTTTCATAAATTATTCGTCTCGATGTGTGTAATGTTGGTATGATGGGGGAATGTATTCTCCCATGTTTGTTAGGTCCTTTGAGGTGTTCAGACAATATAGTAAGGTGTCTTATCAATTAGTGCTACCAATGTTGATGCAAAAGATCTAAGAGGCCTTTCTCATGACTCGACATCATCAATATAACTAGGATTAATAACATGTGCTGTAATGAATTGATATGGATTTTGAGGATGACACAATGTTCATAGAGGGGCTAGAATAGATCTTGGATCAATAAGAAATAGTGTTTCATGGTAAAACTATTTCCGTAGTCGATGTGTTGTGGATGCATTTTGGTATAGAGGGGAGTACAAGGGAGAGAGGGGGGAAATATGTTCACATTACGTAACAATATTTTATGTTTTTTTCAAATCATTTTTATTATTTTGTGATGCTTCGATCATCAGGATTTATAAGAGGATTTGTTTCATTAATTTTTAATTTTCTATGATTTGTGAAGTGTGGATAAATCCATGCATGTGGAAGATATAATTCCTAGATTTATATGTTGTAGTAGTGTGGTTGGTTGATTTGGGAAGTATATAGGTTGATATGGATGTGCTGATAGATGTTAGTTGTGTGATTACATGTGTCTAGTACCATATTTTGTTGAATTATACCTGATGATAGGGGGTTATGTGATTTTGAATGTCGATTTATTTATGTGGTCATTTTGTGGGTGTTTTAGTTTTGTGTGATTGTTTGGTGGTAGTGTTCATGGTTTTACAAGAACCATCATAGGTATCAAATGAGTTTTTTGTTCAAAACCTATTAAATTAATTTTTAATCATAAGGAAGTGAACATTAATAAATATATTTTATGTAATGGACTATTCCCTATCATTCAATTTATATAATATTTTTGTTTTTTATATGTAGTTTTAGATCATATCCTCTGGTTATTTTATTTTTCTTCCATGTAGTCACATGTTTCAACATGATGTCAAGGAGAACAATCATCTATTTCCCCATTCAATAGATAGGATTTCCATTCTTTTAGTAGAAATTTTAGGATAATTACTCCACATTTATGGTTTTTTTTCATTCATTAACTTTTCTGGTTTAGTTTGTTTTCATGTGGAAGTTTTGTCTTAGTAGATTTAGTTGGCATGATTAGATGTTTTTTCATGGGATATGTTTGTTTGGTTTTGTGGCCAGTTTACATGGCTGTTAGTTTGTTCTAAGGACCAGATTAATCTATTCTGTGGCTTGGTTGGTTATGTAAAATTCCTACATGGATGGATCATCTATGTGAATCATCTACGTGTCTAGATGTAGAAAGTGAATTTCTTACATGGATAGATTGGCTTCAGGAATTATTTATGTTGGTGGAATAAATTTGTGAATTGACTCTATTGGAGACTGTCTACATGAATTGGATATATGAATGAATCTACATCATGGTTGAGCCTGAATCATGATAATGGTTATGTATCAGTATGGATAAATGTGGATTTTTGTTATATGGAATATTCCACATTTTTCCCATATATGTTACGTACAAATATCCATACAGAGGATTTGATTTCATCAATTAAGGAAATATAAATTCTATCTTTCAATGAATATTATTATTTTAATTTTCTATTAATCCATGTTAGATTTAACGAGATCCACAATAATGATTAAATAAAATTTTATTATATGAAATTACAATTGTACCACATATTTGAATTCAATAAAATAATATCATTACCATTGCTCATTACTTCTTTCTTTCTCTCAATATTGGATGTCACAAAGTCCTTCCCATGCAGCCATAGAACCCTATTGTCGTTGTATTTAGTTTCTTCCAAATAAAATATAATACTTTGAGAATAACATGTGTTTTTTAGTAAACCATGTCATTCTTCAATAATATAAGAATTTGAAGCCTTGTTTCCATTCAATTTATATCACAGAGGATATTTTATTCTTTTGTTATCCACTAGAACGATTATTTCATATGGGTTATTGATGATTAATTAATTTTGATAACTGAATTAATGTTCAATATGATTCTTTTCTCAAGCTTTTACAATTTTTATATTATATTTATATTATGGATTATATTGTCTACATTACCCATTGAAAAGTAAAGGGGATGGATAATTTGTTTTGAAATTATATTTTATGATGTTGAAAACCTATTTTGTGCTATGTGATATAACTTTAAATAAGAAACTGAATATGAACTTACAAATTGTTGATGATATTTTTTCCAAAGGATTATGTCTAACACCATGATTCCCATAAAAGAATTATGTGGAATTGATAAAACACCATCAATAATTTGGTAATATTTTTGTGATTTGTTGTGATGTGTGTTCATGATGTGAGGAAACAATTTGCAGTTTTATTTCGATGATTTATGGAAGTGACGTGATTGGTTTTTTTGGTCGTACAATGGTTAAGTGATGAAGAGGTTTTTTGTTGTTGTGGGATTATATTGATGGATGCTGGTATGTTATATGTCTATGTAATGTTTTCATATTGTCACTGACTTTCTTGATGAGTTTTATGTGTTTCTTGTTTGTTCTGTGTGATTTCATTTTTATAGGCTCCTTAGTAGTGATAGGATAACTAATTAATATTGTATTAACTATCCAGTGATGGTTTCAATAAATTTTTTTTTAAAACAAAAGGTGTTGAATAGAAAGACGTGTTATATATTTCAATAAATATTTGGATATGAATTGTAGGTTGTGAATTTTTCATGGTACTCAGTATTTAGAGGTTGTAGTACATGGAGTGGTTTATTAAGCTTAGTTTATAATTTTTCATGTTGGATTGTTTTTCGTTAAATAATAAGTTTTTTAATCATTATGTATATATATAATTTTATATTTCTTGTAATTTTAATGTGTGCCACAACTAAATCGAGATCTTCTATTGATACGCATATATTTCTACTAGGTTTTTTCAACAACATCCATGGGATGATGATGGATTGATTTCTACATGGTATTTCTATGTCTTACTTCCAAGAATGTCTATATGCATTTATGTAGTTGGTTAGTTCCAATGACGGCACTACATGATGGAAAAGGTTTCTTTGGGATTGATGTGAAATGACTCTTCTATGGGGTGGCTTATAGTGGAGGTAATTACAAGTTAAATTGAGGGAATGATGATGAGGTAATTAATGATCAATATAAATAAAAAATCATCATATGGTCATAGTATTAATGTGATATATCTGGTTTTTTAGTGTTTAACATGTTGTGATGGTGATGTGAGGTGATGATATTTGTTATTATAAGACAATAGAGAACCATGAAATATGATTTGTGGTTGTGAGAGTAGAAAATAAGTGGGAAATGGGTTCAGGGTACACATTATTGATATTCTTCATATTATTTTGTTATTTATAGCTAACATTACTTGTTTGTCATTCCATGGTGATGTTGGGATCAGTTAGTTGAACATTTTTTGGTGTTGTTGGATTAGATTTTTTCACAGAAGTGACCTATAATTATTGATTCGCATATTCAAGAGAGAAACTCATACACCATGTACCCTTTTCCTGGTTCTGAAAAAACAGAAATTGGTGTTGATGTAAGGCGACCCTTTAGCTCTTTGAAACTCTCCAAACATTATTCATAACACTAGAATGGAACATTCTTTCTTTTAAAATCTTTCATCGTTGAAGCCAAACGTAAAAAATCCGGAACAAAATGCCGATAATACCCAGCTAGACCGAGGAAACCATGTACCTCAAACACATTTTTTGGTGGTTTCCATGAGATAACAGCCTCTATCATTTCTGGATCCACAAAAACACTGATTTCAAGAAATAACATGGCCCATAATATGGACTTCCTATATCAAAAAGTCACACCTTCACAATTTGGCATACAACTGATGATCGCTCAAGATCCCTAGAACTGTTTCCAATTGCCGCTCATGCTCCCCCTTTGCTATTGAATACACCAGAATATCATCCACAAAAACGATCACAAATTAATCCAGATATATCTAAAACATATCATTCATCAATGCCATGAACACCGCTGGTGCATTCATTAGACTAAAGGGCATAACCACATATTCATAATATCCATGTCTAAATTTGAACGTTTTTTTAAGAATATTGTTCTTCCTCACCCACAATTGATGAAATCCTGACCTAAGGTCGATCATGGAGAACCACGGGGCTCCCCTCAAGTAGTCGAAAAAACAATCAATTCGTGGAAGTGGATATTTGGTCATTATCTTAACATGGATATGTATATGATAATCAACATAGATCCTCAATGTTCCATCAACCTTACTCTCAAAAAACATCGACGCTTCCCACGACGACGTGCTAGGCCGGATAAACCCTTTGTTTTCTAACTCTCTAACTGGACATTCCATTCCCACAATTTAGCTGCTGCTATTCGATAAGATGGAAGTGAGATAGGATTGGTCCCCAGAAGAAGATCAATCGTGAACTGAACTACTCTTATGGGAGGTAACCCATAGAATTGTTTGGGAAAAACATCCATGATCTTATCCAGTATTTCCAGAAGAACACTCAACACAACACCTTTAACTAAATCCAATGACATCACCGCCAACAGATTTAATAACAAGACCACTGCTGGTGCCAACAAACTAGTTGAACCCTGCCTTTTATTCCTCTCTCCTATAAAGAGATATCTAACACCATCGTGTGTCTTAAAAGTCACTGTCTATGCATTATAGTCGATGTGGGCCTTAAACTCAACCAGCCAATCCACTCCATGGATTACATCATACCCATACATAAAATGATCTGAGAAATTACACATTATCTCAACCTCACCCACAACGATAAAATGTGCTCTACACAAGAAGGCATGACACTCTCTTCGGCCCAGAAGAGTTTGAATTTTAAAAACCAAAGGCATAATTTTTACCATTATTCCCACAAGTCAACCACACTTGAAGCAATAAAAGAGTTTGAGGCATCCGTATCAAACAAAAATTTAATCATGGTAGAATTTATAAGAATAGTACCTCACAGTGTGGATGGTCCCAACTGATCATGTACCACAACCTTCTCGGCATCGAACAATTCCTTAGTTTCCACAATATGATCTTTCCCTACTGAGGAGTTGTGGTGTTATGAGAATCACTATAACTGACTTTGATATGATGATGAGGGGTATGTTGATGTCCCCGTCACATCGATGCATATGACTTCTGTGATCTCTGAGGAGTTTGACGCTCACCCAGCCTCAGATCATTCCTACAATATCACTGAAGATGCCCCATCTGCTTACAATTGTGACATGATAGAGGTTGTTTCATAAAATCCCGCTTGATATGCACCGTAGAGACACACTGAAAGCATACTGGATGGATTTGGGGAATCGAAGGAATATTCACCGATCCTACCATCATATTATGTTCCATAATAAAACCCTATGAATAAGTGTATCTCCTCCTCGTGAACCAATCATTAGACTTCCCACTATTCCACATGGGTACCACCATACTTCATCCGCCTAGAGCTCCCAAAAAAATCGCACTCATCCACAGATGCTCGATTCACCATCTCTGTGTAATCATCAATACATAACACTGCTACCTTTGAACAAATATCTTTCCTTAACCTGGCATCGATGATCATTTCCTTCAATGACGTGCTACACACCACCTTCGGTGAAAACCATAATAATATCATAAACCTAGCAAAATATTCTTTCACATACATATGCTATTGATTTTGACTGATGAAATCAGTTGTGCGCTGAATTATGAACATATGTGGGTACAATTGTTTATTAAACAATTCCTCACAGCCTTCCCACATCATACCATGGTCCGTACTCACTTTGAATACCATCTCAGATCACTGAAGAACAATATGCTATAGCTTATACATTGCTAGCATTACGTTTATCTCTACCGGTATCCCCATGGATTTATAAATTCTGTTCATTCTTGACATCCATGCCTCTTCCCTTTTAGGTTCCGAATCACCCCTAAAGATGGGTGGATCCTTCCATTGAAACTGAAAAACATAATCAACATGAATTTTCTCTTTTGCTCTAATCATACTTCCCAAGGCTTGGAAGGATTTCACAATGATTTGAACTAACTATTAGTTCACCTAGGGCTCAGGTGCAACCACATTCTCATCGGCCACTTCTGGTTAGTCTCCAAGATTCCTACCCCATGTAATTTCTATAAACAGAAAACAAACAACCATTAGTCTCCTTTCCGTATACGTCATGAATTCCCATTTCACATCACATTACACAACACTATCACAATGAGTCTTTCCACCTTTTCCACATTTTCAATGATTCACCAATTTTTTGAAAACCAAACCATTTTCAAAATACCATCAGTTTCCATGTATCAAATCCTTCTGTATTGAAACCCAATTCATATTTTTCAAAATCCACACGTTAATATCACACCATAAATCATTATAAACTAAGGAAAAATTCATCCTAGAGGGAAGTCATTTATACAACTCATGCTTTGATTATATCATTGGCTACACCCAAAACAATGAGATCTCCAATGCATATAAGTGTCTCCAAATGACTTATGAACCCAAATCCCTGATAACTTGATGTTCATAATTAAACGATTAGATATGTCATTTTATGATATACATTCCATGTTCAGACATTCCTACGCCTTGCATCCATCCCAAATCACAGAATATACTACAAGGAATGTAAACTCCAAATCCGAGAATCAACTCTAACAGACCAAACAAGCTGATACCACTTGTAACACCCCGACCCTACCTCGTTGGCTTGAGGAGGTGGTTAGGGTTACTTGGCCCTAAGCAATATTCCCATGTTTTTAGAGGCAGACAATAAATTCCAAGTCCTTCGAGAAAAAATTGGGGAATGATTTTCCCATAAGATAAAACCAACTAAACCATCACTAACAACCACTATATGATACATGACAATAAAAAATTCAAGTATGTATTTAAATAAGACAACCATGTTGTTCCACAATACAACCCAAAAACCCATACAACCAAACACCATATCAAAGTACTATGTGGAAGACCAACAAATTACCCAACATAAGTCAAGACACACTTCATATCTCCACGACAAGCTCTATGCTCCATGAACCACCACATGTCCCAAGCATCACAATGAACAACTATCAGTAAGATTCCCTACCCTTACCTGTGTCTTGGTACACAACATCTATAAAGATACAAAACTTCCAATGTAGGGGGTGAGTACAATTACTGAATATTTTTTCCCCAAATGACATCCATATACATGCTACTAGGATAAAACATATAGCTCATTTATATAAAACACTTTATATAAAAATAATTAAAATTGAATTCATCACTATAAGCCAACATTTCACACAAGGAAGAAAAATCATCCATACCAAAAGATAACTACCTCTTTCTCATTTCACTTAAGAGCCTCATCTACAAACATTACCAACAATCACAAAACAAACCATGATCTCACTTCTCAAGCAACACATTCATTACAAATCGACTCAAGTGGTACGTCCCACCCACTTGTTATTGATGTTTCCCCTTATATCTACTATCCATACCCTTTTCATTGTGTTACCCCCACCCAAATTCACGAAAAATTCAAACAATCCAACATAACCATACATACAACACATTAATGCCACAACAACATGAAATCGAAATTTTTTATTACATGTCAATCCACCTCATTAATTCAAACATTTATTGAAACCATCCATTAACTTTTTTCCATGCCAAAGAACATTTCAATAAAACAACACTTTTTATTAAAAACCAACTTCTCAAATAATCTTAATCAAAACAACACTACAACTCATTTTAAAATGCCATTTTAAAATCACATCATGAGCATTTCACCAAAATCCCTTTTCCCAAAATTCTCATACCATCCCCAAAGGGATTTCCATATGATTTCACACCTCAACAAAACAAATAATTTTATGCAACACAAAATAATTACAATCAAACCATTAGTTTTATCCAAGTCTAGTCGATAGAAAATAAACCTACCTTTAGTGTTTCGGCAAAATCAACCGACAAGAAATCACACCTCAAGGCCGGAGAATGCACCACTAAATCCTCTCTAGATCCCCTTCCCTAACATCCACAAGCCATAATATTAACATTCAAGGCAACCATAACCCTATATCTACACACAACAGGTGTAGATATAGAAAACCAAGATACGTGGATATGTAGATCTAGAGGAAAATCCAATAAAAAGAAGAGGAGAGGCTTAACCGAGAGAAACCACTTTGAATCCAACTTGGAACCCCTTTGAATAAATTCCAAAATCTTTGGGGAATAACCTTTAATCCCTGAGACCCCAAAATCCTGAGAGAGGATCATGTGGGAGAGAATTTGGAGAGGAATGATGCAAGCCCGAGTGAACTCAGGTTTTAAAACCCTGTTTTATGTGGCCACACGGGTAGCCCACATGGTTTGAAAAACCTTCCACAAATCTTGTGCACGCTACTACCTTGAAAGAAGGGATCTGCATGGATTCCTCACACGTTTTGGAAAACCGTGCATAGGTCTTGTGAAGCCTACTATCTCTCCCTTCACGGTTCCCTAGAGAACCCGCAGGGTTTTCTCTAACCATGCTCACACTGTGCTCCCTAAGAAAATCCTACAAACTCATTCAAAACCATTCCAAACTCTACAAACCTCTTTACAACTCATCCCATGTAAATTAGACACATAAATAAGCATAAAAAAAGTCTATATATCTCTAACTGGGGGTGATATATATTTCCTCTACTAGATCATATTAAAGACTACAAAAAATTGTATTTTCTTTTGGATTGATTCCCAATCAATTTGATACATATAAATTAATGGATATATCATCATTTTTTTATATATGTGATCTACACCTAGGTTCTCATTATTCAGAGTGGTGGGTGACATTCATATTTTAATTAATCATTACAGCACAGAGTCACTAAAAAATATATTCACTACAGATTAAGATTTGAGTTGAATTCTCTAATATTTTGAACTGTAAATGGATTAATTCTTTTTCTATAGGATACAAAATAATTCTTAGATCTCATAACAATGTACCAACTATAGAAATCACATCACCTTGAAATTTTCATTATTAAATTCACATATTCCCCATGTCATGTTTCCCTCTTGGAATCAAGGTGTTAATTCAACCAAATATATGCAGTATAAGATATATGACCTCGTAGCTTCAGGATCAATATAACCAATAAATCATTAAATTAAACATCATGTATCACCAACCTCCCACCATTGTCTCTAATAATTGATTTATACCTCAAAATAATATCATCATTGGTCCCTACCTAATGCTATTCAAACCACCTCATATTTAGTTAAGATTTCATACCGTTAAACTATGTAGATCATCTGTTTTCGTTTATATTATCATGTTATGTAATGTCTATATATTTCAATTTTCTATATATAATTCCTCATATTTTGTCCATGATCGATTTCCCCAAACTCTATTCATTTTATTTTCAATGATATAGAATATTATACCTCAGTATAATTTAATTCAATAATGTGCAACATTAAATATTATACAACAATAGTTTCATGGTAATGACTCTAAACTACTATATTCATGATGTGAAAAGGCTCACTAATGTGAAAATAAGTGAACATTTTCTTGAAAATAATTTAATCATCCATTTTGTATGTTATATTTACTATGGAATGAGAAAATAAGGGATCATATAGATAAATATAATAAAGGTTGTGAGCACTACCATCTAGACTTAGAGAATCCCTATAAGCCTAGGAAAATGTTATTTTGAATCTTTCTTACCATCCACATTCGTATTTCTAATTACATAAATTCGAACTACACTGTATAATGTCATAGTTTTATGAAATTAATCTACAATATATGTGTCGTTATTATAAGATCGTAAAAGTTATAACCCAATGGTTGATGATTCATTACATTTAATTGTTTTCACACAACCCTGAGTTCATTCATAATTGAATTAAATCTTCATTTACTGTTTGTTTCATTCAATTCATATTCCATATAGATGACCAATATTTCATCAAAAATGTTTTACATCAAAGTACAAGAACATACAATTATAAAATTATGATATCAATTGCAATTCAGATTAACATAATGATAGATTAACAATTTTTGGAAGATTCATTTTCCCATTCAGATTTGAAATAATGACATCAAAATTCATGAAATTTATACACTAGCTCATCTTTTCTTTATTGAAATATCCCATTCAAACATTGTTTTTCATTAGTCTATAACAAAAGTCTCCCCTCTATTGTTTAGAGCTCCTTGATCTTCAACTATTATCCCACCATTATTTGGGATATATGTCATTAAAATCTATAATATATGTGAAACATCTAGTATCCCCATTTGGATAGCCATTCATTCTTTTGTTGTTGTTATGTTGGTTCGACCCCTAATCAAACCTAGTACCTAGAATCAATAATCCAAAGACACAAAATTAGAGACCCAATGACCTGATATATCACATTGATAAATTTCCATTATCTCCACACTATATGTATCTTTCAATTAAATATCCCTATAAAAATTTAACGTACATAAATACTCCCATGTGGCGATGAAAAAACACATTAACGTCCACCCTAAAACCATTGAAACATCATGATTATATGTTATGTAGTATATACCTAAAAGATTAACTCAATTTTCAATTAAATATTACTAGAATTTTTTTTTCCAATATATCCAACACTTTTCATCAGTATATATATCACTCTCATTGTTATTCTGGTTATGGAAAAAATAATTTCCCTTAACATAATATACTTTTAACATTAATAGATTCAATACCATTATGAAGAAACTTTTTTTATTTTGGTATGTTGGTGGGTTTGGTTAGACAATTTTTACCCTTCACAATTAGTTTCCTCATTTTCATGTTTCCGTTATTTGTTTTAGATATCATCCCATCCATAAACTATTCATCATGTTGAACTCTCTTGTTACATGAGTATTCTTTAATTTCATCTAATCACTCAAAATGAGTATGTTGCATGTTCGATTAGATTTTATGGGTTGTTTTTCTCATTATCAAACATCACATTACCTCCTGTTCATAATAACAATAGGATATTAGAAAACATTTTCAACATTTTAACTATATTATCTTAATCTAAATAGAGTGATTCCTTTTAGATGACATAAAATCATATGAAACATTATTCATCTCCTGAGATGATAAACCATGTGTTCTACTTGGATCATATTGTACCATATTATATATCTATGTGCACCTTTATTCCCACAATATAAGAAATATAGCGTTGTCTTGACACCTTGTATTTGACCTACATCTATATTCCATATTCTTTTTATCTGAAATCATGGGCTTTCCAAAAGTCCCAAGTTATACCCCTACCATACCCAATTATGAGATGATGATCCTTACTCCATTCAAGAGTCAAATATGTGAAGGGATATTTATTGGCTCTATTATGGGGTTGATTCAATTCTAAAATTCAAGATGATTCTTCATCAATTTTTTGAAATAATACCCATTCTTCTAAACCCACCTATTTTATGCATGATTAACAACTATAAGGAGTAATATATGTCCATTTATAGTGAATTTATATTATGCATCCACAACATTGTGGATGTATGACTTCTAATCGGGGAATAAATATGTTGTTACACATTTCTTTAGAATCCATTATCAAATTGACTATATTAACTATCATCATTCCTTGTATCATGTCATTAAAATTTTCTACGAATCATCTCTGTTTTATGAACCTTAATGGAACAATATTATAACACACTAAATACAAATAATCTATTATACCCCATGAGGGAAATTTTTTTGTGAAAATAACCTCCATCAATCAATTTATCCATTAATCATGACCATGTTCTACATGCCTCTTGTTGATTCTTTTTGTGATGCATAGAAATTTCCAATTTTCGTTGATAGTTTCATTGGCCCTTCTTTTCAAACAAACTATATAAACCTAATTTTCATATTTTTTAGTACACAATTGGATTTCCCCACATTCCATGAAATAAAGACAAAATTATTTAACCCATTATATCTTTAATTACAAGTTACTATAAACAATATAATATCTTATATCATCATCCTTTTTCTTATGTGCATGTTCATATCCCATTATAATGTCTCTACAATGGATTTTAAATGAATTTTATACATTGTTCAAAAATCCATACATGTCTTATTTACACACCTTCAGTATTATTGATGAATAAAATATTATCCCATATAGTTATATAAATCATATTTAGAATCCCGATCATCCAAAATCACACATTGTTTACCAATTTTGATAAACATCCATATTAATTTTTAAATAGGATCCAATGTGGTGGTGTAATAGTGCTAAAAATTCATATCTCCAATACAGGTTACATGACCTAGAGAAACTATCTTCATCGCCTTTAGATGGTATCCCCTATGGTATGTAACAATAATCCAAAGGCATTCCACCTATTTAGGATACACATTCTAGAGGGTACATCTCAAGTAGTACATTAGTGGTTCCTGTGTTTTCTATGTGGGGAAACATCATCCTCACACTATTGATGACATTAACCCTTCATTATTGACTATTGGATTATCAGTTAACATCTATTTACATTCCACAATTATAAAGGGGAATTCTAAAATCCATGTTGTTTCATGGATATTTCCATTCAAATTATTATTGATTTACATCTCTCAAAGAAACATTATCCCAATTTTCTTATTGTTATGGGTACCTAATTATAGTAAAAAAATATTCATACTTCCACCAATAACCCCATGTTTAGTAAACTAATATTATATGATGATATTCTATATTTCACATTTTTATATCAACAATCATGACTCATACAAGCTTGGATTCTACTAGATAATTAATTATTTAATATGATGGACATGGGAATTTCTACCAAATGTGATTCAAATGAGTAATATTGTTATTGATTGATAAAAAATCAGGAGGCTCATCCATATGTTACAACATCCCCATTAGTTTTTTATGTTCTTCTACCCCTATGGAACCACATTATATAAATATTTCTTGATCTGCACAAGATTATTTGATGATTAATCGACAATTTGTTATTCTTTTGTAAGACCCACCAGGTAAATCTTTTTCATTGAATTCACATTAGGAATTATCATCTAGACACATTATATTTATACTATAGACCACAATATATACCACTCTTCAAGAGGTGGCTCCACCTTTTCCACTAATTGTTGAACCTCCAAATATCATCAATCAAATTCTTGAAATAATACAATAGATCACTATTTATAATCCTTCAATTCAACCGAACAAATTTTTTGTTCAAACACCCAATAGAAAAATAACTCATTGGGATAATGACTTCATTTATGATACAGTGAAACATCTTTACTTCCAAAACTCAAATTTTTATATATAATCTCAAGCTAACATTTGGATTGTGTGGAAATATACCAATATGATCCCCATTTACACAACATAGTAATGATGATACTTCATCTAACGGATCAACATATTGTTTTCCATGTGGGAAATGATGTTCAAAAAGATCATCCAATCCCAATAACTAGTCATTCAATTCAAATTGCGAAGATTGATATTGAGTCATAATCTATATAATATTTTTGGTTGTACTAAGGAAAGGTAATGAGAATCACTATTGTTATATTATACATATGTATATGGGTATTGATATATATAAAAAACTATTTGTATTGTATTTTTAATCCCCCTCTATATAAGGAACCATCTTCACTTCTTCCACCATAGGGGTTTTGGATCATCCACTATCCTCAAAGTAGTTGATAACAATAGTCCTAACATCATTGATGTTTGCCTTATATATGAATCTTTTATAGATGTTATAATAACCTCATCTCAGTTCTAATTTTCTTTTTGTTTGATTCCCAATAAATTTGATACAAATTAATTAAAGGATATATCATCATTTTTCTATATATGTGATATACACCTATGTTCCCATTATTCAGAGTGATGGGTAACATTCAAATTTTAATTAATCATTACCCCATATAATCACTAAAAAAATATATTCCTTCCATGAATATATTCACTACAGATTAGGATTTGAGTTGAATTCTTCAAATATTTTGAACTGTAAATGGATTAATTCTTATTCAATATGATACACAATAGTTCTTAGATCTCATATCATTTTCCCAACTATAGGAATCACATCACCTTGAACTTTTCATTATTAAATTCACAATTTCCCCATGTCACATTTCCCTCTGGGAATCAAGGTATTGATTCAACCAAATATATGTAGTGTAAGATATACGAACTCATAGCTTCAGGATAAATATAACCAATAAATCATTAAATTAAACATCATGTATCACCTACCTCCCACCATAGTCTCTAATAATTGATTTATACCTGAAAATCATACCATCATTGGTCCCCACCAAATGCTTTTCAAACCACCTCATATTTAGTTAAGATTTCATACCATTAAACTATGTAGATCATCCTTTATAGTTTATATTATCATGTTATGTAATGTCTACTTATTTCAATTTTCTATATATAATTCCTCATATTTTGTCCATGATTCATTAGCCCAAATAGTATTTGTTTTATTTTCAATGATATAGAATATTATACCTCAGTATACTTTAAGTCAAGAATGTGAAAAATTAATTCTTATTCATCAAGAGTTTCATTTTAATGACTCTAAACTACCATATTTAAGATCTGAAAAGGCTCAATGGTCTGAAAATATGTAAAAATTTTCTTGAAGAAAATCAAATCATCCACATGCTATGTAATATTTACTATAGAATGGGAATATAAGGGAGCATATCGATAAATACAATAAAGGATATGAGCTATACCATCTAGACTTAGATAATCCCTATAAGCCAAGGAAAATGTTTTTTTGAATCTTTTTTACCTTCCACATTCGTATTCCTAATT
This sequence comes from Viscum album, assembly GCA_963277665.1. Classification (NCBI taxonomy): domain Eukaryota; kingdom Viridiplantae; phylum Streptophyta; class Magnoliopsida; order Santalales; family Viscaceae; genus Viscum; species Viscum album. Next base: position 1,814,669,964 of record OY728164.1, on the reverse strand, counting down.
ACATAAATTCAAACTACACTCTATAATGTCATAGTTTTATGACATTAATCTACAATATATGGGTCGGTATTATAAGATCTGAAACTTGATAACCTAATGGATGATTATTATTTACATTAAATTGTTTTCACACCATCCTGAGTTCATACATAATTTAATTAAATATTCATTTCCTGGTTGGTTTCATTCAATTTATATTCCATATATATGACCAATATTTCATCTAAAATGTTTTTCGTCAAACTACAAGAACAGAAAATAAACAAATTTGGATATCAATTGTAATTTAGATTAACATAATGATATATTAACCATTTTTGTAAGAAAAATTCCCCCATTCAGATTTGAAATAATGACCTCAAAATTCATGACATTTCTACAGTAGCACATCTTTTTTTATATTGAAATATCCCATTCGAACATTGTTTTTTCATGACACTATACCAACAGTCTCCCCACTATTGTTTATAGCTATATCATCTTCAACTAGTATCCCACCCTTATTGGAGATATATTTCATTAAAATCTATACTATAAGTGAATCATCTAGTATCCCCATTTGTATTTCCATTCATTCTTTTGTTGTTATTATGATGGTTCGAACCCTAATCAACCCTAGTACCTAGTATCAATAATCTAATGAAACAACATTAGAGACCCAATGACCTGATATATCTCTTTGATAAATTTCCATTATCTCCACACTATATGTATCTTTCAATTAAATATCCCAATACAAATTTAACTTACGTAAATACTCTCATGTTGTGATGACAAAACACATCAAGGGCCACATTAAAACTATAGAAACATCATGAATAAATGGTATTTAGTATATACCAATAAGATTAACTCAATTTTCTGTTAAATATTACTAGAATAAATTTTTCCAATATATCCAACATTTTTCTTCAGTATATATATCACTCTCATTGTCATTCAGGTTATGGAAAGCATAATTTCCCTTAAAATAATATACTGTCAACATATATAGATTCAATAACATAATGGAAAAACATTTTTTATTTTGGTATGTTTATTGGTTTGGTTAGAAAAATTCTACCCTTCACAATTAGTTTCCTCATTTTCATGTTTCTGTTATTTTTTTAGAGGTCATCCCATCCTTAAACTATTCTTCATGTCAAACTCTATTGTTACATGAGTATTCCTAAATTTCCTCTAATCACTCACAATGATTATTTATCATGTTCGATTAGATTTTATGGGTTGTTTTTCTCATTATCAAACATCATATTACTTCCTTTTGAACATTATAATAGGATATTAGAAAACATTTTCAACATTTTATCCATATTATCATAAACTAAATAGCATGATTCCTTTTAGATGACATAAAATTATATGATACATTATTCATCTCCTGAGATGATAATCCTTGTGTTCTACATGGATCATATTATACCATATTATATATCTATGTGCACCTTTATTCCCACAATACAAGAAATATAGTGTTGTCTTGACACCTTGTATTTGACCTACATATATATTCCATCTTCTTTTCATCCCAACTCATGGGCTTTCCAAAAGTCCCAAGTCATACCCCTACTATACCCAATTCTTGGATGATGATCCTTACTCCATGCAAGAGTCGAATATGTGAAGGGATGTTTATTGGCTCTATTATGGGGATGATTAAATTCTACAATTCAAGATGGTTATTCATAAATTTAATAAAATAGTAACCATTCTTCTAAACCCACCTATTTTTTTCATGATTGAGAACTATAAAGATTAATATATGTCCATGTATAGTGAATTTATATTATGCATACACAACATTGTTGATGTATGACTTCTAATCGGAAAATAATTATATTGTTACACATTTCTTTAGAATCCATTATCAAACTGACTATATAAAATATAATCATTCCTTGTAACATGCCCTTAAAATGGTCTATTTATCTTCTAGGTTTTAGGAACCTTAATGGAACACTATTATACCACACTAAATACAAATAATCTATTATACCCCTTGGGGGGAATATTTTGTGAAAATAACCTATATAAATCAATTTATCCATTAATCACGACCATGTTCGGCATGCCTCTTGTTGATTCCTTATGTGACGCATAGAAATTTCCAATTTTAATGGATTGTTTCATTGGCCCTTCATTCCAAACAAACTATATAAACCTATTTTTCTTATTTTTGAAAACCTAAATCGATTTCACCAAATTCCATGAAATGAAGACATAATTATTTAACCCATTTTATCATTAATTATATATTACTATAAACTATATAATATCTTATATCATCATCCTTTTTCTTATGTGCATGTTCATATCCCAAAATAATGTCTCTACAATGGATTATAAATGAATTTTACTCATTGTTAAAAAATTCATACATGTCTTCTTTACACACCTTCAGTATTATTGATGAAGAAAATATTATCCCATATAGTTATTTTAATCTTCTTTAGAATCACGGTCATCCACAATCACACATTGTTTCCCAATTTTGAAAAACTTCAATATTAATTTGTAAATAGGATCTAATGTGGTGGTGGAATAGTGCTAAAAATTAATATATCCAATATAGGGTACATGACCTATAGAAACTATCCTCATTTATTTTAGATGGTATCCCCTATGGTATGTAACAATAATCCAAAGGCATTCCACCTTTTTAGGATACACATTGTAGAGGGTATATCTCAAGTAGTACATAATTGGAACATTTGTTTTCCAGGTGGTGAAACATCATCCTCGCACTATTGATGACATTAAACCTTCATTTTTGACTATTGGATTCTCAGTTAACATCTATTTACATTCCACAATTCTAAAGGGGAATTCTAAAATCCATGTTGTTTCACGAAAATTTCCATTCAGATTATTATTGATTTACATAACTCAAAGAAACATTATCCCAATTTCCTTATTGTTATGGGTACCAAATTATAGTCAACAAAATTATCAAACTTTCACCCATAAACCCATGTATAGTAAACTAATATTAAATGATGATATTCTATATTTTACATTTTTATATCACCAATCTTGACTAATACAAGCTTGGATTCTATTAGATAATTAATTATTTAATATGCGGGACATGGTAATTTCTACCTAATGTGATTCAAATTAGTAATGTTGTTATTGATTGATAAAATAATCAGGAGGTTCATCCATATGTTATAACATCTCCATTAGTTTAGGAAGTTCATCTACCCCTATTGAACCACATCATATAAATATTACTTGATCTCCACATGATTTTTCATGATTAATCTACAATTGGTTATTCATTGTTAAGACCTACTAGGTAAATCTTTTTCATTGAATTCACATTAAGATTTATCATCTACACACATCATATTAATACAATAGACCAAAATATATACAACTCTTCTAGGGGTGTCTCATTCTTGTCCACTGATTATTGAACCTCCAACTATCATTAATCAAATTCTTGAAATAATAAAATAGATCACTATTTATAATACTTCAATTCAACAAAAGATATTTGTTTTCAAACACCCAATAGAAAAATAACTCATTGGGATAATGACTTCTTTATGATACAGCGAAACATCTATACAACCAAAAATCAAATTTTTATATATAATCTCAAACTAACATTTGGATTGTGTGGAAATATACAAAGATGATCCCCATGTACACAACATAGTAATGATGATACTTAATTTAAATATCAACATATCGTTTTCCATGCGGGAAATGATGTTCATAAAGATAATCCATTCCCAATAACTAGTCATCCAATTCAAATTGCGATGATTGATATTGAGTCATAATCTTTATTTTATTTATGTTTTTACTAAGGAACGGTAATGGGTATCACAATTGTTAGATTAGACATTTGTATATGGGTATTGATATCTATACCAAGCAATTTGTATTGTATTTTTAATCCCCATCTATAGAAGGAACCATCTTCCCATCTTCCACCGTAGGGTGTGTGGGATCATCCACAATCCTCAAAGTAGTGGATAATAATAGTCCTACCATCATTGATGTTTACCTTATATATGAATATTCTATAGATGTTATAATAACCTCATCTCCGTTCTCATTTTATTTTGGTTTGATTCCCAATCAATTAGATACATATTAATTAAAGGATATATCATCATTTTTCTATATATGTTATCTACACCGAGGTTCCCATTATTCAGAGTGATGGGTAACATTCAAATTTTAAATAATCATTACACCACATAATCACTAAAAAATATATTCCTTCCATGAATATATTAACTACATATTAGGATTTTAGTTGAATTCTTCTAATATTTTGAACTGTAAATGGATTTATTCTTATTCAATATGATACACAATAATTCTTAGATCTCATATAATTTTCGCAACTATAGGAAACACATTACCTTCAACATTTCATTATTAAATTCACATTTTCTTCATATCACATTTCCCTCATGGAATCAAGGTGTTGAATCAACCAAATATACGTAGTATAAGATATATGGCCTTGTAGATTCATGATCAATATAACCAATAAATAATTAAATTAAAAATCATGTATCGCCAAACACCCACCAGAGTCTCGAATAATTGATTTATACCTCAAAATCATATCATCATTGGTCCCTACCTAATACTTTTCAAACCCCCTCATATTTAGTTAAGATTTCATAATGTTAAACTATGTATATCATCAGTTATCATTTATATTATCATGTTAAATAATGCCCACATATTCCAATTTTCTATATATACTTCTTCATATTTTTTCCATGATTCATTTCCCCAAACTTTAGCAATTTCATTTTCAATGATAGAGAATATTATACCGTAGTATACTTTAAGTCAAAAATTTGCAACATTAAATCTTATACATCAATAGTTTCATGGTAATGACTCTAAACTTCCATATTTACGATGTGAAAAGGCTAACTGGTGTTAAAATAAAGAAAGATTTTCTTGAAGAAAATTTAATCATCCACAAGCTATGTAATATTTACTATGGAATTGGATTATAAGGAAGCATATAAATAAATATAATAATGTATGTGAGCTCTACCATCTAATCTAAGAGAATCCCTATAAGCCTAGGAAAATGTTATTTTGAATCTTTTTTACCTTCCACATTTGTATTCCTAATTAAATAAATTCAAACTACAATCTATAATTTCATAGTTTTATGACATTAATCTACAATATATGGGTAGTTATAAAAAGATATTAAAAGTGATTCCCAATGGTTGATGATTCATTACATTAAATTTTTTTCACACCATCCTGATTTCATACATAATCGAATTAAATCTTCATTTCCCGGTTGGTTTCATTCAATTAATATTCCATATAGATGAAAAATATTTCATATAAAATGTTTTACATGAAACTACAAGAAGAGACAACAAACAAATTATGATATCAATTGTAATTCATATTAACATAATTATAGATTAACTATTTATGGAAGAATCAGTCCCCCATTCAGAATTGAAATAATGACCTCAAAATTCGTGAAATTTCTATAGTAACTCATCTTTTTTTATTGAAATATCCCATTCGAACTTTGTTTTTTCATGAATCTATACCAACAGTCTCCCCACTATTGTTTAGAGCTCTTTGATCTTGAACTACAATCCCACCATTATTTGAGATATATGTCATTAAAATCTATAATATAAGTGAAACATCTAGTATCTCCATTTGGATAGCCATTCATTCTTTTGTTGTTATTATGTTGGTTCGACCACTAATCAAACCTAGTACCTAGTATCAATAATCCAAAGACACAACATTAGGGACCCAATGACCTTATATATCTCTTTGATAAATTTCTATTATCTCTAAACTATATGTATCTTTCAATTAAATATCCCCATAAAAATTTAACTTACATAAATACACCCATGTGGCGATGAAAAAACACATCAAGGGCCACCTTAAAACCATAGAAACATCATGAATAAATGGTATGTACTATATACCTATAATATTAACTCAATTTTCAATTAAATATTACTAGAATAAATTTTCCAATATATCCAACATTTTTCTTTAGTATATATATCACTCTCATTTTCATTCTGGTTATTGAAAGCATAATTTCCCTTAACATAATATACTTTCAACATTTATAGATTTAATACCATTCTGGAAATTATTTTTTTATTTTGGAATGTTGGTGGGTTTGGTTAGAAAAATGCTACCCTTCACAATTAGTTTCCTCATTTTCATGTTTCCATTATTTGTTTTAGACTTCATCCCATCCTTAAACAATTCATCATGTCGAACTCTCTTGAAACATGAGTATTCCATAATTTTCTCTAATCACTCACAATGAGTATGTATCATGTTAGATTTGGTTTTGTGGGTTTTTTTTCTCATTATCAAACATCTTATTAACTCATTTTCATCATTACAATAGGATATTGGAAAACATTTTCAACATTTTATCTATATTTTCTTAAACTAAATAGCGTGATTCCTTTTAGATGACATAAAATCATATGATACATTATTCATCTCCTAAGAGGATAAACAATGTGATCTTCTTGGATTGTATTGTACCATATTATATATCTATGTGCACCTTCATAACCCACAATAAAAGAAATATAATGTTGTCTTGACACCGTGTATTATACCTACAAATATATTCCATCTTCTTTTTATCCCAACACATGGGCATTCCAAAATTCCCAAGCCATACCCCTACCATTCCCAATTCTGCAATGATGATCCTTACTCCATGAAAGGGTCAAATATGTGAAGGGGTGTTTATTGGATCTATTATGGGGATGAATCAATTATACAATTCATGATGGTTCTTCGTCAATTTTTGGAAATAGTAACCATTCTTCTAAACCCACCTATGTTATGCATGATTGAGAACTATAAAGAGTAATATATGTCCATGTATAGTGAATCTATACTATCATCCACAACATTGTTGATGTATGACATCTAATCGGGGAATAAATATGTTGTTACACATTTCTTTAGAATCCATTATCAAATTTACTTTATTAACTATCATCAATCGTTGTAACATGTCATTAAAATTGTCTATGAATCTTCTATGTTTTAGGAACCTTAATGGAACACTATTATACCACACTAAATACAAATAATCTATTATACCCCTTGGGTGGAATGTTTTGTGAAAATAACCTCCATCAATAAATTTATCCATTAATCACGACCATGTTCTGCATGCCTCATGTTGATGCTTTATGTGAAGAATAGAAATTTCCAATTTTCATTGAGTGTTTCATTGTCCCTTCTTTTCAGACAATCTATATAAACCTACCTTTCATATTTTTGATAACCTAAATGTATTTCAAAACCTTCCATGAAATGATGACATAATTATTTAACCCATTTTATCATTAATTATATGTTACTATAAACAATATAATATCTTATATCATCATCCTTTTTCTTTTGTGCATGTTCATATCCCATTATAATGTCTCTACAATAAATTATAAATGAATTTTACTCACTGTTCAAAAATTCATACCTGTCTTCTATACACACCTTCGGTATTATTAATTAATAAAATATTATCCCATATAGTTATTTAAATCATATTGAGAATCCCGGTCATCCACAATCACACATTGTTTCCCAATTTTGATAATCTTCCATATTAATTTTTTAATAGGATCCATTGTGGTGGTGGAATAGTGCTACAAATTCATATCTCCAATATAGGGTACACAACCTAGAATATTCTATAGATGTTATAATAACCTCATCTCTGTTCTCATTTTCTTTTGGTTTTATTCCCAATCAATTAGATACATATTAATTAAAGGATATATCAACATTTTTCTATATATGTTATCTACACCGAGGTTCCCATTATTCAGAGTGATGGGTAACATTCAAATTTTAAATAATCATTACACCACATAATCACTAAAAAATATATTCCTTCCATGAATATATTCACTACATATTAGGATTTTAGTTGAATTCTTCTAATATTTTGAACTGTAAATGGATTTATTCTTATTCAATATGATACACAATAATTCTTAGATCTCATATAATTTTCGCAACTATAGTAAACACATCACCTTCAACATTTCATTATTAAATTCACATTTTCTTCATATCAAATTTCCCTCATGGAATCAAGGTGTTGAATCAACCAAATATATGTAGTATAAGATATATGACCATTTAGATTCATGATCAATATAACCAATAAATCATTAAATTAAAAATCATGTATCACCAAACACCCACCACAGTCTTGAATAATTGATTTATACCTCAAAATAATATCATCATTGGTCCCTACCTAATGCTTTTCAAACCCCCTCATATTGAGTTAATATTTCATAATGTTAAACTATATAGATCATCAGTTATCATTTATATTATCATGTTATATAATGTCTACATATTTCAATTTTCTATATATACTTCTTCATATTTTTTCAATGATTCATTTCCCCAAACTTTAGCAATTTCATTTTCAATGATAGAGAATATTATACCTTAGAATACTTTAAGTCAACAATTTGCAACATTAAATCTTATAAATCATTAGATTCATGGTAATGACTCTAAATATCCATATTTACGATGTGAAAAGGCTAACTGGTGTTAAAATAAAGAAAGATTTTCTTGAAGAAAGTTTAATCATCGACATGCTATGTAATATTTACTATGGAATTGGAATATAAGGAAGCATATAAATAAATATAATAATGAATGTGAGCTCTACCATCTAATCTAAGAGAATCCCTATAAGCCTAGGAAAACGTTATTTTGAATATTTTTTACCTTCCACATTTGTATTCCTAATTAAAGAAATTCTAACTACAATCTATAATTTCATAGTTTTATGACATTAATCTACAATATATGGGTAGTTATAATAAGATATTAAAAGTGATTCCCAATGGTTGATGATTCATTACATTAAATTTTTTTCACACCATCCTGAGTTCATACATAATTGAATTAAATCTTCATTTCCTGGTTGGTTTCATTCAATTAATATTCTATATAGATGAAAAATATTTCATCTAAAATGTTTTACATCAAACTACAAGAACAGACAATAAACAAATTATGATATCAATTGTAATTCATATTAACATAATGATAGATTAACTATTTATGGAAGAATCAGTCCCCCATTCAGAATTGAAATAATGACCTCAAAATTCGTGAAATTTCTATAGTAGCTCATCTTTTTTTATTGAAATATCCCATTCGAACTTTGTTTTTTCATGAATCTATACCAACAGTCTCCCCACTATTGTTTAGAGCTCTCTGATCTTCAACTACAATCCCACCATTATTTGAGATATATGTCATTAAAATCTATAATATAAGTGAAACATCTAGTATCTCCATTTGGATAGCCATTCATTCTTTTGTTGTTATTATGTTGGTTCGACCACTAATCAAACCTACAACCTAGTATCAATAATCCAAAGACACAACATTAGAGACCCAATGACCTTATATATCTCTTTGATAAATTTCTATTATCTCTAAACTATATGTATCTTTCAATTAAATATCCCCATAAAAATTTAACTTACATAAATACTCCCATGTGGTGATGAAAAAACTCATCAAGGGCCACCTTAAAACCATAGAAACATCATGAATAAATGGTATGTACTATATACCTATAATATTAACACAATTTTCAATTAAATATTACTAGAATAAATTTTTCAAATATATCCAACATTTTTCTTTAGTATATATATCACTCTCATTTTCATTCTGGTTATTGAAAGCATAATTTCCCTTAACATAATCTACTTTCAACATTTATAGATTTAATACCATTCTGGAAAAACTTATTTTATTTTGGAATGTTGGTGGGTTTGGTTAGAAAAATTCTACCCCTCAAAATTAGTTTCCTCATTTTCATGTTTCCATTATTTGTTTTAGACTTCATCCCATCCTTAAACAATTCATTATGTCGAACTCTCTTGAACAATGAGTATTCAATAATTTTATCTAATCACTCACAATGAGTATGTCTCATGTTAGATTTGGTTTTGTGGGTTGTTTTTCTCATTATCAAACATCTTATTACCTCATTTTCATCATTACAATAGGATATTGGAAAACATTTTCAACATTTTATCTATATTTTTCTTAAACTAAATAGCGTGATTCCTTTTAGATGACATAAAATCATATGATACATTATTCATCTCCTAAGAGGATAAACAATGTGTTCTTCTTGGATTATATTGTACCATATTATATATCTATGTGCACCTTCATAACCCACAATAAAAGAAATATAATGTTTTCTTGACACCGTGTATTATACCTACAAATATATTCCATCTTATTTTTATCCCAACACATGGGCATTCCAAAATTCCCAAGTCATACCCCTACCATACCCAATTCTGGGATGATGATCCTTACTCCATGAAAGGGTCAAATATGTGAAGGGGTGTTTATTGGATCTATTATGGGGATGAATCAATTATACAATTCAAGATGGTTCTTCATCAATTTTTTGAAATAGTAACCATTCTTCTAAACCCACCTATTTTATGCATGATTGAGAAATATAAAGAGTAATATAGGCCCTTGTATAGTGAATTTATACTATCATCCACAACATTGTTGATGTATGACATCTAATCGGGGAATAATATGTTGTTACACATTTCTTTAGAATCTATTATCAAATTTACTATATTAACTATCATCAATCGTTGTAACATGTCATTAAAATTGTCTATGAATCATCTAAGTTTTAGGAACCTTAATGGAACACTATTATACCACACTAAATACAAATAATCTATTACACCCCTTGGGTGGAATGTTTTGTGAAAATAACATCCATCAATCAATTTATCCATTAATCACAACCATGTTCTGCATGCCTCATGTTGATGCTTTATGTGAAGAATAGAAATTTCCATTTTTCATTGAGTGTTTCATTGGCCCTTCATTTCAAACAATCTATATAAACCTACCTTTAATATTTTTGATAACCTAAATGGATTTCAACACCTTCCATGAAATGATGACATAATTATTTGACCCATTTTATCTTTAATTTTATGTTACTATAAACTATATAATATCTTATATCATCATCCTTTTTCTTTTGTGCATGTTCATATCCCATTATAATGTCCCTACAATAAATTATAAATGAATTTTAATCACTGTTCAAAAATTCATACCTATCTTCTTTACACACCTTCAGTATTATTAATTACTAAAATATTATCCCATATAGTTATTTAAAACATATTGAGAATCCTGGTCATCCACAATCACACATTGTTTCCCAATTTTGATAATCTTCCACATTAATTTTTAAATAGGATCAATTGTGGTGGTGGAATAGTGCTAAAAATTCATATCTCCAATATAGGGTACACAACCAAGAGAAATTTTCCTCATCTACTTTAGACGGTATCCCCTACGGTATGTAACAATAATCGAAAGGCAGTCCACCTCTTTAGGCTACACATTCGAGAGGGTACATCTCAAGTAGTACATCCGTGGAACCATTGTTTTACATGTGGTGAAACATCATCCTCACACTATTGAAAACATTTTCCCTTCATTTTTTATTATTGGATTCTCATTTAAGATCAATTTACATTCCACAATTCTAAAGGGGAATAATAAAATCCATGCTGTGTCACGGAAATTTCCATTCAGATTATTTTTGATTTACATTTCTCAAAGAAAAATTATCCCAATTTCTTTATTGTTATGGGTACCTAATTATAGTCAACAAAATATTCAAACTTCCACCCATAAACCCATATATAGTAAACTTATATTATATGATGATATTCTATATTTCCCTTTTTTATATCACCAATCACGACTCTTACAAGCTTGGATTCTACTTGATAATTAATTATTTAATATGATGGACATGGGAATTTCTACCAAATGTGATTCAAATGAGTAATATTGTTATTTATTGATAAAAAATCAGGAGGTTCATCCATATGTTACAACCTCTCCATTAATTTAGGAAGTTTTTCTACCCCTATGGGACCACATCATATAAATATTGCTTTATCTCCAAAATAGTTTTTCATGATTAATCGACAATTGGTTATTCCTTGGTAAGACCCACCAGGTAAATCTTTTTCATTGAATTCACATTAAGAATTATCATCTAGACACATCATATTTGTACTATGTACCACAATATATACCACTCTTCTAGAGGTGTCTTTTCCTTGTCCACTGATTGTTGAACCTCCAACTATCATTAATCCAATTCGTGAAATAATACAATGGGTAACTATTCATAATCCTTCAATTAAACTGAAGATATTTTATGTTCAAAAACCCAATATAAAAATAACTCATTGGGATAATGACTTATTTTATAATATAGTGAAACATCCCTACTTCCAAAACTCAAATTTTTATATATAATCTCAAACTAACATTTCGATTGTGTGGAAATCTACCAAGATGATCCCCAAGTACACAACATGTTGATGATGATACTTCATCTAAGAGATAAACATATCGTTTTCCATGTGGGAAATGATGTTCATAAATATCATTCATTCCCAATAAGTAGTCATTCAATTCAAATTGCGAAGATTGATATTGAGTCATAATCTATATAATATTTATGGTTGTACTATGGAAAGGTAATGAGTATCACTATTGTTAGATTAGACCTATATATATGAGTATTGATATCTATACCAAGCAATTTGTATTGTATTTTTAATCCCCCTCTATAGAAGGAACCATCTTCACCTCCTCCACCATAAGGGTTTTGGATCATCCACTATCCTCAAAGTAGTGGGTAACAATATTCCTACCATCATTGATGTTTACCTTATATATGAATCTTCTATATATGTTATAATAACCTAATCTTCATCATCATATGGTAATAATTAAATATTTTCCTCTAAAATGAAATATATGCCTACCATAGGGATTAGAACATCTTTTTCAGATATTCGATTCATAGATATTGGGATAGACATTATTGCATATCCCATAATTGGTTCACATAGAATATTTATAAAAATTGTTGATCCTAAAACTGAATCTATCAAACCATGATCTTCCCATATAGTGTTTATGTAAATGTATGATCTTGTCCCATAAAATGAATCATTAGTCAATTCTCCCAAAAATTACTATCATGTATGATCATATAAGTTTACAAAAAAATTATATAGATACTGATATGAATGAATTCAAGAGAATTTCATTTCATAGAATACCTACTATGAGTACTTTAATCATCCCAGTCTTTAATTATACACCTTGAATCACCCATGTAATTTGATATTGTATCCAAGAAAAATGTTTCAATAGAATTATCAAATATTATGGCCTCCTCGACACTATTCCGTACTTCAACTTCCATCATATAACTCTATATATTTGAGAGCGATATAGTTTAAATTATTGTTCCCTATAATTTTAAAACTAGTATAATAAATTCATATACTCATCACATTGGTGAATGTGTAAACATAATATTTATTTCCAAAAAAACAAAAGGTAATTCCATTGGGAGAGAATATTTTCCTATTCAATAGATGGAAAATCACATACAGTATAAAGAGAAATACTTCCAAAAACTCATTTCGTTCTTGGGGCCAAACCAAATCCATTGTTTGAGGTTGTATCACTAGGGACCCACTGGATATGTGTCTTACCTATGTTTCTTCCAATTCTTATGAAAATTATTGAATATTGTTTTTGTAAGGATTGAGGAAAAATATTAATTAAATTCTACACTATATGGATTTTATAAAAAGATAATCATGTAATAAAATTGAAACTATCATTTGAGGTCAAATATAATACTCATGATTCTATAGGATCATTGAACTTATATAGGAAGCTTCATCGAAGGATCTCTCCCAATCCATATGACTATCATGTCCCGACACCATTATGACCCCAAGTAATGACATCTCTAGAAAAATGTAGACCAAGTTTGTCATGGGGTTTTCATTATCTCAAGGGTATATCATGCTCTATAGATCAATTTTATAATCCCTAGAAAACATATAGGAGGGTATAAACCAAATACTATAATTTCCATGGCTGTGGAAGTATATCATGACTACAAAATAACTCACCTATATTTTACCGAAATATAAAATCAATTAAATGTTTTTATAATTTTACCATTAATCTATAAATATAAAATCTTCATAAATCTCCATCTCTAGTCATAATTTTATCCCTTAGGTCATGCTGGGCATGATCACACATTATCTCCAAGAATCAACCTACCCCTAGAGTATGATAACAAAGAGACTTCTATCATCAGATATTATTACACTCTGTGCTATGATTTTATGATGATTCATAGAACAAAAAACTGTCAGTGTAACTAGATCTTGTAATTACACCCCATACATGGCCTCTATAAATTTTGTTATGAAATATTAATCCTTCCGCATTAAATATGGTACCATTAGTATGTATATAAAAAAATAATTTAATCCATACATGTTTCCTAATTGTATTATCAAAAAAAAATTGGGTTCACTCTTTAAAATCGTACTATATAATCATCAAGAGACTACTAAAACCCTGTCCCTCTTCATTAGTGAAGAGATATAAAAAGTTTCTATGATTGGACTATATTTTTTTATCACATTGAGAACATAAATGTAATACCATTGTGTTATCCACAGGAATTGGTAGGTGAACTAGTATGTATTGTGTTTTTAATAGATTAATACCATAATGATATGAGTAACCAGTACCCCACCTCAATAGAACATAATGTAATATTACTACAAAATGTTCTCTTAGTCATTATCTATGATAACCAAAATTTGGATATAAAACGTACATAGATAAACTACACTATACTATTGAATCTAGAATATATACTAACATGTTCATTCCATTGAGGCTAACTATCAATGATGTCTATCATTTATGATCATATGAATGAGTTATGAGTGCTAAAGGAGATCATATATTTGTAAACCCCCATGTGATTGTTAAACAACACATATAAGAGTTTCCAAAATCTAGATACATGTATGGATTATGCATCATTTAACTTTTCCTCTCCACATTTTATAGCATCCCTAGTACTATGATTCCTAGTATTATATATTATCAGTTTATAGTTTCACTGCTATATCATGGGTGTCAGGACCCGACACACTGATGATTTACTTGTGACTACCCAATGCCCACATCAAATAATATTGGGGATTGAGGCCAGCACCATGTAGACATATACCAAAAATGAGAGGCATTTACATAATGTAAATATACACATTCAAACATCTCCAATCCCAAACAATGATAAAATTTAAAAAAACTAAAATACTTCATGAATAAATATAAGATACAACAACAATGTATGATAGTAAAGTACATGATAGTAAAATTGGTCAAAATACATGCAGAAATAAAGATTATAAATACTACAACCATATCACAGGGAGAGGAATAATTTAGATTCATAATTTTAGAAAACACCTTGGCTATATAATATTGAGCTATGCTCCACCCCCTCATTGTCCTCTAGGGACATCTTCATAAGGGGTGATGTCGACACAAGAGATAACAAGTGCATGAAATGAGTGTATAGGGGTCAGTATAACAATACACATTTTGAATCCATGAGAACATTATTATAAAGATCCACATATTTTAATATCAAATTTAACATATAATAGTCAATATATAATATAACAATGAATACCAAGATACACTTAGAAAATACACCACACCATAAGGAAATTATAGCCAATTACCAACCATATGATTCACCTATAAACCCATTGTTCTATAATAAATCACTCCATGAACCATGATACCATTGGAGAGACTCAATAAATTTGTGTGGGTCATTTTTTCCTATATAAGGAATTTTGTTGTTCTAATTGTAATTTGATTAATAGATGGGGGGCACACCCCTAATCATTGTGGGACACCACAAACACAGTCTGGATCAACCAGCTATGTAGTGGATTGAATGTCAATGAATCCAAAAACAATACTGATATGTACTAAAAGAAGGAGTACATTTCCCTACTCATGTAGGTCATGTGGATTGCAAAATGTATAACAAGGGATGATAGAGGGTCACACTCTATTCTTGTAAGGAGACACAAAAAATCTATTTGAGACTCGACCTTAATAGGGGATCAAAATATAATTATTTGTATGTAATTCCACAATCTAACCATATATAAAATGACCAATGGAGTGAACACAACCAATATCAGTCCAAAATAATAAATCAAAGAGCATAAAACAATATTTATGGAGTACACGTCGTGTCCTAATGTGTAAATTACATGTCTTCTTATCCCATGTCCTAAAAGTGTGGAAAAGAATCACATGAAATGTAGTCTCTATATAGATGGGTTTTAGAAGGACTACATGGAATGTGGAGACACCATGTATCATACATGTTTCACCATGACTATGTTCATGTACCGAATTCTTACCCATGTACAAGTCCATGTATGCCAAGCTATTTCGGTGCATAAGTACATGGTTTTCCATCTATCCAAGCATGTTTCTAATGTCTTCTTACTCTCTAGAGTACACACTGAGTCAATCTGGGAGGGTCACATAATATGTGGTCCTTATCTCATTCTCAAAACCCTATCCTCTCTTGAAGGGGTCCAACACAATGTCTTATATAAAGGTTTCTACAATTCCATATTTTTTCTATGCACATTATCATATCATACATCTTCAATATGGATATTTAATAACCATTAAAATTATGATCTAATGTTATTCATGCCATTATGTTATCAAACAAAACATCTCATCATCACATTTTTTACTAAAATAGATTAAATCATCATTCTTCATTATCCTTGGATGATCGACGAGGAATGCGACATCATGAATAATCCTTCATCTGGTTCTCTCCATCTCAAATATTTCACCACCATTATGTTTTTCTATTTTCAACTCTTTGATATCAAATCATTTCCCCATGAAATAGGTGAATAAGGTTCGATTGACCAAGAATAGTCATGTCATGGAATAAATAATGATTGCCCACGACGAACATTTAATCGGGGGAGAAAATCCTTAAAAAATGGATGGAATGAAACCGAATTTATGTTCATGTAAATGTAATTTCGTTTCCAAAAAGATAAAAAATGATGAAATTAAAATAAATTGTCCCAAATATACCCAATAAATAAAATCACATCTGATGAGTTAGTTGATCCTCATATCAACTTGTTTGTCAATTGGTTTGATTTCATTATAGAAATTATGAATAGGGAATGGAAAAAAACTAAACATATGGTTTAACTAAATTTGGTTTGATTATTGATGATGAATGACACATCATCATCATCATCATTGTAAATATCTATTGAATTGGTTGCATATAATTCAATTATCCATGATTGTGTCAATGTTACCTTGAAGGAATACTACAGAACTCCCTCCAATTGTCCTCTAATGTCTCTAGGGTTATTCAAAAGACCCTATATTTCTAAAAATACAATACTTTTAATGATTGAAAAAAAATTGCATTAGTGAAGTAAAATTAAACTATTTGTATTAAATTATTTTATTCATTTTAATGTCTGGGTAAACATTTACACAAACAACCAGTGGAAACTAATATTTATTCACTCTTATAGAAAAATATCCATTATGACTTCAATAGTGACATCGTATGTTTGATCCAAACACCGATTTATAAATTATTCATATTTTTTAGGGAAACTGCATGGATAAGATATTCAATATACTAAATATATTAAAAACATTTATTTCAGGTGTAATTTTACAAAGAATCGTATTTTTTCCTAGAAAATGGTCTGAAGAGTAATTCATATAATATTTAAAAATAATACTTAGAAAATATGAGATTGTACATTCTCCTCATCTTATGGAATTGTGTCCCATAGAGAGAAAACAAATGCTACCTTAGGAGATGTGGGTACTGAGAAAGTATATGATCCTCCCACTACCATGTGATCACTTATATATTAATATGACTCCACTAGACATGAACTAGTGGAATTGATCTCCCATGAAAGATCATTTATTATCAATCCTCAATATCTATTAGAAACTATGAAAAATCCAACCCATCATTGGTGTCCATTTCACCCCATGCATTGACATGTGATGGGTCACACACATATATACTTAGTTGCATCATGTGGAAAACACATTGTCCCTAGACCAGATACAACAAAATAATTCTGTGGTATGTCACCATTCCCAGTATAGAGAATATCTGAAATGGACCAATGATTCATAGAGAAAACATGAAAACATGGCCCAATATCCTCAATCCACGTCGAGGTGAGAAAATTATAAACACAAGTCCTCCACCCTAAAAAAATACAGTGTTACCTATTAATAGAAGACTTGTGATGGATATATATGATCCTTATCCACTAGTAGATGACCAACACAATCTCTATTGTAGCTCACACTATCTTTGGGCCAATGAGTCATGAATCTCATTTATCATCCCAACAATGTGGTGACCTATAGGGTCTTCCATTCTAAAGCCTCAAATTTTTAAATATCTATGGTGTACTGGTAGCTATTTTTTTTATGTAAACTCCACCAAGAGAAGCTAATCCACCCAACTACAGCTAAAAACCAACATGCAAGCTCTCATCATTTCCTCCATGACATGCATGGTCTGCTCTATCTGTATGTTTTTTGGGGGTAACACATTCTGCTCAAGAATAAATAGTTCCCAAATGACCTCTTTAATCCCTTACATAACTAAGATGTGAATAAATCATCACAATATAGAATGAACCTTTTGTGACTCCATGGAGTTTAACTATCTCTTACATATAAAGGTGTCTGAATATATCTACCAAACACAACTCTTATATAGCTTGGAAGTGGTCTAACATGGTGAGACATTCTAAAATAACCCATATAGAGTCATGTACCGTCAACATAAGAATTAATCCTAACAATAATTCCATTGATATATGATACCACATACATTATACAACACCAAATTTTTAGCTAAACCCATTGGGATGTGGTTCTCATCCTTTACATGGATATAATAAATGAGTCAATATATAACCTCTTCAACTCATTTTTTTATCATTGGAAACCAAAAATGACCTCAAAGGTCATGGTACCACACATCCACACCTTGATATACCATAGAGAGGATATGTGTTAAACCACCTCAAAACCTCTTCTATCAATTCCACTAGTACCATCCTCCATCCTCATAAAAGAAAGACATGATCCTCACTTTTTGAAAAACATCAGGAGATTTCCATATGAATATCTAAGATAATTGGGTATTATAGTGAGTATACCCAAGCTATGCCTCCCTGATTCTCTATTAGAGTAAAGTGGTAGAAACCATTGATATGATGTAAGCTACTCTATCATCACCATCAACAGATAAATACATTGAGTCTAACTACTCTTACACATAATTTGATATCTATGAACTGGATCTCATGGTGGAAGAATTTACTGCCACGTTCAACTTCCCAGGATTACAAAAAATATCAAATTCATAATCCAAGAGGATCAATTGAAATCTCCTATATTTCAAATTAATATATATATATATATATGAGAAAAAAATTCAATTGATACTATCATGGTCATGGATAATTATAATCCTCTCTCCCGTCAAGTGTGTCCCACTTCATCAACACAAAAACTACTTATTATAACCAAAATACAAGGTTCATGTTATTTATCTCATGTGTTCTCAAATGTAATTAATAATAGGAAATAAATTATTTCCTCTACATAAAAAAACCATGTCCAGTTTGTGATGAATCACAGATCCCTACATACTCAAAACCTCCCACTACTGACATTAATATGGGGTAACTAGTCAACTCTTACATTACTCGAAGAAAAAATACTATCAATTTAATTTCAACACAGACATAATCCATTTACAAGTAAAATATGTCAAGGTTGATTCTACTCAAGGGAATTATTGCACAAAGCTATGATAGTACCCCAAAAATCTGATGAAACTCTACACCACTTTGACACTCTTGGTTGGATCCCAAGAAAAAACTTCCTCAACAATCACTAGTTCCACTACAACTTCAGACTCTAAGATGATGTGTCTTAATAAATGGAGATCTGAAAAAAATTGAAATAATTATATATTTCGATAATATAGTTGCTCTCTAAGTATGTATAGGACCATCCTCAAGTGTCTTGTGTGCTCCTCATCGAATGACATGCATATTAAGATGGCATCCATAAAGATGACTATGAAAATCTATATGTATATCTGAGAGATCCATTTCATTATTCCCATGAACACATTTGTGGAATTACCTATATAAACTGGCGCCACCAAGTACTAATAAATAATATAGTGACATTTGATTGTCATATTTTGTATATCCTCACCCCATACTCAATATTATGGATAACATGGCCTACGTTAAATCATCTTGAACCATCACACCACTATCAAATGAGCAAAGGAATCATCGATCCATAGAAGTGCATACATGTTTTTCACAGTCACCAAATTAATGCGGTGATTTTCCACCCACATACTCAAGCTTATATCGGACTTCTTGGAAAACAAAACTAGGCCTTCCAAGGGGTTAAAACAATGTCACACTAAGCCCCTCTCCCAAAAATCCCCCAACTAAATCATCAACTATCAAATCATTATGGTATAAATATGATATCGAGGTGAAGATGTCATTGTCATCCTCAGAGGGAAGTTGATACTAAAATCAACATCACTATGAGGAGGTAATCTTGATACATATTTTGATGAAGATTCCCTCATACTCCACCACCACTGCAAGAAACTAGAAACTCATAACATTAAATGAAACGTTTTCATGCTACTGAATTATGAGTAACCAGATACATCATCCTATACATGAGTTTGAATTATGATGCATGGGTTTCCTTCTTTCTAATAATGGAAAACCTAAACTAATCATTGTGGACACACCACATCCTCGACCAAAATGTTCAACCTGGGCATGAATTTTAGATATAAAATACATACCTAATGGGATGTTTTAAGGCATAATTACTATAAAAATGTGATCCCATACAAAACTCTCACCTCCAAGTGTTATGTTTCAATTTTTGTAGAAGTGTGCAATCACTGAAACACTCCCTTTTAGAGTATTTAACCACAATGGTCAAGACAATGGCTCAACCAAAATATCTTGTTTTGAAAAAAATTAGTTTAATGGAGGTAATTGATAGCATTGGTTTCTATCAATAATACAGTTCATATATTAATTTCATAGATCGTGCCTTATTTCAACCCTAGAGCCTCCGTTTTGGAGGCCTTTATATCTTGAAAATGTCCTCATCCATTCCCACCACTTCTATATGGCCAGCATGCAGCACATAGAGGTTTTCATGGTAATAGTCCAGTCATTCGAACACCTCCTGGTACCCTACCAACCACTCTACCATTTCTTCTTCCATATGTACCACCCTGTTCCATCCTTTACCTATGTCTTGGTGGTCCCTGAACCATCTCCCAATAATCTATACTACAGGTGGGGAAATCACCTTTAAAATCACCCAAATAATTGAAATAGAAACCTCATCCATTCAGCAGTTGATTTGAGACAGCCTTAGATCCCTTTCAAACTGACCCCGAGTCATTAAATTTCATCCTAAAGCATTAAAACCACTAGGATCCGTATGATTTTTATTGAATACATGAATCAAAGGTCTCAACTACCAGGCCCCCACTACTATCTATTAATAATGGTGTTTTCTTTGCAACAAAAAATTCTCCCAACATGCCTCCCACAAGAACTCCAGCATAGCTGGAAATGATATGAGATACCACTAAACCAATGAGATTTTTGCGCAATCCCTTATTGGTTGTACGTTCCATGATGAACTGGTCTCACCCCATATCCAAATATTAATATGTTATATTGATGATTCTCACTGAGTACTCTTCCATGGTCATACTACCCTACCATAAATTAAAAAATCACATCTATGCATACTGATAACAATTTATCTAGATATAAATTATATATAAATAGAATCTCGAAGTCAGTCTAAGATAGAGTGGTCTTTTCATGTGATTGAGTCACCAAAATCCATAATCACCCAGAAGGACCCTAATGAAGGCATTCGGTGAAGACTTACATATAGTTTTATGCCTCCCCACTAGACAAAAAACATGGGAGATAAACTCTAAAATATCTTCATACACTTGAGAGTTTATCTTACCCCAAAACACAGCTGGTTTCTACCTCTGAAACTTGAGAATTTCAATCAGCATGTGTGCAACCTCATCTTGTAGTACTGTTTCTAAATGATGCTCGATGGGCAATGGTATATCTAGTAAACCACCCATAGGTTCTATCCCTATTATAATACCATGTAATAATGCCTCATCATAGGTGGATCATCCATGAAATCATGTGGTGGAAACCTAGATGGATATCCTTGCGGAGGCATCCTAAAGTAAAACAAGATGTACCATAGTAAAAAGACTATATATAAGGAGTTAAATCAATAAGGAAATAGTAACTACAACTCATTATCATAGTATACATGTACCATTTATTCCTGCAAACATTTTTTTTCATGTGTCGAGTTGAACAATAAGAGACTGGAGTTCTGGTGTATGGATATGATAGTCATAATACACACACTAGAGTCACCAACAAGAAATATGAACTCCAAACACTATGAAATATTTCCCCAAACCAGCCTCACTGACATAGGTCTTATAGTAGAACCTACCACCTCTAATACCAGTATGTCTCAACCCAACCCGTTGTGGTCAATCCTGGGACTACCCCATACCTACCTCTAACAGGCCAGGAGAAGGTGACCAGTGTTGTGTAGGCATATTACACAAATGAGGGGAATTTTCCTAATTTACCTATACACACACAAACAAATATCCATGAACAAAAAACACTATGATTTAAAACAACAAAAATAGTGCATGAATACATCCAAGATCCCAAAAATAAATATCATAATAAAGTACTAAAAATGAGAAAGTGAACAAATACAAGAGAAAATAGAATATATAACGAGTACAACATGTTCCAATGGAATGGACCACATAAAATTCATCGTCCTGGGAAAATACTTCGTCTGACATGCTCAAAATATGGTACACTTACTCTAATTTTTACACGGACCCCATCTAAAGGGTTTTTGTCTCCACACGACACAAAACATGCTAGAAAATCCATATATGGGTAAATATTAAAATAAATAGGAAGAAACCCTAAATAATACTACAAATGAAGGAAAAAGTATATCAAGGTCAATGAAAGATATAACAATCAATTTATAGAATAACAAATAAATACTAGATACAATCAAGAAATACACCACACAATAATGAAGTCATAACCCACTTCCAGCCACATGATTCCACATGATGCAATTATCATTCATATAGATCACACTCTATGATCCATAGAACCATCGGCAATACTTAAAAATGAGTTTTGGGTCATTGGGTCCTTGCCAATGAATTTTACTGGTCTAAGGGGACCATGATAAATAGATAGGTGTTCATGCACAGAACATCTAGGGAGAAAAGGGAAAATAGTCTGGATCAACCCTCTACGTAGGGGATCAAGCATCAATGATTCCCAAAACACTATAGATAATAACGTTTAGATGGAGGAAAAATGACCTACTCAAAGAGGTGAATCCAATTCCACAATCTCCATATAGGGGTGATAATGGATCAAACTCCAGTCTCACATAGGGTCACTATAAATCTAAATAACACTTGACCTCCAGAGGGGATCATAATTTTGTGATGTGGATGTAATGTCTCACTGTACCATTGTGGGAAAAGACTAAAAGAGTTTACTAGACCAATAATGGTCAATACTAAGAAAACAAGGAGCTTCATTAGTTTATTATGAGAGTACATAGAGTGTCTTATAGGGTTCATGGTGTATATAGATGTCACCAATCATGACCATGTGGAAGAGCCTCACATGACATGCACTCTCCATATACAAGGCATGTAGAAGTAATAAATAGAATGTAGAGACACATGGTATCCTACATGTATCTTCTACAAGTGTCTATGTATCTAAGATATGTCCATGTATTGGTCTCACATAAGGTCACTATAATCCTGGATTACATTATTTATTGTAAAGTATTTTATTGAATACTAGATTCATCACTATGCACCTCATCTGATGTTCCACCTTCGATACAATAATGGGTTCTCAGTGAAATTAAATATCCAAGGTCATCTATTCATTTCTATCATTGAAAAAAATGTCTTATTTTACATGTACTTAGTAAACCTATTAAATCGTTGTTCCGCATTGTGTGCCGATGAATGAAAAATAATTCTATATCTGGAATCATCCACCATCTGAATCTTTATGTATCCTTCGTCACACATTTATTATGTTTCTACAATTAAAGATCTATGATACTAGATCTTTTTAAAATAAAATTGTGTACAACAATTGATTAATCTAGAAGTGTCATGTTATAGTCCAAACTAAGAACACCCAAAATGAATGATGAATTAGTGGAGAAAAGAATAATAAAGAGAATAAAGGATCATGATTAATGTTTGTGTTGATCTAAATTTATTTCAATAAGAGAAACCACGATGGGATTCAATTTAATTCATCCAAATAAACCCAATAAATAAAATAACTTCATGAAATATGGTTGATATGAATATAAATATTTTCATTCATTTATTAGGGTTCCTCGTAGAAATTAAAAACGAGGAATTAAACAAAATAAAACTCACACCCTACCTTGATTCAATTTTATCACTGATGTTGAACAATTGATCATCACCATTATCAATTGAATGAATAATTTAATTAGTTTTGCATCGATCGTCGATCCATGGTTATGTTTTCATTCACTTGAGAGAATTATTTTGAGCTATCTCCAATGGTCCTCCAAACTCTAATGGGATATGTGGATAATCCCATATTTCCAAAATAACAATATATTTTATGATTGAAATTTTTTTGCATCAACAAAATGATATAAAATAATATTAGTAAATAAAATTATTCATCTTAATGCTTGAATCAACATGTTCACAAATGGACCAATCTAACTAATTTCAATTCGTCCCCAAGGAAAAATCACCATTCTAAACTCAATGAAGTCATTGGATTTCACATATATGAACCTATTTAGACATTTTTCAAATGTTTTAGGGAAAACATGAATATTTCATATTTACGATATTTAATAGTTTTCAAGAATTTATTATAATAGCATTGGGAATAAAAACAACACGTCATCTCAATTCCTTGTCTCATAAATAACCCATATAATATTAAGAAATAATGCATAGAAAATCAGTGATGTTACATGGGTTCATATTCTCTCCCTATTTGATCATAACCAACTTATAGTATACACCATGTAATAAGGATATCTATAATTACTAATAAAATAACCCATTTGGAAGGTCCTATCAATATGAAATCTGCTAACTGATACTCAGCCTCCTAGAAGAATTAAAATTCATATTTCTCCCTTAATGTTTTATGAGTGGTTGGGAATTGCGATATACCTTCTTTGAATTTTTCATGATATGTGTTTACTAAAATTTCTATCCACCTCAGAGTGAGAAATTTTTTATATAATATATATTTTTTGTTGGGTGAGTTTATTCCTCTTCAATTATAAATTACTTTTTTTGTGAAATATAACAGACATCTACTCTTTGTAGATTTTTTTATTGAATATACACATAATAAATCACATCCGAAATTGGGATCCAACCAATGTTGAAGTGGAATAAAAGGATGATGATGATCTTATTATTGTGAGCATGGAATGATATAGTCTCCAATTACAACAAGACCATAATAGATGATATTATATCTAGGTGATGATCATTGTGAAACTGAGAGGTCTACATATCATCTAACAATCTCAACTCTGTATTGTCATAAAAAACCTCACTATATTGGCCGACCCTATAGTCTTATTCCCATTTAATTATTATATTATCCATAATATGTAGGTAATATTAGTTCATTCAGACATAATGGACATTTATAAATCATTTGTTAATGTTGTTCGCATATTGGGGAAGACATGACTCATCACTTGGTTCACTCTGTTGATGTCCATTATAAGGTTTTAGACTGTATAATCAAAATCTATAAAGTTACCATTTATATAATGGCTATAGACAACACAATTACACTAGGACAAGCAAAGTATGATCATGAACTATTAACCATGTTCATCATTATTTGAATTAAGGATTGTGACATCATCCCTCAACCCAAAGTCATACATTGTAGATCGTTTCATTATGGGAAGTCCTTCAGATATTCATTAAATGTCTCAGTAAAGGTTCCATGAACAAACGAGAACATGTTTATTGATATGATGTTAATTTTACATGTCATATCCCATTGAAATATCATAAAAAACATTAAAACCATCATTATTCATTTAAATAGTTATTCTAATAATTATTTATTTCTCATTCATGATGGTATATTAAGTTGAAGGACAACCATTATAAAAATTTCTCATGAAAATTTCTTATCAAAACATTATAAAGGAAAGAATATCTATAAAAATAATGATGTTTGTGATCACTATGAATTTTAATTTCATAAAAATCCAAAATATTTGTTTTCTAAAAATGAAGAATGAATCATAAGTAATTAAATTAAATGTATCCTCGATGCACCCCACTCTTTTTATATGAATTTAATTGGCCATGAATTCCTTAGTTAGATGGTTTGTGTCAGAATGTTTTCATGTATATCTATTGAAATATATAATCCTGTTCCAAATTAGATCTAATTTTAATGTGGTTAATTACTAAAATTAAATACCTCATCATAGAAGATGTCAACATAAAAAATTTCCATCACAATAATTTCTATTTTATTTTTTGAATCCTCGATAGATAAAAAGATGAGTTCACAAGACTCAAATCTTCTATAGTAGTATGATATATATTCATGAAACTTCGTCATATATGAAGGCTTTAATAATTCATGAAACCTCTCCATTGGCAACCACAAGGCCTATAAGTGACCATTCATCATCCAAAATTTGTGTTCCAACCTCTAGAAATCTAAACAAAAATACTCTTATCATAAAACAATAATCATAAAAAGAATAAGAAATATGAGATTGATTTATAAATGTAATGTTTATACATAGACTACATCATGTAAAACCATTAGGATATTTTCATTTATTTCAGTTGTATTTCATGTATATTTAATCCATGAGAAACTCTATTCATGTTGTAAGGAATATAATCCTCACTAATATCAACTTTTTAAGACCTATATCAATTGTGACAACCATTCCATGTACTTATAGAGTAAACACATTATCCTGAATCCCAATTCTATCCCAATTCTATTTTTAAAAATAAACATCTAATTATCAAGAAACATGTAAAATAGATATTTTTACTCCACATTTTCTACTATAGTTTTTGAAGTTGAGTGATAATTTAACATTTATCTTCCTGGTTAATGATTTTTCAAATAAGCTGTATATAAATTACAGGATCCATGTATTTTTAATCCCATGAAATTATCAACAAGTACATTATGGTAAATCCCCCGTACTATTTCTCTCGAACATTGTTATCTACATCCTCATATATTATATAATAATAATTTAACATATAACATCCATGAAATATTTTCACAATAACATGTAACAAATAAAATCTTGTTTTTAATCTACACTAATTCTCTCCCACCACTTGAGTGACGCATAAGATTCTTATTAGGTGTAATCCCTATTCATGGAATTACCGACGGAAACAACTCTATTGTGATTAATATATCATGAACACTAATTGATGTATTAGTAAATATATCCTAGTATTTCTCTCATTATCTCCATTCTTATAATATGAAATTCATGATAGAACGTGTTTAAACATAATCCCGTATCCTTGGTGCATGACATAAAACTGAAACGTTGACCTTTATAATTAATATAGAATTATGTATTTGGATTTACCATTATTACTCATGTTATTCGAACGAGATACCTCATGAGAATAATAATTGGTGATTCCAAAATATATTTATTATTGTAAATCATAATCCCCCCTCCATAACTTTTTTTCAACTTCCATAATAAATAAATTATTTCTATATAATGTTAAACTGTATGGTTCGTTCACATTATACGACCTTACAAAATGTACCTCAGACTATTTGATTTTTTCCTCTATTTTTTTGAGACGTATAGATTATTAATCATTAATTTTAATACTAATTTTTTTACAATTAAATATCCCTCTTGTTATGTTCTATTTTTATGTCTAATCATCTTTTGAGAGTATACCAAACCCCTCACCATACTATCCCAATATTTCCACTAGTCTTTAGAATTATTAAAGGGAAATAAAATGTGACTATACAAATCCATTTTTCATTATATAAAATCATCTAGATAAGAATTAAGTCTTATTATAAGCCTAATATATTATGGTTTTATAATGTAAAAATCTTCACAAGACAATAAATAGATTCTCAACCATATACATGGATATAATATAAGGGGATAATATTAAATGAACAATAACCTCTTTAATCAAACCGTATTTCATTAGAATATATTGGACATAACCCATTTTACTTTAATACTATGATCGTCTATTTTATGATTATCCATTGACGTCTTATATGATAATCCTAGAACATCCAATTATGATTCATTAGAAACCATGACACATTCATCTATTTGGATTCTTAGGTCGTGGACATGCGAATCTATATGTAATGATCATAAAAATTCTTTATGATGAGAATATGATAACATTTCTCTATCCATTGGGGTTGGGTATATTTTCTTACACTGTGTGAGAAGATTATGATGCCTTCGGTGACGATCCAAATAACTCGTTGATGGTGATCCTGTGTTTTATTCTTTTATGAAAAGAAAAACCAACATTCGATGAGCATGAGTAATCATTATTAATGATTAAGGTTCTCCCTATGAAGAAATCCAAGAATCTATTATATTAAGATCATTAATATCCTAATTCAAAAAATTTAGAAGAATCAAGTACAAATAATTTTTTTCCCTATGTGGTAATCAAAGGACCCCACCCCCCAAAAGCATAACCTAAGAAATATACATACATATATCCAATAAATCAAATTATATATATTCATGGTTGAATATAACTCATTATCCCCAGAAAAGTTCCAAATCATTATAAAGAAGTTAGTGATGTAATATATTGGTTTCATCATATGTATAGTTTGAGGAATTAGATTAATAATAATTCCTAAATTCAATTATAAATAAGTGGACCGAGAAATGAAATCCATGATTGAATACATGCAAGGAAGAGCTAACATACCATCATCCCATTTTGATCATGAATTATTAATAATTACTATGACTGCTAATGGTCAATCACTTTTATAATAAAAGAATATGAGACCAAAATGATCCTACCATATCCAGGAAAGTTATATTACAAAAAATCTTACCATTATTTAATTATTGGAAAATTGAGATTAATTTGATCATTTTGTATTATTATTTATGTACTCTTTGGTCTTAGACCAATTTAAGATGGTCTATGTTTATGCATCATATTTTTTATTAAATAAATATATGACCAATGTTTCCATATTTTAGATTATTTTCACTAATATTGATGTATCAACTACTTACTATGTCCAAAAAAAATTTTATTGAATTTTCCAATATAAATTTTACATGAATTTCTACCAAAATGAAACACAAAATATTTATTTTTATCACATGTCATTTCGATTATATTGATGGATGATGGTCATTTGATAAAACTATATAATCCATCAAATATGGGATTTATAATTACCTTAGATGGCTATTACAATCATTATATTCCTTTTTTGAAAGAAAAAATAAGGGATAATGTGATTATAATTAAGAAAAGAAAGTGGGTTCAATTATTTAACTTGTGAGAAACAGCCAATATAGTGTTATCCGAAATAGGTTCATAGGGAAATATTAATCAATCAAAATTTATAACTATAGTGTAGTTGACATTTATTAGCATGAAATTAATTGATTATATATATATATGTTTATGTATATGATTGATTTTAGGGTCTTTAAGGTGGTGGAATCATATACAGAATCCTAGATGGATTAGTTCCCTACAGGGATGATGGATTTGGATGTGATTTATAATATATAAATGATATCCCAAGAGTTAGTTGTTTATAATGTGAGTTATCTTCCTATATTCATGAGAGTAACAAAGAAATGTCCCCAATGATATATCACCATTGTGAGTTATGGTTTATGGGATTCTTGGGTAGCATGTTCTTTAGAGATGTGTCTCAAGATAATGGTCATATTGGTATTATTATTATATAGAGAATTGATATATGTGGTTAAAATATGATAGGGGATATCAAGGGACTGTGAGTTCCTTGAAAATAAAAATCTAGTAATGATTGGTTGAATTGTCGAATCCAAACCATGGTGGTTCTACTAGGTATGTAATATATTTAGAAATTATTCTTCATATTTTAATGATAAATGAGCCCTGATGGATATATTTTTGATATCAGATTATATTTTGGTAGTTATGGATCATTTTGATGAATGACACTCCTATTTCATGATGTTTTTTAATTTTTATAGTGAGGGTATTTTTAGATGCATACATTTTTTTAAATATTCCCTTATTGGTGGGATATTATATAGTACAACATGAATGAGTGACATGCCTTAATATCAAAGAGAATAACCAAGAGTTAATTTGGAAAGATAATAATTAAATATAGGATAATATGTTAAATGGATCGTTATGTGAGCCTGTTTTTATGATTTTCCTCTCATGGGAGTTTCATTATGGTTCTATAATCAGGGTATACATCGATTTACAACCCTTGGTCATCGATAAGAATCATGTATTATACCTTTTATATGTGTGCACCTATTGAATTGAGAATAGATGAGTTATATTGTGAGGGATAAAGAAAAATGAGTTTGATGATATTAATGTTAGTAAGGTTTCATTTGAGTATTGAGGATATAAAAAATAATCCATTATGGTTTTAAGTGATTTCATAAATCAATCTGAGTTTCCTGATATGGTGGAACAGAGATTGTATCATGATAATTATTTTTAGGTAGGTCTGGTTGTATATTCAATGTAGATTTCTTCCAAGAAGAATAAGAATATAATTACAATTTGGAGAGAGAAACATTGGATTTATATGGGGTTCCCCCAACATTTTCGATGAATCTCTCAGGATTCTGAGTGTAATTTTCATAGAGTGTAATGAACAACTAGTATCAGTTGTATTTTTTACGGTGTTTTGATATGATTATGATAGAGATGTGCAATAATTTGATGTATTGATTAATCCAATATTGTCTTGGATCCATGGCCCTTATATTGATTGGGTAATCCTTTAAATCAAATAGGTTATTGATATATGAAAATGTTTTTGGGACTCTACATTACAGAAGACGTTGGTTTTATCAGCGTCCTTAGTAAATTCTATATATTTGATTTGGATATGATAATTTAATGATCATAATTTTTGGAAAGATCATTTCACTAGATTTTATGTGATCATAGTTTAATTAAGATCGAATATATGTCACTTCACATTAGTAGAGCACTAGGGTCTATTTTTTCACTTAGTGGATGTAAATTATGTGTTACCATTGATAATTGGATGGGGTGAGTAAAAAAACATCAAGAAGGATGATTGAAATGCTAAAATGTAGTTCAGTGTTGGATTCTAATTATATGTAGAAACATGGAATTTAATAATCATTTTGAGAGGTTATATATGATGTGTAGAACTATATGATCGGTAATGAATTGATTAAAGCCAAAAACATCCTAATGAAATATGAGTGTCAGAAAGAATCAATTTATTATTTTAGGAATGGGTTTAAATGGTGGATCATGTTTTTAATGAATATTGGGCCTCATGTTTGGAGTTTTTCATCAAAAGAAAATCAATCATCATTCGGTTGAACTTGATTAGTTGGTTTAGAGTTTATGAACTTTGGAGGGTGAGGTTAATTGTTTAAAGATTGATAAGATGACTCGGGGAAGAGTTTTTCTATAATGTGGATGTTGTAAAGACTTAAGACATTTTGTTATCAATATTCATTTTTAATATAAGGTTTTAATGTTGGTGAGAAGTTATATTTGTGAATTGTTATTCAGTTTAGAGTATTTGGTATTGAAATATCGACAAAATATGTTTTTATATGTGAAAAATGTCTTGGTATGGGGTTTAGCGGCTCAATTGTGTGTCAGAGAAGGATCTTCGTGACAAAGAATATATTTATAAATACACTCTTCATATTAATCTATTGATGTTTTAATTTTAGAGTGGAATTTATTGTAACATTACTGTTCTCTATATGAGTGTGTGTATAAGTCAATATGATATGTTCTGTAATAGCTAGAAAGTCCATGCTGTGGTTGATCCATGATTCCCATTTTTTTGAAGCCATGTAGAGGACCATGCCATTGATTAGGTAGTGGTTCCTGGGTGTTTTACATATGGTGACTATAAAACATTATTGGGTGCTTCCAAGGGAACTTTTTTTAAAACACAAGTAGCACAACATCATGTTAATCCCCATGGTGGGTGCTAAAATAGTGAAGAGTTTGATTGTTCAGAGTAGTGATCAATTGTGTTATGATCTAAAATGTTTTTTACCTAGATAAAGAAACTTTTAAAAATGGGGAGGTAGAAATATCCATCATTGATGTAGTGAAATAGATAAATTATAATGAAAACTCTACCATGTTTGGGATATGGTTCCTGGCATGTTTGGGGAACAGCTACCAAAAAGATAGACTAGATAGTGATTATGACATAGTAGATAGTGTGTTAGATCTATAGTAACATCCCAATGAAATCTGGTATATAATATCAAGAGGAGTTATACTATGATTGGTTTATGGAAAAGGGGGCTATTTTTTGGTGTCTCAGGACAACAACACAATGATTCTAAAACATTTTTTATATATAAAAACTATATCTATTTTTTCTAGTTGATCGAAATACCTTTTTCAGTTGTGACAACATGGATGAGGTCATTAATCATTGTCTCCCCCGTATCCTTCATCTCATTAATTTATAATGATGAGCGTTTTTCTTGGATAAAACCCATTCCTTTAATAGATATGTTTACATGACTTCAAATAAAATTATCTAATAAGTAAAACCCTATATATCTTGAGGCCATGTGTATTTGGAAAACTATGTTCATATTATATCCAATGAATCATAAACAAGAAATCTTAAATATATTATATATAATTGGATCATAATTCCATTTTGGATTCATAAACTCCATATGAAATCCCGGGGAATACATAATGAAATAGTTCAGATAAAAAGACAAGTAATAAGAAAAACAGGATAGGGAACCATAATGTTTGAGATACAGGTATGAACTGATCTCATAAAAGATATGGATAATGGGTAGTAACATTGGTGAATATAGTATTTTTTTCAAAAATTCATTGTAAAATAGAAAATTCATAACCAAAAAAAACATGATATAAACTAGAGTAAGAGATAACTACCTTTGTAATGTCACAAGGTGAAAAAAGCCCAAATATATATTAGTATTACATCTTAATCACATACATGGAGTCTGCTGATACTATAATATTACCCAATTTATTATATTTCTATATTGGTGAATCTATCATATAATTTCCACAATTTTTTCCACACAAAATGGATATCAATTCAAATGAATAAACATAATAATTACTCATATAAAGAAATGTTTTGACTACTCACTTCAATATAAAAATCAATGTAAACATAATAATAAAAGAATTTGATATATGAAAATAATGTATTTATAACCCTATTAATATAAGAGATAGTAATATCGATATATATGTTAGATAAATATATACATTATTTAGAACCAATCCATAATATTAAGGGTTTTAATTTTCAATTTAAAAAATGAAAATATTAAATAAAATATTTCTTGAAAAAATTTACCGTTCACATGAAAATACCATAATCAAAATTGTATCAAATAAAAAATATTATATAAAAAACAATACAATAATAACGATTGAACCTTATATGAGAAGCATCAAATAAATAATTGGTCATAACAACAGGTAATTCCATAAACATTATATAAGTTAAATAAATTCGTGTACACTCTAGTAAAAAGGTTAAAAAGACACTCATTTGAAAAATTATTAGAATATTCCTTTCAAGAAAATTTTTATAATGTTAAACATCAAGAAAAAATGAATTTAATAAATCAATTGGATAGTTATGAAAACATAATTTGAAATATTTTCAAAATATATGGATATTTAAGATAACGAATTTTTATTAAAGAGACAAATAAAGAAACCAATTCATAAAATAATTTCTATAATATCCCTAGTACTGTAAACTCAGATCCATCATTGAAAATTTAAACATTACATTTTATCCTGTGATCATAATAATAGAGATAAAATGTTACATATCCAAAACATAATACATTAAAATGGTTATATTGGGTCACTTACATTCTCATGGTCAATATAGGTTTATTGTTTTAAAGGATTGGGGGATCCATATAAAATTACGGATTAAAAAACAACTGGTTTATAAGGATGAACATAAACACCCACTATCCCATATTTTGTTATACCACATTAATTTGTTGTCATCATCCATTATAATCCCATATAGAAATAATTATTTCACCAATTTTTTTTATTACCCGTGAAAAATGAAACACAACAATTTCATTCTCAAATTCTAAGTAAGAATAAATGTAATAATTAAGAATTTAATTCCATTAGGTTGAATAAATAATGAAATGGGGAATAATGAAGTAATCCATGTCCAAGTGTATACCATAATATATTTATACCCATCAATAAATTGATCATGAAACATGAATACATAGTGTGTGGATTTAATAAAAAATGATTCACCATAATCAATAATCACGAGCCATGTGATTTCAATAATATTCATAAGACACATTGTAAACTCGTATGAATCATAGATAAAACATACTGGTATCATGGTAAAATTATAAACATTTCACTCATACACATGTATCACCTAATATTTTTGTGTTATATCTTCAAAGTACCTAATGAATTAAAGAACTATTTTGACGAAACCCATCATTTGTTTATCACAAAACTACCCATCCATTGTTAGTAACATAACCATTCATCCATTGTTTGTAATATAAAAACATGTAAAACGTTTATAATGAATCCATATTTCATCATAAAAAATGTCCTATAATAATCCCATGAATAAATTATATAGATCATTCATTTCCACATAAAAAAAATTGATACATACCTTATCAATTTCACAAAATGATTGACTCAAGGAAGATAAATGCGTTCTAAATAAATAATTTGAAACCATTTTATCCAATGGAAAAGTATTTTTTTTTGTATAAACAAATGGTTTGAAACATAATTATACTCTGGAAAAAATGGGTCCATAACAATATCTATGAATTGTGTTTAACAATTTTATATGAAATGAGTTCCATGCAAAATATTTTTTAAAAACAATTCTATATAGACAAAGAAAATGGATTTTATAATTTCAAAATATAATGTTTGTATCATATGTATCAATATATCTTATTTTAATTTTTTATTGGAAATACCATTAAACGACATTAAAATAAATTAGAAGAATGTCATTTTTATTATAAATTTTACATTAAAAATTTAAAAACATTCAAAATATTTGGAAAATCATCTATTTAAAATTAATATTATAACTATATGAATAATAATTAAATTAAAATGATTTACATGATTCTTGGAAAATAATTTCATGATATAATTTTTAAAAGGAATATTTATTTTCAATAAATTTTTAAAAAGGGTGATAAAAGTGACCCATACCAAAAAAATTATGAAATTTAATTATAATGTCTATAGATACAAGGTTAAAAATTATCAAAAAAGTATTTAGGAAAACATATAATTTTAGAAATTAATATTTTTAAAAAATATAGAAAACATGTGTATTTACGAAAAAGATACATGATATAAAATAAGATACACAATTTTTATTCCTTCAAAAAAAACATTCATGATATTTATTGGTTCATTGTGGGAGGAAATGAAAATTAGAAATCTGAACCACATTTATATCTAATGGAGAGTAAATAGGGTGTGGTGTAGACAAACTATAAAACATTATTTTCTCTTAGTGAATGTTGAAAAAAATAAATTCCAAAGGATAATATATTATAGCATAAAGACTTTTCATATTTTGTAATTCTTCAATAATAATCCCCATGAATGAATAACATGAAAGGACACAATTGAGTTCTTCATTAGAATGACTTCCATGATCTAACATGAAAAACATCAGTCCTCTCACATAAAAAATGATAATAGATTCATATCATTAAATAATTTATCATTGAAAGATAATTTCTGATGAATAACCCTTATAATTTTTATACCATTAATTTTTTCAATTAATAAAATAAAATTTTAGGTTTACAAAATGTGAATGAACATAAAAAAATTGTAAATAAAAAAATAAAATTTAAGTATTAATATAATTATGACATAAGAATATTAATGAAGAAATAATATATTCCAATTGAAAGAAATTGAGTAGTAAAATTAATTAAATCTTAGAATATATAAAGTATATTATCCATGAACGAAATAATAACAATAGAAACAAAAAACATGATGATTTATGAATGGTTCATCTTATTACATTAAAAGGGTAATTATATACACTATAAAATAATAATAGGAGGTTCATATAGAATATGTCCCATATATGTAAGTTCCATAATAAGAAAATAATAATAATATAATTACACTACAGGAAAAATATGTAAAAAACTAAATATCTTATAATATAATAATATGAATAAATAAGTTATAAATTTAATATATATAAATATATACTTTAATTACCTCACAAACTCAATATATGATTTTCTATTATGGAAAATGAATGATATTGGTTCCCTAGGTTGTAGTCCATCATACTCATGAATAATAGTTTTATATCCCTGTTTATGGAAGATAAGATTTATTTATGATATAAAATTAACATGATAACATATTAATATATAGTTGATACATTTAATATCATATAATCATATTTCAGGAATATCTGATGGAGTTGGATGATGAAATAAATAAAAAAATCATAATTATGATTTATACCACTTCATGGGCCACCTCTTTAGGATTATAACTACTATATTACTAGAATAGAAATATAATGAAAATTGTATAATTAGATGATAAAATGGAATTCTCTATGTTATTTGGGAAGGTATTGGATTAATAGAAATGGATTAAGCATGAAAGGATAGTGGAGAGTGTGAGGCCATTAATAATTGAGGTGGGTGGAACCCTGGTAATATTTGAAATGAAAAAAATTTACCCCTATTTTTTA
Organism: Viscum album; assembly: GCA_963277665.1. Lineage (NCBI taxonomy): Eukaryota > Viridiplantae > Streptophyta > Magnoliopsida > Santalales > Viscaceae > Viscum > Viscum album. The sequence continues at coordinate 1,814,632,618 of OY728164.1, read as the reverse complement.
TATTTAATAATGTTCTTATATAGATATTTAACTCATACTAGACATCACATATTTCATATATGTAAATAAAATGGGTTGTAGACATCATTTTATTCCTTTCATTCAAAATCTGTTTAGTATAACAACTGATAGATACATTTTCACATAAACCAAGGTAATTTAAATTTACTATTTTCACTATTTATTATGAAAATAAATTTATCTAAACATTTTTGGTAATTTAAATTATTATTATTCCAAATATTAAATCTATTCTACCAATTCAAATTAAATTTTTTTAATAAATTATTTAATATAAATCATGCATACATGTTGAAAAGGAGGGTTATTAATAACTAAATCATTGAAGGAAACAAAAAATTTTATTTTAATAAATTTCTAATGAAAATAAATTCATAAATATGTATTAATTTTTATTTACATATAATATATAAAATTCAATTAAATTATTAATTATTTAAGGATTATTAATTAATTAAAAAGAAAAAGGGTTATTCACATGAAAATATATTTTTGGAAGAATCTTCTGTTGAAACCAACAATCCATATTATACCAAAATAAAATATATGGATTATTAAAAATAAATTAATAGGATTTAATATAACTAAATAAATAATTTTTAAATTAAAAAATATCCAAAAAATTAGACTTCTAAACTTCATTTTTATTGAATATATATGTACTTTTAAGAAAATATGAAATTGCCACTATTCACTAAAATTATTTTTTTTTAAAAAAAATGCACCTAATAAAAATATTGATACTATGACTATGATATACAAATAATTTTATCAAATTATATTTTTAAATGTTCTAATAAATATTAGTATTATTTTTTCATGAAAACAAAAAAAATAAATTTTTCTGTTGAAATATATTTTAGAGGGATAATATTACTTTAGTAAAAATTGAATGATTATTTACAAAACATATTTCAGTTTTTTTTATTGGGTAATAAAATGATATATATATATATATAATTAAATATATATTACAATTCATTAATACCAATTTAATGGTATTTTTATAAATACTATATATATTGTGGGTTTCATAAGATCTGTGTTTTGTGTCGAATTTGATATCAAATGTAGATTTCTTTTCTAAAATAATAGTTTTTACATCCCCCCCCATAATTAGTAAATTAAATCCCTAAAATATGAACTATATCTCATAAATGAAATATTGGATATTTTAAAATAATTTTTTTGGAAGCCCACTTTGTGTAATGGTTTAAAAACATCATCTTAATAAGATGATAAAGGATGTGTGAAGCTTATCTAGAATAACAGATACTAGATTTTCAAGTATCAGAACATTGGTAGGAAGTAAAATTATGGACATGGGAGAAAATAGTAAATATTTATGGAGAATGATATATATAATTGATCATATTAAACTACATGATCAATAGATAGTTGAGGACCTCAAAACAATTAATATGCAATGAGTGAAATGTCAATCGAATCATCAAAAATTATGTGCATTAATAATAGATTTTTCAAGATCCATTTCCAAGAGTTAAGTTATTAATTATCCATGTAGACTTAGAAAATAATTAAATTTACTTACACGACATTTTCAATTTTATATTTTAGAAAAATTCCACTTTACTCTAATCTATTTCTCTAAATGATGAGTATTCATGATCAATATATCTTTTCTAAAGCACAAAATTACACTTTCCCTGAACAGAATACCAAAAATTGGAAATTAAAGCTATTCCAATAGTTTTCAGACATTAAAAACCAAAATTGTTATATCATGATGTGACAATTCCTTGAATGAATAAATATCTATATGTTGAATTAATCATCAATATTATATAGGAATACCCAATTTTAAAACTAAATCATTCTATAAATATATACCACAATAAACCAAATAACATCAATAACATATATATTAATTATTTTTTTACCTCAATGTTCATCTCATATCCATGTTTATAATGTACTGTTATATTGAAATCTCATATTGAAATAACATTAATCTCTAATTCATAAAATCATGTTTAAATCTCAATGATATCTATATGGTGGAAAATGTTCTCTCATAAATAACTATTTATCCAATATATTATAATTTATTATGGTTATGAATACCTTAAAAGCTATTTATATAGAATTTAATAGACTAATTCACATTCAAATGTAGATTTACATATACATCAACCCAATAAAATGTCTCTTATGGTATCATTAATCCCATTATGATATCATTTATTTATCTTTATAGGGGTGTAAAATTTATTGAACTTATGATAAACCTTATTCTTAAAGACCTGAGATAATATCAAAAACACTTCATATAAACTCACATGAACACATAATAACATCCAAAGTTTTCTAAACCTTTCATCTGATAACAATTATAACATCCCCAAATACGAACTCTGGGATCATTCATTGAAAAAGGGTATTTAAAATTTCAAGATTTGATACCAATTAATGTGAATAAGTTTTCACAATCCAAAATATTAAAAATCAAATGGAAAATATTTGATTAAGGAAATTATCATAAAACTTTTAGTTTTAGTGTATTATAGAATTATTAAAATTTACTAACATCATGGATTAATTAACAACTGGTTCATAATAATGATCAACATCTCCAATTGTACCCATATTTTCATATTCCACTTATTGTCGTCATCATCATCATCTATAAGAAACACTTATATACTTATTCATTCAAACACAATAATTAAAACCTAAGGAAAATGAAACATAATAAGGGTGAAATCAAATATATAGAAAGGGTAATTGTTAGAATTAAAAACTAAATACCACCGTAGAGCATAAGCATAATATAAATGTATTAAGATATAATAATTTTGAATGATAATGACATATTAATTTTTATTACCATAAATAATTGTATACTAATACATTAATATAGGTAATAATAATTTAATAAAAGAAAGTCTCATCTGAATCAATAATCTTGATTCATGTGGTATCAATATTAATCATATGAAAAAATATAAACATAAGTACAGTGATGATAAAAATTATTATTATCATGCAAAAATAATCATCATATCACTCAAACAAATTTAAATGAAAACATGAGTGACATCCATCGCTTGAGTACACGGTGCATTAGAGGGATATAATAGACCCACCCATCATTCACATATAATATAACAACCATTTTTTGGAGAATAAAATAATATCTCATACAATATTTATAATGGAACCATCCATCCATAGCTTATAACACAATAAATTATCATTATAAACAATTAATGTTAATTGTATTGGGAATAATGTATATAGAATATTCAATTCATCATGATATATTTTTAAAATCATTTTTTGTTCTTATAAAGATATTAAACCATGAAAAATAAACTACTTATTTAAAAACATATTTTTATTATTTTCAAACTAGTGAAAATGGATTCAATAAAAGTCTATTTGAATCAATATTATCCTAGGGAAATGAAAATAGTTCCCTCTAAGTCTCTATAGAGATTGATCGAGCAGTGGAAACTATTCTTATAACATGACAATATCTGTGAAACAATATTAATTCATATTGATCGAGAAATCAGGATGTTATAATTATCATATATCATTGTATTATCATTCTTATCAATAAGGTATACTGATATTAACTAATGGATATATCATTACTAGTTTATTCGAAACCTTTTGGATACAAATAACCATTTTATTTTGAATATAACTTATTAAAACTAAAATTTCACATGATATTATGAACAAATTTAATTAAAAACATAATAGGATGTATATATATATTTAATATCAATTAAAATAATGTAAATTATTGTTCAAAGGTTTATTGATTTTATAAATCATAAAAATTAACATTATTTTAAAAAAAAATTGTAAAATGGAGTCTAAACTGATCCATTTGGAAAATATTATGATGTATTCATTTGAAACATTTTAAAATAACGTAATACAAATTCAAAAATGGATTTAGGGAGTCCTTTTTTTGAAATATTTTTTTATCCAATTCGTAATATCTAGACATGGAAGTGAAGTATACCCAATCTAAAAGAAGAGACTTGATCAATACTGCCTATAAATGAATTTATTAATATTTGATCAATAAATATGTGATGAAATAGAATTAAAAAATGTTAAACACAGTCAATTTAAGTCAGGAATATTGTATATTTGTTTTAATGAAATAATATCAAATTATTTCCTTGAAAACTATCATGATTATATACAATCTTGAATGAAATTATACTTTAACATAAAGCCTTTTCTACTTTTGTAACTCATCAATCACATGACCCATAATAGAATAATATAATTTAATACATTAAATATCAGGAAAATAATTATTTTCATGTTATAAATTTTCTAATTTATGTTTATACACATCATCAAAGTATATTGGTGAATTTGAAAAATGAATTCCATAAGTAATGATAATTTGATATTGATAACCTTTAAAAATTCAATCAATTGAATGATCGAATTAATCAAACAAATAGATATGTGTATCAAATTTAAAATAGTATAAAAGAATTTTGAATAAGAAATTTTTTAATCAAAACTCATTAAACACATAATCAAGACATGATAATGTCATCGAATAAGTATTATGATAAAATAGAATAATATTGAGTTCTGAAATTCATTATCAGTTGAATGATAGCATTTCAATTCCCCTGAATGAAATTATTCAAATAGAATCTTAAAATATAATGGATTATCATATATTCATGCTATTACATATATATGGGATGTATATACAATATATTATAAAATAATTTTGTAATATAACATATGTCTCATAGATATAAATGTGGGATAAGAAAAAACCCCCTACCTTGAGTCTAGAAATTCCATATGCAACACCCCGGGTAAATAAAGAATATGACCTTTTTATATTTATCCATATTTTTTAATAAAGTATTAATATTACTTTAAAGGGAATACTATGCTCTATGGCGTACCCAATACGCAACAATGATTTTCCTTCAAATCTTACGTTGCACTTTAACAATAAAATGATATTATTTTAAATGGTAGTGAATGCATATCCATTGTAATGGCAGGAATGAAAGGAACTAACTACAAAATGATTATATATTTTTGTCAACTATTTTTACTTTTATCCAATAAATGTTAGAGGATTAAAAATGTGAATGAATCCAATTTTAAGTGTAAACATTCTACTATTCTTCAAAAGGTCGATTAACCGCCTTTTGATGGAGAACCTCTTTTAAATCCACCTTTTGAAAATTTTATGTGTTATATTTTACAAAATAAAATTCTTCTTTAGAATCGAGACATCAAAAATTACTTTCTGTAAATTTTTGGTATTTTTCCGATAAAGCTCTTTTTTTAATGAATAGTGATAAATGTTGTATTTTAATTCAAACCCAATTTTTAATCTAATTTATTTATATGATTAGATTATCATTTGAATTTTTTTAAAGTAAAATTAGAATATATTTTTACCATTTAATTCAATGGTGGTCATTGGAATTAATTTCACTTTGAAATTGTACTTAAACTAGTGTCAATCTTTTAATAGATATTGTTTCTTAAAAACACGCTATTTGTTTTGACAGCGGGATCTAATTATTAAATTAATTAATTCAACTTATATTTTTTTAATTTTTTAAAATAGAAATCATTTTTGAATTCATAATATCAAAAATATATTATGGTGAATTTTTGGTAATTTTCTGAAAAACTTTAATTTTTGATGAATAATGAAACCACTAAGTGGTAGTTAAAGAAACTGATTTTTCGTTTAAGTGAAACTTTTCCACATCTGTGATTTGATTTTTAAAAATCTGACATACGTGGTTGTCATTAAGTAGTAAAATTCTGTTCAATGAGATTAAAATAATTTTTGGATAATAGTAACTTTTAAGTTTTATTAATCGCGATTAAAGGTAATTAGTATAATTTAAGGTAAAAATAATGTTTTAATAATATTAAATGACCTATACACATGTCCTACCCTCCTTGGATGTGTCATGGCAGACCAAGCCAATCCATGGGTCATCATGGGGACCCCATGGAGCCACTTCGGTAGGAAAATGACATAAATAACTTTTAATTTAATGTTAAAATAAAAATGTCACAAACATGAGTTGTTTTACTAAAACAATTTTTAAATGGGGTTATACAAGAAATTTTTTTACTATAAATATTGATTATAAATATAGAAATATTTCCTACATCATGATATTTTTTTTATAATTTATAGACTTTAAATAAAGTAAATTATTTATGACACCATGATGATGCAACGATTACCTCATTATTTAACGATTTAAATAAAAAAAGATAAAGTACAATCTAAGACCTAGACATGTAAAAAACATATTTTATGGGTTTATTTTTAATACTTATCACCTTATCCTCTAAATATATAATTTTGGGCCCTTTAAAATCCAAAAATCATTTTATAATAAAGTAACCTTTTATAACTTTCCAAGAGTGCCCATCCTCTCCTCTTATAAAAGGCCCCCAACCTCTACCACCTTTCCCACACCTCTCCAACCATTGTCTCAGCCAACCCCTGCTCATGTTTTTCTCTCTGCATCCCTCTATTACTCCTAGAAGCCTCACATTGGGCATAATTATTCCCAAGGAATCCTTTGAGCTCAAATCAAAAAAGAGTTACCCATTTTAATGATAATGTCTTCCCTAGTGTTCTTTTGTTTTATTTTGCTTCTCCATCCCCCTAAACTATTTTTATTTAATTATTTTGTTACAAAAAAAGTATCTCTAACATAATATGATGTTTTTATGAGGAGGATTCTAGCTACACTAACACACACCTCTGTCTAATGGTTAAAGAACATACTATTTCTGTGGATGGCGAATTACTGCCTCACGAAACGATGATTGTTCTATCTTCTCATACCACCTCTCATGGTGGAAATTATGATGGAAATATATTTATTTATGATATATATTATATTTATTTCCGCTCCACACTTCTTTATTTTATATTTAATACATACCTTTTTTCTTTTCATGTTGTGAAAATGAGATAATTTCATTTGAGGAAGTGTGGACTACCGCCCCCTCAAGTGATGTGACTCGTTCATACAATACATGGAATGTATAAAGAATAAAATGGTTGAACATATGTGATATATATAACTAATATATTAAACAGGAATTATAATATTTATATCTCTCTCATCTAGTTTTAATTCAACTAATGTGCCAAAGAAATGAATGTAGCGTTCATGCGTACGTACGACTTACCGTCTCCATGAACGGTACATTTCATTTCATATCTCTAAATGTTATGTACTATTATAAGTACATATATATAAAGGATATATATGTCATATATTACATCTAAATTATGGATATAATTATGGAATTATAATATATATATCTCTCTTTTAACATTACTTCCATTTATATGACAAAAAAATGAAAGTAGCGTTCACGCGTACGTAGGGCCTACCGTCTCCATGAATGGTGGTTTTAATTTTTTTTCTCCAAATGTTATGGAATAGTAAAAAATGAATATATACAATATATATATGATATTTAAAACATTAATACTATTTTTTAGATGATGTACCTATAACTACATAGAATATTCTTTTCCAACAAGTTCATTTTTTTCTCATGTACCAAACATCGACAAAAACGTCTAATATGAACTCACTTTATTAACCATTTATTATAACATTATAATATGTGATATGAACTGAATAATAATATTTAAGTATATCCTCAAGAAATTATGAATTAACCAAATTTTATTATTAAAGAGATTAAAGAACGATCGAGTCTTGTCGGACACGAGGTAAGGGATCTAACCTCTCTCGTTATTTTTAAGTACTCTCTTTTATGTCATTTCTTTTATGCTCATCATTCTTATGTTTGGGATGTTATTTTATATTATTTATACTGTAATTTTTTTTCATATTATGAGAGACCCTATTTTATCTCATAAATCCATTTTTGGATGTTTTATCTGGCGCCGTTAGGCTGCCGAGTTTTCGTAAGGGATTTTTCATCTCACTTTTATTCCTGCGAGATTTATGCTGCATTTTCCACCATTTTCCTTTGATTGGTGTATGTACTGCCCATTATTCTACTCTTGGTGTATTATACTTTAGTTTATGGGTATTTACATCAATGTTTTATAGTTTTTCTTTCATGTGGTGTATGTTTCAGAAGTTACCCAATTCGGTAAGGGAACCATTCACCCTCCACTTTTTAAAAGACTTCTTTTGTTATGTATTTTAATCCACATAATATTATGTTGGGATATGTTATTATATATTCGTATATATGTAAATTTTATTTCCAAGTGATGAGATACCATTTTATCTCTCATCAACTCAATTTTCTTGAATTTTAAAGTGACGCCGTTAGGCTGTCAGATTTCTGTAAGGGAACTTCTTAACCCACTTTGAACTCTTTGGGCTAAACCTCTACTTATTGATTTTATTATGCCAAGATTATTTGTGTAATATCTATGTTGTAATTTCAAAAAAACATTGTGTGGATATACTATTTATACACATAATCATCTCATTGATAAATTCAAACGAACTTGTATGGGAAATCATAACTCAATCTCATTTCATTGAGTTAAATATCGATGTTTTTGGTTTTGTTTTTCCATTATTATGTGTGAATGACATCTTATTGTTTCACACTTAATATCCACTTATATTGGGTGTATTTATATTTCTCACACATAATTATGTGATAGATTTCTCCTTAATTTAAGGGTACCATCTTTATAATGGATTTCATCTCAATTTACATTTCTATTGAGACTTCATTGTTCTTATGCACCAATTCACTCTTTAATGGTGTGCATACTGTCCTTTGACATATTATATCATTAATCTATTTATTCTCATGATATTATATTGTTCATATTTTCCGGAATTTTTTGTATTCAAGAGTATATCATTTTGATAAAAACTTATTAACAAAAATATCATTTTAAATGTTTCAAAGATTCATTATTCTAAATATTTATCGTTAATGTCATTGTTTTCAAAATCGTTTTCAGTATTTATTTATATGGACATTAATGTTTTAAAATTATAAATCCATTAAAAGCAACAAAGTGGTATGGGACACTTTGATTCAAAAAAATCTCCTTTAAATGGTTTTTTAAAATGGATTGATTAATTCAATATCTTGGAATTACTTTTTGTGATTGGAAATGAACTGTTGTTATTGAAATATTTATATTTTCAATATTTTATGTGTAATGATGGTACTTGGACATTTTACGGGTGGTTACATGATAAACCATATGATGGGTGGTGCCGTGAATACCAAGACATGTGGTTACGTTATAACCTTCAATGCATTGGGTATAGAAGTTGGTCGTATGGATATTCCATTTTGTATGTGTAGAAGTCGACCGTATGGTTATTCCATTTTAGTATTTTTATGTCCCAAGTTACCTGTATATGTTATGTGTTCTTTATATGGGTTTTATGGTAATCTTTTCATTACAAAAGGGTAAGTAATGGTCTTTTATTCATTGAAGTGTTTTTACTACTTCATAAAGGTGAAAATTATTACTTTGGTAAAGTACTCATGGTTTACTTATTGTTTTGAAAAACTAACAATTCTCCTTCCTTCTGTATCCTTTACTGAGCTTTTTATGCTCATCCCAATTTTTTTAAATGTTTTCCATATGAATTTAAGATGAATAGGGTCAAGTATGGGATCAAGGAAAGACATTCTATCTAAAACATGGAACTAGACATGTTTCCTTTTAAGTATTTTCTTTATTTTATGGAAACATAGTAGAAGTGTCTACTATGCAATCTTTTGAGATGTAATAGTTATGGCCTAATTTTCTAAAACTATAAACCTGAAAAGATCCTCTTTTTGAATTATTCATTTAATCATGATTAAGTAATGTTTAAGGCCGGAGCCTTATAGTTGGTATCAAAGGTCGGTTTAGATAACTTTAGAGGTTAGGGTATTCTCTAAGCATAAGTGACATTACCATAATGGTTAGGATTTCGGAAAGAGTCATAGTTTTAGATAAAGTGAATGAGTAAGTATATCTCAGTGTTTATCTTATTCATTAGTACATGATGGTTTTGTTGATATACTCACACTGACATTTTTGGTTTTAGTAAATGGATGGATCTAGCAGGCACCAAAGTGACAATGGGTTTGAAAGGAATTGTGGTTGTTCTCTGGTTAAGAGACTGGATGAAATGGGGGATTCAATGAGAAATCTCATGGTTATTCTAAACCAACTATCAGGAGTCATGATCAACCACTTTAACCTTAGTGAGTTCTCTAATGCATCATGTATGAGAGAACCAAATCGACGTGGAAGTTCAGGTAATAATTATAAGGTAACCATTAGGGTTTATATGATCCTTATTTTTGAGATATTTATGGGTTACTATATGTTATGATGGAAAATTAAAGGCATGAGATAAAATTGAGGTTAAATTATGTTATGGTTATTTTTGATGATTTTATCTCTTTTTGGGGAATGGTTTGAGAATTTTATAGTTTTGAAAAAATGACAACACACAGACTGTGTGACAACCCGTCGCGTCGGAGAAAGCTGCGGAAATCGAACCCACAACGAAAGTGCGACTGGTATTCAGCGCCTACCACTGGACTACGTGAAGTCCATGGTTAGTTTGACTAATTCTTTTTAGTTAGATGATTTTATGAATCAATAGTAAGTTGATTTTGGGTTATCTATGGAAATTATTGACCTATCATGGAGGATATATTATTAGGTTAATTACTTTTCAGTATGAGACTTTAAGAGTAACTGATGTTATTTGGAGATAAATGTTAAGGTTTATCTTGGAAGTCTATGTGATTAAATCCTTTAGGGATTTGGGTTTCAGTATTAGTTTTGAATAATTTGAATAATTTTATGGATAGATTTTTATTGAATGGTCATTGTTGAACTTTGGGTATTTTTTGAAAAAATTTGGAGATTAAGAATAGATTTTTAGATTTTTTATTTTTTAAAAAGGATTTTGCTTTTTGGGTATCATCTGATCTCATACTGACCTTTTTGTTTTAGTTTTGGTTAAGGTCTAAAGACATGGGAAGTATACAGTTCACTTTTTTGGATTAGGTGATTCCTCAATAGTTGATTATATTTATCTTAATGTAAACAAGTCATCCTAAATACTCATCTTTTGGAGAAAATATGAGTTCATGTAATAAATATAGTAAAAGTTGAAAGTCAACATGAAAAGTATGTATGTTTCCTTATATTTTAGTTAAGCTCAAAAATAAATTCCTCAATGAAAAGTAACTTTAAAAAATGTTTTTTGTTAAATTTTTCTTCTGGGGAATCCAATACCATTTAACCCACCATATGTTTGTTATTTTCTTGTGTTTAACTTTCTCCTAAACATGTTTTCTATCACTCTCTCTCAGAACATAACCCTTTTTTTTTCTTCCATATCCATGTTTTTCTACATGGAATCCTAGTATGGGTTAAAACGGGTGACCTTTGTACTACCCTTTCATTATTTTACAGTGATAGTTTAATTTACTCCTTTTCCGATGTGGGGCTTTCAATGAAGTTTCCGAGCCCAATTTTAAAATTGCGAGAACGCAATTCCCAAAAGGGGGGAAGGATGTAACACCCCAGGTAAATAATGAATATGACATTTTTATATTTATCCATATTTTTGAATAAAGTATTAATATTACTTTAAAGGGAACACTATGCTCGATGGTGTACCCAATACGCTACAACGAGTTTGTTTGAAATCTTACATTGTACTCTAATAATAAAATGATATTATTTTAAATGGTAGTGAATTCCTAGCCATTGTAATGGAAGGAATGAACATAACTAACTACTAAATGATTATATATGTTTGTAAAATATTTTTACTTTTATCCAATAAATTTTAGAGGATTAAAAATGTGAATGAATCCAATTTTAAGTGTAAACATTCAATTATTCTTTAAAAGGTCGATTAACCGCCTTTTGATGGTGAACCTCTTTTAAATCATCCTTTTGAAAATTTTATGTGTTATATTTGACAAAATAAAATTCTTCTTTACAATCGGGACAACAAAATTTACTTTTTGTAAATTTTTTGTATTTTTCCGATAAAGCTCAATTTTTAATGAATAGTGTAAAATGTTGTATTTTAATTCAAAACCTCTTTTTAATATAATTTATTTATATGATTAGATTATCTTTTGAATTTGTTTTAAAGTGAAATTAGAATATATTTTTACCATTTAATCCAATTTTCATCATTGGAATTAATTTCACTTTGAAATTGGACTTAAACTAGTGTCAAATTTTTAATAGATATTGTTTCTTAAAAACACGCTATATGTTATGACTATCGGAATTAATTATTAAATTAATTAATTCAACTTATATGTTTATAATTTTGTAAAATATACATCATTTTTTAATTAGGAATATCAAAAATAGCTTAGGGTGAATTTTTGGTAATTTTCTGAAAAACATTAATTTTTTATGAATAGTGAAACCACTAAGTGGTAGTTAAAGAAACCGATTTTTCGTTTAAATGAATATTTTCCACTTTTGTGATTTGATTTTCAAAAATCAGACATACATGGTTGTCATTAAGAATTAAAATTTGGTTCAATGAGATTAAAATAATTTTTGGAGAATAGTAACTTTTAAGTTTTATTAATCGCGATTAAAGGTAATTAGTGTAATTTAAGGTAAAAATAATGTTTTAATAAGATGAAATGACCTAGACACATGTCATACCCCCATTTTATGTGTCATGGAAGACAAATAAAATCCATGGGTCAACTTGGGGACCCCATAGAGCCACTTTGGTTGGAAAATGACATAAATAACTTTTTATTTAATGTTAAAATAAAAATTACATAAAATGAGTTGTTTTACTAAAACATTTTTCAAACGGGGCTTTAAAAGTAATATTTTATACTATAATAATTCATTATAAATATAAAAAGATTTCCTACATCATTATATTTTCTCATAATATTTATACTTTAAGGAATGTAAATTATTTATGACCCCATGATGATACAACGATTACCTCATTATTTAACGATTTAAATAAAATAAAAAGATAAAGTACAATATAAGACCTACACATTTCAAAAACCTATTAGATGGGTGTATTTCTAAATCGTATCACCATATACTAGAAATATATAATTTTGGGTCCTTTAAAATCCGAAAATCATTTTATAATAAAGTAACCTTTTATAACTTTCCAAGAGTGCCCCTCCTCTCCTCTTATAAAAGGCCCCCACCTCTACCACCTTACCCACACCTATAAAGCCATTTTCTTTTCCAAAACCTACACATTTTGTCTCTATATAACCCTCTATTACTCCTAGAATCCTCACTTTTGGCATAAGTCTTTCCAAGGAAGCCTTTGAGCTCAAATCAAAAAGAGTTACCCATTTTAAAGGTAATGTCTTCCCTAGTGTTCTTTTGTTTTATTTTGCTTCTCCAACCCCCTAATCTCTTTTTATTTATTTATATTGTAACAACAACAGTATCTTAAATATATTAGGATGTTGTTATGAGGAGGATTCTAGCTACACTAACACACACCTCTGTCTAATTGTTAAAAACATACTATTTCTGTGGATGGCGAATTATTGCCTCACGAAACAATGATTGTTCTATCATCTCATACCACCTCTCATGGTGGCCAATATGATGGAACTATATTTATTTATTTTATATATTATATTTATTACCTCTCTACGCTTCTGTATTTTGTATTTAATACATTACTTTATGCTTTTCATGTTGTTCAAATGCGGTAATTTCATTTGAGAAAGTGTGGACTACTGCCCCCTCAAGTGATGTGACTCGTTCATGCAATACATTGAATATATAAAGAATGTAATTGATGAACCTATGTGATATATATAACAAATATATTAAATGGGTATTATAATATATATATATATATCTCATCTAGTTTTAATTCCATTAATGTGCCAAAGAAATGAAAGTAGCGTTCATGCATACGTACGGCTTACCGTCTCCATGAACGGTACATTTCATTTTTTTATCTCCAAATGTTATGTAATATTATAAGTACATATATATAATGGATATATATTTCATATATTACATCGAAATTATGGATATAATTATGTAATTATAATATATATATCTCTCTTTTAACTTTAATTACATTTATATAACAAAAAAATGAAAGTAGTGTTCATGCGTACGTACGGCCTACCGTCTCCATGAACGGTGCTTTAAATTTTTTATCTCAAAATGTTATCGAATAGTAAAAAATGAATATATACTAGATTTATATGATATTTAAAACATTAATACTATTCTGGAGATGATGTACCTATAACTACATGGAATATTCTTTTCCAACAAGTTCATTTTTTACTCATGTACCAAACATCGACAAAAACGTCTGATATGAACTCGCTTTATTAAAAAATTATTATAACATTATAATATGTGATATGAACTGAATAATAATATTAAAATAATATCCTTAAGAAATTATAAATTGACCAAATTTTATTATTCAGGAGATTAAAGAACGACCGTGTCTTGTCGGACACGAGGTAAGGGATCCGACCTCTCTCGTTCTTTTTAAGTACTCTCTTTTATGTCATTTTTTATAAGCACATCATTCTTATGTTTGGGGATGTTATTTTATTTTAATCACACTGTAATTTTATTGTTCATATTATTAGAGACCCTATTTGATCTCATAAATCCATTTTTGGATGTTTTAAGTGGCGCCGTTAGGCTGCCGAGTTTTCGTAAGGGATTTTTAATCTCACTTTTATTCCTGTGATATTTATGCTACATTTTCCAACATTTTCAATTGAGTGGTGTATGTAATACCAATTATTCTACTCTTGGTGTAATATAATTTCGTTTATGGGTATTTACATCAATGTTGTATAGTCCTTCTTTCATGGGGTGTATGTTTCGGAAGTTACCCAATTCGGTAAGGGAACCTTTCACCATCCTCTTTTTAAAAGTCTTCTTTTGTTATGTCTTTTAATCCACATACTATTATGTTGGGATATGTTCTTCTTTATCCATATTTCTGTAAATTTTATGTTGAAGTGATGAGATACCCTTTTCTCTCGCATCAACTCATTTTTTGAATTTTAAAGTGACGCCGTTAGGCTGTCAGATTTCTGTAAGGGAACTTCTTAACCCAATTTCAACTCTTTGGGATTAACCTATATTTTTATTTTATTATGCCAAGATTATTTGTGGAATATATATGTTTTAATTTCCACAAAACATTTGGTTGATATACTATTTATACACATAGTCATCTCATTGATAAATTCTGACGAACTTGTATGGGAAATCATAACTCAATCTCATTTCATTGAGTTAAATATCTATGTCATTTGTTTTGTTTTTCCAAGATTATGTGTGATTGAACTCTGATTGTTTCAAACTTAATATAAACTTATATTGAGTGTATTTATATTTCTCACACATAATTATGTGATAGATTTATCCTTAATTTAAGGATACCATCATTATAATGGATTTCATCTCAATTTATATTTCCATTGAGACTTCATTGTTGTTATGCACCAATTCACTCTTATATGGTGTGAATACTGTCCTTTGACATATTATATCATGAATCCCTTTATTCTCATGATATTATAAAGTTCAGATTAAATGTTATTCCAGAATTATTTGTATTCAAGCGTCTCTCATTTTGTTAAAAACTCTTTAACAAAAATATCATTTTAAATGTTTTAACGATTCATTATTCTAAATCTTTATCTTTAATGTCCATGTTTTCAAAAATGGATTTTAGTATCTATTTATATGGACATTAATGTTTTAAAATTATAATTCCATTAAATGATTTAAATTGGTATGGGACACATTGATTCAAAAAATCTCTTTTAAATGGTTTATAAAAATGGATTGATTAATTAAATATCTTGAAATTACATACTGTGATTGAAAATGAAATATTTTTATTGAAATTTTTATATTTTCAATATTTTATTTGTATTGATGGTACTTGGACATTTTATGTGTGGTTACGTGATAAACCATATGATGGGTGGTGCCGTGAATACCAGGACAGGTGGTTACGTTACAACATCCAATGCATTGGGTATGGAAGTTGGTCGTATGGCTATTCCATTAAGTATGTGTGGAAGTCGAACGTATGGTGATTCCATTTATGTATGTTTATGTACCAAGTTAACATTATATGTTATGTGTTCTTTATAGGGTTTTTATGGAAATATTTTGGTTACAAAAGGGTATGTAATGGTCTTTTATTCAGTGAAGAGTTTTTACTACTTCATAAAGATGAAAAGTATTACATTGGTAAAGTACTCATGGTTTACTTGTTTTTTTGAAAAACTTACAGTTTTACTTCTTTGTGTATCCTTTACTGGGCTTTTTATGCTCATCCCATGGTTTTGAAATGTTTTCCACATGACTTAAATATGAATAGGGTCAAGGATGGGATCAAAGAAAGACATTCTATCTAAAACATGGAACTAGACATGTTTTTTTAAGTATTTTTTTATCGAAACATAGTAGAAGTGTCTACTATGTAATCTTTCGAGATATAATAGTTATGGCCTAATTCTCTAAAAATATAAACCTGAAAAGATCCTCTATGTGAATTATTCATTTAATTCATGATTAAGTATTGTTTAAGGCCGGGGCCTTATACCATGTGTGTAATTTAAGTCATGTATAATAAGATTATATAAATTATTTTCATTATTAATAACCATTTAAATTTTTAATACATTATAAATAAGGAATTTATTTTATTTATATTTTGTTACATATTAAAATATTTAATAATATAATCCCTTGACATGTTGTTTTGGATGTTTGGTTCATTGTTTCAAAATGACATCGATGTGTTGACCATGGTCAAAGAGGACATTATTTCAACATAACAATGAATAATAATAATTAAATATCTATAATATATATTGATATGTTATATTTTTAATCCCAATTTGAAAAATGATTATGAAAAAGTAACAATGTTATGATCATGGAGATGACAGAACTTACGTACGCAAGAGTAACATCTCAATTTTTCAATGATCATAATTGAAAGAAGGTATTTATTATTTTAAAATTATATTATGATAATAATATAATTAATACCATATATTTATAAAAATATAAATATATATATATCAATCAAGTGATGTGGTGATTAAATATTAATATATTCACATTTTGGAGATGGATGTCCAATGGTATAAGAATTATGTTATGATATTTCAGTGTATGAAATAAAATGATATATTATCAATTAAAAATTATAATTATTTCATGAATGTAATAATTATTACATGTATAAAAAAATATATTAATTAAAATAAAAATTATTACTAATAATGTAATGTGTTTTAAAAAGATGAATCACATCACTTTTTCAGGGCGATAGTCCACTATTCAAATGAGCGACGACATCATATCCCCCACAGAATGGAATATAAAAAATGTATATTCGATACCATTAATACAAAGGTATAAAAATGTTAAAATATCAAATATATAAATTAAATACATAATTCAAAAAATCCATGAGAGGTTATTATGGAAAATGAAATACATTAGTTTGTGATACCGTAGTATGCCAAACACAGAATTTATGAATTCATACCCCATTTAACGGAAGAGGAAATATATTTTTTTATTCCAATAATATAATAAAATTCCATGATATATTAAAAAAATATCATATTAGAATATTTTTAAAATATTTCAATGAGTTTTATGAAGAAATAAATAATTCATAGTTTAGAATATTACCCCTTCTTTAACAACCTCCATATAATTATACATAAAGAATTCATATAATGTGTTTATAACCAATAAATGTTATGAGTATGGAGTTATAGAAGTTGGGAATTTATTTGTGTAGTTATAGAACGAGAAATGGGTATGGGGTTGTGAATAATGTTGGAGTGTGGCGACCATTTATAATGGAGGTTAGTAGCACATTTATATTTTTTTATAGAAACAGGTGTACCCACATTCTTCATATACCTAAAAGATAAAAAATGAATATTAATTGATCCTCATAAAATATTTTATCTTTATGTGAAAATATTATATTATCTATACTTGTTTTATGGTCATTTTTACTATTACCATTTTAGTTGAACCCCCGATAAAATAATTTTCACCATAATAGTGGGAATTTCTTTTTTGCAATTTTTACAATCGCCTATAGTATAAAATTATCATGACATTATTCTATTATATAAATTATTATGATTAAAATATTTTATAGCTTCTATGAAAATAAATAAAATTATTTAAAAAATTTAAACAAAAAAATATGCGGACGAGACAAAAATGCGGGTTTTCATGAATTATTTTTTATAAAAAATTCCATGTATTAACTCTATGAATAATAATTATCATTTTATGAATATAAATTAATATTTCTTGATATATATTATAATACTTTCACTTAAATCATTCCTCATTAGGTATTATATTATATAATTATAAATGAGAAACAATACACACATAGAAATAGTTTGATTAATGATCTACTTATTAAACCCAATGATAACCTTATACTAATATCCAACATGAAGATGATTAAAAAAATAATAATTGGATTAATGGTTTCTAAATAATAAAAATTATTCTTTGAATAAATTAAAAAATATTAATTTATATTTATTAGTTTTTCTTTAATTGAAAGTAAATGACATTTAAACAATGTATTTTTCACTATTCACTGAAAATTATTTGTTTTGTAAAAATTCATAATTCCACCTACAGTAAATTTTGAAATTATGGTTTCCATATTGATTTTAAATTTAATAAATAAATTTTAGAAATATATAAATAATAAATATATTAAATATTCATGATACGTAATTAATATCCATTGTAAAGAGAACATAATTGTTATGAATTAATATACATTACTACAAATTGATCGAATATTTATGAAATTAAAAAAATAATTAACATTATCTTGGTATGTTATATATAAAAATTTATATCAATGTAGTAATTAATATTAATTCATCAAAATATTATAGAGTGGTTAGAATGGTAATATATTTCAAAGGGCATATAAGAACCATGTTGTATGTTTGAAACTCTATCAAACATAGTTTTCATTTCAAAAATCTCGATGTACTAACTTTTATATATAATTACAAGTATCAAATTAAATAATGTTGTAATATTACTTTGAAATGTATTTAATAAATATAGTATAATAATAGGAAATGGTTTTATTAGAAAAATACCACATAATGTTCAACAATGTAAATTTAATAATAAATAATCCCAATAAAAATTAGATTGTAAAATAAATTCTTAACACATAGAAACATAAAATACAATGAATTATTATGTATTCATTATATAATATTTATGGGGATGTATATACTCCAGTTAATGGAAATATGATTCATAATGTAATATATGTCTCATAGAAGGAAATTTTGAGATTATACCCTGTCCACGAGTCCATAACTTGTCATGTATTTAATTTATCTCTTATATAGTAAAAACCTATAAATTACATAATTTCATAATAAATATTTACATGTATTTAACTTTATACATAAAATATTTATTTGATTTATTATAATGAATATATTCATTAATTAATCGGCTATGTCTATCTTGGCTGCTTTGTGGATGCATCGTTCATAATTTTAAAAAGAAAACTATTTTTCGAGCACTGTAAAATGAGTTATTTTTAAAAATGATAAAGAATAATATTCTTGAAATAATTATCCATTTCTAGTTAAATTTTATTTTTATATCCAAAAATGTGATGTTGTTTTAAAAAAAGTACTATGTTACCATAATGGAGACTATAGGATGTATGTACGCATTTGAAACAATTAAATATTTGAACGATCATGATAGAATGAAGATATGTGTATTTTATATTTACTCAATTATAAATTAATCCAAAATATCATATTATATCATTAATTAAACTTGTACGAACAATGGGATGTTGTAAAAAAAATTAATCACATTTCTTCATAAGAAATTTATTCATCGTATACAAGAACAATGATATCATTATTCAGAAGATTGTAAGTTAATAAGGCATATTAACTTTTACATTTATAGTATTATTTTAATTTCATTAAAAAAATAAGAAATAAATGTATAATCATTAATAGTCATGGTAGGTGATGATAGAGAATTAATTACATTGGATTATAAGCCAATATCACTCTATGAAAAAGAATGATGGTTTTGATTCCAATTCTATGAAAGATGATATATATTTTGGAAATTTAATAAATTCAATAAATTAATATTATATGGTAAGGAATATTGATATTAATTCATCATGATTGTAAAATATTTTAATGTTGTGTATAATGAAATAAAAAAAAATCATTTAAGAGTGAGGCCTTCTCTGCAGATAACAACATTAGGATTATATAAAAACATAACAAGCATGTATTTGTTATCAATAAATAGAAAATATGATGATGGAAGTTATGTATGGAATTTATTTTTAATATTATATTATTAAAAAATGATTTTTGTAATTATTTAATTTAGGGGATAATTTTTTCCATTTTATAGGGGAGGGGAAGTGGCGTTCATGTAAATACTAAAAAGTATTCAATAATGGGAATTTACACTGATGTTAACTAAAAAAACATAAAAATAAAGTATAGAAGGATATATTATGATAAAATATCAGATAATAATTAAAATAAATATGTTATAAAAAGGTTATTATATTTACCTCCTTATAAATAAACCTACTAAACTAATTTTAACCTGAAATGATGTAACATATGTTTAATATTGTTTCTATTTATTATAACCAAAAAAATAATATTAAAATATTATATGATAATAACTATTAATATTTATCATATAAACTAAATTTTTAAAAAAAATACCATAAGTTGGAGAATTTATAATAAAAATAATCTTGTAGACGTGTTGAATAAATTAGTGATTTTTTGAAGGATTAAATGATCTTATAATAACAATATTTAAAATAATCACTATTAAATGAATTGAAATTGATATAAAACATATTTTATCTTTATATTTCTCTTATACTAAAAATCACTGTGTTCTATTATAATTAGTAAAAATGGTTGAATATTTTTCACTTTAAAACAGTGATATGAATCATGAGTTTTAAAGTCTAAAAAAACATATATTATTGTTATTTAAAAAATTGATAGAAATTAAATTAATCTTATATATAAAAATACAATATTACTAAAAAATTTATTAAATAATATAAGAAGAATAATTAGATGTTTAAAGTAAATAATTTTTTTAAAAAATGGTAGTTCCCTAAAAATAAATATTTTTTAATATTCATTGAAAATTAAAATTTTGCAAAAAATCCATAATTTTGAAAAAATGATAATAGTGATATTTTTAACTAAAAATTAAATAGAGGATTTAAATTCAATATTTTATAAAATTTAATTATAGCAGTTACCCATAAATAGAAATTAAAATAGTTTTTGACGGGTTCATTTCCATTATATAATTACATATCATTATAATTGTTAAGTGGTTAATTATTAATTATTTTTAAATAAATTAATTTTTATTAATACCTTCATATATATTTCATATATTTTTTGTTAAAATTTATAGCATCTAAATTTAAATCATGTTAAAATTGGTCACATTAATAGATTAATATTTTAATATTATATCATGGGGCATTTAAAATTAGTGTTGCGTGTTGAATACGATATCAAGAAAAGTGTTCACATGATATCAAATTTCAATAAAGTTGATGGAATTTATTAATTTTATAAAAATTATGATACCATAATTTAAAAAAAATATTTAAAATTTTTCGATAGCTTATTTGTCACACACCATCGAGCCTAAAAACCGTTAGTAATTATTATTCAAATTTGAATTTTATAACATCAAAATTGAATGGGTGGGTATGAATAAAATTTACTTCATTAAAAAATATATGTGTGTTTTTATTCAATAGTGATAACTAATAATTAGTAATCATACAATATTTAATAATTTAATTTTTTTAATAATAAATTTTTATTAAAAAAATTTCAATTTTATTTTTGAGAACATATCATAAATGATTTCTATAAATATTAAAAAAAATTTTAAAGGATATCATTTTCCATTAAACATATCATTTTTTTAATATATTGAATCTCTCAAATATTAATGAATATTTTGTTTTTTCAATGAATATTAAAAAATACAGATTATTTAAAAAAACTTTATTTTGAGTTAAATAATTGAAAAAGATCAATTAAATTTTTGACTAGTTTTAAATATAATTTTTTTTAACTTTTATTAATCATAATAAAATTATTATTTATTATTGAATTTTATAATTATTTATGGTATAAAATTATTGTACACTTGAAAATGCATTTCATTATTAAAAATTATTTCCTCCTTCTAGTGGGTCTAAATAAAAAAATTGATATTCAACCACTTCTTGTATTATAATCATGAGAAATTATTTTATAATTTATTTAAAGGTAAAAATTTTCAAAATACTCTGCATTTATTTTTATAAATTATGATAATTATCTATTGTAAATATTTTTCCCCATATAAAAGGTAAATAAGGTTATTAAAATTAAAAAATATATTATCTTGACTAATCATTTTCCCTGTAACTTAAAATAATATTATGTTATTTGGGGATTTTATTATTTTCCATTCAATACTAGAATATTTGTCCACATTGTGCCATACGATTTTATTTTGACCTTTATATTATTTAAGTAAAATATAAAGACAAAAGGTAAATTTATTACTTCTATTACATATATTCCTTTTTGATATTAAAAATAATAATATATATTGAGTTTGAAAAATTAATTTTTATGTTAAATTAATTTTTATAATACTGGTTTATTTCAAATTTTTATTAATGAAATGTATATTTTAAATGTTTACTCAACATTAGAACATTATTCATTTATTAAATAAGAAAACAAAATAACTAATTTAAATAAAATTTAATATGTTATATAAGTTGAATAAATTATTGTTTTCTGTGATGTTTGTAGATAAATATTATATTTTAATAATTATAGGAAGGATTATAACCAACATAAATAGTCATCATTTTTTTCAAAATGAAATTAATTGAATTGATTAAAACAAGACATGAAAATTATGTTATAATAAAAAATTAAATTAATGTAAATAAAATTACGAAAATTCATTTCATCATCAAATATATTTTTATATATCTAAAAATATTGATTATGGTCTATTATGGGCCAAATTGGGCTATCATTGTAACTATATTTAACCATAAAGTTTTAAAAAAATACCATTATCATGTTGACTATAAAAAAGAGTAAATGCATGATTAAATAAATTTATAAGTTTTAAATTCTATAATAAGTATTTAAATATAATATATTATGAATGCTAATAGACCCAATATAATTAAATATTTCAATGATTGTATATTTTATCCTTCTTTCGTGAAATATGCATTATATTAATTTAATAGTTTTTGAAATTCCAAGAGTGGGCCTCCGCTATATTTCAAAATGCAACCTCCATTTCTATTTTTTCCTCATATTAGAATTGTTTAATTATATGGTTTAAGGTGTGATGAAATATATTTTTTTTTGAAGAAGTGTTATTGTTATAGCCTAAAGTATTAGTTTTACTTCCTATTCATACCCCTTATAATGTTATATAATAAAAAAGTTATAATATCATAAGTATCGATAATATATAGATATTTTGTTATGTCAATTCCATAACTCACAACCATCTCATATATCAATGAATGAGAAACGAAACCATTTTTTTAGTGTAGACATTAGCCTCATGAATGAATGTAAGTTTTCTTCAATCATCACCACTCAAGGATTTGTATGATGATGTATTGAATTAGAATACATTATATTTATGAAATAATATTCATTCCTAAAATTTATTATATCTTTATAGTTTAATAATTTTATTCCTTGAAAGATTATGTCTACTTTCACACGTACATTTGGATTACCCCATTCGTGGAGTGTTGTAATTCATTTTTTATTAAAACATAAAATGGATGGTATATATAATTTTATTTAAATAAATAATATTAATTTTGTGATATAATTATCATTCTGGATAAATATAATGGTTATTATATTATTTCCACAGAGATCATTAAAACGTGGAAACATTCATGATCCATATTTTTCACCTACCATCTCGATGATTGTAACATATTTAATTTTTTATAACCATCTTTCATGGTCACATTCAAAATTATAATTGATGTATAAAAAGTAAAATGATGTGATTATTATTATTCCATATATTATGTAATGATGTAATTTTTGATTGTTGTATACCTACATATGTCATGTTAGACACATGATTTTGATATTGTCAATACAACTAACATGAAATTAATAAATTATGTTAATGTATATAGCATGGTAATATGTGGAATGAATTGAATAATAATCATTAAATTTTTTCTTAATATATTAAATAATTAATATATTTTTAATTTTCATTATTAAAAGTATTATATGATATGATTAAAAATCGAGGTATGAGAATTTCATTCAAAAAAACAATTTTAAATGTTTCCCTTATTTCCATTATTTATAGTTCTCAATGTTTTTATAAATATTTCAATAAAAATAATCATTAATTAAATATATTATAAATTTACTTTTTTTTACTATTTTTCATTCCTGGAATTTTTTGTAATAATATTTCACTGATCTTACTAAAGGGGGACATTACATTTAAACCCCGATTTTACATATTTTAAGGATTAAATAAGTAAAATATTTTTTTTATTTTCATAACAATAAAAATAATTTTCTTATAAATATTTATATTAACATTATTGAATTATTAATGAAATTATATGACTGAATGAACATTTTGTAAATTTCTTTCAAAAATAATCAGTTAACCATTTTTATGCCAAAATATATGGCTGTATTTAAAAAAGGAAAACAATGTCATATTTTTTTGAGTAGGGAACCTATTGATTTTCCTACTGTAATAAATGTTACATTTTTTAGATTCCATTAAGATAATCCATGTTTTTTTAAATAAAATAAACCCCTCTAACATTAATTTGATGTATTTGAAAATTTTATTTATTAGAATGGAAATTTTGATATCTGGAAATATTTTTCAAATGGTTTTATAAAAACTCTACGAAATAACATTTTTCATTCTGTTTTGACCATTATTTATCAATATCACTTTGACTATATCATTATTTTTATTAAATTCCTATAAGTACTATTTATATGACTCAGAAATATATATATATATATATATCTAATTCTTCCTTCTTTTAGTGGTTTAATACATTCCTAATGACAATTTATGTTTTCATTCTATTTGAAATAAAATGTAAATATGAAATTAGGTATGATTATTAAACCCATATATTTCCATGGGTCATTAATATATATATTCAGAATTGATTTATTTCCTTTTTTGGAATAGATAAGATGTACATGGTTTTATGGGTTTTCAGTGATAGAGATATAATTAGATGGATAATGGTTTTTTATCATTTGAAATTATGTATGAGACAAGTAAGTAAATCAATTACAGTAGTTGACTATGTTATCCTATGTTTGGAAATATTGGAGTAAGGTCATTTTAATAAATAGGTCTATTTTCATGGAATTTTGTTTGATTGGGACATCTGATGGGAAGTGGAATGTTGTTGAATAGTGTGTCAAAGAATTTTTTTATTCTGAAATGTTCATTAATATCATCTTTTCCAGAGAAAGAGCCCCAACATTGTATTTTTGAATAGTGTAAGAAAAATATATAGGCGAATATGATAAATACATGAGATTCATTCATGTATTTTTATATAAATTGTTACTAATGTCCAATTTCAATCATTTTTCAGGGGTTATTAATATTATTCTCGATGCACAGATGATATTTGATGTGAGATAAAGTAATGTAGGATTATAATTTATTTATTTCATATAATACTTCTATTTTTATTAGAAATAATTTTTATTTTCATGATTTAATATTAATTCATGAATGTGTTTATGACTTGAAAACAACATTTATATTTCCCATTAAAGGTGGGGAAGAAGTAATCCCACCATAAATGGAATTAATTTTGAAAAATGAAAATTATTATGATAGATTGTTTTTGGGTATTTCAAATACCAGGTGGTATAGTGATGATTAGTTTAAGGTAATTTTTTGGTATATAGGCTAGGAAAATCTCCCAGAGTTCTTGTTCATGTTTTTAATAATATCTTATATGAATACATGATAGATTAGTTATATTTTCAAGGAAATAATATTATTTTTTCCTAAATGGTTATGTTATGTGATATTTTAGTGCATGAACCTCTAAGCAAATTATGTGTGAGTGATGCTCATTTATTCACTGGGTAGTATATCGGGCTTCCATGAAGGACCTCGTTTATTACATTTTTGGGAACACATAATGAAAATAGTGTGGTTGATTTATTTAATGAATTTTTTTTCAAAATGAGACACATAATTTTTTTTATCTTCAATGATCTAGGATTCCCCAAAAGGTAAAATTGAAAAATGTAACCATTAAGGAGTTGTAATATCTAGATATTTAAAAAAAATACTATATTCAATAGAATACATGATAGGTAGCTTTGAACTTAAATAAACAATGAATTGGTTTATTAAAATATGTATTTTGTAACAATTCCATTGTGTATAAAAGTAAATATATGATTATCCATGATAGATAATATATTTAATGTTCTTAGTCAATGAAATTTTATTGTTTATTTGTTATGAAATAATATCTCAATTAATAGCTAAGGCATTTTATTCAGGAAAATACAATTTCATAGATAATTGTTATTCTTTATTTTTTGTATTGAATATCAAAATGAATTTTTATAACTTTTCGATATTTTATATTATAAAAAAACAACATTATTAGGTATAAATTATCTTATTGTGAATTTATGGTATTTGTAAAAAGATTGAGTTTCTTGTAAATAGTGATTAATATTGAATTTTAATGAAAGCTAAATTCTGTGTCATATAATTAAAATGTTTCATTTTATTTTATAATGGATTAAAAAGATTAATTTTCCATTATACTTTTATTAATCCAATTATGTTCATTGAAATTATTTTTACTATTGAATTTATATTAAAATATTCTTATAATTATTAATGAATCTATATGAAAAAAGATTTTTTGTTTTGTTTATTGTAATATTTAAAATATAATTTATTCCCATTCTAGAATTTTAATCTCAATAAATTGGATCCATATTTGGAATCATTAAGATAAATATTTTTAAATATTCTTATCAACTGAGAGAAGGCTCCCAATTTTGAATTCTCCCAATGATGAACGGCTTTGACTATTAAGAATGATCTCCTTCAACCATTATCCTCAGACTCCTACCAAGATGGGATATCTTCGACTGACATTCCCTCCTCATCGTCGTTAATGAACAGACGCATTACCTTGAGATTTGATGTGTGTGGCAGATGCAACGAACAGCAACAACTAAATCTTCGTCCTCGCTACTCTGTCAACGAACATAGATAAAATGTAAGGGTTTTATTTTGAATATTTTATTATTTCTTTAATTCCTCCATTCTAAGACATATAATTATTGAGGATGATTTTATATGCGTGTTGGGATTTCTTTTTTTGAAAGATGCGAGGTGTTGATAGACATTTCTTCTTCTATCTTATTTTTTTTAATTATTTTCAATTCAAGATAGAATTGATCTGATTTTTGACGACCCTAAACGTGGATGGTGCGGACCAAACCAACATGTCATGACCCCTACATAGTTAATGTTTGTGATGTTCTTCGGCATGGCGATGAGGAGATGAGATGAAGAATGTGACGAAGGGAATGACTGCTCTACTCATGGCCTCCACGACTCATGCCGACTGCCGACCACGCTATCCACTGACCAAACCGGTGGCCCTCCTAGCCCGCCTCTCAATGATCGCACCCTCCCGGAGGCCCGCCCTTCCTGGTCCTGCCAACCCACCTCGCCACGATCATGCCCACCGGCTATCACCTGAACTGTGTCGGCCCGCGACCCCATCGTGGCGCCCTGGTTGAACTGTGTCAGCCCCACCAGCCCGAACCGCACTAGCCACTACGTGCCCCGTGTGCCCCACGCCGTCGCTGGCTGAACCAGCCTCAGTTATCTAGGCCGACCAGCCCGAGTCGCGCCCCTCGCGGCGCTGGCTGAACTTGCCTTGGCTATTCGGGCCGAGTCACCCGAGCCGCGCCCCTGGCGGTGCTGGACGAATGAGCCCCGACCTCCTAGGCCAAACCGCCAAGCCGCGCCCCCCGCACACCTAGCCGATCTGGTCTTCCGCGACCCCCGCAGTGCCTCCAAGACAAACCACTTTTACACCAACTCATGACCGGTCCATATCCTCGTGATCGGTGCACACCCTTGTGCTACTCACGGCCTTCACAGCATGAAGGAGTGGGCCCAGTGGACTCAGCCAAACCCAATGGGTTGGGAAAGGATGAAACCAATGGGTCAGTCCAGGCTTAACCTGAATTGGGTCAGGCCAAACAGAACCAGAACCGGGTCGGTCCGACCGGGTCAGACTGGACCAGGGCCTATTACATGCCCTTTACCTTCTTTTTTCCATATCTTTAGCATCAGACGTCTGTATGATGAACTGTTAGTGGCGATGGTATTCATGGAGTGCAATTGTACCTTTGTTAATACCCCACTGGAGTTTTGTGTATAGTTGAGATATATTCAGGTTGGATCATGCATGAATCCAACCGGGCCCCCAGGACTAAAAGGAAAATAACTCACAGACTGGGCATTCAATTAACGCACCGTCCATTGCGTTGAGATCCCTATAAAGTGTCAGAACATTGGGATACATATTCATGGTACTTCATATCAGTTTATGGTATCTAAATATGCATTGAGGAGTGGACCCTCCCAGAATCATGTGTGCTTTGTGGGGGAACCCTTTTGGCTGGATGCTTTATGATAATTGGATCCTACATGGGTTTGATAGCTTTGACTACTGTTCTAGGAGCCTACGTGGTTTCGATAGCTCTAACTACTATTCTTGGATCCTACATGGGTTCGACAGCTCTGATTACTATTCCAGGATTCTACATGAGTTCGACAGCTCTAAATACATTACCTGGATCCAACGTGGGTTCGACAGTGTAGATGATTATGTGGTTGCATATAATCATCTCTATATTTCTACATAAGATGTATACCTGTGTGAGAAGAATCAGTAACTTTTTTTAAACTCATGATTGAGATGGATTAGTTGATAACTTAGATATATGTATGTCAATATACCTAAGTGAGGTTATCTGTTGATTTCATACTTTGTGGTTTATCCCTGTTGGATTTTGTGAGACCTTTATGGACTCAGGGTCCCTATTGAGTATCATTATACTGACCACTACACGGGCTATGCCCGTACCTCGTTGTATTTGATATAGATGACGAATAGCGCTGACTAAGGCTGAGAGTACCAGGACTAGACGGTACCCAGAGGTATACCTTAAGATGATTCGGTACACAGAGGAGACATACAAACGTGGAGTGTTGAGGAGGCTATCTATACCTACTTTCAGGTAGGAATCTTGGATGATGTACCAATAACGGTTTTTCTATTATTCAATTGTACTTTTATTTCCAGTTCCTTGTACTTTATAGTTGGGCTTGTATTTCCGGCCCCTTTTACTTTCAGTACACTTTTGTTATGCAGTTTACCTACTATTTTGTATCTAGTTGTGTGCTCTGTTGTGTGAATTTATAGGTTCTAAAGGAAATTCATTCCTATTTTTAGGGTATTACGCCTTTGGTTCTAGTCACCAACTACTGGGCTATGGATGGCAGGTTTGGGGTAGTCATTGTAGGGGCCCAGGGGGAACAGGTCGTGACAGAAAATAATATGCAAGGATAAACTCATTGAAAAATACTTATTAAGTATGGAAATATATATTAATATTATAATTCTTTCAAATCCATTGTGGAACTCAACCAAACCATTATAAATATTGAATCCCTATATGACCATCAATAATTTGGAGGAACACCATTAAACCCTGAAAAACTATGCCAAAAATCATAAAAACCCCTAATAATATATATAACCCATTAAAACACACTATGTAATCACTAACATCCTATAAAGAAAAAAAATCAATAAAAATCAATATAAAACAATGATAAGCATGTAGTATAAATAATGTTTTATAAAAATATTGAAAAACAATATATCCCTAAATGTTTGGAAAATTTGAAAAATATTCAAATCATTGGAGAACAATAAAAATTATTTAAAACCACATGAAAACAATAAATTATCTAAAAAACCATGAAAACCCCCAAAAAAATATGAAAACGTAAAGAACATGTAAAAATAAAATTAAAATAATTAAATTTTTGACACCTACAAAAACCTGAATGTATATGGATTAAACCTATTAAAAACCAAATATATCCATGAAAACTACTACAAAACATTATAAAAATATAAAATACCATTAATCCTATAAATAATAATAAAGTTATTAAAACCTTTAAAAAATTAAGGCTTTAATAATTATTAAAAATCATTAATCCTAATATATATGATAACATGTGAAAACCCAGAATTAACATAGAACCCATTGGATAACCAGTTGGTAATCCTTGAAAATATGTTAAAACATATATAAGTAGATGAAATCCAAAAAAATTAAATAACCCAAGAAATTTTTAGAATATATTGAAATCTGTTGAAACCACATTTAAATTATGATGACCCATGAAAATTGTTATAGACTATAAAAATGAACGCACAAACACTAAAACTCCATAAAAAATTATAAAAACATACAAAAACAAACAAGACCATGAAGAAACAACTAATACCTTGTTATCCATTAAAATAATAAAAATCTAGGAAATCCCTAAAATTCCCATAACAAACCAATACATTAAAAGAAAAAATCTGGAATCCCCTTATTATATCATGTAATACAATGCAATAAGTTAAAAGCACTAAAAATGTAAAAACCAAGTAATATATGGAAAGGAATTAAAAATACTGAAGATCGTTGAAAACAATATAATTGAATAAACAACACAAGGGAAACTTGTTTAAAAACTCAATAAATTCATATAAAACCATAAAATTCAATACAGACCCTGAAAAATAAGAAAAAACTTGAAAATATCACAAAACATCTAAAATCCAGGACACACGAATCCTCCTGTAAAATTTAGAAAACCCTAGAAAACATCTGAATAACCGGAAATTAATTTGAAATTTATCTATATATTGTTATACAGATGAGAATCATGGTGCACCTATAAATTGATGAGTTGAGAGAGGTCAAGGAATTTTTGGTGGATGTAAAATAAAAGTGCATAACCAACTGCATGTTATTGGGGAACCAATGACCAGAAGAAGAATAGTGAGGATGAAAGATGATTTACATGGCCTCATTTTTAAATTTCAAGAGGAGGCCCAACATTCATGCATGGTAAGAATAAATGGTCCTTCAATCACACTTATTAAAGTGAAAAAGAGAGCCTAAGTGTCCCACCAAATTAATCCCATGATCTTAAAGACACATGCATGAAGGAAATATCCAAAGTCACAAAGTAGGGGGCCAAATGTCCCCAATGGCGTGGTGGGAATATTCAATGTCTTGGGGGTGGATCCAAAAAATATTCATAGTGGATATTATTTCACCAAAATCCATGTTCATGTGTAAACCAAGTCAAACTCATGGTATAGGCTTTAGACTTTTTAGGGATATGTATTATGACATTTATTGTAAAAATATAGGTATTTAAAGAAAAATACATTATTATTTATATTAATACTTATGTATAAGATATTAATTTAATGTTAAAAAGGTCAATTTGTTGGATATCACACTCAACACACAACAACGGGTTTTTTGAAATCTTATGTTGCACACGTCGTTGAGTTATACAAAAAATTATTATAATAAATTATTATTTTAAATGATATTTACTGCATATCCATTGTATTTCCATAAATGAACATAATTAACTAAATTATGATTAAATTTTTTTGTTAAATGTATTTATATTTATCCAAACAATTTTAGAGGTTTAATATAAGAAGGAGTATGATTTTATGAATTAAATACTCTAATTTGTTTAATGGAAATTTTACTGTCGTTTGTAGGAGAACCATTTTTAAATATATATTTTTACAGATCAAAATTCTTCTTTATAATTTGGATATCAATATTTAATTTAGATAAAATATTGGTATTTTTCTGATAAAGTTCATTTTTAGTGAATAGTGAAAAATACTGCATTTTCATGTAATTTATTGAATTTAATTCCATTTTTAAATTGTACATAAAGACAAGTAAATAATTTGATAGTTATTACATTTTAAAAACTATTTTTGGTTTTGATATTGAGAATTGATTTTAAATTAATTACGACAACTTTTGTATTCTGAATTTAGAAAAATGATTTTTATATATTTAATTAGTATTTACATATTATATAAATAGTTACATTTTACTGTTTTAGTTATTAATTGTATCTTTAGAAATTATTTTATTTATCATGGTTAATGGGTGAAACTTGTAAATAAGGGTAAAAAATAATTATATAATAATGTTAATCTACATAAAAATTTGTTATAATCTAATTTAATGATATATTTATGACAATGGGAAACCTTGGGAAGATTTTGGGACCCCATGGATCCACATGGATTTGAAAATAATGTTTTTAATAATTTATTTAATTTAATGAAAAATTTTACCAAAAAATAAAACTTTTTAGTAAAACAATTTTAAGATGGTGTTATATAAGTGATATTTTAAAATAAAAATATTAATTATATACATAAAAAGACTTCCGACATCATTCTATTTTATTTATTATTTATAGAAATAAAATAAATATATTTATTTTTGATAGAATGATGATATAATGATTTCCTTATTATTAAATGATTTAAATAAATGATATTATAAATATAAAAATAAAATAAATTTAAAACATTATATTCCATCCATGAATTTTATGGACGATAATTATTTTTTAGATATTAATTAATTAAGGTTTTTCTAATTAATCATGTTGTTATATATTTTTAAAATTTCTTGATATTAATTGTACAAAAATCGACATAAATGTGTAATTAATAAAAATACAATTTTAATAAATGATATATAGTCATAAAAATATAAGATTCATCCAAATGAATTAGATAATGTTGACAATGTCATTAATGAACCACATGTTGTCTGATTGGAAATTTATAATAAATATATTAACAATATAGTATTAATATATAAAAAACAATGATAGGAGTTAAATTAGTTAACAAAGGGTTAAACCTATAACATAATGTAAAATTGTGACCTATAATTTTCTAAAAACTATTGGATGAGAGGTTTTTGACCCTAAATAATTTTATTTTCGAAATAAATTACTTTGGGAAAATTTGAAACCGAAAATAATTTTATATAAAATAATATTTCAATACCATATTAATGTACCTCTCATCCCACTTATAAAAGGGAATCACCTCTAACCCTTACTCACACCTATCGGGCCCCTAGTATCATACAAACTCTTGAAAAAAAACCCAAAATCCATATTTTCCTCCTATAAACCTCCCATTTCGATGATGGAAATTAAATAAATCGTTTGAGCTTAAATCCAATGGAGGTACCAAATTTGTTGCAATGTCTTCTCCCAAACTTTTTTCATTTATTTTCCTTCATCAACCTACAAAACACTCTTTATTCCATCAGTTTATAAAAAAATTCCTTAAATATAATAGGATGTTTTTATGATATTTATTCAAACTACACTTAAACAAACTTTAATCTAATAGATACAAACTTACTGTTTATGGGTTCAACGAACTACTTCCACAAAAAACGATGATTGGTTGTTTTTCCCTTACCACCACCTGTGATGGAAATTATGAGGGAACTATATATATATATTATATATATGTATATATTATATATATATATATATATATATTATTTTCTTTATTAAAATATAATTTTTTATTAAAATATCTTAATTCTTTTCATGAAGTGTAGATATGACAATTTTATTTGAGGAAGTGCGGACTACAGCCCCCTCAGTGTGATATGACTTGTTAGTGCAATACATGGAATATATAAAAGGATGGAATTAAGGAAGATATGTAACTTATATATAGGATAATATTATACTATATTTATAATATAACAATTTATCATTTAGTATTCAGTTATTTAATATGAAAAATAAATTAAAATAGTGTTCATGCGTACGTACATCTCACTATCTCAATGAACTATGCATTTCATTTCAATCTTCAAATGCTACTAGATATGATAATTTCATATATACACTATATATTTGATATATAATCAATTAATAATATTACATAGAAAATTTAATTTTTACCACATAGAAAATTTTTAATTATAACAAGATCATTTTCGACTCAAGTACCTAATAGCGACAAAAATAATGATATTAACATAAAAAATTACATAATTTTTATAACATTGATATATGTTATATAAAATGATTAATAAACATAAAATTGTTGTGATAGAAATATATATTCACCTAATTTTTTATTTATGAATATAAATAATGAACGAGACAGACCAGACTCAAGGTAAGGGAACCTTTAATCCTCATCTTTTAGTCAAAGTCTTCTTTTATGTTATGATTTTTAATTTTTAGTTTTTTATGTTGGGATACATTATTATATATCCTTATGGATGTACATTTTATTTCCAAGTGATGAGGGACCATTTTCTCTAACATCATCTAATTTTTGGAATTTTTATCTAACGTCGTTATGCTGCCAAATATTCATTAATGAATTTCTATACGCAATTTCCACTCATTGAGTAATACACATACATAATTGATTATATTTTTCCATGATTATGTGAGGAATAAATGTTTATTACTCATGTTATAAATTACACTTTTCTTTTTGTGGATATAATTTTTAAAACATAACAAATCCATTGATAAATTCTTACATCATTTATATAAACATCGCATGGGAAATCAGAGCTCAATCTCCATTAAATAAGTCAAATATCCATTTAATTGGTTTTTTTTTCAAAAAAATTCCTGAATATTCTATGATTTGTTTACACTTAATATCCACTTATATTTGTTGTGTTTTAATTTTTCACACATAATTATGACATTTATTTTTAATTAATTTTACGATACAATCTTTGTAAGGGGATACGTCTCAGTATCCTTTCATTGAGGCATATCTGGATATTGTGCATCTTTAATATCTTATAAGGTGTATATATAACCCTTATATCATTTTATATGTTGAATTTATTTATTCTCATGATATGTAATGTTTTTTTTGTTCTTTAATTATTTTTATTCAACAGTTTCTCAAGTGTTACAACAATATATAACTGAAAAATCGTTGTAAATGTTTAATGATTTATTTTTTAAAATCATTTTCATTAATGTCCATGTTTTTAAAATGGTTTAAGCATTTATCTATATATAAATATATGATTTAGAATTCTATCTCGGAATTTTCATTTAAAATTTTCAAAGTGGTTTGTGAAACATTGATTCAAAAATCACTTTATTAAATTTTTTAAATGGTTAGGGAAATGGATTTAATATTTCAATATTTTGAATTGATTAAATGTGATTTATTTATAAAATGTTGATAATTTCATTCATTTATGTGTTATTATTATGTAATGGTACATGGAAATTTGTTTAGAGGTTACAAGATAAACCTAATATCAGTGGTTCTGTGATAAACATAGGGCGGGTGAGCTCGAGATGACTATCTCATGTATTGCATAACGTGAGAAAGCTAAACATTACTGTTTATCCTAAGGGATTTAGGGTATATAATGTGATTAGTATTATAAAGGTAACTCCTTATGTAACTATGAAGAAAACAATGTAAGTATATTATAGATGAAACAAGGGACCTTTATGATATATGATTTCTGTGTTTTATTCATAAATCTTATGATTTGATGGGGTATGTTAAATAGATTATATTATATGAGTGAAAATAATGATTTCATTCATTTTTGTGAATTGATAGACTACTGTTTTATTTCCTTATTGGTCAACACTTTCTAAACTTTTTTTGATCATCCCTAGTTTTAGAACTTTTTTTCACAGGTTATCAGGAAGGGTAAGAGAAAGGAATAATTCTAGAATATTTATATCAAGAATAGAATTAGAATTTTATTTCAGCAGTTTTATTTATCAAAAAAGGGATATAGTTGAAGTGTCTACTTTTAATTTTTTTAAATATGTAATTTAATTGGATATTTCCTAATTCTCTAAACATTAAACCTAAAAATATCCTCAATGTGAATTCTTGAATTATCTCTATATTAGGTAAGGTTTTAAGGTTGGGGATTTATAGTAAGTATCATAGGTCGGTTTAGATAACTTTAGAGGTTATGGTGTTATTTAAGAATAAGTGACATAAGCATAATGAATAGAATTTTAGAAATATTTATAGTTGTTTTAAATAAATTGATGGAGTTTAAGATAACATGAAGAGGTAATATTTTTTTTTACCCTCCCTATATGATATTATAAGATGATTTTTCTGGTATAATGACACTCAACATTTTGGTTTTAGTAAATACATGGTTCTAGCCAGCACAAATGTAAAAATATTTGTGAAGTAAACTCTAGAGGTTTTCTGAATGAGCAACCAAATGAAATCAGAGCTGGTATGATAACACATGAGGATATTCTTAACCTACTATTTGAATTCTTGATTGACCACGTTAACCTTGGTTATTTTTCTAAGGAATTATATATGATAGAAACAAATCCCTGTAAAAATTTGAGTAATAATCATAAAGGTAAGTATATTAAAAATATTATGTTTCATTGACGTGGAAATAAACACATAGGAAAATTTTTCAAAGGGACATGATGATTTTTTAGATGTGGTAATGATTTTTCCTAAAGAAATAACCTACCATTGAAAAAGGAAGTGTTTTGTAGACTCCAAGAAATAGAAATAATATCCTTCCAATGTATCAATTGAATGTCGTACATGTGGTGTGCATGATCATTATACAAATTTATGTCATACGAAAAAGGTTTAGGAATGGGATCAGTAATACCAAACAAATATATGATTACCAATTCCTAATGCCATTACAATTAATGATGAGGAAACTGAAAATAACCTATGAATGGTATGGATTATTTATTATCTCATGTTTTGACATTATTGTAATCTTATGACATTATGAAATATATTTTTATATAGGAAATAAGTATTACAAAATAATTTGTAAAAATGGTTAAGTTATCATGAAGAATGTTGGATGATTAAGATGTCTAAAGTTTTTAAATTATATATTTATGTTAGATATATGGGTGATGAAATGTTTAAAAGTATAAATGATCTTTTTTATGGCATTCATTTGGAATACATTTCTCTTTTATATATAACCATGATGCTTTTTATGTGAAAATTATATTTAAAAGAGAATTATATTTTCTTTTTTTGATATAGTTATAATGAACAATTAAGTTGTATATGAACCCTTAAATTTCAGGGAACAATGTGTTATTAGTTTTTGTGATGAAAAATGTGAGGTATGATATAACATTTGAGGTTAACACATGTTAAGGATATTTTTATGGATTTTATCACATTTTTTAATGTTATTAAAATTATATGGTTTTATAAAATGGAAAACATGCATACCGTGTGACAACATGTCACATCAAACAAAGCTATAGGAAATGAACCAGCAACCAATGTGAAGCTGTGATTTATCGCATACAACTGACCTACGTGAAGTCCCTGGTAGGTATGACTAATTTTTTTGAGTTAAATAATTTTATGGATCAAGAATATTATTTTTTTTGGAAATTATGTTTTACTAAATGGATATATTTATTATAGTAAAATTATGTGGTGATTGAGTGATAATGGCTTTTTTGGAAGATGTTATCTCTTTTGGGAATATTAAATTCTTATTAAAAATATAATACTATTGTATTTTATTTGAAGAGTAATGGTTGATTATTATTTTGTAAGAATGTATGTTTTTTTGAGTTATTGTGATTTGAGTTCATTATGGAAATTATTAACCTATCTTGGAGAATATGTGATCAAAAAAATTATTTTCAGTGTTATACATTAAGATTAGTCGATCTAATTTGGAAATAAATGTTAGAATTTATCATGGAGAACTAATTGATCAAAATATTATGATATATAGGTTTCAATATTAGATTTTATTAAATAAAATAATTTTAAAAAAGATTGTGTATTGAATGGAATTTGATGAAATTTGGGTACTGTTTTCCAAATTTTGGAGATTAAGAGTATTATTTATTGTTATAAAGGATTATCCTTTTTTAAAATTACTTGATATCGTACTAACCATATTGGTTTTTGATAATGTCTAATGATTTGGGAAATATATAGTTCATTCTTTATAGTTTATGTGATTTTATTGATGTTTATTCTATCAATTTATGTGTGACCATGTCATCGTAAATAGTCATAGTTCGAAAAAAAATATTATTTTGTAGTAGAAATTTATTAAAAAAAATAAAACTCTACTTGAAAATAAAGTATATTTACTTATAATATTAGTCAATCACATGAATAAATGATGAATCATTTTGAACAGTATATTAAAAAATGGTTTCTGTTATGTTTTCATACTCGGGAATCAATAAATATATAACCTATCACAATTTTGGAAATTTTTTGGTGGGTAACATTCTCATAATAATGTTTTAGAGCACTCTCCATCAGAACATTATTCTTAATTTCTATTCCATATCCATGTTTTCATACATGGAATCCTGGTATGTGTTATCTCAGGTGACCATTTTACATATTTTTCATTCTTTAAAAGTTATAGTATTAATGGCCATTTTTCTGATGTCGGAAATTCAATTAATTTTCTGAGACCAATTTTAAAATTCCAAGGATGCAATTTCCAAAAAAGGGGAAGGATGTAATAACCCATGTAATTATAGAAAATAAATTTTAATTTATATTAATACTTATTAATAATATATTAATTTTATTTTAAACATGAAACTATGTTTGATAACGTAATTGACACACAACAACGAGTTTCTGTGAAATCATACGATGCACACAAAATTGAGTTATACAAATAAATAGTATAATATCATTATTATTTTTATATTATAGTTAATTGATAGAAGTTTTAATGAAGGGAATGAAAATAAAAAACTAAATTATGATTACAAATGTTTTGAAAATGTTTTTATATTTATTTAATAAATTTTAGTGGCTTAAAATAAGAATGAGTCTGATTTTATGCATGAAATATATAATATTTTTAAAGGCCATTTTACAACCTTTTGTAGGAGAATACTTTTTAAATATAGTTTATATCACTTTTATATGTTTTATCGGAAAAAACTAATATTCTTATTTATAAGAGGGACATAAAATTTTGTATTGGATGAAATTTTGGTATTTTTCTGATAAATTTCAATTTTATGAATTGTGAAAAATAATGTATTTAAACTCAAAAATTTCTTTTTCACCTAATTTATTTATATATATAGATTATTATTTCTATGGTTTTTGTAGTATGATTGAATTATATTTTTATCATTTAATCCAATTTATTTTAATTGGATATAATTTCACTTTCAAATTGAACATAAAAAACATGTCAATATTTTGATAGTTAATAATTTTTAAAAACCAGTTTCTGGAATTAAAAACGAGATTTAATTTTAAATTAATTAATGAAACTTCTATGTTTTGAATTAGTAAAAATAGATTAAATATTTTGAATTAGGAGGTCCAAATTGTGTTAATAGGTACCTTTTATGTTAGATATTATGTATAGTAGTTTTAGTATTTATTTTATTTACTATGGTTAAAATATTTGGTAAATAAGGGAAAAAATAATATTATAATACTGTTAAACTTCCCTATCACATGTCTTAATTCAATAGGATGAGATATTGCCAGCCATGGTCATCCATGGGATGATTTGGGATATGACAACCCTACTTTTTATTACAACTTAAACATGATTCATTACATAAAACTTCACTTGATACACTAAATAAGCTCAAGAGGTTTAGTGTCTTTGGGGCTTAGTATCATTACATTAAAACTTAAAACATGAAATACAACATCTTTATTGAAAATTTCTTTTTCATGACCACTACATTCCTTCGTACTTAGCATTGCATGGGATAACCTGAAGAGATGCATAAGAAAAGGCTGATCTATAAAGTCTAGTAATTGAGTACACATGGAATAACATGAGGAGTGAAATACATGTTAGACAATAGGCATATCAATATATCAGATGAAAAAAATGAACATAAATGCATGATAAAGCATGATAATCATAACATGGAAATGGGGCAACAACACTTAACATGGAATTAACATGAGCCAAGGCTCATTGCACATAAAGCATGAGTAACCCCTCATTGCACATGAAGCACGAGTAAACCCTCGTTTCACTTGAATTAGAATGATTCAACACTCATTGCACATGACATATCATGATACTATACTTTACCCAATGCATTGGATCGCTATAAGGGCACACATTTCTTAAACATTTCATTTCATGCATAAGTGTCCCACATGGATCATAAAACATGGATTCATAAAACAAAAACATTTATTCCACGATAAAAGAAATGTGAAATTCATACATGAAACTTTATAATCAATAATTAAAGGTTCAAAAAGGTGGATACCCTTGATGGAGATATGGGAATGGTATCCACTACACAATGGCATTGGCTTAAAAAATCAGTGTGATTTCGGCAGCGTAACAGCGTGACATATAAATTCATAAAAAATGGTTGATGAGAGAGAAATGAGTTCCTCATCATATTTACATGTTATGGACAGTAAGTAGGTCATATAGACAAATTTTCCAACAATTGTAATGGAATTTAGATTCATGATACAAAATTTTTTCTTGAATGTAAAAGAAGAGAGAGAAGATCCTTTCGGAATTTCGGCATAGTAAGAGGTGTACATGGGAGGAATTTAATGAGAGAGAAAGGGGTATCCCATAACTCAAAAAATAAGAGGGCTGTATGGGGGAGGTGAAAAACTATACCCCAACATTCATAATTGAAATTAAAAGGCTAATACAACATAAAGAAAATTGAAAAAAATGAGAAAGGAAGAAAAAACCCTTACATGGAAGTGTGCATCCAAAGGCTAGAGGGATGCTTGTGATAGGATTGTTGGGAGATTGGGGCACCTTGGGAGGATTCTAGAGAGAGTAGGGAAGAGGTTGGACGAACTAAACTGGATTTTAGTGCGGAGGAAGTGGGATCTTGGGTGGGATTATATAGGAAAGGTGAGGGGATTCTTTATTATTTAGGTTTGGATACCCTTACATTAAATTAATCAAAACCACAAACCATCCCATGGTTTTTGCCCATGGTTTTTGGAAAAGGGAATAGAAAAACAATATTTTATAAGGCCCAAGTAGGAACTTCTTAAAATGATAAGGTTGATTATGTGGAGGTGAGTCACACTCCCATGGAAATTAATTTAAAAAGGCAAACTGTTTAATATTTCTTGAGGGGTCCATTAATGCTTTGAAAAGTAATTCAAACAAAACCAAAATCACATTATTTTAATGATAAAAAATATATTGGCCGAACATATGGGTTATGGTATTTTATTACACCACCATTGGGTCATTATGATGTCATAAAACAAATTATTTATTTAAACGGTATTTAATTTTTACCCAAAAATTTGACTCCCTCAGAAAATTATGAAAAATTCACCATTGGATAATTTCGACGTCCTCATTTCAGAAATGATATTTATTTTATCTAATTTTTTTTTTAAATATGTTAATTTTCACTTTTAAAATATAAACCAATATTTATAAAAAATTCACGGGTTTTGACAGAAATGGCATTCAAACCATAATATAAAATTTTAATTGCACTCATAAAATTATAAGATCATAAATATTTAATAAAAATTATTTTAATAATAATATTATTATATTTTTAAAATATTTTTTAATTCAAAAATCTCTTAATTTAATAAAATAGATTTCTTAATTAAATAATAACTAGAAACACCATTTGTACTTTAAAAACTATTTACAATGTATCAAAAATGACTAGAAATTATATTCATTATTATATACAAAAATAATGTACATGAACATAGTACTACTTATTTGTTACATAACCCCTTAAAACAGCCACATAAGACATAAGGGAAAGGTGTGCGATGGTGACAGACTCTTAGGGTGGCTCGGATAACATCGCTCGAATGGTAATCTCTATCAACTTCAACTTTTCCCGTAGACGGTCCCATTCAAGCTTGACATGGTGAAGCTCATCTTGGGCTTGGTCAAGGGCGAATCCCAAGGATGACACCTCTTTTCCATGCTCCGACAAATGGGCTTCGTATGGGGAAATTCTACTGGATGAGGCCATCACTTCTTTTGTCTGAGTAAATTGGATTTGTTAAGGTCTTATATTTATACTAATCATGTGATCACTGTTCAACGACTATATTAACAATGGTAAAAAAATCTTAACATAAAACCAAAGAAGTTGACATCTTATAAAAACATTTTTCATAAAGAGACATTTAACGGGATCAAGAGGGAATTTCCATTAATGAAACTTTGGGTCATTACATGGGACCCAATGGATCTACTCAGATAATAAAACTACGTTTAATAATAATTAATTTAATGTCAAACAAATGAAACATAAGAAATGTATATTTTAGTAAAAAACAAGATGGGGTCATATAAGTGATATTTTAGAATATAAATAGTCATTATAAAAGAACAAAGGATCAAAAAATATGGTATTTTATATATAATTTATAGATATCAAATAAATAAATTTAGTTATGACATGATGATGATGTAGTGATTTCCTTTTTAATTAATGATTTAAACAAATGATATTATAAATATTAAAATAAATTTATTCTGAAACTTTTTATTCCATAAATGAATATTAGGGATGATTTTCTCTTGTTATATTTGAACTAATAATGGGTTTTCATGAAAATAATGTATTTATATATTTTTAAATAGAAATGAATGAATAATATAAGAATTTATATAAATGAGTTATTAAAAAAATAATATTTTGAATAATTATAAATAGTATTAAAATCTTATATGAAGACAAATAACTTATATAATTTAGAAATTTCATCAATAAACCACTTGAGGTTCGATTGGAATTTTATAGTAACTATATTAACCATATATTATAAATATACTGGATGGCATGGTAAGAGTTAAATTAGTTAACTAGGGGTATAAGGTAAAACATAATGTTCAATATATGAAAAATCCTTATCTAAAAACCATTAGTTTAGAGGTTCTAGACCCAAACTCATCTTATCATTGAAATAAATGTCCTTGGGATCATTTGATATAGAAATAAATTTTATAATAAAATAATATTTAAATGCCTTCCTGAAGTTCCCATCCTCCCTCTTATAAAATGAAATCAAACCCTTACTCACATCTATCAAGCCCCTTGGATTGTCCAAATGTCAATAAAATCCCCCAATATCCATATCTTCCTCTATGAAGCCTCAATATTTAATGAAGTCAATGCAAGAATTACTTTTATCATAAATCTAATGGAGTTACCCGATTTGAAGTTTTTTCTTATCTCAAGCTTCATTCAATTATTTTCCTACATTAACCCCCTAAACTCTATTTATTTTATTATATTCTAAAAAAACTCATATCTTAAATATACTATTATTTTTTAGGAGTAGTATTCTAACTAAACATACCCATTACATCATTTAATGGATATAAACATACATATTCTGTTAATAGCGAACTAATGCCTCACGAAATGATAATTGTTTGATTTTACCTTACCAAATTTCATGGTTGAAATTATGATGGAAATGTATTTTATATGTTATATATTGTCATTATATTGTCTTTTTTATACTATATTTTTTATTTAAAAACATCCTTTTATGCATTTCATGATGTGTAAATATGACAATTTCATTTGATGAAGTGCGAACTATCCCCCCCTCAAAGTGATATGATTCTTTCATGACAAACATAGAACGTTTAAAGGATTATGTTAATGAAATTATGTAACATATATATCATAGTATATTATGATGGAATTATAACACAAATATGTGTCATTTATTTTTCATTTAATTAATGTGACTA
This sequence comes from Viscum album, assembly GCA_963277665.1. Taxonomy (NCBI): domain Eukaryota; kingdom Viridiplantae; phylum Streptophyta; class Magnoliopsida; order Santalales; family Viscaceae; genus Viscum; species Viscum album. Next base: position 1,814,588,467 of record OY728164.1, on the reverse strand, counting down.
ATAAATGAAAGTTGGGTTCATTCGTACGTACGACTTACCGTCGCCATGATGGATGCATTTTATTTCTATAACCAAATGATAAAAAATATGACAAATACATATATAATAGATATATATGATATTTAAATCATGAATACTATTCTGGATATAATGTACATTTTGAGAACATGGTCAATTTTTAATTATAACAAGATCATTTTTGACACAGGTACTGAATATCGAAAAATTAATTGATATTATGTTAAATAATTATGAAATTTTTATAACATGGAAATAAGTGATATAAAATGAATAATAAACCTGAAAATTATATAATATATGTTTAAATTAACATTTATTTTTTATTCATGAATATAAATAATGAACGACACAAATCATACTCATGGTAAGGGAACCTTTAACTATCCTCTATTAGTAAATGGGTTATTTTATCTTATATATTTTAATTTCATTTTAATTAATTTTGGATATGTTCTTATTTATACTTATTATTGTAAAAAAATTCATGATATGAGAGACCATTTTCACTCTTTTCAACACATTTTTTTTTATTTTTACGTGACACTGTTAGGCTACTGAATTTATATTAGGAAATTTCTAAACCTAATACCCACTCATTGGGTTTTACACATAATTCATTAATTATATAATGCCAAGATTATGTGTGGAATCAATGTTTATTTATTTATTCTTTAATTTATAATCCCTTTTATGTGGATATACTTTTTTAACACATAATCAATCTATTGATAAATTCTTACATCATTTATATGATATTTGATAGGGTAATAATAGCTCAATATCCATTCATTGAGTTAAATATAATTTTATTTGGTTCAGTTATTTCCAAGAATATGTCTGAATGAACTATTATTCTTTTACACATGTAATAAAATTATATTGTTCTTATTTAAATTTTTCCCCCATAATTTTGGCATTCATTTTTCCAAAATAGAATGATTCAATATTTGTTAGGGGCTATGTCTCAATCTCCTTTCATTGAGAAATATCTCGATATTGTGCAACATTAATATCCTATATGGTGTATATATATATATATATATCTCTCTCTTTTAACATTTAATATCATTAATTTCTATATTATCATTATATTTAATCTTTTTTGGGTGGTTTTGTTTAATTATTTTTAATCAAGTGTTTCTCAGGTGATTCGAGACTCGTTAACTGAAACATCATTTTAAATATTCTAATGATTAATTCTTCTAATTATTTCTCATTAATTTTTATGGTTTGAAAATAGTTTATAGATATATTTATTTGGAATTATATGTTTTAAAACTCAAAAACTCAAATTTATTTTAAAAGTTTTTAAGTGGTGAGGGACACATTGATTCAATGAACTCTTTATTAAATGTTTCAAATGGTTTTAGAAATGGATTGAATATTTATATATCATGAATTAATTTACTGTGATTTATGCGTGAGATGTTGATAATTTTAATATTTTATGTGTTATGTTTATGTAATGGTACGTGGATATTTGATGAGTGGTTACATAAGGAAACAAATATAGGAGGGTTTATGATAGAACTAGGGAAATTGAGCCTGATATTTCTCTGCAATTAATTATATAACATAAAGGAGGTAAATGTTAATGTTTCTTTTAAGAGGTTTAAGAAATATACTATGATGAGTATTCCAAATGTAACACCATATATTGTTGTGAAAGATTCAATATAAGTATGTTATAGATGCTACAAGTTAACATTATGATTAATTATTTCTTCATGTTATTAATAAATCTTATAATTTCATGAGGTATATTAAATATGATATATTATATGAGTGAAAAGAATGATTTCATTAATTTCTATAATGTGATTAACTAATGCCTTCATTTCTCATTCAAAAACCCTTAATGATATTTTAAAGATCATCCTAAGTCTATGAAATATTTTTCATTGGTTATAAGAAAGGTAAGAGGAAGGATGAAAAAAATAAGATTTATATCAAGAAAAGAAGTTCTGAATTTTTATTGAGTTTTAATGTTGTTGAATAAAATTTGTTTGAGTAGAATTGAGTACCTTGTAATATTTTAGATCTAATGTAATTAGTTATGGAATTATTCTATATAACTACAAACTTGAAAAGGTCCTAAATATGAATTCATGATTTAAATCAACATTAAGTAATGTTTTATGGCTTGGTACATATATCTATATACCCAATTTAGTTATAAATATCCTCTTCTGGTACCCTATGAAGGTTAAATTTAATGTTTTCTGTTTTTTTATCAATTTTATGATTGTGTTCCTTGATTTCATAAATTAATGAATGTAAGAAATATCAATGGTGTTGTCAACCTTTTTGGCTCTTTATATTTTGGGATTTAAGGGTAATGTATCCTTATATTCCTAATTGATCACTCCCATTCCCCATTAATTACCACCTAATTTATTTTCTTGTTTTCATTTATCCAACAAACATATATTATGTTTCTACGGTTTTTCTAATGGATACTGAACACCCATACATTATCGTATAATTTTCTAATTGATCATGGAAATAGAAACATAGTTATTCATATTCAATCTCTCCCATCATTTTTTTATTCCATTTCATCCAATTTTTGGCCAACATTTATTGTGTCCACAACATTTATCTACCATTTAGATGTGTTTTTAATCAATATTATCGATATAGGATATGTCATTTTAATATTTCAAAATCTAATACTTATTCTTAATTTTGAAACATAGAAATATTTTACATACTTCTGGAGATGTTGATGATTTAATTCGTTCAGTAGATTCAATCATGTGATACTTATCATTCTCTTAGATGGAATTCAATTTGAGATTATAGTTTTTTTTGAATGAAATATTCATGTGAAAATACAAAAATTATGTTCATCGTCCTTTTGGATTCCTTTTAACTGGATTTTTATTTTTATAAGATCATATTTTTCTAATCCACATACTATCGTCTAATATTTCTAAAATATTTTCATGTGGAATTATATGAAAAATATGCTAACAATTTATTGAACTTATGTTGGATCATTACCACAAATTATGTGGATCTCTACTCCAATAATACCCTTCCATATTTTTTCTTTTAGCCATATGAAGCCGTCAACCATAATTATTTATCCTATCTCACATTACCAATCATATTTCATGGACTCGATTGATTAAACACCTTTTATAATTTCTGGTTTTTAGGTTTTTCCTGAGTGGATTTCATAATATTAATTTTATTATTGATTTTATTTATGAACACATGTAGTAACCAATATGTTTTTCAAGACACGGTGAGTAAAACTTTGAGAGATTAAAAAAATGGAAAGAGTGATTGAAGATTTAATAAATTTAACTTGAGGGAGAAACAAGTGAGATCAGAATTAAATAATTCCTAAAAGCTATCACTGACCAGTTTTTAAGGTTTAATGTTAGTTGAAATTATTTAAAAACGTCCCCCTTCTCAAGGGTTCCATAAAATCAAGATATTCATAGTCTTAATGATTAGTTATCCAAATTTTTAGAATCATTTCCTAGGTGTGGATGGAATATTTTTAGAGTAAAAATGACATGGGAAGTATAAAAATTCAACTTTCATATATTCAGAGGAAGATTGTCGAGAAACATTATCAGGAGTGAGAGAATAATGTTGAAAATGTGTTCGTAAACCATAACTAATTATTGGAGAAGAAGGTAAAATTTTCTATACCTGAGTTTAATGATTGTCATAGTATTTTAGGGGACCAATTATATGTATGTAGACAACGAAATTAAAAACAGAAAATAGTAACATGGTAATAAATTATTATAATAATGTGAAAAGGTTCAATACTATTCATTAATATCGATATTTTCTTTGGGAGTTACAAAACATTGTTCAATATTCCATGAGCATGGGGGAATACTAAAAGGAAATCGAGATATTGATGATCTATGCCGATTTGAAGGAGTATCAAGATGATACAACGGAATGGTTCATTAATGGATTGAATAAGGAAATTAGTGATGTGTTGGATCATAAAAACTACATTTTCTTGTGGGAGGTTCTTCATAAATGGGTATAGGTCCAAAAGAAAGCACAATTTCAATGGATTCATGTATGCTCCCCTAATTTTTGGAATCATAACTTAAATGATCCCAAATGAAATTATACATAGAATAAAAAAACCATGGGACTCAAAAAATAATTTAAAACAAAGGAAAAATGATAAAAATTAGTTCTTCCTAACTATTTCGAAATGAAAATCTCATATGAATTTCCCTTCTAAATCTTCTGATTAAAAATGTTTTATTTGTTAAGGACATGGAAAAATTTCATCTCAATTCCAAAATAATGGGAACTTGATTGTTTTTGACAATGGAGACATTCTTAGTGAGAACACTAGTGATGATGAGATTCCACATTTGGAAGAGATTTATTATTTACACCTTTAAGAACCCATACAAGGAGATGCATTGGTGGAAAGAAGATCCGAAAACATTCAGCCTAATGATGATAAAAATATGGAATAGTGTGAGCATATTTTTTATATAATATTCGATATCAAGGAGAAGGTGTGTATTATGACCATTTATTGTTGATGTGGTACAAATTTGTTTACAAAATATTTGTTGGAGGAGTTGTGTTTTCTTATTCTAAATAATCCTAGACCTGATAGAATGTAATGGATGAATGGTAGTAGAGAATTATGAGTCAAAAACCTGGCCATATTTTCTTTTTTCGATTGGAAGGTATCTTTAAAAAGTTCTTGGGGTTTTTTCATTGATTTAGGTAATCATTTTCTGCATCGGAGACAATGGTAACATGATAGATGGGTTATTTATGATGTCTATTCTAACCATTACACTCATAATTTCAGTGAAATAAACAATGACTTGACTCGTATATATCCCATAAAATCATATGATGATCATTTTATGATATAGAATAAATAAAAAAATGGAAAAAATAATTCAGTGAAAAAATAATCTGGGAAAAAATAAATAGTTTCATGAGTTGAGGAAAAATGAATGAAATAAAAAAAATGAAAACAGAGGAAAAAATAAGATTGAAAATGGATATACGAGTGATATAAAATAAATGATGAAAATAAATGAAAAGAAAACAAGAGTATAGGTGATTTTATTTACTAGGTAAACTATGGTGACATATGTTTTTTTATTAGGGGAGTGTTATAACTCTATAGAAAGGATTCTTACCATGAAACTAACATTCCTTTCCATTATTTTCCTTCATTTTTTATGTCTTTACTACGGGAATTTAGTGATTTTTTAAAAAAAAATTAATAGATCACACCCCTTGAGAGGCATTGATAATTGGATTGACTACATATATATTTACAAAATTACCATCATGTCGGAATATAATGCTAATCCAAAATACACTAGAGTGATGTATTATAATGTTTAAGAACTAACGAAGAAATTATTAGTGAGGAAAATCATGAGTCCATGTGTCGTTCCAATGATCCTAACACCCAAGAATTATAGATCATGTTGGATATATATATATATATTCCCTTAACAATCTAACATTTATGTTTTATTATCCCATTCTGAAACATGATGATATGATTGATGAATTACTTGGGGCATATTTTTGTAAAAAATTTATCATAATTATAGATACCACGGAAATCAATTGAATGAAGGTGATGAGTGGGAGGCTTAATTCAAAACTATGAGCGATTTGTATGATTGGTTAGTTATTACATTTTGTTTTGTTAATTCTTTATGTACATTAATGATAATAATTTACTAATTCATTCAGGCATTCATTGGAAAATTTGAGATTATCTATTTTTATGATATATTGGTGTATAGAAAATATCTTTAAAACTGTGTTTATTACATTCCATTAGTGCATGATACCATTAAATAAAAATGAAATTATTTAAATATTCAAAACTGTTCATTTTTCATTGATATTATTGTGTTTCTTGGAATTGGTGTAAGGGAAAAATGGATTCATGTAGGTGAAGAAAATATTAAAGTAATTCATGAGTGTCACAAACTGAAGAGCGCAACCAAGATATGAGTCTTAATAGATTGAAATATTTTTATTTGTGGTTTGTTAAGTATATTCCATCTGTTGATGTGCCTCATAAAGAGCATGTAAATGAAAAATTTGTAATTAAATTGGGTGAAAAACTAAAAAAATCATTTATAACCCTCAATGAAAAATATCTCAATGCCCCTATTTTATGTAAACAAGATTTCATACAATTCATTTCAATTAACTATGATTCTTTGGGAGTTTGTTTTGGTGCTGATTTCACTCAATATTCACATCTAATTGATATCTATATTGAGAAATGAAATAGGGGAGCATTAAATTATTTAACATATGTTAAAATAAAATTATGATTTGAAATGATCCCTAAAAACATGGAAACAATACTTATGGCTGGAAGAGTTCTTTCTTCATTCTCACTATAAAATGATTAATTACATAAAGTCCCAAGGTATGATGAATTTAAAACATGCATATTGGATGGAAGTATTTTTAGATTACCCATATGTGATCATGAAAGATGTTATGAAAAATAGTATTTTCGTTTCACTTTCACTGAGGTATTCAATTAATACTTATCATCATTCTTGATTACATGGACTTCAGTTAATAATGGTTTGTAAGAAACAGATGGTTTTTTTCTAAAATTTTGAAATCTTGTGATAATAATTGATTTAAACACTATTACAATAATGATGTATTTATTTTCAAAAGAGATAAATTGTGAATTTCTAATTGTTCATCTCAATAATTTTATGTAAAAGAAACTCGTGGAGTGGGTTGATGGGGAATTTTGTTGTTGATAAAACACTTTCTACTTTGAATGAAACTTTTTATTGGACAAGCATGAGATAAGATGTAATTATAGTTTTTAATAAAAAATTTACTTATTATCAGGAAAATTTCTTGGGTTAACCTCATTTATTGTATTCCCCCTCCCCCGTTCCTTCCCATATTTGGACTGACATTTTGATGGATTTTGTGTTAGATTTTCCTCGATCCTAATTAAGAAAAATGATAATTATTTTGGATGAGGCTCGATTTTGAAAAATGGATCATTTCATTAATCTCTAAAAAAATAATGATTGAATTTATATAGAATATTTTCCTAATGAAATTTGGAGATTACAGGGACCTCTCAAAACAATTATATTTGAGATGTATTTGAAATTCATAGGCCACTTTTCAAGGACATTGTTGAATAAATTGGGATGTAAATTATGGATCCAATTATTTTTAAATCCTAAAACTAATGAAAAAACATATGTGGTGATTAGTATTCTTTCAACCCTTATGTATTAGATAATTCAAAAAATATAATGAATTGTGAAAACAATTCCCACACGTAGATTCTCATATAACGGAGTAATGCATTCCACTATATACTTCTCCCATTTTCAGCCTATATATGTATTTTTTCTAATGAATTCAATAAATGTTCATTAATTTCATACTAACTAGGTTTTTTGATCTTGTAAGAGATGAGAAGGAAATTTTTTTGGGGATTTACATGGCAATGTGAAAGCCAACATTGAAATAAGAAATGTACAAGATGTGAATAATGAAAACTTGGGTTCACATAATGTTATACTAGAACTCAAAGATTGCGTGTGGGTGAAATTGAGGAAGTAAAGGGACACTAAGAAAATAAATTTAATACATCAACCATAGGGTGATGGGCCATTCCATGTTTTATAATTAATAAATGATTACCCCTACAATATTGACTTTCCTAGAAGGTATAGAAATGTGAGTTCTACCTTTAATATTAATGAAATATCTGCCTTTGAATATACAGATTTGAGGATGAATCTTTTTTAGAAGGGCGAGGTGATGCGATTGAGGGTTAACATATTCATAGAAGTGTTTATAGTGATCATGGATTGTTTTGTGGAAGGATCATAAATTAGCATGAACCATTTAATGGGATTGATAGCTCAATTATAAGAGGGAGAATGAGGAGAATGAAAGAAGCATTATATGGCCTCATCATGAAATTACAAGAGAAGGTCCAACATGCATAAATTGGATGAGAAAAGGGGATTTAATCATACATACTAATGCCAAAAAGTGAACTTAAAATGTACCACCAAATTGATCCCCTGAATTAAAATCCACTTTCTTGAAGGAAATTTACGAATTCATAATGTTGTGTGCCCCTTATCTCCAATATCATGGTGGGAATTGTCAAATTCATTGGGTTTTTCAAAAATATATTCTTGATATATTATTCCCCTAAATTCATGGTCTTGTGTAAAAAAAAGTCCAGACCATGGTATATGATTTATACATCTGTGGGATATATATATTTACATGTATACCTCTCATTTTTCTAAAAATATCCACCTCTTATACCCTATGATGGTTAATTTAGACTTTTATTGTTTTCTAGAATTAATATTATTATTTTTATTATTTTCATGAATAAATTGAAGAATGTCTTTTCAGAGTGATCAGCCATTATAGCACTATATAATTATGGGTTTAAGGGGCCTTCCTCTTTGAGGTATAAATGGATAATCCCCTTCCCCCTTAATTTTCCCAACTCTTACTTTATTATTTTTATTTCTCACATTTCACCCCTTGTGTATACACAATTTATCTAATAGCTTCCAGAAAACCATACATTATCATATCATATAATTTTGATACATCAATTATAACATTATCTCAAGACATTAAATATTCTTACATAAAATGGAAAATCTATTACATCGCTTCATGGAAGGGGTGGTCAACAAATGCACAATAATGATATTATAATTTATGAGAAAATTGAATTGTAATAAGTTAAATGTTATATTATCATTATACAATGATAAATATTTCATTAATACAATATATAAACATTTATTTTTTCATTATAACAATTCTTTAGATATGCTGACGGAACACGACTAACATTGGTTCTTGAGGTGAAAGTCCATCACACATGATATTGATTTTTTTGTTTACAATATGATGGAAGATGATATATATATAGGTTATGATATTAACAAAATAAAATCACATTATATTAGATACATTATTGTTATTTTTTTTACTTTTTAAGAATTTTTTATGGAAGTGGAAGAAGAATTAATAACGAAATACTCAAAGAAAAAATAACATTTTTTGTAAAACACCTTTTTATATTATTATGACCACTATGGTTGGTGTTATACAGAAAAAGACTCTACAATGGGGTTTTTCTTATATTTGGGTATTTAGATAGGTTCTTAATAAACCTAATTGGGTATTAAGTGTGTTGTTATGAGAAAAATATGTGCCCTTTTAAAAAATATATGAGGAACACTCTCAGTATTTCTCAAGATAATAAATAAATATAAATTATTTTTTAATTATAAATGACTCCAAATATATTTATTTCGATGATATATTGATGAAGTGTATTTTTAATCTTCTCCAATAATTTTTTGATAAGTTTAAGTCATATTCTTACCCATATCATTTGATTTTAAATCCTCATTTCTCCAAGATAATGTGGAATTGTAATTATTAAGGGTTAATATCTTTTATATAAATTATAAATTTACAATAGAATGAATATATGTTATATTAAAACGAATTTCAAAATCATTAAGATGATTATTATATTTTGAATAATTTTATATTATTTAATAAAATATAATTTATTATAAAATATAAAAAATGTCAATTCAAAGAATTATTCATTACACCAACCTTAATAATAGAATGTGAAGACATTGATTTAGAAAAAAAAATATTATATTATATTAGTATCATGTTATAGACATAACAAATATTCATGTATATCCTTATATATCATAAACTACATTACATTCAACAATGTTAAAATTAATAATTTGATTTTTTGATATGTTAAAAAACTACCAGATCTATGTTTTGGAGTTATTAATGAAAATTAAATATTTTATAAAAATTAAACATAAATTTACATGATGAATATAAATAATTTTTGTTTAATAAAAATATTTATTTTTATAAATATCGTCTTTATAGCAATATATTTAAAACATTTTTTTAATAACAAGAGTGTGATATGTTATACTACTCATGAAATGAACTACTATAAAGGTCATAATATAATCAAAATTTCTAAGAAACTCTATATAAATTAAAATTTCAATCAACTGGATGAAATTTACTCATCCTATATAATTAATTATTTTTTGGGGAATTTAATAAATATTTTTATTTTACTTTTCAATTTTAAAAATATACATTTTAGGTTATTTAATTTGAAATTTAAACAGAAAAATGTGATGAGAAACCGTTCTTTCAAAAAATTCTCTTATATATATAAAATATTTCATATAAAAATAAAGAGAAAATCAACTTTGAAATCTATAATTGAATTATTTTAAATGAATGAAACTATTTATATATTAATAATATTCCAAAATATAATTTTAATTTATAAATTACTTCACTAAAAAATTAGTATTTTAATAATTAAAAGTATTTATCACCATTCATTGAAAATTCAATTTGTTCATAAAATTAAAAAAATATCACCATATAGTAAGTTTTATATGATGAATTAAAAAATTAAATTAAAATTTCAAAATGAATTTTCAAAAGGATTAAAATATTAATTATAATATTTTGTCATAAATTTTTTATACTTGTTATTGATGAAGAATAATTTTTCAAAAAATAAAATGAATTTAATAAAATAATTTGATTATTTTATAATAGTGTTTTAATAAGTTTATATTCAATTGGATAATTATATAAATTAAATAAATAATTTAATCAAATTAATAACATTCACTTTAACATCATGGTAATAATGGTCATGTTGAAATAATATTATTTCTTTGTTCATTCATGATTTATGTTTTGTAACAAATATCTAACAATGTTATTTTCTTATTAAAATAATAGGATATTAAATATCACTACATTTATAATAATTTTATTCTCTAATATTAAAATTGTCCATGGTAAATATGGTTTGAAATTTCCAAATAACTCTGTTGAAATACCATATCATCAAAATTTTCAACAAAACATCCACTTAAAAACTAAGGAAGGGAAACGCGAAGGTCGTCGGGAGTAGCATATATTATCATTCCATATTGGAAAAGGTGATTGGAATGTGGAAATGTATATTCTGAAGAAATATAATTCCCATGAACTAATATAGAGTTATATAGAACAAGATCATGATATTCGTTAACATCATTATTTCATTAACCTTATAGGGGTTAAAAGGCCATTGATATATTGATAATAAATTTAATTGTATAATTATTTAATTTCATTGTCCTTTAACTAGTGTAATAAATTTCTTCACATCATATTCTATAGAATCATGCTGATATATACTTACATGAAAAATATATTATCTTCTACTAAATAATTTCTATAACAACCTCATATTTTTTTTTCAAAATAAGGTGTATTCAAGATGAATTTTCATGCCAAATGCAATAAAATATAATATGAAATAATTAAATATCACATTAGAGAATAAAAAATATTTCATTATACATTTAGAAATTAATAATAACCAAAAAAGTTTGGAATAAAATAGAAAATTCTCCAAATTGAGTAAACCTGCATACTAAGAATTGGTACATTAATATCCAAATACAAGATTAATATCCAATATTCATTATAGACTATTAAAAATATATGTATCCTTGATAATAAAAATTAAATTAAAAATATTATTGAATCCCAAAATATGATGAATTTGATTGTATCATCATACATGATAAATATAAAATTTATCTCCCAAAATGTACATTCCCTAATCATATAATCTCTATGATATTCTATCCATATCCATAAATAACATGAATCACTATAAATACTTAATAAAATCATATATTCCTCTAAATAATAGTTTATCCATTATTATTAAAATAAATATCCAAAAATATTATATTATCCTTAATCAGAATGGTTTCTAAAAATTTAATTATGTGCAAAATATTTTTAATCACATAACAATAAATAAATTGTTATTCCAAGGGTTATATATATGATAAATAATTATTTCCAAAATAAATTTAAATATTATCTGTTAAACTATTTAAATATAGAATAAAGTTTCCATACAAACCTGAAAATCATAATGGATAGTGATATGTGATTCCTCCTTGACACCCATTGGTTAAGGGTAAAACCCTTATTAGAGTTTTCGACATTGTAGCTTCTCACCTTCCTTGTCAAAAGTTATTATTATAATATTATATTTATAAAACCATTATAAAATTATAAAAATTGGATTGAAAAAAATATATAATCGTAATATATTTAGTAAATATATAAATTTTTAACAACAATGCTTATTTTAAACAACTTATTTTTCATTTAAAAATGGTAATAACCTATAGTTTTTATATTACCCTGACCCCAATTACCAAATGACGGTGCATTATTACATAACATTAGAATGATACAAGGAATAATGCCCCAAAGAATTATCAGTTTTGCAGAATTGGATATACTAGATACATATAAATGTTATACATTACGTCATGAAATAAAAAAAACAACAACATTTTCTCTCTTGTGAACACACATATATCCCGTAGCCTATCCTATAGGTCAATCAAAATTTACTTCTTCACATCCTGGGAAAAAAATATGAAATGGGTGATCTCGGATGCTGAGTAAGGATAATAATATAACAAAACCTTTCATAAATAAGAATAAATATTTATGGCAACGTGTGTGACTAAAACAAAATCACTAATAAACATTAACATAATCATTATATGAAAATATAAATAAAAATTATTCCATTTACTTATTAACATTGATATTCTTATATTTTAATATTCCCATGTAGTAATTAAATTCATAATAATGGAATGCCTAATGGTAGACATGATTACCAAATAGTTAGGCCCTCATACAAAGACTACAAATATGATATTTTTCAAGGCCTTGTGCCAAAACACTAATTTTTCTCATTAGAAAAACAGATGTATCAAGGGTTTATTGTGGTATCCACCCATCACTTACTATGTCTACAACATTTCTCATATGAAAATGTTGAAACGAAACATAAAAATTTATATTAAAACTATGATATGAAATATCAATACTTAAACTATAAAACATGAATGGTATAAAAATAATACGTCCATAGTCAAACATATCACAAACCCGTCAATACAATATGGAATATTGTACCATAATAAATCAACTTTCAACGACTGTCAAATCATACACAAGATGTTGACATTTATGAAATCAAAAATATTTGAGAAAAAATTAACTTTCTATTTTGAAATCATTTAAATGTATAATAATTTTAAAAGAAAACAATTATTTTTAAAATTTTGTTATAATTTTTAAGGGAATCTTCGATGGTGTTATAATGACCAAAAATAGTCGAACCCACCGTATTATTTAAAAAACATTCTTAACATAAATTGGTGAAAACGTCATAAAGTACCCTTTTTGGAAAAAAAATAAAAGATTCCTTTCAACCCATTTTATACAATGTAAAACACTGGTATAAATGAATTTAACCCATAATATAGTAAATAGTAAAAATGTATTGAAATATATTTTTACGAAACACGGATGAGGATGATAAAATTTCCCAGTAGATACTCACATATAAACAATCTCAAATAATAAAGAGATTAGGAAAATAATCCTTACCTTGAACTTTTCCATTGTCGATGGTAGATTAAACTCATGTATAATGGTTAAATCATTATTATAAATTATACAAGAACCATATAAATTAATATTATATCATATATGATATTTTAATATTTTTTTATTAATTATATCGTTTCGACTGTTAATTGATTCGTTTTCCTTTATATTTTTTTATGTAGGTTATATTTGTAATGAATAGGATATATTTTATTCATAAGAATAATGATATTAATTTCTTAATAATTATTTTTAAACATAAAATTAAAATTAGTCTTTAATGTTTACGATGGAGAAAGACATCTTATTGCATCATGGAAATGTTAAGTTGTACGTACACATGAGCGATAACATCATTCTTTGGATGGTGAAATAATATATAAAGTGATGGTATATTATATATATACAGAACCATTAACATGATATATTTATTATTTACATCAATTATAAAAATTGTCATACCCATAAAAATATTAATGTGTTGCGTAATAAAGTACAATATGACGTGGAGATGGTAAGACGTACGTAAACATGTATGGTGACTTTTTCATTCATAAGATGTATAGAATAATCAACATGGTTTCTCTATATTTATAATAAAATCATGATATGTATAAGTTACTATATTTATTACTTTGGTATGGAAGCAAAAAAGTAAGAGGATGTGGAAGAAGAAAAGATCATGAAAGAGGTGATGAAATATTTACATTTTCTCCGGGTTCATCCTTTTGATTTGATAAAAATGAATCTTTATGTTGGATTTATAATAAATGTTATGACATTACGTTTATGTTATGGTATATGGGAGGATATTTGAGAATTTTTTGGCTGTGAAAATGGATTTGGACGTGACAGGTTGTCACCCGACCTCCGAGTTGTCGTTTTTATAACAATACAAAAATAATCATAAAAAATGTATTATCCCTAAACAATAGTATCCAATTTCACACATAATACATTCCAAACATTAGAAATATCCAAACTACTTCTATCCAAACTCATATTCCAAAATTTATAAGGAATTTATACATACTGAAGATCTATTTTTTCATCTTAATAACATGTAAATACCATCACCATGTATTCCAATAAAATATGGTACCACCATGAATTACCATAGAAAATTATTTGAATATGTATGTACTTCCTTATTCCTTTTGTAAGACATAGAATACAAGATATACCCCTTTTAACAAAAATGTTGTGACCTCCAATAATGATGGAATAAACAAACAATTTATTAGTTTTAATGTAGTCAAGAATATCCAATATAATTTATCAAAATCAATCATATCATTTTCCAAAATCACTAGCATAGTATCAGAACCAAATTATGGTTTATCATTCCTTCAGCCATGTATTTTACACAAAATATTAACATTCTATTAATTCACTTTTCTTAGTACCATACAATCACAAATACTTAATTAAATAGTACTGCAATAGAATACATATTTATTTCCACAATTCATATAACTAGTACATCAATGATTCAAATCTCAAATAACAAAATTATTTAATAACAACAGAAGAAAAATAATCATTACTCTTCATCTACTATAATATCATAATTGATTATTACACAATAGCATTATTTGTTTTATAGTCTGATGATTGGGACATTGATTGGTTAGTGACATAACTCCTTACACATGAAACATTGTACATTTGAAACCATATTATTAAATTTACAATCAAGACCTCAGTGTCATTTTTCTATACTCTTATAAATAACTCCCATTCCCTTCAAGAATTTACAAAGGTGATTCTTTCCATATTTATCACACGTGGAAAAATGATTCTTTCCCTTCTTCCCTTTATCCATATTTTTCTATGGCATCCTTTTCTTCTCATTCTTTCTTTCAAAACCATATGACTACGAAAATTATTTACTTATCTTATTCACACATGATACTATTTCTTCATATAATGAGAATACACGTGAGACTATTTCCCTTATAAATGATGGATTAATACAATGAAATATATGATCCTTCATAGTCTTTGGATCATTTGTATTACTTTAGTTCTCATTCCTTCTACTGAGTTCCATTTCGAAATAACTAAATACACTAGGTTAGAACATATCATATTGTATAATCGAAAAAGTACCAAAAATTTCAATAGTAATTGGTGATTTTTATACATCCAATTTCATAACAATAAAAATAGGTTTCTTGACTGACATATTTACTCGAAAAT
Organism: Viscum album; assembly: GCA_963277665.1. Classification (NCBI taxonomy): domain Eukaryota; kingdom Viridiplantae; phylum Streptophyta; class Magnoliopsida; order Santalales; family Viscaceae; genus Viscum; species Viscum album. Next base: position 1,814,572,657 of record OY728164.1, on the reverse strand, counting down.
ATTTCAGAAAGGTTTGTAATGAAAATTTGAATTATCCTATGAATATACCCGAGGAGTGTCCTAACAAAGTGTGAAGAACGGCATGTTGTCATGCAGTAGTTCTCGTTCTAGTCCAGCTCATAGCGATGTTTTAAAATTTTACTCCAAGGTACATTTGTTCCATAGAAGCCTCTAACCACTCGTATCTAGACAGGGATATATTTTCTTTGAAAATACCCAAGATTTATGCATCACCAAAATTCTAGGATTTTCTTCTATATGTATCCTCAAATTATTTCATAGGTTAATGGTCTCTAATCCTAGATTTCCTAAACGTAATATGAATGGTCTATACTAAATTTCCTTTAATACCAACTATAATTCCTCGACCGCAGTTACCTAAAGTCGATGAAATATTACATAACATTTTCATGATACAAGAAATCATGTCCTAAAAGACCAATAAGCTATGTATTCTTGGAAGTAATTGATACATACAAATGATTTATATTAGATCAAGAGAAAAAAACAACATTGTGTCTCATGTGAACACAGTTAGATCCCTTAGCCAATCGAGCAGGTCAATCATAATTTACTTTTTCACATCCTCGGTAAAATAAAACATAAGATATGGGTGAGCTCAGATGCTCTGTAAGTAAAACTGTATAATAGAAACATTCATAAATAAGATTAAAATTGTAAGGAAATGTGTAAGACTAAAACAAAATATTTTTTAAACATGAACATAAACATAATATGGAACATGTAATTAAAAATAATTCATTTACTTATTCACATGGATATTATATTAGTCGTATAATATTCAAATGTAATAATTTATTTCATAACGAGGGAATTCCTAACGCCTGACATCATTACCACATAGTGAAGGCATCGAGAAAATACTACAAATAAGAATTTTGTCAAAGCCTTGTGTGAAGACACTAATTTTCCTCATTAGACCTACCGATGCATCGAATGGCATTAGCGGGCCCCACCCATCATTTACTATGTCCACTACAATCCTCATATAAAAATTCTGAAACATAACATAAATATTCATATTAAATCTTGAATATGAAATTTCAATACATAAACTTTAAACCATGAATAGTATAAAAATAATACATCCACAGTAAAAAATATCACAAAACCTTCAATACAATATGGAATATTGTATCATAATAAATCAACATCAAACACGTGTAAAATACATCAATGTATGTTGAAATATATGAAATCAACAATATTTGTTGAAATGGTCATAGAGAACCTTGTTTGCAAAAGAACAGAATGATTTCATTCAACTCATTTTTTATAAATCCAATCATGTGTATAAATGACTTTGACCTATAATGTAGTAAATAGTAAAAATGTTTTGAAATAAATTTTTATGAAACACTGATGAGGATGATAAAGTGGTCCTAGTAGATACTCAGGTATAAACAACCTAGGATAATAAAGAGATTATAAAATTAACTCTCACCTTTTATTATTCCATGGTCTATGTTAGGTTAAACTCTTGTATAATGTTGAAATAATTGTTATTAAATTATATAATAACCATATACTTTAATATGATATCATATATAATATTATAATATTTATTTGTCAATGATATCGTTTTGGGCGTTAACTTAATCAGTTTACTTTATATGTTTTTTATGTAAGTTAGGTTTGTTATGGATTGGATGTATTTGATTAATAAATAAAATAATTTTAAGTTCTTAAACATTATTTTTATCCATACAATGTTAATTTTTCTTGAATGGTTATGATGGGGAATGATATCTCATCGCGTCGTGGAGAGGGTACTCCGTATGTACGCACGAGAGACAATATCATTCTTTAGATGGTGAAATCTTATATAATTGGATGGAATATTATATCAAAATAACCATTAACAAGTTATATTTATTATTTACATAAATTATAGTCATTATTATACCCATCCAAATATTAAATTGTTGAGTAAAAAACTACACCACGACGTAGAGACAGTGAGCAGTACGTATGTACGTATTGTGACTTTGTCTTTCATAAGATTGATAGAATAATTAATATGGTTCTATATTATTTATAATAACATAAAATAATTTATAATTTACTGGATTTATTACTTTGGTATGGAAACAACAAAGATATAGGAAGTGGATGGAAAAAGGAACTTGAAAGAGTTGATTAAATATTTACCTCTTCATCAGGTTCATCCTTTTGATTTGATCAAAAGGGCTACATAAGTTTGATTTCAGATCAATTAATGGAAACTAGGATGAATTTAAGGTATTTAGTAGTATATTATAGTAGGTTTTGGCTAAGGAAAATTGATTTGGAGGTGTTATTTTGAGACAAGGGGAAGTTCCCTTTTATAAGAGAGGTGAGGGGCACCTTAGGAAAAGATTGAAATATTATTTTATTATACAATAATATTCAGTTTATAATGGATTAAAAAGGATTTATTTTAAGGATAAGGTTGTTATGGGTAAAAAACCACTCATCCAATTTGTTTTAAACATGTTTATGTCACCATATTATCCATATCATTTAGATTAAACTCTTTAGCTAAATAGTTTAACTTTTACAATTTATACTTGAATTATTTTAATAAGTTGTTAATAAACGTACTATAAATATCCCAGAGAACTCATAGTGGTTCATTAATGATATATATAATATTATATAAGTCATGTGGCCGATCCTTTGATTTTTAGGAATATAATATCATTTACTAACATAGTAAATGTTTTAAAAACTCATGTATATCGATTTTGAAACTATTTAAAAATTTATTTTTGTTAAAGTCAAAAAAAACATTATAACTTCGAATGAAATTTAATCAAGAGACACTAACATGTCATAATGACCTAGAAAATTTATTTATGCCATAAAAACTCTCCAATTATATTTATTTTAATATTTATAATATCAGATATTTGATTGTTCCATTGATACTGAAAATACTACATCATTATTTTAACATAAATAAATATATATTTTTATGAAAAAAATTATTAATAAAATATCAAGATAAATGAAATATTATTATCATTCCAATTAATATTTATAGTCGAATATCTCAATTATATAATCTCTTATAAAAATTTGTTTACTAAAATATTCATGCTTTTGTGATTTTTTTCTTAACAAGAATTAATTAATATAAAATGACATTATTACTCCCAGGTCGCTCCAAGGGGTCCCCAAATCTACACCTGGATTCCCATGGTCGGAAATTTATTATCCAATAGTGTTAACACATGTGATAAAGTAATCAAATATTTTAATAATAATATTTATTTAAACTTATTTACCAGATTTACCATTACCATGGTAAATAAAATATTTCAGAATGAAATATTCATAATATCTAAATATAAAAGTTAACTATTTAATTATTTTGGACCATATGATAATAAATATGGAATCCATATTTTCAAATTAAAAACACATAATTTTCATAAATTAATTTGAAATTAAATCTTGTTGTCAAAACCAAAAAAGGGTTTTTAAGAAGTAAAATATTTCAAAAGATTGACGTTTGTTTACGTAATATTAAAATATAAAATTATATACAATAACATATATTATATTAATTGTTAAAAATATAATCAAATTATACATTAAAACCACTCAACTTTAATATATAACATTATAAGTTATATTGATTTAAAATATAGTTTTTTAATAAAAAAGTATTATTTTTCACTATTCATCAAAATATAAATGTTACTAGAAAAGTACCAAAATTTTATCCAAACTACATCTTTATGTTCCGATTCTAAAGAAAAATTTAATTTAACCAAACTAAATATATAAAAATGTCAAATTTGTTATTTACAAATGGTTCTCCATTAAAAGGAGAAAAACAACATTTTTAAAAAAATACATCCATTATCTGAAAAATTTATTTTCTTCTAATATTATTTCTAAGAAACTAATAATATTGATTCTAAAATTATATGGAGTATATGAAATTCAAAATTACGTTATTACTATTCTAAATCACTTTTTTAATGGCTAGTTTGGTAAGTAGTGATGTGCTCGAACTCAGTGTTTCAGGTAGCAAATGTTATTGAATTGCTTTGAGGAGATAACAATCTTTGAAATCATGCAGTGTTACAGTTTCATCAATATCAAAGATCATATAAAGCCCCAGGTTAATAAATAACATTAAATAATATTTCTACAATATTTAAATAGTATCTTATTCTAATAATAACCATTATAATCATAATGATTTTAAACAACTATTACAATTTATCATTATAATCCTTTATATTGCATCACCGAAAACCTAAAAAATGGTGTGTAATACTATACCATATAGTTTTACACAAAATATTATACCCACGATTGTATCCAGAATTATTCATAGTAAATATCATAAAAACATCCTAATCTGTATATTTGACTAAACCTTCCTCTGATACAAACTATTACAACATAGGACTCACACATATATATTTTTTGATAAAAACATATGAATTTAATTTCACATTTCAATAAGGAGAAATGTAAACTCAATCAGCCATTCTGAAATATAAAAAATCAAATAAAATATTGGATGTATTTTATACCCATTGCCCTTTTATATATTGTGATTTATTAAATTAGGAAAGAAAATCGGAATCATGGGTTTATAAACAACTACATTATAAAAAACAACATTATCTACCAACATATGCATGTTTACGTATTCCATGATATTTCATCACTATCATTCCATAAAATTCATCCTATATTAAAACTTTTTAAGAAAAAATAATTATTAATAATTATTAATAATCTATGAAAGGACACATAATAATGTAAGACCCTATATATTCATGGATCACTCCAAATACTATCATTGTAGATAAATAACCTTATTGAACTCATTTTACAACCAATTACAGTCCTGTTTATGTCATGATATTTAAATATTAAACAAATTCATTAGAGAGAGATATAGGTACAAACTATTATGTAATGAAATTTTAACTTATGATTTATAAATTATAAAAAATTTACATATTAGAATCCTTGAAAACTTGGTATTAAGAATCATTTTATCATAATATAAACAATGAAAAAAATGGGATTAAAGAACATCCTTCTAGACAAAACATAAGCTATCAAGAGAATGAACACGGAGGGACCCTTAGATCATAAGTCTAGAAATTTGTTATTAACAACATGACATTTAAATATATATATAAATTTATATTAAAAAATCAATTGGAATTATTTATGTGAAAAAATATTTAAAATTTGATTTTTTTTTGAAAAAAATCACTTATTATGGAAAACATTATATTTGGAAATAAAATTTTAATAGTTTCATGTAATATTAAAAAATACTTTATTTATGATTGTGGGAATAACTACTAAATCTCTATAATATTCCCGAAATTACATCCAAATTATTAATAGAATAGTCACAAAAAAAACTTTTAGAAATTTCAAAAAGATTCCTTCTAAACCAATATAATAAAACTTCAAAATTGGGTAGAAATTATTTTTTTAAAAATAGGAAAATTTTCAAATATATTTTTTTAAAAAATATTCACTTCTTGGAAATGGAAAATAAATAGTCATTACTGGGAACTTAAATATAATCAATCCCGAATAATGATGAGTTTCTAAAATAAATTCTTTTAAAATTGATGAATTTTAAATCATAATAAACATGACGGAATAACATAAAATGTTCCGATAAATATAATTAAAAATAATAATATTCAGGATTTAATATATCAATTATTTATTATATACACCATAAAAACATAAATATACACATAACAAAAAAAATTATCAAAAAAAGATAAAGTAACATTTTCTTGAGTACGACTCATAACATATGTTAGTTATAATAAATAATAATACATTTATGGATATTTACAGAATTTATTATGATAATTTTATTATATAATTATTCCTTTAATCTCACCTAATGTATTTTAATAACAATAAAATAATCAATTATGTCCACATCAGATGTTTAAGTGGTATTTAGTATAGGAGACAAAAATTACTCTAGTATGTCGACTTTGGTCTTTGAGGACATTATTCCGTCATTTGTAAAAAATAATCATGTAATAATTTATTTATAAATATATATATATATATATATATTGTAATTTTAAACCCAAATATTATATATGGTTATGAAAAACCTATTACGTTATAAGCATTGAGATAGTATGTTTTATGTACTCATGAGTAACATTTCTGTTTTTTTACATTCATTATTGACATAAGGTGTGAATTATTTTATATTAATATAAGGATGATAATATAATATATATATTATTACATTATTAAATAAATATATTTATATATCATCCATATGATATTGTGACGAAAAATGAATTTCATCGCTTTGTGGAGGTGACAGTCAACACATACGCATGAACTACATTATCATTCTCTCAGATGATGAAATAGTTAAAAGTTAATTGATATATTTTCCTTTTGAAATGCTAAATATTTCATGAATACCATAATATTAATCGATTAATATATTATATCATCTCTTTATAGACAAATCTGGTTTTAACACATAATTCGTTTTATTGAACATAACATTATAACAAGGACTTTTAAATTTTTTTGATTAGTCATCTTTCAATAACTTGAATAATGGAAAATAAATATACCATGGTTCATAGTACAAACCATATTAAAAAAAATATTAATGTGAAATACTCATTAAATATATATCATTTAATAATATTATATTTTTTATAAAATATAAATGATGAAAATATATAGAACTAATCGTTAAGTAATAATTATTAATATCATGATAACCTAATGATTGTTTTCAAAATACTAAATTGTATCCTAATGATTTTTTATAGTGTATAAAATTATGGGATCAAATTGATTATCTCAGACTATATTAAAATTAAAATCCTTAACATCATTAATTATATTATTATATTATATGAATAATTACTACACTAGAGTTGTGAAATAATTAAATTTAATTTTTTCTTAAATAAAAATTAATATAAATTACTAGGGTAAATTTAAATAATTTATATTTCAATATAAAATCTATAGTTGAACATGTCCTCTATATACCAGCATATTAATAATATTATAGTTATTAATAACAAGAGTGTCACTTGTTTTCAATTTTCTTGATATAAAATACTATTAATGACATAATATCATTGAATGGAAAACACTTATATAACATAAAAAAGGATAACTACAAATGAGTGAGACTCATCCAATTAAATTAAGTCTAGTTTTTTTTATAATATTTATATTATATTTTTTTAATTAACATATTAATCCTTTACATGTTGACAGAAATTACTATTTCTACCATTCATATTTACCAATAATAAAATGGACCAATTTAATTAATTTGTACCACATTATATTACTATTGGAATATATTTTTAAAAATTCAAAATACTATAGATTAATAATTATATTTAAAATTAAATCCTAAAATTAAGAAAAAAAATATTTTTTCTGAGATATTCACTTTTAAATATAATATTTTATAACCTAAATTCATTTAAGAAATACATTTCAAAGACAAAAATAATATTTTTTTTAAAAAAAATTAACAAATTAAATATTAATAAAACTAAATAAATATAATTTCATGTTGTAAATACATTAAAATATGAATAAATTTTTTAATTAAAATCAATTATTTCTAATAATAATTAAAATATAAATTCTTATTAAATATTATAAAAAATTAACATAAAGATAATATTGACATAATAAATTCCATAATGGAATATATTTTTTCAAATAAATTTTAAAAATTTATATTAATATGTTATATTATTTACTCTTAAAAATGAAGGAAACACATATTTTAAAGAAATTTTTATTAAATAATAAATTCATAATACAAAAAATTGAGTATTTATTTTATAATAATTATTTATTTAATTTATATTATGATGGATTAGTAAATTTTATTTATAAATTAGTGAATCATATTCATAAATTCAACTTTAATTTCTAGGTTATAATGGTCACATGGAAATAATAAAATGTTATTGTTCATTTAAGATTGTTTATTAAGATCTTTTATGAAATCGAACATTGTATTCAATTTTTAAATCTTAATATATTAAATTTGGTATCTATTACATGATTGGTATACTATATTTTAAGAATAAATATATTTTAAAATTTATTTTCTAAATCATTTAATTATGTAATCAACATAAAATAAATTTTTCCATCAAATTATAAAAATAATCAATATAACAAACAGAAATTTAAAATAGCTATTAATATAAAATATTTAAAATTAAATTAAATTTTATTTTTTTACTATTATTTCTTCATGATAACTAACAAAAATATTAATTATGTAATTTTTTTGAGTGGAAAATGTAAACTAAATATTTACAATTTCATTTATGATGGTGTTGCTAATTAACTGTAATTAACAATAAAAAATTTACTTCGATGACCAATTAGTGGACTATTAGATCTAGAAAATAAAAAAAACCCTAAAAATGTTATAACCCATAAAAATATCAATGAAAGAAATAAAACCCCTATAAATGCATCCAAACATTAAAAACATGAAAATCTAAGAAAAAACCCAGAAACCAAAAGACGGGAAATTAAAACCATAATAACTATAAAAGCCCTAGAAAATAACAAAAGACCCTAATCACATAAAAAATATAAAAACTTAAAAAAATCCTATAAAGTATTCAATAATTTATAAAAAACATGAAAAAATATTAATAAAACAAATTCATAAAAAACTTTAATATCATGGATATTCATAGATAAAATTGTGACACATCAAAAGTTCCAAAAAATTGCATAGAATCCCATAAAATCTAAAACACCATAAATATAATTAATATATTTATAACAATAAAATATTATTATAAAATAAAAAAAATATTTAAAATAAAAAAAACTATGAAAACCAAAAAAACCATGGATGTCCCATTTTACCACATTAAAATAGTTAAGAACAATGAAACCCCAAAGAAAAAATTAAAAATACTATTAATACCTAAGAATTAAAAGATAAAGCTAATAGTATATGATAACCCCAAAAAGAATGCAGATAATTGAAATCAATAAGAACCATAATAATCATATGGAATATATAGGAAAACTATGAAATCCCTTATGAAAATTATAAATCCATATACATTGCACTATAACCTGAAAAAACTTTATAAACCAATTATATTCCATGAAAACAATATAAAAACATGATTAATATAAAATACAAAAAATAATAGAAAATAAAAGCCTTATAAAATTGAGTAAAAAAATCCAAGTGAATACCAAGTGGTTTATTAATGTTATATATATAATTATATATGCCTTTTTTAAATAATTATATTTTTAGGAATATTATATCATATAATAATATAGTATTTGTTTAAAAACACATTTATGTTATTTTTTTCTCTTTTTAATAATTTAATTCAAATAAAGTAATAACTTCATTATTACATTAATTTTTTTATCAACTCTAACATGTAATATTAACCTATAATACTTGTGTATGAAATCAAAATTTTCAAATTATATTTATTTTAATATTTATAATATCATTTATTTCATTCTTTCATTAATACAGAAAATACAACATCATTATTGTGTCATTAATAAATATATTTATTTTATGTCTAATGATTATAAATAAAATAACATTATATAGAAATATTTTCTTATTTTTAATGACTATTTATTGTCAAAATGTCAAATTATATTTCCTCATATAAATTATTTTTATTAAAAGATGCATTCTTTTGTTATTATTGTCTTTACTTTGAATTAATTAATATAAAATGAAATTATTACTCCCATGTGGCTCTGTGGGTTTCAAAAATAGACCCACAGATACCCACAATCGTATATGTATCATCCAATAGGGTTTGGACACTTGTTATTGTATTTGAATATTATAATAATATTATTTTTTATGATTATTTACCATATTAACATTTTAACCATAGCAAAAAAATTATTTTCTAAAGTAACTATTCATAAAGTCAAAAAATAAGAGATACCTATTAACATATTTTGGAACTCTTGCTCCCAAATACAAAATCCATTTTTCCAAATTAAAAATACATAATTGGCTGAAATTATTTTAAATTTATTTCTCATAGCCAAAACCAAAAATCATGTTATAAAGAAGTAAAAACTATCAAAATATTTGTGTATTTTATGTAAAATTTAAATATGAAATTACAACCAATTACAAAACTTATATTAAATAATAAAAATATAATCTAATGATACTTTAAAACCACTAAAATTTATAATTTAACACTATAAATTATTTTGATTAAAAAAGATTTTTTAATTATAATTTAGTAATTTTCATTATTCATCAAAATATAGAAGTTATCAGATAAGTATCAAAATTTTATCCATACTAAATTTTTATTTTATGAATCTAAAGAATAATTTAATTTCATCATATTGAATATACAATAGTGTCAAATTTTTGATTTAAAAATTGTTCACAATTAAAATACGGATAACAACATTTTATCAAAAATACATCCTTTTTATAAAAATTTGATTTTGTTTTTATATTATGTATAAGAAACACATAACATAGATTCCAAAATTATATGTATTATATTAAATTCAAAATTCAGTTAATACTATTCATAACATCCTTTTGTACGACTAGATTGGTATGTTTTGGTTCCCTCAAACTCGGTGTTGCATGTAGCACAAGTTATTGAATTACATTGAAGAGATAACACATTATGAAATAATATGGTGGTACATTATCCCCTCCTTCAATAAATTGTGTTCTCAAAATTTGAAATTTATCTTTTAAAATAAAAGGTTATAAATATAGAAAAAAAACCATTGTGGAGAATCCACATCGGAAATTGGGTTAATAAAATATAATCTTAATAACCTGTAAATTGAAATGAAAAATTCCCTAAAAAATTAGGGTTTTGAATATGATAACACTGGTTGAAAATATTGACATGTTATTGGAGAAAAATATAAATATTTATAGGAGTTTTTGAGGTCATCAATCAAAAAAAATTGTAAAATTGAAGTCATCAAAGCAATCAATTTGTGATGATTTAAAATACCATCAGTTTAAAAAAACATAAGGTATTATGATAAAACAAATTTGTTTTAAGATTCCTTACTTAATGTTTAATATTGAATTTCTTCATAGAATAAAAAATATATATACTCAATAATTAGAGTTTCAACCTTCATCAAATTTCTACCACAAACTCATATTTAACTCCAAAAGATAATACAATTAAAAAATATTATATTTATCCTAATTGTATAGGGTTACAAAAAAATAAAAAATATAATTCTTTTATCATAATATTTAAAAAACAATATTATACAAACCAGGACATCATGTAGAACAATGGTAGGTGATGCACCCTTGTCACCCATGAGCTGCGGGTTCAAGTTTTATGGCGTTGTTGGATGTGACAGGTTGTCGCCCGACCTCTGGGTTGTCCTTTTTATAACAATACAAAAATAATCTTAATAAATGTATTATCCCTAAATAATAGTATCCAATTTCACAATTAATCCATTCCAAACATTAGACATATCCAAACTACTTCTATCCACACTCATAGTCCAAAATTTATAAGAAAGGTAAACATACAGAAGATCTATTTTTCCTCTTAATAACATGTAAATACCATCACCACGTATTCCATTAAAATATGGTAACACCATGAATTACCATAGAAAATTATTTGAATATGTATGTACTTAATTATTCCTTTTGTAAGACATCGAATACTATATATACCCCTTTTAACAAAAATGTTGTGACCTCCAATAATGATGGAATAAACAAACAATTTATTTGTTTTAATGTATTCAATAATATCCAATATAATTTATCAAAATCAATCATATATTTTTCCAAAATCACTCGCATAGTATCAGAACCATATTATGGTTTATCATTCCTTTAGCCATGTATTTTACACAAAATATTAACTTTCTATTAATTCAATTTTCTTAGTACCATACAATCACAAATACTTAATGAAATAGTAATGCAATAAAATCCGTATTTATTTCCATAATTCATATAACTAGTACATCAATGATTCAACACTCAAATGACATAATTATTTAATAACAGCAGAAGACAAATAATCATTACTCTTCATCTGCTATAATATCAGAATTTATTATTACACAATAGCATTATTTGGTGTATAGTCTGATGATTGGGACATTGATTAGTTAGTGACATAACTCCTTACACATGAAACATTGTACATTTGAAACAATTTTATTAAATTTACAATCAAGACCTCAGTGCCATGTTTATCTACTCTTATAACTAACTCCCATTCCCTTCAAGAATTTTCAAAGGAGATTCTTTCCATATTTATCACATGTGGAAAATCATTCTTTCCCTTCTTCCCTTTATCCATATTTTTCTATGGCATCCTTTTATTCTCATTCTTCCTTTCAAAACCATATGACTATGAAAATTATTTACTTATCTTATTCACACATGATACTATTTATTCATATAATGAGAATACACGTGAGACTATTTCCCTTATTAATGTTGGATTAATACAATGAAATATATGATCCTTCATAGTCTTTGGATCATTTGTATTGTTTTAGTTCTCATTCCTTCTACTGAGTTCCATTTCGAAATAACTAAATACACTAGGTTAGAACATATCATATTGTATAATAAAAAAAGTACCAAAAATATCAATAGTAATTGATGATTTTTATACATCCAATTTCATAACAATAAAAAAAGGTTTCTTGACTGACATATTTACTCAAAAAGCTCTCAGAAAGGTTTGTAATGAAAATTTGAATTATCCTAAGAATATTCCTCAGGAGTGTCCTAAAAAAGTGTGCAGAAAGGCATGTTGTTATGCAGTAGTTCTCTTTCCAGTCCATCTCATAACAATGTTTTCAAATTTTACCCCAAGGTATATTTGTGCCAGAGAAGCCTCTAACCACTCGTATCTAGTCATGGATATATTTTATTTGAAAATACCCACGATTTATGCATTACCAAAATTATAGGATGTTCTTCTATATGGATCCTCAAATTATTTCATAGGTTAATGATCTCTAATCATAGATTTACTAAATGTAATATGAATGGTTTATACTAAATTTCCTCTAATACCAACTGTAATTCCCATACCACAGTTTCCTAGAGTCAATGAAATATTACATAACATTTTCATGATACAAGAAATCATGTCCTGAAAGACCAATTAGTTTTGTAGTCTTGGAAGTACTAGATACATACAAATGTTTTTATTACATCATGAGATAAAAAAAACAACATTTTGTCTCATGTGAACACAGTTAAATCCCTTAGCCAATCAAGTAGTTCAATCATAATTTACTTCTTCACATCCTCGGTAAATTAAAACATATGATATGGGTGAGCTCAGATGCTCAGTAAGGAAAACTGTATAGTAGAAACACTCATAAATAAGATTAAAATTGTAAGGAAATGTGTAAGACTAAAACAAAATTTTTTTTAAACATGAACATAAACATAATATGGAACATGTAATTAAAAATATTTCATTTACTTATTCACATGGATATTATATTAGTCGTAGAATATTCAAATGTAATAATTTATTTCATAACGAGGGAATTCCTAACGCCTGACATCATTACCACATAGTCAAGGCATCGAGAAAATACTACAAATAAGAATTTTGTCAAAGACTTGTGTGAAGACACTAATTTGCCTCATGAGACCTACCGATGCATCATGTGGCGTTAGCGGGCCCCACCCATCACTTACTATGTCCACTACAATCCTCATATGAAAATTCCAAAACATAACATAAATATTCATATTAAATCTTGAATATAAAATATCAATACATAAACTATAAACCATGAATGGTATAAAAATAATACATCCACAGTAAAAAATATCACAAAACCTTTAATACAATATGGACGATTGTATCATAATAAATCAACATCAGACACGTGTAAAATCCATCAATGTATATTGAAATATATGAAATCAACACTCTTTGTTGAAATGGTCATAAAGAACCTTGTTTGGAAATGAATAGAAAGATTTTATTCAAATCATTTTTTATAAATCCAATCAAGTGTATAAATGAATTTGACCCATAGTGTAGTAAATAGTAAAAATGTTTTGAAATAAATTTTTAAGAAACACATATGAGGATGATAAAGAGGTCCTAGTAGATACACAGGTATAAACAACCTAGGATAAAAAAGAGATTATAAAATTAACTCTTACTTTTTATTATTCCATGGTATATGTTAGTTTAACCTCTTGTATAATGTTGAAATAATTGTTATTAAATTATATAAGAACCATATACTTTAATATGATATCATATATAATCTTATAATATTTATTTGTTTATGATATCATTTTGGGTGTTAACTTATTCAGTTTACTTTATATGTTTTTTATGTAAGTCAGGTTTGTTATGGATTGAATGTATTTTATAAAAAAAAATTATTAAGTTCTTAATAATAATTTTTAGCCATAAAATGTTAATTTTTCTTGATGGTTATGATGGTTATTGATATCTCATCGCGTCGTGGAGAGGGTACGCCGTATGTACGCATGAGAGACAATATCATTCTTTAGATGGTGAAATCATATATAATTAGATGGAATCATATATATAAATAACCATTAACAAGTTATATTTATTAATTACATAAATTATAGTCATTATTATACCCATCCAAATATTAAATGGTTGAGTAACAAACTACACCATGACATAGAGATGGTGAGCAGTACGTATGTACGTATTGTGACTTTTTCATTCATAGGATTGATAGAATAATTAATATGGTTCTTTTTTATTTATAATAACATAAAATAATGTATAATTTTCTGGATTTATTAGTTTGGTATGGAAACAAGAATGATATAGGAAGTGGATGAAAAAAGGAACTTGAAAGAGTTGATTAAATTATTACCTCTTCGTCAGGTTCGTCCTTTTGATTTGATCAAAAGGGCTACATAAGTTTGATTTCAGATCAATTAATGGACACTAGGATGAATTTAGGGTATTTAGGAGTATATTAGAGTAGGTTTTGGATGAGGCCAATTGATTTGGAGGTGTTATTTTGAGACAAGTGGAAGTTCCCTTCTATAAGAGAGGTGAGGGGCGCCTTAGGAAAAGATTGAAATATTTGTTTATGATACAATAATATTCAGTTTATAATAGATTAAAAAGAATTTATTTTAAGGATAAGGTGGTTATGGTTCAAAAACCACTCATCCAATTTGTTTAAAACATGTTTATGTCACCATATTATCCATATCTTTTAGATTAAACTCTTTAGTTAAATAGTTTAACATTTACAATGTATACTTGAATTATTTTAATAAGTTGTTAATAAACTTACTATAAATATCCCAGAGAACTACCAGTGGTTCATTAATGATATATATAATAGTATATTAGTCATGTGGCCGATCCTTTTATTTTTAGGAATATAATATCGTTTACTAATATAGTAATTGTTTTAAAAACTCGTGTATATCGATTTTGAAACAATTTAACAATTTATTTTTCTTAAAGTCAAAAAAACATTATTACTTCGACTGAAATTTAATCAAGAGACACTAACATGTCATAATGACCAAGAAAATTTATTTATGCCATAAAAACTCTCCAATTATATTTATTTTAATATTTATTATATCTGTTATTGGATTGTTTGATTTATACTGAAAATACTACATCATTATTTTGCCATAAATAAATATATATTTTTATGAAAAAAATTATTAATAAAATATCAGGATAAATGAAATATTATTATCATTCCAATTAATATTTATAGTCGAATATCTCAATTATATTATCTCTTATAAATTTTTTTTTACTAAAATATTCATGCTTTTGTGATTTTTTTCTTAACATGAATTAATTAATATAAAATGACATTATTACTCCCATGTGGCTCCAAGGGGTCCCCAAATCTACACCTAGATTCCCTTGGTCGGAATTTTTTTATCAAATAGTGTTAACAAATGTGATAAATTAATTAAATATTCTAATAATAATATATATTTAAACTTATTTACCAGATTTACCATTACCATGGTAAATAAAATATTTCAGAATTAACTATTCATATTGTCTAAATATAAATGTTAACTATTTAATTATTTTGGACCATCTGATAAAAAATATAGAATCCATATTTTCAAATTAAAAACACTTAATTTTCAGAAATTAATCTGAAATTAATTCTTGTTGTCAAAACCAAAAAAAGGGTTTTTAAGAAGTAAAATCTTTCAAAATATTGACGTTTGTTTATGTACAATTTAAATATAAAATTATATACAATAACATATATTATATTAATTGTTAAAAATATAATCAAATTATACATTAAAACCACTCAAATTTAATATATAACATTATTAGTTATATTTATTTAAAATATAGTTTTTAATAAAAATGTAGTATTTTTCACTATTCATCAAAATATAAATGTTATCAGAAAAGTACCAAAAATTTATCGAAACTACATATTTATGTTCCGATTCTAAAGAAAAATTTAATTTAATCGAACTGAATATATAAAAGTGTCAAATTGTAAATTTAAAAATGGTTCTCCATTAAAAGGAGAAAAACAACATTTTAAAAAAATAATTCCATTATCTGAAAAATTTATTTTCTCCTAATATTATTTCTAAAAAATTAATAATATTGATTCTAAAATTATATGGAGTATATGAAATTCAAAATTATGTTATTTTTATTCTAAATTACTTTTTTAATGTCTAGTTTGGTAAGTAGTGATGTGCTCGAACTCCGTGTTTCAGGTAGCAGATGTTGTTGAATTGCTTTGAGGAGATAACAATCACTGAAATCATGCAGTGTTACAGTTTCATCAATATCAAAGATCATATAAAGCCCCAGGTTAATAAATAACATTAAATCATATTTCTACAATATTTAAATAGTATCTTATTCTCATAATAGCCATTATAATCATAATGGTTTTAAACAACTATTACAATTTATCATTATAATCCTTTATATTGCATCACCGAAAACCTAAAAAATGTTGTCTAATACTATAACATATAGTTTTCAACAAAATTTTATAACCAAGATTGTATCCATAATTATTCATAGTAAATATCATAAAAACATCCTAAATTGAATATTTTCCTAAGCCTTTCTCTGATACAAACTATAACAACATAGGACTCACACATCTATATTTTTTTGTTAAAATCATATGAATTTAATTTCATATTTCAATAAGGAGAAATGTAAACCCAATCATCCATTCTGAAATATAAAAAATACAATAAAATATTGGATGTTTTTTATACCCATGGCCCTTTTATATATAGTGATTTATTAAATTAGGAATGAACATTGGAATCATGGGTTTATAAATAACTACTTTATAAAAAACAACATTATCTACCAACAAATGCATGTTTTCATATTGCATGATATTTCATCACTATCATCGAATAAAATGGATCCCATATTAAAACTTTTTAAAAACAATTAATTAATAATAATTATTAATAATCTAAGAAAGGACACATAATAATGTAAGACCCCATATATTCATTAATCGTAAATAGGGGAGTTATTAATGATCACATAAGTATAACATGAGAATATGTCTGTATTATCATTAAAAAAATTATAAATATATTACCCAAAATTCATATATCAAAATCATGATTATATAAATAAATATTTTATGTTATTATGAGGCTCATAAAGAAACATTGTCTATGAAATCATATCATTGTCATAATTAAATAATTTTTTTCATAGAAATAACAATAAAGAATCATTAATTAGTTTTAAATGATATATTATAACACTATAATAGTATAATTTGTACAATTTCCAACCATATTGTTGTTCATTGATCACTCCCAATACTATCATTGTAGATAAATAACCATATTGAACTCATTTTACAACCAATTACAGTCTTTTTTATCTCATGATATTTAAATATTAAACAAATGCATTAGAGGGAGATATAGGTTCATACTATTATGTAATGAAATTTTAAATTATGATTTCTAAATTATAAAAAATTTACATATTAGAATCCTTGAAAAAATGGTATTCAAAAACATTTTATCATAACATAAACAATGAAAAACAAATGGGATTCAATAACATCCTTCTATACAAAACATAAGCCATCAAGAGAATGAACAGGGAGGGACCCTTAGATGATAAGTCTAGAAATTTGTTATTAACAACATGAGATTTAAATATATATGTAAATTTATATTAAAAAATCAATTGGAATAATTTATGTGGAAAAATATTTAAATTTTGAATAATGTGTTTTAAAAAAACATCACTTATTATGGAAAACATTATATTTGGAAATAAAATTTTAATATTTTCATGTAATATTAAAAAATAATTTATTTATGATTGTGGGAAGAACTACTAAATCTGTATAATATTACAGAAATTACATCCAAATTATTAATAGAATAGTCACAAAGAACAACTTTTGGAAATTTCAAAAAGATTCCTTCTAAACCAATATAATTAAACTTCAAAATTGGGTAGAAATTATTTTTTTAAAAATAAGAAAATTTTCAAATATAATTTTTAAAAAAATATTTACTTCTTGGAAATGGAAAATAAATAGTCAATAATGGGTACTTAAATATAATAAATCTCTAATAATGATGAGTTTCTAAAATAAATTCTTCTAAATTGATGAATTTTAAATCATAATAAACATGACGGAATAACATAAAATTTTCCGATAAATATAATTAAAAAAATAATTTTCAGGATTTAATATATCAATTATTTATTATATACACCTTATAAACATAAATATACACATAACAAAAAAAATTATTAAAAAAAGATAAAGAAACATTTTCTTGAGTATGACTCATAACATATGTTAGTTATCATAAATAATAATAAATTTATCGATATTTACATAATTTATTATGATAATTTAATTATATAATTATTCCTTTAATCTCACCTATTGTATTTTAATAACAATAAAAGAATCAATTATTTCCACATCAGATGTTTAAGTGGTATTTAGTACAGGAGACAAAAATGACTCTAGTATGTCGACTTTGGACTTTGAAGATATTATTCTATCATTTCTAAAAAATAATCATGTAATAATTTATATATATATATATATATTGTAATTTTAAACCCAACTATTATATATGATTATGAAAAACCTATTACGTTATAAGCATTGAGATAGTATACTTTATGTACTCATGAGTAACATTTCTATTTTTTTTTACATTCATTATTGACATAAGGTGTGAATTATTTTATATTTATATAATGATGATAATATAATATATATAGTATTACATTATTAAATAAATATATTTATATAACATCCATATGATATGGTGATGAAAAATGAATTTCATCGCTTTGTGGAGGTGACAGTCAACACATACGCATGAACTACATTATCATTCATTCAGATGATGAAATAGTTAAAGGTTAATTGATATATTTTCCTTTTGGAATGCTAAATATTTCATGAATTCCATAAAATTAATTGATTAAAATACTATATCATATCTTTATCGACAAATCTAGTTTTAACCCATAATTATTTTTATTGAACATAACATTATAATAAGGACTTTTACATTTTTCTAATAAGTCATCTTTCAATAACTTGAATAACGGAAAAGAAATATACCATGGTTTATAGTACAAACCATATTAAAAAAAATATTCATTTGAAATACTCATTAAATATATATCATTAAATAATATATTATTTTTTATAAAATCTAAATGATGAAAATATATAGAACTATTCATTAAGTAAAAATTATTAATATCATGATATCCTAATGATTGTTTTCAAAATACTAAATTGTATCACAATGATTATTTTATAATGTATAAATTTATGGGATCAAATCGATTATCTCATACTATATTAAAATTAAATTCCTTAACATCATTAAGTATATTATTATATTATATGAATAATTACTGCACTAGAGTTGTGAAATAATTAAATTTAATATTTTCTTAAATAAAAATTAATATAAATTACTAGGGTAAATTTAAATATTTTATATTTCAATATGAAATCTATAGTTGAACATGTCCTCTATATACCTGCATATTAATAATATTATAGTTATTAATAACAAGAGTATCACTTGTTTTCACTTTTCTTGATATTAAATACTATTAATGACATAATATCATCGAATGGAAAACCCTTATATAACATAAAAATGGATAAATACAAATGAGTGAGACTCATCCGATTAAATTAAAACTAGTTTATTTATAATATTTATATTATATTTTTTTTAATTAACATATTAATCCTTTACATGTTGACAGAAATTACTATTTCTACCATTCATATTGACCAATAATAAAATGGACCAATTTAATTAGTTTGTACCACATTATATTACTGTTGGAATATATTTTTAAAAATTCATAATACTATAGATTAATAATTATATTTAAAATTAAATCCTAAAATTAAGAAAAAAAAATATTTTTTCTGAGATATTCACTTTTTAATATAAGATTTTATAACCTAATTTCATTTAAGAAATACATTTCAAAGACAAAAATAATATTTTTTAAAAAACATTAACAAATTAAATATTAATAAAACGAAAAAAATATGATTTCATGTTGTAAATACATTAAAATATGAATACAATTTGTAATTATAATCAATTATCTCTAATAATAATTAAAATATAAATTCTTATTGAATATTATAAAAAAATAATATAAAGATAATATTGACATAATAAATTCAATAATGGAATATATTTTTTCAAATAAATTTAAAAAATTTATATTAATATGTTATATTATTTACTCTTAAAAATGAAGAAAACACATATTTTAAAGAAATTTTTATTAAATAATAAATTCATAATACTAAAAATTGAGTATTTATTTTATAATAATTTTTTATAAAATTTATATTATGATGGATTAATAAATTTTCTTTATAAATTAGTGAATCATATTCATAAATTCGACTTTAATTTTTTGGTTATAATGGTCACATTGAAATAATAAAATGTTATTGTTCATTTAAGATTGTTTATTAAGATATTTTATGAAATTGAACATTGTATTCCATTTTTAAATCTTAATATATTAAATTTGGTATCTATTAAATGATTGGTATACTATATTTTAGGAATAAATATATTTTAAAATTTATTTTCTAAATCGTTTAATTTTTTAATCAACATAAAATAAATTTTTCCATCGAATTATAAAAATAATCAATATAAAAAACAGAAATTTAAAATAACTATTAATATAAAATATTTAAAAATAAATTTTATTTTATTTTTAACTATTATTTCTTCATGATAACTAACAGAAAATATTAATTATGTAATTTTTTTGAGTGGAAAATATAAACTAAATATTTACAATTTCTTTTATAATGGTGTTGCTAATTAACTGTAATTAACAATAAAAAATTACTTTAATGACCAATTAGTGGACTATTAGATCTAGAAAATAAAAAAACCCTAAAAATGTTAGAACCCATAAAAATATCAAAGAAAAAAATAAAACCCCTAAAAATGCATCAAAACATTAAAAACATGAAAATCTAAGAAAAAACCTAGAAACCACAAGACGAGAAATTAAAACTATAATAACTATAAAAACCATATAAAATAACAAAAATATCCTAATCACATAAAAAAATATAAAAAATTAAAAATATCCTATAATGTATTCAATAATTTATAAAAAACATGAAAAAAATATTAATAAAAAAATTCATAAAAAACTTTAATATCATGGATATTCATAGATAAAATTGTGACACCTCAAAAGTTCCAACGAATTGCATAAAATACCATAAAATATAAAACACCATAAATATAATTAATATATTTATAACAATAAAAAATTATTAGAAAAAAAAGATTTAAAATAAAAAAAACCATGAAAACCAAAAAAACCATGGATTTCCCATTTTACCACATTAAAATAGTTAATAAAAATGAAACCCCATAGAAAAAACTAAAAATACTATTAATACCTAAGAATTCATAGATAAACCTAATAGTATATGATAACCCCAAAAAGAATGTAGATAATTGAAAACAATAAGAACCATAATAAACATATAGAATATATAGGAAAACTATGAAGTCCCTTTTGAAAATTATAAATCCATATACGTTGCACTAAAACCCTTAAAAACTTCATAAACAAATTATATTCCACGAAAACAATATAAAAACATGAATACTATAAAATACAAAAAATAATAGAAAATAAAAGCCATATAAAATTGAGTAAAATATTAAAAACATCAAGATACACTGAAAACACCCATAAAACATTTAAAATCAACACTAAATCAATATGAAAAAAATAAAAAATCCCTTATATGACAATATTACAATGAAAATTATTGAAAAAATTTGAAATACCCTATTGACATATGTAAACTATTGAAAATCATAGACCATCAAAAAAACCCTACAATACATTTAATAATAGTTAAAAATATTAAAAATAAATGAAAAATATTTAAAAAATATTGAAAAATAACAAGAAAATTTTAAAAAATAAAAAAATAAAGCACAGAAAGCAATGAAAATAATGATAACGCATGAAAATCCCCTAAACCACATAATATTAATAGAATTTTGAATATCGAGAAAACCATGAAATATGTTGTAGAACCTCAAAAAATCATTAGAAAACCACAACATCCGTGAAATCTATTAAACGTAAAGATAAACCCTAAATAAATTTAATAATCCCAAGAACCCTTAAATATTATCGAAAACTATGCGTATATGATATATCATGAAACACATAAAAATATTAATGAGTATAAATCTTTTAAATCGTTATATATATACAAAATATTATAAAACAATAATATACCCCATGGAAAATCAATTAAAACAGAAGAATACATTAAAACACCATATAACCATGAAAAATCATCTCAATATTGGAAAACCAAAAAAACAATGATAGACATAGAAACCATTGAAAAGGACAAAAAACAATAAATATCATACTTGGAATATATAAAACACTAAAAAGAATAAATCACTTGAAAACAAATAAAACCCCAACAACAAACTCGGAAACACATAAATGTATGAAAAATAGCAAACATAAGAATACGTTGAGAAGACATTGAAATCTAGAAAAATCATATAATACAAAAAAACACATTTAATACATTAAGAACTCAAAAGACACAAAAAAAAGTGAAAATAAATTTTTATATCTTCATTCCCATTGAAAACCCATGAAAACTATGAAATATATAGTGAAACAAAAAATAATTGAAAATTATAAAAAAATTGATATCCATTAAAAATCAGGAAGAATCTAAGATGATAATATAAACCCATTATAATACTATAAAATAATTAAACTCACAAAAATAAATTTCAAACCCCTTAGATGCCTTAATAAAATCATATGAAGTCATGTAAAACCTTTAAAAATATCCATATCCCACGTTAATAACATGAAAAGGCCTAAAACCACATGAAAAAGGATGAAATACCATAAAAAATGTTTAAAATCATTGAAAACCATAAAAACATTGAAACCTATTAAAAATATACAAGATTTAGGAAAACTGAATTTTTTTTTGAAGAAATCAATAAACCTTAGATAAATAATGATAATTCATTGAATGTTGATGGAAATGAAAAACAAATTAGAATATTATGAAAAATCCATTATAAAAATGAATACCCATAATATCATAAAGTATCCCAATAAAAATGTGAATATCATGGTACAACATTGAAAACCTATAAAATTACATTAAAAAAATAAAAATAAGGAAAACTGAATAAAATACTAAATATACATATAACCCTCCAAACCATTAATAAATAATGTTATTCATTAAGACCATAGAATAAAAAAGACATGATATTTTTTTATACAACTGAAAATATAGGAAATGATTTTGAAATTGTTAAAAATCATGGTATCTTTACAAAACCAAGAATCCCAAAAAAAATTAGGAAGAACCCATAAACCCCTAGAAAACTATTCTAATCTCTAATATCCTATTATTTTATAAGACAATATCAAATAACCATATCCACCCATGGAAATTCATAAAAATAATGTAAAATTTTATGAATATATTAATCTGTGACAAACGATGACAAATACATTAACACCACAAATCATTAAAAAATGTTGATAATTTTAAAAAACCATTAAACAATGAATATGTTAAAATTATAAAAAATGATCAAATTTAATACCATTCTATGAAAATCTAAATAAAAACATGTACAACACTGAACTATGTAGTTAAAAACTATAATAATTGCTACTCTATGAAAAATATTTGAAACTTTTGAAAAAAATAATCTTACATAAAACACCAAAAACTATTCAAATTAATTAATACCCATAAAATCAATATAAAATCTATCATACCCATTATAAAGTCTATAAACCCAAAATAAACCATTAAACCCTTTGAGAACAATTTAATGTCTAGAAAAGCATTAAGATCCATCAACTCACTAGAATATACATGAAAACTGAAAAAATGAATAATAAAACTTATAAAAATGATAATGCCATTAAAATATGATCAAAAGTCATTAACAACATAGAAAAATAGTGAAAATATCTAAAAACTATGAGATATATATTTTTATATATTTTGGATAGCCTAGCCATTATGGGTTATCGTCTCAGTTGATATATATCATTTATAAAATAATATTGAATCTTATTTCCTAAAATAAATGATAAATGAATTATAGTGCATAGTGAAAAGTATAATTGGACATATGGCTCATACAATATTATTAATTATGTGACCAATCATTTATAAAAATATGTGAAAACTAATATTAATATAAAATATATATAATATTTTCTTTTTAATGTTATATTTTGAATAAAATGACACATCTCTGATGTAATTATAAGTAGCATCCTCACTTATAGATCTACATAATACACTTTAGAAATATCCTAAGGACACTGATATTTTGATTGTCGTATGTTGAGGATATGTCTAATGGAAATAAAATTAAGTTGATGTAATGATGGTGTGAGATAATTGATAAATGGGTTGATATATAAATTGAGGGTTGCTGTTTTTTCAAATATATGTTCTTGATTTTTCTATATAATTTTGTTAATTCCTTGATGTACTTATTGAACACTTGTAAAATTTACTAGAATTTGGTACCTTCAACTCCTATACTAAAGTTATATTTGTAAAATTTATATTTAAACTATTATACTATTATTTATTATTAACACACAATCATAATCATTTGAAATTTATTTGGAATAAAATTCCAGCCGCTTAATAGAATTTATGAGGCCTTATATTCAATGTTCTTATCAAGGTAGCCAACACATTTTTATCTTTTTTCTAGGATAACCATCATTTATAGTGTTATAAAAATCCCTTAAAATGATTAATCATAAAAAATCATGAAATATAATAAAAGTTATTAAATGTGGGAAACCACTAAAATATCATGAATTACAGTATAAATCCCTAAATACATATGAAAA
Source organism: Viscum album (assembly GCA_963277665.1). NCBI lineage: Eukaryota > Viridiplantae > Streptophyta > Magnoliopsida > Santalales > Viscaceae > Viscum > Viscum album. The sequence continues at coordinate 1,814,547,122 of OY728164.1, read as the reverse complement.
TTTGTAAATCCATAAAAAATATAATAAATTGAAAGAAAAATTAAAACATGATAATTAATTCATTAATAATGATAACACCTAAACACCATCAAAATCCTTAGAAAATACTAGATTATCTATAAAACAACAAAAATGAAAAAAACAGAAAATGTTGAGATAACCACTTGATAAACTAAAAAAATTGAAGGCATGAATTTTTTACCAAACAAGATAAAAATAATGATGTTTTTTGGAAAACCATGATAATACTTAATAAATAATTAAAAATCATAAAATATATGAAATTTTTTTGGGAGAGCATGAAGTATTTAAAATCCTTTTTTATAATAAACTAAACTATAGAAAACATTATAAACTATACAATATTATATAAAACCATAATATATCAAGGACGACTGTAGAAAAACACTTGACACCTATAAAATTAGTGAAAACCAATCAAAATCATGAAAACCATATGAAAAAATGATAGACTATAGAAAATGATAAAAATGATTGGAACCCCTCATAAAAGCAAAAAACAATTGGAATAACACTAAAAATAAAAGTAATAATCGGAAATACCCATAGATTTTATGAAAAAAATTAAAACCCTTAAAAACCATTCAATAATATAAAATACCCCAAAATATCTTTACATCCATAGACAATAATGAAATAATTAAAAATGATAAAAATTACCTAAATGAATGAAGTCAATGGAAATTCTATAAACTATAAGTAAACATTTGTAAACCATATAAACCATTTAGAACTCATGGAAACCTTAAAAACAATTTTAAATTATTTTATAACCATTAGAACACTGTAAATTCATAAAAACAACGATAGTCTTTAAAAAATAATGAATAACAAATAAATCCACACAAACTAATAAAAATTTATCAAATTTTACCAAACCCTAAAGGCTATGAATAAAATAATTATTCCTAAAATAGTTGAAAAAACAATTGAACAACATTATAAATATATCAAAATTATATTAAAACGTTAAAATTGGTAAATACAATGAAAATATCTTAAAACAATGAGATAAAATAAATGTGATTACAAATCCTAAGAAAATACTTGGAGCCCAAGAAACCCATTAAAACCAAATGAAAAAACCTTAATACCAATTAAAAAAAATTAATGACTTATAAAACCCTATCATATAATAAAATACCATAGAAATCTATTAAAACCCCATATAAATAAAAAAAGTGAAAAAAACCAATGACTGTAAAAAAGTTGTGAAATATATAAGTTATTTAAAACCCTTAAAGAACCCCTAAAACATAAAAAATAAAAAATTCCCACTAAAACAAAATAAAAACCATGGTACCCATATAAATCATAAGATAACCATGAATAAAATTGAAATAAATTCAAAACCATGGAAGAATACTGAAAACATAAAAGTTAGATTATAAATAAGGATAACAAATGAAAAACCAATGTAATCATATCAATAAGTACTATGAATATGCAATTATAAAATATATTCTCTATAAATCAACATTAAATTTTAGAAAACACCTAGAGTCAATTGGAAACCATTAAAACCCCTATAAAATATAGAATTCACCTATACCAGAATTGATAAATGATGGAAAACATTGGAAACCTGTAAAATCTATAATAAATCAAAATTACTAGAAAATAAAGAAAAAAATAATAAAATGTTTTTTTTCAAAATTAATAATCTTTGGAAAATTATAAAAATATAAAAAATCCTAATAAAAAACTAATAAACCATATAATACCATTAAAAACACATAAATCTATGATACACTATGATAATCATTCAAAAAAATAAACAATGAATATTAATAAAAACATTAAAACCCCAATGTTAATAATTAAAAACAAAAAATTTAAAATTATTGAATACATTATATAATTTCTAACCAATTGAAACACATTTGAACTCATAAAAACTATAAAAATATGGAAAATCATTTGCAAATTTTAGAAAACCCATTTTTAATAGTCAAGACAAAATTAATCAATGGATGACATTGAAAACACCTTTAATAAATGTAAAACCCATGAAACCACTAAATATACTAAAACCCTTAAAACATATAAAATCATATAAGACCCTGTAAATATTCAAAATTTTAAAAACACCATAAAAATATACATAATTGTAAAACCATTAAAATAAGGAAAACACTTTTAATATATTAATATCTATAAAAACCTATAACACACTAGAAAAAAAAACTAGAATCAATTGAAAATAATAGAAAAACCATAAAATCGATAATGTCCATTAAGAGACCAAAACCCCACAAATCATATAAAATGTCAGGGAAAATTTTAAATAAATTTGAAATGCCATAAAAAAGGGTGAATATGATGAAAACCATGGAAATCATGACAAATATTTTGTGATTTTTAAAATCATATAAATAAAATGTAATTATATAAAAAAAACAATGAAAATACATGAGAAATCATATAATGAAATTTCTAATGAATTAAAAACATTATAAAAATAAGAGATATCATATATTAGTCTGAATATGAATAATTAAAAATTAAATATACTAAAAAAACAAATTTTATCCTTTAATATATTATGAGGGAATGTAATAAATATATATAATATATGAAATATTTAGAAAACCATAGAAACCTTAAAAAAATTTAGAACCTAAAAAAACTATTTGATATATGTATAACCTAAAAAAATATAGTTAAAACCCTAAAAGTGGTTACGTAAAATAAAAACACATTAATTTCTTTATACCCATAAAATCCCATGGAAAACATTAGAAATCCATAAATACCCCTGGAACAAGTATAAATATATAATTTCATGAATACTAAAACAAAACAAGAAAAAGAACAAAAAAATATCTCAATGAAAAACAATGAAAACAATATAAAACCACATTAGACTCATCAAAGTCATGAAAATCATAAAAACCTATTAAAACCATTGAATCATATGTAATGCCTTGGAAAATACTAAATTATCCTAATAAACCTTGAAATAACCTATAGAGGATACACTAAAACCATTACGATCCTAACAAAATCATTAAATTTTACCAAATTCAACATAAATCCCCTGAAACCCCTATCACAACACTAAAACACTCAAAACACAAAAAACCCATAAAAATAAATGAAAACAAATAAAAAAATATAATACTATTTAAGACTCTATAAAATTCACCAGCGCTATAACACTCTTAGGATTATCCTTAAAAACAATATGAAACCATGAAAACACTAAGATATATATTAATGTCAAAATATGAAGTTGAATAACATGGATTCTTTGAGAAATAATGAAATATAGTGAATTTTTTAATAAACCCATAATATTATTTGAAACACAATTTTTAAACCATGAATAACCTTGAATACCATAAAAAAACATCTGAAAACTGTTAATACCATCAAAATTATTTAAAAACACTTGAAACCCCTAAACCCCCCCCCCCACAAAACCCTGAAAACCTAATATATATCACAAAATCCATTAAAACATATATGAAATATATGAAAATAAATTAAAAATATCAAAATTGTAATAGATCCAAAGAACATAGTCATGAATTATAATAATTTGAAATCACTAGATAAATATAAAATACCTCATACCCTATGAGAAAAATAGAAACTCTGGAACAATATTAAAGATCCCTAGAAAATTATAGAAATATATCAAAACAATATTAAATATTAAATACCTAAAAACCCCTTGAAATATAGTATATAATTTTAAATCCTTTTAAATCTATTTATTATTGTATAAAAACATTAAAACCCTTATAAAGAGATTTAAAATAATACAAAACAATAATAATTAATGAAAACCACAGAAAATGTATCAATAATTAAAAGCCATATATACCACACAAAACATATAATGATATATAAAAATTATTGAATGCATTTAGAAACATTAAATACTATTATAATAATGTGAAGTCCCCTACAAACCCATGTAATGCCTAACTTTTTTACAATCCTTTTTAAACATTGAAAACATACAAATTTTTTTTATTCCCAAAAAAATAGTGAATCATTTTGACACACTATGAAAAATCTAAAACCCCTAGAAAAAAAATTAAATTCTATGAACCCAATATTAAACATTTAAAAAATTAAAAATTAATGAAAGCCCATAGAAGACAACAAAAAATAGAAAATATACCATTAAACCCATTAAAAAACACTAGAAACCCCATTAAACACATGATAATCCCTTGGAAATATATATAACCCATATAATTCCCTAGAATACCAAAAATAAATACTAAAACAAAAAAAACCTATAAAAAATTAGATTAACATTGAAAAATATTAAATTACCCCTTTAACATAAAGAAAATATGTGAGAAAACCTAAATAAATCTAAAATCACAAGAAAAAAAGAAAACTCTCTAATGCAAAAACAACTAAAATGACCCTGTTAGAAATTATATAAAACCTAAAAATAAGAAAACAACTTATTTTTCATTAAATCCATAAAATAAAATTAAATCATTGAAAACATATAAAACCCCAAAATACCCAAAAAAACAGAAGGTCTATTTGAAGCCCTAAAAATGAAGATTGACTAAGAAAACATGTGAAATACCTATAAAATCTAGCGAAGTCATGAAAGATCATAAACAAACATTTAAATTCCTAGAGAACATATATAACTACATAAACCATGAAAATATAATGGAAAAATAAAAACATAAATAACCCAAGAAAAAACATGAATAATACTAGATGTCAAAAAAGTCCCTAAAAAAATTCATAATTATATGAAAAAAATTAATACCCAAAAAACCCCAATATTGGGTTAAAATATCATGGAATAGATTATAAAACACAAAAAATATTAATGGAAAATTATAACGTATGCAAACTGTGTAAAAGAATTTATACTTCATGAATTATCTTAGAAGACACTAAAAAATAATGAACTGTTGAAAACAATCAAAAAAACATTAAACAAGTTTTATAATAATAAACGTCATAAAAAATATAAAAACCCTGTATAATACTAAAATTCTATATATACCCCTAAAAAACATGGAAAATATTGGAAATCCCCAAAAATTGGAAAATGTTATGAAAACATTTAGAAAATAATGTTTTTTTAGAGAAACCTGAAATAATATTTAAACCATTAATCCTTAAGAAATCCAGATGAAACTAGGAAAACTCATTATACAAATAAAAAGATCGAAATCCCCAATAAATATCTAAAAAATATTAAATTCAAATTGAACTATGAAAAATAGATAAAATTTTCAAAAACATTGTATTAAATTCAAAACAATGAAAAAACATAATAAGCCATAAAAACCTCTATAAAGCTGTGAAAAAGTGAATTAACTATTGAATCCAATAATAACTCGAAAATATTATGGAAATAATTTTGATAACACAAGATACTAAAAAAATAATTAATATATTAGTTAAAACATAGAAATAAAATGAAAACCAAAATGATATTTATAATATATTGAAATACGTATGAATCAGTGAAGACGACTAAAAATATATAATAACTAAGAAAGCATTTGAAAACCCAATATTAAATGGGGAATAAGAATAAAAATCATAGACAACTATTGATAATAATGATAAACATAAAAACATTTTACAATCCTAAGAACACATAAAACCAAGCATAAAACCATAAAGAAACTTTAGAATGGAAGGAAATCTCCAAAAACATTGGAAAAATAATTTATTATATAATAACCATGAAAAATAATGCAAAAACTATAATACCTACAAAAAAATAATATCTGATTATATATAAAAAAACATCTAAAAAATGTTTTAAATGTAGTGAAACCACTAATAAAATCAAGAGAAACATAAAAAATATTTAAAAAAATAAAAAATAAAAAAAATACATAAAAATTTATAAAACATATAATGTTGTATACTTCATTATATACCATTATTAACCCTAGAATACATATGAAAACCTTGAAGACCATATAAACAATTAAAATCATCGATAATTATTGAAAATACATAAAATCATTAAACATAAAAATAGGAAATCCTATGGTAAGAATATAAAAACCATGAAAATATTGAATAACCATTAGAAAGGTTGAATTATTCTAAAAAATTAATAAAATATATTAGAAACCAAGAAATACTATGAAAACTATTTGATTACTAACAAGTTAATGAAAAACATAAAACCCAGATAGAATCCCAGAGAAACCCCTAAAAAATTCCAATATTTCATGGAAATCATAAAAATAGTGATAACCATTGAAAAATTTGAACACCTTAATAAAATATATAAAAAATTATAAAATAATTTAATACTATAAAAAATATTTAAAAACTGTAATATTCTTTTAAAAAAATGCTTTTAACTTGTAAAATCGTGATATAAAAAATGAAACCCCTATAAAACCCAAATATTTAATAAAAAACACTAAAATACCTTACTATACTAGTATAATAATAAAAAATTTATGAAAACCTAAAACCCTATTGAGACCATTAAATATTAATAAAACCCTAAAAATAGTGAAAATATTAGAAAACTATTAATAGTAATAAAAATCCTTGAAAATGTATGGAAAACCTTTCAAAAAGTTCAAAAATAATTTTAATAAAAAAACTGTTTTAAAATAATTCAAAACATCATAAAATAAAATAAATATATTGTAAAACCATAAAAATAATCAATCCAAAATAAATATTATAAATATTAAAAGACTGTGATAATTTATTTAATCTTCATAAGAATCCTAAAAACCACAAAAAATAGAATCAATAATAAATACCTACATAATGTTTAAAACCTAAAAAATTATAAAAACAAAAAATTGATGATATACATGAAAAACCCTTGAAAACTAAAAAAATGATAAAAAACATAAATAATATTTAAACCCAACAAATACCCATTCAAACCATGGAATTACAAAGAGACCCCTAGATAAGAAATTTATATATCAATTAACACCAAAAACTATGAACAACTGTATGAATCCACAATGAAACATGATAAACCCTTAAAAACATGAAAAGATGATTTTTTTTTGGAAAACATAGAAAAATAACAAAAACTCGAAAATATTATATAAATGAAATTATTTATAATCATTAAAACTCCATTGAAAAATAATATTTCAATTTAAAACACTAAAAACCTCTTATAAACTAGTAAAATATATTAGAAATCATTTAAAATTGTGATAAACTATATAAAAGCATACAATTAACTACAATACCCCTTTGAAACTCATCATACACATGAGTATAGTATGAAACACAATAATCTCTAGAAATCATTTTAAAATAATATAAAAAATCATGGAAACATGAAAAATATAAAAAATACATGAAAAACTATGAAATCCGTTGAAAACCATAAAAACACATGAACAAATCAAAAATCATAAGATAAAACAAAAAACAATTAAAACCCAAAATTGAAATACTATAAAATAAAAGATTTTATGAAAACTAAGAAAACTAGAAAATATAATAAATATATATGAAATTAATAAAACCATTGAAAACCCGTTGAAAAATTCTGTAAACCCATAGAAAATATTAATATAATTAAAAATAGTAGAAATAAATTGGAAACCTGAAAAAAACATACTCCATGAATAATCATAAGGAAATAAAGAAAGCTATCAAAAAACTGAAAACTGTTGATAAACAACGAATACACATGGAACAATATTTGAAATATTTATGTATCATAAATACTACATTATGACTTTATAAAATCATAGATAAAATCAAAAAACCCTGAAAAACCAAATGAAAAATAGGAAAAGATCAATAAAAACTAGAAACCGGTATAAATCTCTAAAAACACATAAAAACCGATATTAAATATTGAAAACCCGAAAATATTAAAAATACAAATAAATACACTTGAATACCAATGAAATATCCATTTAAACAATGAAATATTTTGAAAAATCCCAGAAAACCATATAAAAATAATAAATATATATAAAATCACGAATGAATATGAATAAACTCAAAAAAAATATAAACCCCTAAAAATGTAATAATCATTTATTAAATTGAAGGACAATAGAAACCCTTAAAACCCCCTGCAAATATGTACAAAATCAGTCAAAATATAAAAAATAAAAAATCATATAAAATTTTAGGAGAGCATAGAACACCTTGGAAACCCATTTCATCCATGTAATACCATGAAATTATACTAAAGCCATGAAAAAATTAAGAAACATTAATATGATAGAAAGACACTAGATGGAAATATTAATCTATAAAAACACATGATTGCACTGAAAATCGGTTAAAAAACATTTAAAAACACTAAAAATATTGGAAAACACTGAAAATATAAGTAAAACTATGGAAAACACTAATACCATAATAAAAATTGTAATAACCAAAACAATATTAAATCCCATATAAATCATTTAAACATATTTCAATTCTCGTGAGAAACATCAAATACTACCAAAATATATAAAATATAAGAAAATAAAAAAATACCTCAATAAACATGAAAACCACATAAAAAATTGTATAATAATGAAAAATATGGAAGAATATTTAAATCCAAATAAAACCATTGAAAACATTTGAAAAGAATCAAGCTAAGAAAATATCTAGAAAATATAATGAAAAATTTTGAACACCCTAAAAAACATTGAAATCCAAGAAAACCATTTTGTTTGAAAAACCTAGGTAAAATATAAAAAAAATAGAAAACCACATAAACCATAAATATCCCGAAAAAATATGGAAGGCCTCAGAAGACTATGGTAAAACATACTAATAACAAAAATACATGAGAAAAACCTTGAGCCCCTGAAAATACCTTAAAATTCATAAAAACACTAATAACCCAAAACCATACAACATAATAAAAACATTGCATAATTCTCCCTAAATAATACAAAAACTAGGAAATACATGAAAATCCCACAAAGGATTCAAAAAATCTCTTGATTTCCATCAACTGTTTTAAAAAAAATCTTGATAGAATGTGTGATAATTCTGAAACACTATAAATATTCTAGATTCATTAAAATAATAAAAAACCGTAGAAATTAATTTAATACCATTAAATGTCATAAAAACTATGAAATCCGTAGATAAAATGATAAAAAACCCAAAAAACATTGAAAATCATAGAATAAGGTGAAAACTCCCCATAAAAACATTAACAAAATACAAAATACATATAAAACATTAGATAATCTCGAAAAAGATAGGAAGAAAAATAATTTTATGAAGTAAAATAATTTAATACACTAACTGACCATAAATTTCTTTTATGAACCCAAAAAAATTATATAATTTGTAAAAAACAATAAAGAAAAATAAATCCCCAATAAAAAATCCAAAACATCTAAAAAGTAATGAAAAAAATCAAATTCCCAAAAAAAGATGGAATCATGAAAATACTAAAAAAAACTATATAATCAATAAAACATAATAAAAAATCCATAAAACACTAAAAACTATTAAAAACCCTTAAAAATAATAAAAATATTTTTTTTGATAGAAAAAACCCTAAAAAAAAGCAATGATAAAAATTCCTGAAAATTTTTACCAAACCCTAAAATAAATAAATACTATAATATAATAAATAGCCATGATAAATCATGTAAAACATTGAAAACACGTGTATTTGTTAGAATCTATTGAAAAAAATTTAAAATCCAGGAAAAATCCTAATACCAATATAAAACCTATATAAACCCTCTATAAACTATTGAACATCAGTATAAAGAACCATGTTCAACCATATAATATTTTTAGAATGCTTGAAAATAGAGATAACCCCTTAAAAGAACAAAATACCATAGAAACCCCTCCTAAACCATGAACATTGAAATTCGCTAAAACACTAAAAAAACTTGAAAATATTGAAATCCAATGTAATAAAATAGAATCCCCCAAAAAACAATATATATAAAAAAATAATTAAATCTTATTATGAAACAAAAAACCCTTAAAACCAAAAAAATTAAAATTATGTTAAAAACCTATTAAAAAAGTTAATACCTAAAAACCAATGAAAAAATATAACATCCCATAAAAAGCATAAAATTGAATTAAATCGTTACATAATCCTGAATCCATGAAAAACAATAAATTTAATAAATTTACCATAAACACTTATACACACATGGAAACCCGTTCAAAATACCTGAAAAGAAATTGAAATCTCAAAGTCAGTATAAAAATATTATTTATAACATTAAAACCACCAAAAAATGTTAAAAGCCTTAAATATTACTATAAAACTATGAACAAAATTTGAAAAAAAGTTTAATGTAAAATAACTCTACAATAATTTTAAAATAATATAAAAACATAGAAAAAATATATAATAACATAGAAGCGCATTAAAAAATTTTAAAAAAACTAAAAGAAATGTGCCAACTAACTGAGGAATCCGTAGAGACCCAAAGCATGATGTACATGAAATTACATTACTTTTGCAGAATACTTAATACATAACAAAAACAATCACTGAAGGACTGTAATAGTTTAGTGTCCTTGGAAACTCGGAACAAAATCTTCTAATTGTGGTGAATGTTCATCAACATCTCCCATAATGATCATCCCTTTATTTCTTACCTAAAAACATTATTTATATCATGGGGAAAAGAAAACATATAAAGGGTGAGCTCAAATGATCAGTAAGGGTATGCATGGAGAAAATTCAACAAACCATGTACATTTGAACTTCAAAACAAGAACATAAAGTTTACATATCAAAATCATGACTTGTAAAATAAATATTGGATGTACGTAAGGAATAAGTCATAAAGGAACATTAATCATGATAAAATAGTATGGGAATAAAACTATTAATTGTGGAAAAACATTAAGCACTTGATATGATTTCTATAGTATCCAAGTCATTGCTGCCAAGACCATCTTACCGGACAAGGTCCCTTTCTGAATCGAGTTCACTCCTCGTTTTAGTCCTGTAACACTGAACCAGATTAACATACCATTCCCTGTCTATCTGATGAGATATAAATCTTTACCCAATGCATTGGAGGGATATATAGGTCCCACCCATCTCATAATTTTATCATTCTTACTTGTGCCACAACATAAACATAAACCATTCATCATAACACAAAGAATAAAAATGTGTTTCATAAACATCATCCCATCATAACATAATCCATATAAAAAAATGGATATCATTTCATCATAAGAAAAAAGGAACCATTTAAATCATAGAGACATTATTCATAAACATACTCATATAAAATAATGTAATCTTGGATGGAAAATGGTTTTGATAAAACACTTTAAATGGATTCCTGAGTAAAATATCCTTTTTCTTCAAAATCATTTTCTTTTTAAAAAATGCCATGAAATTTTAAAAGAAAATGATTTTAATGAAAATATCCATGAAATATTGTATAGTAATATTATTTAAAATAAGGAGTTATGAAACCTTAAAAATCCATTCATGTAGTATAAGTTTAAAAAAACAATCTTCTCGTACATTTGTCAGAAAATTCAAAAAGTACCTCGTATGGTAAACAAAATAAAGATTCCTTCCATACGATGTGGTAAAAGTAAAAAAAATTAAATGTCTTTAAACATACATGGAAGAAAAGTAAGCATTTTATGAAAACATTTTCATAACATATGGACATGGATAATTAACATAACCCCAATAAATACTTTGGAATAAACAATCTCGGATAAGAATGAGATTGTAATAATTATCCCTTACCTTAGGTCCAATAGGCTTTGTACATATCTAAATCTCCTCTGTAATGATTTAAATTCTTTAATTGGCTTATTACAGAATCATATTCATTTTTATGATATCATATATGGTTGATTTATGACTTTATATTACACTTTCTTTTGTAAATTCCATGTTTAAGCAGCGTTTTGGGTAAAATCATTTTATTTATCATACGTGTTCCAAATTTTTGATCTTGATATTATTACATATATCCTGATTTACATAATTTTTGAATGTAAAACAAGATTTATATATATAATATATATTCATCATATACATATATATATGATAGATCGATAAATGGAATGAAATACACCGTTCATGGAGAAGATAGGTTGTACGTATGCATGAACACAATTTTTGTTTCCTTATTGAATTGTATGGAATTAATTAGATGAAATAAATATATATATAAATAAATACAGTATCATTATTATGTAAAATATTTCATTATTATTCATTACATATACTTTATAATCATTCATGAATGGTTAACATTGAGAATGAATCTCATTGCGTCGTGGAGACAGTAGTCCGTACATACGCATGAGCGATTATATCATTCCCATGATCGTGTAATCTTATTAATGTTTATGTATAATATTTCAGAATCAATATCAATTTACACTAATCATATATAGTTATTTATTTACACCATTATACCCATCCAAGTAAGGTGGTGGTCGAAAATAGATTACACCATGGCGTGGAGACGGTATTTTGTACGTACGCACGCGCGATGATTTCATTTTCTGTAGGATGGATAGAAGGTGAAATAGGGTTGTTCCGTATTTATAATAACATATCAGTATATATGTAATACTGATGTTATTTCTATATAATGAAACAACTAATGAAGTGGATGTAGAGGAAGAAAGAAACTTGAAAGAGTCGGTAGAAGAGATTACATCTTCCTCGACGCACCTCCTTTACACATCATCTTAGGGCACTAGAGTTGGACTTTTCAGAAGACCAGAACCTCTATAATGTAACTAGAGATTTTTAGTAGAGTAATTTTCTGGTTTTGGCCGAACTTCAAGGCTCAAAAGGGTGTGAAGTGAAGAGGGAAGGGGTGCCCCTTTTTTAAGGAAGGAGAGGGGAAGCTTAAGAAAAACATTAAATATTATTTTCTAATAAAGTCATATTAGATTTTTAATAGCTCCAAATTGATTTATATCTAAGATATGGTGGGGATGGGTAGAAATCATCTCAACCAATATGTTTTATACAAGTATAGGTTTCTATTTTATCCTTATCATTTAGATATAACTCTAAGTTGAATAATTTAACTTTTATCTTGTCTTTTTGTTTTCTTACACTATATAGTTAATAAAATTACTATAACAAGCCAAACGAACCCCATGTGGTTCATTATTATTATATATATCTATATCTAAGTCTTTTTCCGAGCCTTATATTATTAGGAATAAAATAACATTTAATTATATAATATGTTATTGAAAAACTATTTTATGTCAATTTTGACACTATTTGGAGCTTGATTTTTTGTGAAAAAATAATACCATGATAATTTCGAAAAAAAGTTAATAAAATCAATAGTAATATGTAATATTAACCTATAAAATTAATGGAATTCATTAAATGTATAAAATTTCATTAATTTACGTATTTATAACATCAATTATGTTAATATTTAATTAATAAGGTAATTACTGCATCATCATTGTGTCATAATTAAAGTAAAGTATTTAAGGTCTAAAAATTATAAATAAAATACCATTATGTAGGAAATATTTTTTGATTTCTAATGAATATTTATAGTTGAATTTAACTTATGTATATCCTTATATTAAAATTTTTTTAGTTATTAAACATTGATTTTAACTATTTTAATTCTTCTTTAAATAAAATAATAATAAATGTCCTAATCTAATCTAAGTGGACCTAAAGGGTAATATTTTATCCCAAAGGTGGTTTTTGGTAGAACTAAATTTATCCAATAGAAATATGAAATGTGTTAGGGTTATAATAATATCATTTTACCCTTAATTACCCTATTTACTTTTAAACATGGTAAATGAAAGTAAAAAAGTTACTATTCACCAAAAATTATTTTTTTCTTATTGAACCACATTTTACCCCTTGATATTTACCGTTTCTCTTGGATTTTCTAAATTACACTCACAGAAGTAGTAAAATTATGTTTTATGTAAAATTACAAATGTTCCTAGGTATTGGGTAAAAGACGGTCAAAAGTTCAATAAAATTTTTATATATCTAAAATTATTATAAAATGACTCCAATGAATTAAATTGAACTTATATAGGTATATGCATCATTTTTTACCAAAAATAAATTAAAATAAAATAAATAATTACTTAAATAAAAAGTCGGTTTCTAAATAGAAACCCGATATTTTCACTATTCATCAAAAATTGAATGTTTTCAGAAAAATACAAAAAATTTACCCTAGTATAATTTCGATATTCTGAATCCATAAATGTTGTCCATTTTGAAAAATAAAATTTCAAAAAGTATGTATTACTATTCATAATGGATAGTTTATATAATATTTTAATAATATATTGTTGTTTAGTGAAACTCTTTTGCATACAACACACGCTATCATGGATGGTCGTGATTGCGTGTAATGCAATCCAAGTCAGGGATGCATGTAGTGAAAGCTCTATTTGTTAGGTCCACTAGGCTGAATACCATGAGAGAGGGGGTGAATCAGGGTATGACTAATTAAAAATTAAAGCCCTTTCTGATCTTGTTTCGCTGTTCAGCAAAACACTCTTCTCTCTCTTTCCTGCTGCACAATATAAACAGAAAGTAAAGCAAGCACATGACACAACAATTTTACTTGGTTCACCGCTAAGGGCTACGTCCAAGGAGCATACGCCGACAGGTTGCCGGTCGTACCAAGTCCACTAAACTTCACTAGCTGCGGATTACAATGTTCGGGCTAGATCACTTCTATGCCCAGGCTCACTGCCTATACAATGTTTAGGGTCAGGTCACTGCTTTCCCAAGGGTCACTCCCTGTTTCTCTCTCTCTGGCTCACTGCCGGTGGAGAGGATCACCTTCTTCCTCTTCCTAAGCTCCCTGCTCTTGGAAGGTATTCACTCACAGTTTATAGACCTGTAGGTCTCTTCATTTTCATGAAGGAATGCATCTTCCTCTGTATGTAGATGCTCTGTTGAAGTCCAACTTTCACCCGCAGATGAATCTCACTTTGCACCGGATGTACCGGGCAACCTCATTTTTTACGCGCAACCCTTACGATGCCTTGCGCACAATTTCTATGATTTGCGCGAAATTCTTTTTTCGTGCAACCTCCAAATATTACGCGCAGCCTCGAAACTGCCTTGCGCGCAATTCACTGATTTTGCGCGAAATCCACTTTTCGCGCAATCTTCCTTTTACGCGCCAACACCAACTTTCTGCGCAGCCATTGCTTTTCGCGCAATCTGACTTTACGCGCAAACTTTAAGTTTACGCGCAACACACTTTCTAACTTCAATTTCGCGAACCAGAGCTCGGGTATTTTCTATGTCTTGAACTCTGCTGAATGGAGGAGGGTCACTTCATATTTATAGGCAAAATCGACCCCGCGCGAAAAACCCTCCTTGAGCGCGTAATCCGCTTTGATCTTCCGCGCACAAACATTTTCCGCGCACTGCTCCATAATTTCGCGCACCTCATGCCTTTGCCATTTTACGAGCTTCGGACCTCGTAACACCTCTTGCGCGAAATACTTCATCCGCTATTTCGCGCGCCACTTCAATTTTCCGCGCACGCCTCCAAAATTTCGCGCGCCTCATGCCTTTACCGATTTTCAAGCTTTCGGCCTTGAAACATCTTTTGCGCGAAATACAATTTCGCGCAACCCGCTGTTTTGCGCGCCACACTTCAAGATTTTGTGCAACCCTCTAGTTTTGCGCGCCACGCTTAATTTTTCCGCACACCTCCTTCAATTCTCTCTCCTCATCCTTCGCCAACAACATATCACTCCATTTTCCATTAGCGATTTTCAGGCCCATAAATTTGGCAAACACTGGAAAACGGCTCCACCTTGTACTGCTCTTTTGTACCGCCTCCAGATCGTCCTTTCCTTTGTCAAAGTTCTTTGTCAACATGGAATGTCAACAACTTCTCGGGAACTCGACAATTCTCCATGGAAACCTGCTTTGTCAACAAACACAATCAACCCAAAAATGCTGCAATGTTACCTTGAGGGATTTTTGCCCAACAATCTCCCCCTTTGGGTTTGTTGACAACTCTTCACAACTCTGCTCAGAAATATTTTCTGCACTTTGATACCTCACTGAGTCTTCTTCCAGCTTCTACCACCATTCGCCTCTTGCGATTATGATAGCGTTCAAGGATTCACTTAACATGTACTCTAAGCCCACATGAGCAATGCTCGGTGTGAGAAACAAGAGTAGTATGAAAATTTCATCAATGAATCACTTCATGTCAGACCCCAATTGTCGATTCCACCCAGATACCAATTCTTAAAATAAAACCAGTTGTTGAACCACACTGATACCAATTGGTGAATTCTTATGTTGATACCAATTGTTGATAGCTGGACACCCTCTCACACCATTCCAACATCATTGTTATGCTTTTATCACGATCCTCAGCTGTCGTGATTTCTATGCTTTGAACGATCACTTCTAGCATCGTCAGATTTCATACACTCCCCCTTTCTCATTGCTCCCCCTTTCTGGCTGCTCCACCTGTCAGCTTCTCCCCGTAACAAGTATGATTTATCAAATCTCCGCACTATTTTCTCCCTTGAACAAACACTTTTCTCCCACTTTTCAAGCACTTTTCTCCCCCTTTGGAAACAAACCCAAAGGTCACGCCTTTGTAGTCTGTAACATAGTAGAGAACACATATCAGCACATTAGGGAAAAACACACCATACCTCGGGGAGAGGGGGTGGGGGACCCACATCCACACTATTTCAAGTGCGGGGAATCGACTGAACTCCCAGAGCTAGTCGATGCCTCTCAAAAGCTTCCTTGGGTAAGGCGTTTGTCAGAATGTCTGCAACCTGTAGTTCTGTAGGCACGTACTCCAACTTTACAATTCCCTGCTCAACCTTCTCCTTGATAAAATGATACTTAATCTCAATGTGCTTTGTCCTTGAATGATGGACGGGATTTTTGCTAAGATTTATAGCACTTGAGTTGTCACACTGGATTCCGATCGGAGACTTCACTTCAACTCCCATATCTTCAAGCTGCTGCTTCATCCACAATAACTGTGTGCATGCTTGAGTGGCCGCAATATACTCAGCTTCTGCGGTGCTCAATGAAATGCAATCTTGTTTCTTGCTTAGCCAAGAAATACACAATCCACCAAGATAGAATGCACCACCTGACGTTGATTTTCTATCATCGGCTGAACCGGCCCAGTCTGCATCAGTGTACCCCAATAACTCTGTCTGAGATTTGTCATTTTATGTCAAGCCGAAGTCCACCGTGCCCTTAATATACCGAAGTATTCTTTTTACTGCGAGCATGTGACTTTCCTTGAGATTACTTTGATATCTCGCTGCTTGGCATGTGGCGAAAACAATATCAGGCCTTGTTGCGGTTAAGTACAACAGACTTCCAATGATTTGCATGTATTCTGTGATATTAACTGCCTTGCCATCCTCATTTTTTGATAATTTCATCCGGGTAGCCACCGGAGTCTTCATCTCCTTGGAATTTTCCATTCCAAACCTTCTCAGGACCTCCTTGGCATATTTAGATTGAGAAATGAATGTTCCATTCCTTCCTTGTGTGACCTGTAGACCAAGGAAAAACGTTAGCTCTCTAATCATTGACATTTTAAACTCATTTTTCATAAATTCGGAAAACTGTCTGCACTGAGCTTCATCTGATCCACCAAATATTATGTCATCGACATAAACCAACACCATCATCCTTTGATTACTGTCATTACTGAAATAGAGATTTTAATCAACTCCTCCACGCTGAAAACCAAGCTTCTTCAAGTACTGATCAAGCCTTGAGTACCATGCCCTTGGTGCTTGTTTCAGCCCATACAATGCCTTCTTCAGCCTGCAAACTTTGTTCTCATCCTCATGAATGAGAAAACCATCTGGCTGCTCAATATACACCTCCTCTTCCAGAACCCCATTCAAGAATGCGGATTTGACATCCATCTGGAACACTTTGAACTTCCTCTGCACTGCGATGGATAGGAATAATCTTATTGTCTCCAGCCTTGCAACCGGTGCAAATGTCTCATCAACATCAATTCCCTCGATTTGGGAGTACCCCTTGCACACTAGTCGTGCTTTGTTCCGAATCACTGTGCCATCTTCATTCATCTTGTTGCGATAGACCCATTTGGTCCCAATGACATTCTTGTCCGCTGGCCTCGAAACAATCTCCCATGTCTGGTTCTTCTCAATCTGATCAAGCTCTTCGTTCATGGCCTGAACCCAGTTTTCATCTTCAGCTGCATCAGAAAAACATTTCGGCTCCACTTGAGACAAAAATGATGCTTGCTGTGATGATTTCATTCTTCGAGTCTGAACTGGAGCTGTTTGATCACCAATGATATTCTGCCTATCAATCTCAGCTCGACTCTTTGTCTTCCTCGCAGACACCGACTTGACACTTTCCTCTTCATCATCAGTATCTTCTTCTGAGTCAGCTTCTGCCACTTCTGCTCCCCCGGGGTTGCTTACCTCATCATCACTTTCATCCAGGAACTATTCACTGGGTCGTTGAGTAGTCTGTTCATTTTCGACTATAGTGACATCATTACTCTCAACAATTTTCCCAGCCTCTTGTTGAAGCATTTATATGCTTTGCTTTTCCCTGAATAGCCAAGGAATATCCCTTCATCTCCTCGTGCCTCAAACTTCCTATGATGTTCTTTGTTGAGAATGAAACACTTACTTCCAAAGATTCGAAAGTATTTCAACGTTGGCTTCTTTCCGTACCACAGTTCATACGGAGTCTTCCCTTGCTTCGGACATAACAGGGACCTGTTTGAAACATAGACCGATGTCAAAACTGCTTCCTTCCAAAATTTCTCTGGTAGGTCCTTATCAATAAGCATTGTTCTGGCCATGTTGTTAATGATCTGATTCCTCCTTTCTACCACTCCATTCTGTTGGGGAGTTCTTACTGATGAAACTTGATGCCTTATCCCATGTTTCTTGAGATAGTTTTCAACCTGAATGTTTGTAAATTCTGTACCGTTATCAGTACGAAACCTCAGAATTTTCTGCCCAAGCATCTTTTCTGATTCCCTCCTGTACTGCTTTATGCAACTGAACACCTCTGTCTTATGGGTAATGATGAATACCCAGGCCATTCTACTGTAGTCATCAATGAAAAGAACATAGTACCTTTGCCCATCTGTAGCTCGTGGTGAGATAGGTCCACATACATCAGCATGCACCAATTCGAGCACTCGAGTTGCTTTTTGTTCCTTTGGCCTGTATGTCTTCCTGATGATCTTCCCTTGTTGACAAGCATCACACGTATGAGTGCGATCACATGATAGTTTGGGAAGGTCTCTAGCAGCATCACACTTTACCAGATCTTCCATAGATGGTTGACATAGATGACCAAGTCGCTTATGCCACAGTTGATTTTCTTCTTCTCTGGATAAAAGGCATGAATCTTCTTCCCCACCTACCAGGTAAAGATTCCCCTTTGTTCGTTTTCCCTGAAGAATGACTATTCCATCTTTTCCTTTAACAATACCCATCTTCTTGGTAAAAAGTATAGAGTTCCCAGAGTCACATAGTTGACTAACGCTAAGCAAATTATGACTGAGACCCTCTACCACCAAGACATCAGCATGTCTCATTTCTTTGCCCCCAAACTTGGCTTTTCCTGAGCCAACAATCTTCAGGCCTTCATCATTTCCAAACTTGACAACTCCTTCTTTGTCATATTTTATGCCTGTAACCAGATCCTTATTACCCGTCATGTGGGATGTGCAACCACTGTCAAGGATCCAAAC
This sequence comes from Viscum album, assembly GCA_963277665.1. NCBI lineage: Eukaryota > Viridiplantae > Streptophyta > Magnoliopsida > Santalales > Viscaceae > Viscum > Viscum album. The sequence continues at coordinate 1,814,527,437 of OY728164.1, read as the reverse complement.
ACCAGAACGATCTGATGCTTTAAGGGCAATTTCAGCAACTACGGCCTTCTCAGTTTTCTTCTTCCTAGTCCATACTTTTTCTTTCATACTCGGCATGGATTGAGGCTTCTATTCTTTCTCAGAGTATGATGGACCAGCTTCATCTTGCAAAACTGCAAATCTGTTCTGAACTTTTAACTCATTTGTCGGTTTACTGATCTGCTGCTTGCGAACATTTTGATTCTGTTTCGGCACATTTTTCTGAATGGTCGGAGTGCAGAACCTAGCCATGTGTCCAAATCCTCCGCACCAAAAACAGTGTCCTTCAAAAAATGTTCTGGAAAACCGTTCTCTATTTGGCTGCCATCTCTGTTCTTGTTCCCTTCGATATCTTTTGGCTATGGAACACACATACTGTGAATGTCCCATCTTTCCACAACAATAACACCTGATATAAAGTGCATTCCTTCGTGTTACTTCAGCACTACGAGTTTCCCCTTTGGATCTCTGAGTATTTTGATCCTTCTTTGTGCTCAAATCCACTTTCAATCTCGGGACAGGTGCTTGCGGTCTAACTTCAACTGCCGCAGATTTTTGTTTCTGATTAAGTCGTGAATCAGCCTTAACATATGAGTTCAATTGCTGCTTCTTTCCTGCTGAACTACTAGGCTCTTCTTTCTTCTTTTTCGTCTTCGTAACGACCTGATTTCCCAAGAATGTGTTGGGATTCAAAGGTTTTTCCTGGTCTTTAACTTTTTTCCACAGACCGACAACTTCCTCTTCAAGATCTTCAATACGATTGACGTGATCCTTCACTTTTTGACTCAAGCAATCGATCTCCCTTTTCTGCTCTTCAATCTTGATCTTATTCTCATCAACCTTTTCTGTGCGCTCTGGCCTGGAAGACTTAAGATTCTCAATTTCTTTCTCAAGCTCAGACTTCTCTTCTTCTTGTTGTTGCATGTAGAGTTTGGCATCACGTACTATCTTGTTGGCTTTCTTTGTTTTTGCTCGCCAAACATCTATCTCTTCAAGAGCTGCTTCTAATTCAGCTTCCATGTCAACTCTCCCTTCAATTTGTTCTTCTTCTTCATCAGTTTCGGTTTCTTTATTTTCTAGAGCACTACTAGCAACAGCCACCATCTCATTTTGACCATGATCTTTGCAGTTTTCTATCTCTTCAACTTCTTCACCCTCAGACTCAGCTGAACTGTCAATTTCTTGGGAAAGAAGATTCTTCTTCTTAAAGAAATTTCTCTTGAACTGCTTCTTCCCTTTCACATAGGATGAAGATTTTTTTATGGGAGTCTTAACTTCATCTTCATCGCTTTCTTCTTGAAACTTTTTGGGGCATCTTGCAGCAAGATGACCAACCTTTCCGCATCGGAAGCATGCTAGTGGAAGTTTCCCTTTAAACTTTCCTTTTCCTCTTTGCAGATTTGAAGAAAAGAACGACATCACCTCATCTGACTCTTCTTCCTCCTGAGAATCTTCAATAGTGAGCCTCTTCATGGCCTTAAATGCCACCTCTTTGGATTTCCCCTTTTCCACAGCATCGTTGTCATCATTTCTCATTTCATATGCAACAAGAGTGCTGTGTAGGTTATCCAATGTTAGCTCTTTCGGATCTTTATCTTCCAACACAGAAACTTTCGGATTGAACCGAGGTGGAAGCTTTCTCAAGATGCGCTTTACGATTTTAATGTCTTCGATAATTTCTCCAAGACCCCGAATGTCTTCTACCACAGCATTTACCCTGTCAAAGAATGCATCAACGGACTCATTCGGGTTCATTTTGAGATCTTCATACTTGTTCCACAACACTTGCAGCTTTGCCTCTCTGACTTTTGTATCCCCTTCATAAATATTCAAAAGTTTTTCCCACATGGCATGTGACGTTTTGCATGACATCACCTTTGTATAAATGGGATTAGAGAGGGCTCTACCTAAGGCGTTTATTGCTTTGGAATCAGCATCCAACTCTTTGTGCTCAGCTTCTGATAATGCACCACTAGTAATATCAGCTGTGATACCATGCATAGCTGCTGAAAACACATCCATTCCCAGAGATCGGAAATAGTGTTGCATTCGATTCTTCCATATCTGAAAATTACATCCGTCGAAGATCGGAATCCCTCTATGATTAGTGACCTCCATTGAGAGAAGTCCAACTGTTAACCTTCCCTCTGATACCACTTGTTAGGTCCACTAGGCTGAATGCCCTGAGAAGGGGGGTGAATCAGGGTATGACTAATTAAAAATTAAAGCCCTTTCTGATCTTGTTTCGCTGTTAAGCAAAACACTCTTCTCTCTCTTTCCTGCTGCACAATATAAACAGAAAGTAAAGCAAGCACATGACACAACAATTTTACTTGGTTCACCGCTAAGGGCTACGTCCAAGGAGCATACGCCGACAGGTTGCCGGTCGTACCAAGTCCACTAAACTTCACTAGCTGTGGATTACAATGTTCGGGCTAGATCACTTCTATGACCAGGCTCACTGCCTATACAATGTTTAGGGTCAGCTCACTGCTTTCCCAAGGGTCACTCCCTGTTTCTCTCTCTCTGGCTCACTGCCGGTGGAGAGGATCACCTTCTTCCTCTTCCTAAGCTCACTTCTCTTGGAAGGTATTCACTCACAGTTTATAGACCTGTAGGTCTCTTCATTTTCATGAAGGAATGCATCTTCCTCTGTATGTAGATGCTCTGTTGAAGTCCAACTTTCCCCCGCAGATGAATCTCACTTTGCACCGGATGTACCGGGCAACCTCAATTTTTACGCGCAACCCTTACGGTGCCTTGCGCGCAATTTCTATGATTTGCGCGAAATTCCTTTTTCGCGCAACCTCCAAATATTACGCGCAGCCTCGAAACTGCCTTGCGCGCAATTCACTGATTTTGCGCGAAATCCACTTTTCGCGCAATCTTCCTTTTACGCGCCAACACCAACTTTCTGCGCAGCCTTTGCTTTTCGCACAATCTGACTTTACGCGCAAACTTTAAGTGTACGCGCAACACACTTTCTAACTTCAATTTCACGAAACAGAGCTCGGGTATTTTCTATGTCTTGAACTCTGCTGAATGGAGGAGGGTCACTTCATATTTATAGGCAAAATCGACCCCGCGCGAAAAACCCTCCTTGAGCGCGTAATCCGCTTTGATCTTCCGCGCACAAACATTTTCCGCGCACTGCTCCATAATTTCGCGCACCTCATGCCTTTGCCATTTTACGAGCTTCGGACCTCGTAACACCTCTTGCGCGAAATGCTTCATCCGCTATTTTGCGCGCCACTTCAATTTTCTGCGCACGCCTCCAAAATTTCGCGCGCCTCATGCCTTTACCGATTTTCAAGCTTTCGGCCTTGAAACATCTTTTGCGCGAAATACAATTTCGCGCAACCCGCTGTTTTGCGCGCCACACTTCAAGATTTAGCGCAACCCTCTAGTTTTGCGCGCCACGCTTAATTTTTCCGCACGCCTCCTTCAATTCTCTCTCCTCATCCTTCGCCAACAACATATCACTCCATTTTCCATTGGCGATTTTCAGGCCCATAAATTTGGCAAACACTGGAAAACGGCGCCACCTTGTACTGCTCTTTTGTACCGCCTCCTGATCGTCCTTTCCTTTGTCAATGTTCTTTGTCAACATGGAATGTCAACAACTTCTCGGGAACTCGACAATTCTCCATGGAAACCTGCTTTGTCAACAAACACAATCAACCCAAAAATGCTGCAATGTTACCTTGAGGGATTTTTGCCCAACACTATTTGGTGTTGCGTATAACATAATAAAAAAATATTTCATTTATACAGTAAAAAATATATATTTAATGTTGTGTACAATAATTTCCACAAAACGAACATGAAATTGTGTGTAACACGAGCCAAGAATAGTGTTGTGTATACTGTAATCTAATACGGTGTTGTGTATAGTGCTAGCTAATTTTATTGTAGCGTACAACACAAGAAATAAATGAAATTAAAACGAATAAATCTCTAAAATCATGAGTTGTAACATTCAACTCCCCTTAAAATGAATTTGTCCCTCGAAATTCGTCTGGGTTATAAATGATTTACTACTTTAAAGATTGTTTCATAGAAACTCACATCTTAAAAAGGAATTCCAAAACTGAACATTTAAAACTAAATTTTGAATTGTAACAGTTACCCAAATTAACTAATCACCAGTTTTCCACATATGAGAACATAAGTGAAAATATGGATATGGAAGAAAAATCTAACCATCATGTTCTGATGAAGAGTGGTAGAGGACATGGCTATGAAAAATCCAACAATCACAAAGTCATAAATTTTTGACGATCTAAGGTACCATCTTATTCTTTGGATATATGTTCACTAGGACAACATTTTTCATTTTCAATATGATTTCCCTAAAGTCTAAGAACATGAATTAGAAGAAATAGTTACTTTATATCGATATAATGTCACCGTTTTTCGGGCCTTGAACAATTTCCACTTCTTCTCTTAATGAAATGAAGTTGAATTTTTCATTCGTGAAGTGTTAGGAGATCATGTGATAGAATGATGGGTCATTCAATATGTCTCAGAAAAAGGTTAGAAAAAGTTATCAAATATACATAAGTTCATCTATGGTGAGGTTAATCGTTTATTATTCCAAAAATGTACTTACACTTCATCTATCATACTGCTTAATAAAACTAGTTTCTACTAACCAGGGACTTCCTGTAGGCCAGTGGTAGGAAATAAAGGTTGGTCGCACTTCTGTTGTGGGTTCGATTCGCACAGCCTTGTCTGACATGATGGGTTGTCGCCCATCCTGCAGGTTGTCTGTTTTCTTAAACTACACTATTATAACATTCTATTAATAATATTGAAAAAAATGTCTAGCCATAAAAAATACTAACTCTTGTTTAACATAATCCATTCCAATTTTTATGCTTATCCAAAATACTTTTGTCCAAGCTCATTGTATAAAGAAAACAATTACTAAAAATGTCATATGCTGAGCTTTTGAATGCCATCATTTATCATATGATATATCTTGTTGGATACATTCCAGAAATGTGAATACCTTAATCATGTATTCTATTGAAAAATGACAACCCATTGAACCTTAGTGAAAACATGAATGCTGTCAAAATTTAACACTTTCCTCATACCAAAATCCCAAAATTTCTATTTACTCAAACCATAATATAACTTTGTCCTTATATCAGTCATGATCTCATCACATTTTTTTCATTATCCCTTCATTATGAACATATCTTATTCTTTCCAAAAATATTTCAATCACATTTCATGGTTACTGATGCCATTTATTTATGGAAAACCACAGTGGACCAATACATCGATATTCCATTATACCATAAAAGTACCTCAACAACATTATTCTTCAATACCAAAACATGAACACTTTAATCTATCATCTTCAATGATTGCAATGGAATAAGTCCTTCCTTGATTTATAAGTAACCTCTTAGGTCAGGGCACTGAGTTGGGCAATGCCCATGTTCTCCACATATACGACATTAGACTCCATAATAGTCTGTCACTCTATGATCATTTTCTCCACAATGATAACATATTCCCCTCCATTTGAGGTATTCCTCAAGGATCTACCTCTCTTATTTAGAAATATCAATCATCCATTGTCTATGCTTCTCAGCATGCGTACATGCAAAAAATTCCATCTTCCTCTTATTGGATGACTTAAGAATTGATCTAAAGTTCACCTTGTTAATCATATATCGAGATGACTGATTCGGCATAAACACAATATATTTCTCTCCAGGAATTACAAAATTTCGTATATCATAGTCACAAATTTCCCCATTGGAATTAATATTAACTGAATTCCTTCTCATTCCCTCTATTTACTAAGACTAGAAACCATAGTTTATGAAATAGTTAAAATATCGAGGAACTACATAATCAAAAGAAGTCACTTATGGGATGTCTAACTTATCAAAAATTCATTAATCCACGACACCTTACTGTAGGTTATTCATGATCGTCAACATAATTATAGGGCTCTAACCTGTACGTATACATAACCTTATGGACATCCCTAGTCATTCCTTAGAAATACTTATAGGGATCTTACTAATGTTTTCACATCCTTGTCTCCAAAGGTTAACTAAATCGAACATATGATACAAACTGTAGAGACCCAAAGTTTTATATACATGGAAATTACATTACTTTTTCAGAATTCTTAACACATAAAAAGCCAACACCAAAGGACCATAATAGTTTAGTGTATTTGGAAACTCGGAACAAAATCTTCTAATTGTGTTAAAAGATCTTCAACATCTCCCATAAAGAACTTCCCTTTTTTTCTTACCTAAAAACATTCATTATATCCTGGGGAAATGAATAAATATAAAGGGTGAGCTCAAATGCTCAGTAAGGTTAATCATGGAGAAAATAAAACTGACCATGTTCATTTGAACTTCAAAACATGAACATAATGTTTACACATCAAAATATTGATTTTTTAAATAATTCATGGTCATACGGAAGGTATAAGTCAAAAAGTAACATTAATCATGATAAAATAGCATTGGAATAAAACTTTTAATTGTGTAAAAACATTAAGCACATGATATGATTTCCATAGAAGCCAAGGGATTCCTACTAAGACCAACTTAGTGGACAAAGTCCATTTCTGAATCGAGTTCACTCCTCATTTCAGTCCTGTAACACAGACCCGAATACACTTACCATTCCAGCCTTGTCTATCTCATGAGATATAAATATTCAAACACTGCATTGGAGGGAGATATAGGTCCCACCCATCTCATAATGAAATCATTTTTACTTGTGCCACAACATAAACATAAACCATTCATCATAACCCAAAGAATAAAAATGGGTTTTATAATCATCATCCCTTCATAACATAATCCATATAAAACAAATGGATATCATTTCCTCATAATAAAATAAGAACCATGTAAATAATAGATACATTATACATGAAACATACACATATGAAATAGTTTCATCTTGGATAGAAGATGGTTTTGAAAAAACACGTGAAATGGATTCTTGAGGAAAATATCATTTCTTCTTCAAAATCATTATCGTTTTTTAAAATTCCATTAAATTTTAATATAAATGGATTTTGTTGAAAATATTAATGATATATTGTATAGTAATCTTCTTGAAAATAAAATGTTATGAAACCGTAAAAATCTGTTCATGTCGTATAAGTTAAAAAAACATTTCTCTCGTACTTTTTTCGGAAAAGTCATAAAGAACCTCGTATGGTTAACAAAAGAAAGATTCCTTCCATACGATGTGGTAAAAGTAAAAAAAAATGACATCAAACATACATTTAATAAAAGAAAACATTTTATGAAAACATTTTGATAACATATGGATATCGATAATAAACATAACCCCAGAAAATACTTACGAATAAACAATCTCGGATAAGAATTAGATTGGAATAATTATCCCTTACCTAAGGTCTGATATACTTCGTACGTATCTAAACCTCTTGTATAATAATTTAAATAATTTAATTGACTTATTACAGAATCATATTCATTTTTATGAACTCATATATGGTTTACTTATGACATTATATTACCCGTTGTTTTGTAAATTCCATGTTATAGCAGCGTTTTGGGTAAAATCGTTTCATTTATCGTACGTGTTTCGACTTGTTGTTCTAGATATTATTACTTATATACTGATTTAAATAATTTCAGAATGTAAAAAATTATATATATTTATATATAATATATATTTTCAGCATACACAGACACATATATATGATAGATTGATAAATGGAATGAAATACACCGTTCATGGAGACGGTAGGCTGTACGTACGCATGAACGATGTTTTCATTTCCTTGTTGAATTGAATGGAATTATGTAAATGACATAAATATATATATATACATAAATCCGGTATCATTATTATGTCATATATTTCATTTTTATTTATTATATATATATTATAATCATTCATGATTGGTTAACATGGAGAATGAATCTCATCGTGTCGTGGAGACAGTAGTCCGTACGTACGCATTAACGATGATATAATTCCCATGATCGTGGAATTGTATTGAAGTGTATGTATAATATTTCAGAATCAATATCACTTTACAATAATCAAATATAGTTATTTATATACACCATTATACCCATCCAAGTAAGGTGGTGGTCGAAAACAGAGTACACCACAGCGTAGAGATGGTATTCCGTATGTACGCACAAACGATGATTTCATTTTCTGTGGGATGGATAAGAGGGGAAATAGGGTTGTTTAATATTTATAATAACATATACGTATATAAGTAATACTGATGTTATTACGTTATAATGAATCAACTAAAGAAGAGGAAGTAGAAGAAGAAAGAAACTTGAAAGAGTCGGTAGAAGAGATTACATCTTCTTCGACGCACCTCCTTTAAACTTCTTATTAGGGCACGAGAGTTAGTCTTTTGAGAAGACCAGAACCTCTATTATGTTACTATAGAGGTTTAGAAGAGGAATTGGAAGGGTTTGGACGAGCAACAAGGCTCAAAAGGGTGTGAAGAAAAGAGGGAAGGGGTGCCCTTTTTATAAGGGAGGAGAGGGGCACCTTAGGAAAACTTAAAATATTATTTTATAATAAAGTCATATTCGGTTTTTAATATCTCAAAATTGATTTATTTAGAAGATAATTTGGGGATGGGTCGAAATCCTCTCAACCAATAGGTTTTATACATGATTAGGTTACTATTTTATCCTTATCATTTAGATTTAACTCTAAGTTAAATAATTTAACTTTTATAGTGTCTTTTTGTTTTTCTTACACTATATGGTTAACAAACATACTATAACAAGCCATAAAAACCCCAAGTCGTTAAATATTAATATATATATCCATATATAAGTCATTTGTCCAAACCATAGATTTTTAGGAATAAAATAAAAATTAATAATATAATATTTGTTTTTAAAACTATTTTATATCAATTTTGACACTATTTGGATCTTGATTTTTTGGGAAAATCATAACAGAATGATTAATTCAAACAAAGTTAATCAAATCAATAATAAAATGTCATATTAAAAATAAAATTAGTGTAATTCATAAAATGTCTAAAATTACATTAATTTAGGTATTTATAACATCAATTATGTTAATATTTCATTAATAAGGTAATTACTGCATCATCATTGTGTAATAAATAATTTAAATAATTTAATGTCTAATTTTTTTAAATAAAATACAATTATGTAGGGAATATTTTTATATTTCTAATGAATATTTATAGTCGAATTTATCTTATGTATATACCTATATTAATAATGTTTTAGTTATTAAACTTTGATTTTGACTATTTTAATTCTTCTTTAAATAAAATAATAATAAATGTCATAATCTAATAGAAGTGGACATAAAGGGCAATATTTTATCCCTAAGGTTGTTTTTGGTCGAACTACTCTTACCAGTTGAATTAGGACATGTGTTAGGGTAATAATAATATCATTTTTACCCTTAATTACCCTATTTACTTTTAATCGTGGTAAAAAAAGTAAAAACTTACTATTCACCAAAAATTATTTTTATCTTATTGAACCAAATTTTACTCTTTTATATTATCCCTTTCTCTCAGATTTTCAAAATTCCACTCACAGAAGCGGTAAAATTAAGTTTTATGTAAAATTACAAATGCTCCAAAGAGGTGGGTAAAAGACGGTCAAAAGTTCAATAAAACTTTTATATATCTATATTTATTATAAAATGACTCCAATGAATTACATTGAACATATATAGGTATTATGTTTCAATTTTGAACTAAAATAAATTTAAATAAAATAAATATTTATTTAAATAAAAAGTCGGTTTTTAAATATCAACCCGGTATTTTCACTATTCATCAAAAATTGAAAGTTTTCAGAAAAATACCAAAAATTCAACCTAGTCTAATTTCGATATTCTGAATCCAAAAAGGAAGTCAATTTTGAAAAATAAAATTTTAAAAAGTGGGTATTACTATTCAAAATGACTAGTTTATATAATATTTTAATAACATATCGTTGTTTAGCGAAACTCGGTATTGCGTACAACACATGCTATCGTGGAAGGTCGTGATTGCGTATAATGCAAGTCAAGTCTGGGATGTGTGTCGTGCAAGATCTATTTGGTGTTGCGTATAACATAATAAAAACTTATTTCATTTATACATTAAGAAAAATCTATACTTAATGTTCCATAAAATAATTTCCACAAAACAAACATGGAATTGTGTGTAACATGAGCCAAGAATAGTGTTGCTTATACTGCAAGCTAATACGATGTTGTGTATAGTGCAAGCTAATTTTGGTGTAGCGTACAATAGAAGACATTAATTAAATTAAAAAAATAATTCTCATAAAATCTCATGTTGTTACAGAACCCCAATGAAACATTGAAATCTAAACTTCCATTTAAATGATATAGAAAACCAACTACATTTTGAAGACCACAAAAAACCTACAAAACAATTGAAGTCTCTATAAACCCATCTAAAAATTAAAAATCATAAAATCATAAAATCCAAAGAGAAAACCCATAATCATAAAAGGAATTTATAACATATATAATAAAAAAACCATGAAGAAAATGAAACACCAATAAAACATACTAAATTAACAAATAATACATACAATACATCTATAAAATTGAAAAATCATAATCCACTATAGAGAATATAATTGTACACTAAATACCATGTGATTCCCCATATATTAATGACAAAAATTATAACATCTCCAAACAATGATATCTGATATTATCTATTCATAGACATTGAAATATCTAATGATGTATAATAAACATGAATACACATAAATATATTAAAAAATTGAAAAATATTTAATAAAAAACATAGAAACAATATAAATCCCTAAAATATTATATTCATCAACAACAAATATTTACATGCCCTAAAATGAAATTAGCACTATAGAAAACAATGGATAACTGAGTTAAATTTTTGAAGACTAGAGAAAAAAAATAAAAATTATAATTTTTTTAATAATCATATATATACTTAAAAAATGTTAAGATACATAATAACAGTAATGTTCTATCCAAAACATTTTGAAAATTTAAAAATATGTAAATGCATAAATAACATATAATGATTTTCAAAAATTTGTAAAAAATATATAAAATATTAAAAGCCCACAGATAAATCAGTAAAACAAAAAACCCTATTAAAAACCATTCATAACACATAAAAAAAATTAAACCACAAAAAATATATTGAATCTCATCTAAATAACTATGACAGCATTAAATTTGATGAAAACATGAAAACACTGAAGTCCATGAAAAAATTGAAACCCCTAAGAAGGACATAGAAATCCATGAAGTCAACATTATGTAAATATTAATAACAATGAGAGAATATTTAAAAACTATAATTTTTTTAAAACCCTTAAAATAGTTAATGAATCCTTAAACAAATAGGAAAATAACTTAAAACTACAAAAATATTAATAATACTTTCTAAATAGTGAAACACCTTCATAACATAGAAAATTTTTAAAAACCTAAAACATCTAGTCAATATACCTGAACGATATAACATATTAAAAAAATATATAAAAACTATAAAAATCATAAAAACAGTTATAACCTTATAATATATTTAAAAACCATGATAAATTTTTGAAATTAATGGAAATCCATGAAAAACTAATAAACTCATGATAAAAACATTACAAATATATGTATCCATAAACAAATGTGAAAATACATGAAACCACATAATAGATACCAAACAAAAAAAACAATGAAAAATACTAAAAACATGAAATAATTGAAAACCCTACATGGTAATAAATACCTAAGATGATTAACTGAATAACATGAAAAACATAATAATATAAGAATTCCATTAATCATTGATTGGAATTGAATTCATTGGAAATTATATAAAACCATAAATATTTATAACACCATAGAAAAGTAATAAAAACCATAAAAACCCTTGAAAAATATTAAGATCATTAAATTCGTTTATTAATAAGAAACTAGAATGTAACCCATTTAAATCCCAAATTCCCCAATAACCCTAAAAACATGGACAAATTAAAAACCTCTTCACAATGAAATAAGCCCCATAAAAACCATAATACAACTTTAGAACACTAACCATGCCTAAAAAATATAATAACAATTTGGAATAAATCACATGAAAAATGCATAACACCATGAAATCTACGATCAAATAAAATAAAATGAAAAAAATGTTTAAAACCCTTTAAAAAAATTTGAGAAATTATAGAAGTGAATAAATTCCCAAAAACATTAAAACCCACTAAAAATCCTATAAAAACTAAACAAATTACTAAAATACATGATCAACGATTGAAAACCAATATCCCCCAGAAAAATAAATATAGTAATGAAAACCTATAGAACCCCATAAATATAATTAGATACCCATTAAAAAATAAGTCCATGTAATCCATAGACTCCAACAGACAACCATTTGATATCCTGATAAGTTATTTATACAAGGAATAATATGATCGCCACTCAAAATCATCAAACATCTATGAAAACATAAAATACCACTCAATAACCCTATAATTCTATTGAATATTATTAATACCTTAGATATTGATTTAACTGTCATAAACCCCATTATAACTCCTAAAATCCATCAAACCTAAGAAATCATTGTAATCCCATGATAAAAAAATAAGAAACATGAAAATATATAATAAAATATTAGAATCTCTTAAAAGCATGAAACATAAAAAATATCATCAAATGAAATAGAAAACCATGAAATACTAAAACCAACATAATAACATTGAAAAATTTTAAAAAAAAATTAAAAATTATGTAAATCCTAAAAAATATAAAGTTAATAAGGACACTAAATATCATAAAAACATTATACATATACTATCAACACGAATAACCCAAGATTTCATTAGAAATTTTAGGAACATTTGAAAAACCAACAAAATTATGGCAACAATGAATAGCCATAGTTTCCAACCTAAATAAAATCATGATTATTTAATTATTGAAAATGTATAAAAATAAATGAAAATCATTGAATAACTTAAAACCCCCAAAACATTGTGAAATATTTCAACTCATCGGGAAACCAATGACATCCCTATAAAGTAATTAATACCAATAAATATATATTAAATCCTAATAAATTTGAAAAACATCGATGTGAGTAAAAATATTCAAATCTAGCAAAACACATATATCATAAAATAATAAATATCATGAATGCCACAAAAAATCCTTAAAAACCACAAATATCCCTGACAATCTTTTGATATCCCATAATATGTTTGAAAAATACTTATATTTTTTTAAATCCATCAAAATACATGATAACCACAAAAAACTGAGGAATATTCCAAAAATTAAATTTAAACACTATAAATTCGTATAGAACAAATGAAATTCATTAGAATAAACTAGAATACACTATAAGACAAGAAACAATAGCATAATATTTGATAAATCCCATGAAAACTCATAGATAAGATTTTAAATACCATGGAAATAATGAGAAACCATTATTAAATTTAAATTAAAAAAAACATAAAAATATTAGTAAAATGTATAAAAACATTAAAATGATTAAAAACAATCAAAATTTTTGTATTCATGAAAAAAATGATAAACAAGGAAACCACATAAATTTGTTGAAAAACTTGGACATCTGAAAAATTCTGAAAATAGATGAAAAATCATTTAATTCTATTGAAATCCAGAAAAACAATAAATATTATTAATGAACTGTAAATTCATGAAAACCATTAGAAGCCTAAAATATTAATAATAACCATGAAAAACTTTATAACCCAATGAAATCCATTAAATTCATTAAAGAAACCCCTAGAAGAATTTTATTAATATTGAAAACCCTTGAAAACCATTAACATATTTGAAAAGATAGAAAAATGAATAGAGGTTCTCCTAAACCACTGAAAAAATTATGAACACCCCAAAATGTAAAGAATATGTATAAAATCATAAACTCACTTATACCTCAAACAATAATAAAAGATCTTAAAAATAAATAAAACTAATAAAAATACCTATAATAATATGGAAAATATAAAAACAATGGAAAACAAAAACCAAAAAATATTATAGTAAAAAAATACCATTAGAAATGATGAAATAATCAAGAAAATGTTAATATCAATTAAAGTATTTAAAAACAATAAAACTCTTGAATAATATAAAAATAACTAAAAATCACCTAAAAACATCTATGACTTTTCAAATCGTTATAATATATGGTAAAAAGAAGGAAAACCGAAAAAACCAATAACAATAATGAATACCACCTAATTAGATTAAAATAGTGAACTTCAATTAAAAACATAAATAACCACCTTAAAGGTAAAAAACACATGAACAATATTTCAAAACTAAAACCATTATAAATTGGATACTTTTAAAAATTCCAAAAAATGAAGAAAAATCATAAAACACTCAAAAACCATGATATTTGTTCGAAAACACTAAAAAATTAAAACCCATAAAAACACTAAATTGGAATTATACCATATATAACACATCAAAAACTTAATATCTCTAAAAAATAATAACATTTTAAAAATTATTAAAAATCAGGAAATAAATTGAAAAACTGTAAAAAATTTATTATATATAAAAAAACAATGGAAAAAATTGAAAACACCAAAAAGCCCTTAAAATCTTATGAAACCCTATATTTTTTTGAAACCCTGATATAATATTTATAAACCGTTTAAATTCCAAAAACCCTAATTACAATAATAATAAAAACCCATCAAACACACGAATTACATTAAAAAATCATACCCTTTATTGAGAATTATTATAATAGTTGGTGGTGTACATATCAAATTTAGAGATAATGAAAATTAAAAATTAATAAGACTTGGTCAAATCAAAAACCATAATTTTATAATTATTTCAATAGTCTATTTTATAAATTATATAGTTCATTATTCTATTAGTATCTCAAATTATTTTAATTGTGGTTACTATGTTTAAATTTAAAATAGTAATCATAAAATTTATGATTATATACATACATTAGGGTGTACGTATTTATTTAATTAAATGTTTTATGAAGATGACGTATATTCCTTTTTTTCTATCAATATTTTTTTGATTTTGTTCCATTCAAAAGAAATCTCGGCTTCATAATATGAGAATGGGACACCAAAAATATACACTCTCTTGGAATTCTAACTATGATATCATCAGTTATATATCATCCCAAACTATTATTATCAACACTCAATGTTAGAAACCAATATCAAAATGGAAAAAAAACATAATATCTCTTTTAAATATAAGTAAATTATTTCTAACTCTCAAACCCAAGAATATGTTAACATGGACATTTACGGGTATTCCATGTTCTTAATATTATATTTGAATCATTTTATTATGTTAAAAAATCACAATATCATTGATACAATTAGTTATTCTTTCTTAGAAAAAAAGTGATGGTCTTTCCTATTTCTAAAAAATAGGAAAAAATAAATGCATAATTACTATTAATACATTATAAAGTGATCATGGACAAGACATTGATAATCATGAAATGAAATATTTATTGTCACAATTTGGATACAATCCTATATTTTCTACACCTATGTCTCTCTAGTAAAATAGTTATCTTGAATGAAAAAATAGGTCTCTTTGAGTGATGGATAAAACTGGTTATACTGAGTATAATCAAACTACTTATTTATATGAAGATGATTTCCTTAAAAACTTCCACATTATCCATTATGTACTCATTAAAATATATTTAATAGGAACCCCATATAAATTTTTAAATGTGGTAAAATCAATTGTTAATTACATAAGAGTTTTGGGCTAGAAGGCCTTTATTCTCAACACAATGGAATGTTTAGGAAAATTTTAATCCAAAAGTGATTAATGAATTTTCATTAGTAATTAGTCCTCTAATAATTAATATATAGTACTCAATAAAGGAATGATAATTTTGGACATATTTGTTCATAAATTTTTATTTAAAAAGATATATATAATCCTTTACACCTTTAGAGAAATGTAAGGATGATATTTTTTTCATAAATATCAATACCTCAACTGATCGTAATACTTTTTTTTGTAAATCACGTGAATTGAAAAATATCTATCAGAGTAAACATTTTTGAACATAGCCTAAACGATGTAAATTATGTTTTATGAACTTCCATGACAAGATCAACTAACATAGACAACATGTTACATACTATTATATGACATCTAAATAGAGAAACCTAGAATAAAGAATCTATTAGAAACCATGATGAATATAAAGACTTATTATCATGACAAGAAAACAATAATTTCACTTCACCTCAAGATGATTATTTATGGTAAATGGTTGTTCTATGAGAGTTAATATTAATTAAAATAATAATATTCACTGAGATACTACAATAAGCTAAACAATTTGTTGCCTTTTTCCCTATCAGGATGTTTTGAAACAATGTCGATGAGCATAGAATAATAATAATAATAATATTTCTATTTGGTACAAAATAAAAATTTCTTGAATAAGGTATTGACTATGATTGAATAAGGATGTTGTATTTGTGTACTTGTAACATATTATGGTTAATGTATTAAAATTTTGTATGCATGTTTTTATATGAATAATTATGGTCTGTTTCATATTTTCATATGATGGATGCATTGGATTTAGTATGTGATAGGTGGGGTCTTCTATGGACCCTCGATGTATGAGTAGGTCTAATGAGAAAAATTATATTCTTTTCACATATATTTGATAGTACTCTAATTGTCTTGGAATGAGTCCTTGATGGTTTTTTATGATATCATACATTATGTATTTTATCATTGTGAAATTAGTTATTGATATTATACATGATAATTTGAAATGTAGAATATCCATGTCAATGTTTGAATATAATTATTTGTCTTATTGTTTTGATAATATACAATATATAACATTTAATAGGATTTTATTTTAATTTTATATCATTCCAAAAAATATTATTATAATTTGTGAAATAATATACTATAATGTGTACCATTATTAAGAATAAAATATTACCCATTTTTTAATATTTATTTTCCCAGGATTCCAAAATGTGTATTATGATTAATATAAAAGTATAGTCTTGGAGAATAATGGTGTTCTCAAAGGATTATAAATTTTTTATTTTATGTTTCAAATTGTAATGTAATTTTTGTATATGTGATCTATTTTCAAATATTACTAAACCTACCGGTCCGTAAGGATATTATTCCTTGTAATCAAGACAATGTATTAAAATAATACACCATTGAAGGGCTTTTAGGGTCAGGGAGTTATAGTTGGTATCAATACAATATTGGAAACAATGATGGAAATATATTTAGAAAACATTGTTTAGGGAACATAAACCTATGATAAACATTGAACGTATGTATAGAAAAACATCCTAGAAATTTCATTATATAGAGATTATGTTGGTATTCCTAGAATATATTTTCATGTATTGACACTACAATTGGATGTAGTTGTGGAATATATATTCATAGGAGAAATAACTGTGAAATGATTTTATGAACATGACTTGCAGTAAACTAGTACACAACAATGGTACATACTATACACCTAGTTTGACAGTCCAAGGGGATATTCTGAGGAAAATTCACATATTATTTACGAATTGTTATGATGTATTTTATGGTAATTATGTCCCCATTTAAACTATTTTATAATTATGTGACTAGATATGTATAAATATTCAATTAATTCATAACATATTTCCTTATTTACAATATACATTATGATATGATCTACAATAGTGTATGTATTCACATAGAAATAATGCCCAATATAAGGAATGAGAAATACAAAAATACACATGATTATATGAGTAAGAAGTATTATATCATTCATGTTCATAAGTCAAAATTTCTAAGGGAAATATTCTCCCACAAATTATCATCATTTGAAAAAATATTATCATGTGTTAGTAAGATTAGTAAATAATTCAATTAGTCTTATGTATTTGAAGTGTATGAAAAGAATAAGTGGATGGAAGAGAAAAATACTGATAATGGGAAGAAGGGAATGATTGGTTTTCTATCTTGTGATAACTATGGAAAGAATCATCCTAGTATATGATTGAATGGAATGAGATTTTGTTATATGTGTGAATAAAAATGAGAAATTTCATTTGATTTAAAGGTTACAAAAAAAATGTTTCCAATGTAAAATGATACATCTACAATGTGATGAGACACAATATGAATCAATATACCAATCGTCAATGTATACACATACAATTATATTGGATAATAATATTATTATGATAATACCAAAGATAAATAGGAATGATTAATGTGATTATGTAGTTATAGAAGAATTATGTAATTTGAGTATTGTTACATTCATGATGAGGTTATATATATTATGGAGGTAAATAAGGATTTAAATTTTATACTATTTCATTTAGAATTTGTTATTGTGTGGTACCATGTAAAGTTACACAGTTGTAGGTTAATTTTTTTTTTAAAATATATAGTTGAGGGAATGTTAAACCTAAATATATCTATGATAATGATTTTAGAATAATGAGATGATTGATTTGGATAATGTATATTTCATATTATTGAATACATTATGATTGACTAATAGTCTATTTTTTCCGCTATTTTTTCTGTTTAAAACATTTTTAATTTCAGGATTATATCCAATATTATTTATTTTACATAAGGAATAAGGAAGCATAATCACATTCAATTAGTTTTTTATGATAATTCAAATTATTAACATGTTTTTTATAATACATGATTAAAGTATTAAATTTTTTATGTGATGAAAAGTTTTACATTATATTATGTAAACTTTCTTATTTTTTGATAGTTAGTATTCACAAATTCATTTTTCGATATGTCAAATTGTTGTAATGGATAAAGATATAAATTGGATAGTTTTGTTTAAGTTTTAAACATTTCATAAGATTAATTTTGGAATTATATAATAATATAGTTTTAATAAATTTAAAACCCAAAGTTTAGGTGACAACACATCACTTTAGACAAGCCTATGGTAATTGAACCCACAACCAATGTGGGACAAGGATTTGCCACTAACACTCGTCTACTTTATGTCAAGGTTTTTAAAACATTTTTGTATATAAATTATTTTAATGATTAAGTTTAAATTTATTTTTTAGTACCTATACAATTAAGTTAAATAAAATATTTTTGAAATTTTATTATCTTTTTAAGGATATATGAGTTTTTTTATATTATTTATTTCATGGATAGAACTATATATAGCTTGTAATCTAGATTCCATTAATTCTTATTCTATAAAGTAAATTAATTACTAATATATAGGTAAATGATATTGAAACCAAAAATGGTTTCCAAGTACTTTTCTTTGTGATTAAATAAATGGACCCACTGATCATTGAAGATTTATAGATTTGTGGTTGTTCACTTTTTCCTAATCTTCTTCTCAATCACCATTCATCAGAACAAGACTCTTACATTTTCATTCATTTCCATGTTTTCATGTATGAAACCCTATTATGTGTTATCTATAGTGACCCTTGTACTTACCAATATTTTAAAATAGAGGTCTCATTAATCCATTACGGATTTGGGATTTCAATAATTATATATTTAAAAGTCCAACCCATAGATTATGATTTATATTTTAAATTATAAGGAAATAATTTATTGAGGGGGGGGGGACTGTGACACACAAATACTTCACGGTACCTTATCATGAATTGCTTTTGTTTCACAGAACACTGACTTGTCTTGTGTAACATTAAAGATATATTTTCTATGAAACAACAATTTAGTGCTAATATTATTTAAATTATATAATTATTACATATTTATTATATATAATAATATAAATAGTAATTAATAATTTTTAAATGTTAATTATAATGTTTTAATGTAAATAAAACATATTTATAATGAAATATATATGTTTGGGTAAAATAGTGAAATATTTAGAAATTCTCTATTCTTGAAGGAACTACTTTTTATGTCCTTTTTTAAAAATTAAAAAATATAATTTTAGACACTATTAGTAAGTTTATTTGGTAAATTAAACATCATTTTTCAATTTAGAATATAAAAATTATCTTAGATGTAATTTTTTGTACATTTCTGAAAACATTCACTTTTTTATGAATAATTAAAGTCACTGAATTATTATTAAAAGATCAACTATTCATTTAAATAATTAGTTTAAACTAAATTTATTTTAATGTAACCATAGATAACTAATACATATATTACCCTATATTTGGTTATTGGAATTATTTCTATAATATAATTATATATACAATATCATTGATCTTTTTAAATTTATTTACCCACTTTATTATTTTAGTATTAAACGTAATTTTACGACATCCTTGAATTAAATTTTGAAAAAAGTACAGAAATGGTTTTCATAAGTATGAAAAAAATTTTCTAAAAAGATTAATATAATATTTGGTGAATATTAAATTATGATTTTTATTTACCACACTTAATGGCAAATATGGTATTTAAAGGTAAAAATAATATTATAATAATATAAAATTACCCAAACACTTGTCATAATTTTATTTGATATGAATTGTTCGACCCAAAAAATCTTTAGGTTATAAATATATTCCCTTTTTAGAAACATGTTTTAAATTCAAACATTAAGTATATTAAATTTAAAGAAGAGTCAAAAATGTCATATTCAAATTTAAAAAAATATTTTATTATCAATATGAGTTTATATATTTGATATGGTCTACTATAAATATTATTTAAAAATATAAAATAAATTCTACATCATGATAAATTATTTATTATTTTTATACATTAAATATATAATTCAAATGGTAAAACCATGATGAGTTAGTAATTGATTAATTAATTAAGATATTAAAAAAATGATATTAAATATAAAAAAATATTATTTTACATAATTAATGACATAAAATACTTTTATAGATATATTATTAGTGTTAGTGAATTATTTTAACTGCTGGTTAGATGTTATCATGTTGGTTTTGTATTTCTATTAAAATATAAATAATCAACTGTATTAAAATTGACAGAAATTATATTTTAAAATAAATTCTATTTTATTAAATAGTATATAAGTTATAAAAAAATATGGATCTTCCTACTAACATGGATAAATTCAAATACTTCATAAATTTTCTAATTTCGATTCATTTTTTTTATTTTGACTCTATTAAAGTTAATGAGTTAAAAAAAGATGACACAGAAAGAGATAAATTGTTTACTAAAGTGATAAATACAATAGATAAGGTTATTTTTATGAAATAAATATGGATGAAATTATTTTTTTG
Organism: Viscum album; assembly: GCA_963277665.1. Taxonomy (NCBI): domain Eukaryota; kingdom Viridiplantae; phylum Streptophyta; class Magnoliopsida; order Santalales; family Viscaceae; genus Viscum; species Viscum album. The sequence continues at coordinate 1,814,506,144 of OY728164.1, read as the reverse complement.
ATAGGATTTAGATTCCTAATCATCTAATATATCAAATAAATCAATTTAGATCTTTTTGAAACCGAAAATAAATTTATAATAAATTAATATTTTATGATCATCCAAAAGTGCCCCTCACCACTCTTATAAAAAGAAAATTTTCATTCTCTTTATTTATCACCTCAAAATCTATTTGGCATAAGCTAACCCTACCGATTTCCTCTCCCAACATCAATAAATTCATCATATAGGAAATAATTTGTGCATAAAATTTTTTAGTAAGTTTTTTTTTGTGAAAATCAAAAAGATATACCCGAAATGAGGTAATTGTTATAACACCTCATTCATTATTCTTTTCTTCTTCTACATCATATTCCTCTATTTATTATAAAATAAATTAACATGTAAAACATATGATACATAATAATTTGCTTTAATTATTATGGGATATAAATATTCCTCATTTTACCCACCCTATATGAAACAATGTCACCATGGGTGCTTATATACGGCTTACCATCTCCACATTGTGGTGTAAACTTTTTTTGGTAGATTTTATTTCTATAGGTATAAAAAATAATATTATGGATGTAAATAATAAAAATATAATTACATTGTTACTGTAAAATTTATATTCTATGAAATTCCAAACCATTTAATCATTAAAGAAAATGATAATGTCTCTCGTGCATAAGTATGACTTACCACCTCCATGACGCGATGAGATTATTCCTCCACATTCACCATTAAAGAATTACTATAATAATTATATATTATTAATAATTATTAAATATATTACATTATAATTCTACAATATACATATATATATTTATATATATATATTTCATTCACCTGATTTCATTAGATATAAAAAGAAAATTAAAACAACATATGTGCCTATGTAGGACCTACCATCTCAATGAAAGGTGTATTCAATTTCATATATCTATTTATTATGTATATATTTATATTCTATATATATATGAAATATAAATCATTCTATAAATTCTATAATTATTTTAATAATGATCTATATAATATGATTATTAATAACAAGTCAAAACACGTTTGATAAAGATAATGTTTATAACCTAAAATGATACCTCAACTTGTAAATTGCTAATAAACCTATAATATAAAGTCAAAATGGAGCATACATGATATCATAAATTTTATTATAACTCTTTTTGAAGATAATAATATTTTATGAACCATTTTATAGTAGTTTCAGACACACACAAAGAGTATCATACCTAAGGTAATGAAATTTCATCTCAATTATATGATAAGGTATTTATATTACATATGATTATTTGACTAGTAGAATATCCATGTGAATGTTTAAATGGAATTATTTTATTTATTCATTAAATATTATATTGTAGGTAATGTTTAAATGTCATGTGTTTTAATTTTATACCTTTCTTTAATATTTTATTCTTATTTATGGAAGTATCTATTCTATTGAATAACCTTACTTAGAATCTCAACACACCACTTTCTTGGGTTTTATTTTCCCAGGATACCAAAAAAGTGTATTATGATTTATATGCTAGGTTATTCAAAGAGAATAATTGTGTTCTGAAATGATTTTCAATGTTGTGTTTTATGCATTGAATTTTAATGTATTGTTAATGTATTTAATATATTTTACAAAATTGATAAACTGATTGTACATTTGGGATTTGATTCCTTGTAATCATTCAAATGTATTGAACTAATGCACTAGCTTTGGGCTTCTGGGTGTGGGGAGTTACAATTGGTAACAGATAAATTTTCACAACAATCTGGGAAATTGATTTAGAAATCATAGATTTGGGGTCATAATCCTAAAATAGGCATTGATGATTAGTATATAGAAATAATGTAAATTTTTTGGTAATTTAGTGATTATGTTGGTGTTCCTAGAAAATACATTCCATCCTAGATACTACAAGTGGACATGGTTCTAGAAAAGATATACCTAGGTCTAATAACTCATACAAGGTGTTATGAGAATAACTCAGGGTAACCTAATACCTGACAATGTTCCTTAATATTCATCTCATATGTCACTTCTTGCGGATATGCTTAGGATATTTCACATTTTCTTTACAAACTATTATGAAGGATTTATGAACAAATATGTCTCCAAGGAGGCCATTTTAACGATTATTAGAATAGATACATGTAAATATTAAATTAGTGAATAGTATTTTTCATGTTTTTGGATTATAATGTACAATATGATCTAACTTAGTTTAGGTCGTCATTTTGACATAGTTCCTAGTTGAAGAAATGAGAACTCCACCAACATACATGATCTATAGACTATGGAGGATCATATATATATTTTAATCAAACATTTTTAATGAAAATAGTCTCCCGCGTATTCTTATCATATGAAGAAATATTATCATTTGTTATTAAGATAAGGAAATAAATTTCCAAGTCTTATGTCTTTGAACAAATGAAAAATAATAATAGCATGAAAGAGAAGACTATTAATAAATGGAATAAAGGAAACAATGATTTCCCAACATGTGACAACTAAGGAAAGAATCAGCCTTTTAAATGCTTGAAGGGAATGTGAGTTTTTTAAAACTGAGGAGAAAAGGATTGAAATGTATAATGAGTCATCATCAAGGATATGGGAAACAATGTGAATAGATTTCCAAAATGTCAGAGTATTCCCTGGATGATTATATTTGATAATAATAATGTAATGATACTACAATAGATGAACAAGAAAAATTTATTTTGTTATGTTGTTATTAAAGAATTGTATCATATTAGTATTCAATAAATGATGGAAATGTTATATGAATTTTGATAATAAATTAGGATTTTACCGTTCTATTATTTAATTATGGATTTGAGATTGTATAGTACAGCGTAAAGTGATAAAATTTTACATTAAGAATATTATAGAAATAAAGTTTGAGGGAATGATAACCCTAAATATGTTTGAGATAATTATGTTGTAATAAAGAGAATATTTGTTTGGATAAATAATATTGAATATTATTATGTACCTTGGAATTGAGTAATGGTCTATTAAATCCATAATTTTTAGTGTTAATAACATTTTTTGATTTAAGAAGTATATCTAGTAGATTATGTTTTTCATAATGAAGAAGGAAGAATAGACTTATTCAAATAGGGTTTTATGGTAATTTAGGGTATTATCATGTTTTTTTAAAATACATAATATAATTACTCACATTCTAGTTATGTGAAAAAAAAGAACTGCATTATGTAATATGACCCTCCGTATAATTTTTAGACAATGAGTTTATGAAATATTGTATTGGATAAGTATAATGGTCGGAATGAAATAATTTAAACAATGGATAGTATTGTTTAAGGATAAAACATTTCAAAATATTTTTTTATGAATATTATAATATTATAGTTTTAATAAAAATACAACCCTAAGGTTATGTGATAACATATTATGCTAGACAAGGCAATGGGAATTGAATTCACAATATAAGTGAGATGAGTATTTATATCCTACCACTAGATTATGTGATGTATTGTTTTGTATAACGTAGTATTTTTTATTTTCTGACATATAAATCATAAATTCATTTTTGGAACATAGTACAATTAAGATAAATTGAATATGTTTTGAATTTTATTATATTTCGGAGAGATAAATGAGTTTGTGGTAGAAATTATTTAATGGATGGAATTGTACATGTCAAGTATGTATGATTAGATTTATTATTACTCTACTAATTAAATTAATTATTATGATAAAGGGAATGGATCTAAAAACTTGAAATTTTTTCTTTTTTAATTTCTTTTTTTATGAATCAAATCGACCCTTGGACAATCATAGATTTATAGTTTGGTGGTTGATTACCTTTTTGTAATCATGTTCTATATCATTATCCATCAAGACTTTATGGTTACATTTTATATTATGTACATATTTTCCTACATTGAACCCTAGTATGTGTTATCCCTAGTGACCTTTGTACTTCCCATTTTTTTAAAATAGAGGTCTCATTAATCTATTTATTATGTGGGATTTAATTAATATTAATTTTAAAAGTAAAACCCATATATTTATATTATGAGTCTATATTGTGAGGATGAAATTTATTAAATGTGGGGAAAATTTTACTCCCATATATTTAATAGTATTTTATCATTAATAGCTTATGTTTCACACAACACGAACTTGCCTTATTTAACATGCAAGAATGAGTTTATGCGAAACAACGCTTTAATGTTAAAATTATTTAAATTATATATTAATAAAATATACCTTAAATATATTATAATAAATTTTAATAAGTAATATATAAATGTTATTTATAATTTATCAAATAAAAACAATTTAATGAAATATTAATGTTTGGGTAAAATATTTATATGTTTTGAAATACAACATTTTCAGGGGAACCACTTTTAATTGATTTTTGTGAAAAATAATAAAATTAAATCAATACACTCTTATAAATTTAATTTATTATAAAATACGTTAATTTTGATTTCATATTATCAAGATTATCCTAGGATGAAATATTTGTCTCTGAAAACTGATATTTTTTATGAATAGTAAAAAACATAGCATTATTGTCAAAAACTCAACTCTTTCAATTAAATAATTATATTTAAATTTATTTTTAAGTAAAATAATATCAATAATATATATTAACATGTTTAATGTCATTATAATCAATTTTATAACATAATTATATATAAACATTCATTAAACATTTTTAACGTATTTTTACATGCCTACTACACAAATTTATAGATTAAAATTAAACAAAATTTTATGGATTATATGAATTTAATATTAAAAAATGGAAATACATGGTTGTAATCAGTAGGAAAAATTTATACTAATAGGATCAAAACAATTTTTGGTGTATAATATCTTGTGAATTTTATTTTCCACCTTTAAAGATAACTAGGGTAATTGAAGGTAAACATTATTATTATAATATAAAATTTCACTAAGACTTTCCCAAATTTAATTCGATAAGTATTGTATGACCCAAAAAAACATTCCGTCAATATTATTATCCTTTTTAAGCCATGTGTGTCAGATTAGGACATTTTTTATATTCTATTTAAAGAATAATAAAAAATGTCATATTCAAAGTTAAACAATTTTTTTTTAATATGAGGTCATATAAGTTATTTGGTTCACTATAAAAATTATTTTGAAAGATAATAAATTTATATAAATCATTATTATTTATTTAAATTTTTTTGTCCATACATAAATAAATTAAATTGTGATGCAATGATGATGCAATTATTGTATAAATAATTTAGACATCAAATAAATGATATTAAAAATATTAATATAAATATAATATAACTTAACTAATTACATAAACTAATTTCATAGCTAACATAAGAAAATTTAATGAAAATTTTTTGGAATTGTTTCATTGTTATTACGTTGGATTGATAATTTTTAAATCTGCATATATTGAATAGTCTAAAAATAAGAAGAAATGATATTTTCAAATAGATACTATATAATTAAATAATATAAATGTTATAAAAATATAAGGTTCAACAAAATAATTTTTATAATTTCAATTATGCCACAAATTATACAATTGTTGTTTTTTGGCATTTAATAATAACAATATTGCATATATAGTTTAATGATACATTAAGACAAAGTAAGAATAAAACTGTTTAACTATGTGTTATATCCAAATGATATGGCTAATTATATGGCATAAAAATGTAAAAAATTCATTGTTTTATAGGATTTATACCCATACTCATATTTTACATTAAATAAATCAATTTTTATGTATTATAAATTTAATGTCAATTTACAATAAATTTAAATTTTTATGATCTTCTAAAATAGTCCCTCAACTCTCTTATAAAAGCGAAATTTTCTTTATCTTTAATTCATTACAACAAAAAACATTAACATTGAAAAACCCTATCCTGATCCCATCCAAACCTCTGTAAATTCATCTTATAGGCCATAATTTTGGCATAAATACCTCATATGGTGTCCTTTTGTGAAAATCGGAAGGAGATACTAGATAAGAGGTGATTGTTTTATCATCTCTTCAAATTTTCATTTATTCTTCTACTTAATTTTAATATTCTTTCTATATTAAAGTAATAACTACCTAATCCAATATATGATAAGGTGTTTTTATTATTATGGGAAAAACATATTCCTAATTTCAATAAACCTACAAAAAACAATATCACCATGCGTGTGTACGTACGACTTTTGGTCTCCACACCATGTGGTTAATTATTTTACACCTATACTATATTTATATGGGTACAATGATGAATTTAAAATATTTGAATAATAAAAATAAGATTGTAATGTTTCAATAAAATCATATTGTATCCAATAACAAAAAATTTTACATTTATGGAAATTATACTATCGCACGTGCATACGTATGGCTTACCTTCTCCACAATGAGATGGAATTAATATTCCACATTCACTATTCAAGAATTAATATAGAAAATATATATTATTAATAATTATTAAATATGTAAAATTATAATTATACTATAATAATGATATATATATATGTATATACTATTCACTTACATCAAATAAATATGATAATAAAATAGAAAAAACATTCATGTGTATTTACGACCTACCATCTCCAAAAAAGGTGTATTTAACTTCATATATCTATCAGTTTTGTATATTTATAGTCTAAATATTTAATAAATATAAATCATTTTATATATAATGGTATTAAATAAATAATAAACTATGTAATATAATATAGAGTAAGAATTCAAAACACAAACGATAAAGAAACAGATTGTTACCCGAAATGTTTCTCTAACATGAACATTATTAATAAAATTGAAATATAATGTCATAAAAGAATCATATATGATAAACATACATATAATTATGGTTCAGGTTTAAGTTTATAATTTTTTTATAACTATAGTAAAAGAGTTTTAGACACTTATAAAGAGTATTAGACCTATGGTAATGGAATTTTTCTCACTTTTAATTTCCATGAGAGGTAATACATTATCACAACAATTGTCTAATATGTCGTATATGTACTATCCCTATTATATTTAATTTGACATATAATTTTACCTTATTAGTTTTAGTAATTAATTTACTGATATTGAGCTTATTAGTTAAATCTTCTTGGTGATATGAGAATCTTTGAATGTTTAATGAATTATTCTTTTATCCATTTCAATATTCATGACATTATCATAAAAAGTTATTTATATGTATATAAAGGATCATAAATAAAATTATATATATAATTTTATTTCCATCCAAATTTTTTCAAAAGTAAATATTTCTATGGTTTTTATGTAAGGGTTAATTTTATAATCTCATTATTATCCGAGGTTGTTTATATATATGTGTGTATTTACTAAGACATATTTATTATACATGTCCATGTTACAGAAATATAAACATAAAAATATCTTTTCTATTTTTCTAATGATTTTTTATGTCATTTATACCAATTTTTTAATTTTTATATTTTTTTTAAATTAATCACTCTGTAATTTTCCATACAATGTGCTTTGTGACCTTTTCAACCAAATAAGAAAGGAATGCTTTTTAAAATTATACAGCGTGAGAAACGTTTTCTGCTATTATGTAAAATTTCCATTTTGAAGCATCCATTACAAAATTAGAAGGTTATTATTAAAATAAATGTTATTATTTATAATTGTGATGGATTTTAAATTATTTTACACTAAAAAAGGATATTTATATCAATGATTTTTAATGATTTTATTAGTTTTTTTTATATATGTAAATATCATTTGTTTGATTTAATTATTGATAAAGGTTGTATTATTATAATACAATATTCTATATTGTATCGAATTTTATATGATATGTTTAACCAGGATGTGTTTTTTATACTACCCATGGTTTATGGTTAATGTACTAACATTTTATTCTCTACTTTTAATACAAATGATTATGTTTTTTTCACCCTTTTCATATGAAGATTCATATGACATGGTAAGTGATATGTGGGGTATAATATATCCCCAATATGAATGGCTATGTCTCATTATAAAATTCAGTTTCTTAGAATAAGGAACTGACAGTACGTTAATGGTCTTAGAACAAGGCCTTGACTGTTTGGTTATTATGTTCGAAATTATGCATTTCGTTAATATGATATTAGTTACATGGTATTACATCTTATTATTTGACTATTAGAATATACATGTGACTTTTTAAATAGAATTATATGATTTATTATATCCATATTATACTAAAGGTAATGTTTCCAAGGCTTTTTTTTAATTTTATACCTTTAAATAAAATTTTATGCTTATTTATAAAAGATTCTATTGTATTGTTTTACATTACAATGCTTATCATCAAACCCATTTATTCTATTTTAATTTAATAGGATTTATAGAAGTGTATTATGCTTTATATTCATGGTTATTAACGGATTATTATTGTGTTCTCAATGTATTATCAATGTTGTATTTTTTGTTTTTAATTTTAATGTAATCATCATATATGTAACATATTTTTGTAGACTGCTAAACTATTTGGTCCATTGGGATTTGATTCCCTGTAATCAAGACAATGTATTAAAATAATTAATAAGATATAAGCATGTGGAGTTTGGGAGTTACATTGGGGATATGATATTTGAATTCATTGGAACTTAACATCATTTTTCTCACATATTTACAAAGCCATTGAATATTGAGATATTTAATTATATCACACATGATCTAGGAATGATGAATTACAAAAAAAATACCTAATCGATTTATAACACTTTTATTTGTATAAAATGATTTTATAATTGTTTTTCATTTTTATATATTTGGTTTTTCATTATGAATCCATGAAGTTTAATTTACACTTTTAGTTAAGTGAACATTTATTTTTAGTCATGCAGTTATTTTTGATATTATGAATAGTTATTCATGTGTTAACTGTACATATCATGAATATTGGGTAACTATATGGACCATGAAATTTTAATCATATAATTTGTATACCAATCATATATTTACTAGGAAGTGTACCAACAATTACATAGATAGTAAAAATACAGTATAAATACACCTAATGAAAATATTTAAGATTCAAATTATTATTATTAATTTTTGTTGAATTTTATTATAAATATTATAATTATATTTCATAAATGATTTAATTATAATTTAAAAGATAATATTAATTTATTAATAAATATTCCATATAAATCCGATTTTCATTTTGATTCCATACTAATCATATCTCTCTCTCAAATCCATCTTTATCTTTTCTATCTCTCAAAATCAATCTTTCAAATACTGAATCTATGTTTGAAAACAATGAAGATGAAAAAATCTTAGGACTATTATCCTCCTACCAGGTCACCTAAACTAATCAAATCGATAAAGGAGATGTGTATATTGATTTACATATTCAATAAATTCAACGCAATCGAATCAATTTTCTAGTTTGTGATGAAAATGATGTTGATGTTGAATGGATTATGCATACAAAATCTTTTCTAGGGATATAAATTCAATGGTAAGGATTATATAAATTGTTCATAGATTATGGAACTCCAATTCAACTATTATTGTTTATATTATTGTATGAAGATATTGAATTTGTTACAAGATATAATGTAAATATCATTTGAAAATGGGGAATTTGTATTTTTTATACATTCTAGAAAAAAAATAGAAAAATATCTTATGTTTGCAATAAAATGGAAGAGAATACAATTTTCATTCTTTATATCATAAAAGTCATGCAAATTTCATGTTTTAAAATAATATTGATGATGTGAATTTGAATATGAATCCTATAATAATGACTATAATGGGTCATGTTGGTGAATTTATGTTTTTGGTAATATTTTTGCAACCTCTCTTAATTCTTAGGAAATGCGATTTCAGTATCCTAAGATAAAAGGATTTATTCCTTATACAATAAATGAACATTTGAATTCAGATGAGGTTATCTATTTATTTTATTACAGAAATTTTAGAGCTATAGAATCCATCTTATGTTTTCAATTACCTACCCATATCTCACTTCATCCGTGTTGGAGAGATTATATGTGATTGAATCCTCTAGGAGGAGGTGATTCATCAAGTGTTATATGCATATACCGAATGACATTTAGGCACATGAACGAATATTGGAAACATTTGTGAAAATATTGGTTGGATGATAATGAAACAAATTAAGAAATGGTTGGTCCTACCAATTTTATAGTGAGACCAAATTTAATAGGGTATGTTGTCCTGGATAATGATTACATTTTTAATACACCTCTTATATTGGTATTATTGTTGTGGAAATATAAAAACAGGATCCTAACATGGTTATTATTCTATGGATACTTATATGGATGTCTCTGAATCCTCTCTTTATATGAATTTTTGACTATTTCACAATCATTTACATTTATATTCTCATGAAAAAAGAGTTTAAAGAAGAGGAAATATTTATCCCTAATGTTTCATTATGGGGTTCTATTGATTATCCAAATAAAATGAATTGATTGAGTCTGAAGAGAGTGATGGTAGTTTTTAAAATGTATATACTCTATGTCATATTATTGTATTCTCTTCCTAATTTTTTGTAAATATACTTTCAAATTGGTATAAATCAGTCATATTAGTCATTCTAGTAGTAAATTAATCTATGTGTATTGATTATGTTGATAATAATGGAATCCAAACTATGGATATTGTAAATTCTCCCACATTTACTCAATGATATAATGATATTTGATAAATGATATTAACCCATAATGATGAGTTAAGGTGTCCCCTCAAACAATCTGCTAGGGATTATTTAGATGATATGTTTAATCCATATCTAATGATTAAATTTTGATAACCTATTAAATTAAATGAAACAGATCATGTTAGATCTCCTCATAAATATTATTTATGTTGGAGAATAAGATGATATGTAATACGATGTTTAGTATTTCTGTCATACATCATTGGGGATTGAGGATGTGTTAAATGGTACATAACTATTCTATTATCCATCAAGTAATTTAACTATCTCAACATTTCCAAATATAATATGACTAAATGTGATTTGAATTAATTCAAATCTAATATAATAACTTTTGTGATTGATAATGTCATTTTATGTAGAAATATTATGTATTTAGATATATAGGGAGATATATTAAGGACTCTAATGATGGTAATTTATCATAATACAAAAATATTACATCTCAATGATAAACATCAGAAATATGAGATTGATGATTTGGGTAATCAAGGAGGTTCTATATAAGATAATAATTAAGATATGATTTTTGAATCAAGATCAAAGATATCTAATTATTCTGCTTCAGTTTTTCTCTATAGTTGATCACCCACGATCTTCCCTGGTACCTCATTCAATCTTATATTTCAAAATTTATAAACAGAGATAGAATTATAAATATCATAATTGATGATTTAATATTTATCAGTGGATTTTATATATAAATAAATCTTTTTCTTGTTTATTTTTAGATCCATGTTACTATGAAATTGGAATTGCTAAGAAAACCTGAAAAATATGATGGTAGTGATAGATATAAAATTAGATGATATATTGAAATCAATCTCATCAAGATCATCACTATATCAAATATGGATACATTTATCATGTATCTAGCTAATTACTTGAGGATACTATACATAACTCTATAATTCATAATCCTTGTTGAGAAGCATAATGTTTTAAATCCACTTCTAGAATCCTTTAGAAATATTAATGATGATTATATTATGGTTATGAATCATGGATCATGTGTCGTAAATTATATTACTAGGTATAAGAAGAAATTACTCTACACTACTGGATCATCCATTTGAAATCATTATGTCATAAAAATCAATTATTACATGCCATATACTACATCCTCTTATATTAATGATTTTCTTTTATCATAAATACATGATTATATTTACCTTTGTTAGTTTCTATTTTTTGTAGCAATATAATAAATTTTTTCAACACCAACCATTGTAATATGACCTTCCTTGAATAACACACCCTCTACCCTAAAAATGAGGGATCACAATCTCACAAACGAAATTAGGGATGTGTGTAATTATAATATTGATTATATTTCATTACAGGTCCCTCTTGTAAATTTTTTTTAATACATTATGATATTAATAAAATGTTTTATTTTCTATATTTTCGTTTAATATAATATAATATTTTCTTAATATCTACATATTGTTTCATTAATATTATTTTCTCTATGATATAATTTTTTATTATCCAAAAAGGGTTAGAATGAGAGAACAATAGAATTTGATAATTTTTTCAAATAATTTTCTTCTATATATTTTAGAATTTGATAATATAAAATGGGGTTATTGTTGGTGTAGTTCATAAAAATTATGATTTATTGATCCCAATAATTATTATCAGACTCCTAATATGATTTATAGGATAATAAATTACTATTTTATAAGATAACATAAAAATTAATATTATATAAATTAATACATAAAAACCACAACGTGAACAAGTTGAATTGACTTGTGAAAGAGAAATCTAATTAAACTCCAAGAGATCACTAGAAAAAATAATTTAATGTGAATCGTATGACACAATTTTCTCAAATTAATGAAAAAAATAAATAGAAAATAATGTAACCACAAAAAATATTCAAATTATCATGTGTAAAATTATGTCACAAATTCAATTGTGATAAAAAATTATATATTGATTTGTCCATGTATGTATAGTATAACTAATAATTAATAAAATAAAATATTTGAATAAAAAATGTAATAAGTTTAAGAAAATTTCATTTTATTTTAATAAGAATAGAATTTCAGAAAATAATAAAAGAAAAAAAATCTAAAAAAAATTAATATATTTGAAGTAATATTCATGATAAAAATGAATAATATAAGTGACCCCATAAAGAAATAAATATATTAGAATATTAAAATAGGAAACAACAAGAATATTTGAAGCTATTAACTGATGAATTTATACACCTTGAAAAAGAAGTGTTACTTTATATTGTTAAAAAGATGCGACCAGAAGAAGAAAATAAGTTATAATGTCAACATACTATTCTATGTGATTGTTTAAAATTAAAATTCCATCAGACCAGAGAATATATCAATTCATATAAGAATTTTATTTAACCATGATCTAATGTAAAAATTCAAATGTGAATACCTTTTGACATTGTATAACATAAGTAGTGTTGTATTGTAAAATCACCAATGGATATAGTATTTTCATTAATTTTAGAGAGAACTAATTTAATAACATAATTAGTAATAGGATTAAATTAAGAATATTCATCAATGGATAATTATATAGGATCTCTCTTATAGATGAAATTCCACCTGTGAAAAAATATAATAATATTTTCAAATATGAATATGGATGAGAGAAACCTTAAAAATGATTCTATGAAACCGGGTATTTATAACTGCTAGGTGCAAATCATGTTTGAGTATTTTTAGGGATATATTTGAAGGAAATTTATGAATGAATGTGGATTAGATAAATTTCAGTAAAACTTTCTCAACTCCATCCTTTTCTCTCATTGTGTTATATTTTTTAATAATCTATAATTTAATTACCCTAAACTATAGTTTTGATATGAATAGTTATATACAATATATATTTTTTAATTTACTTCTGTTGTTCAATTTATAATTATGGAAGATGTTATCTGTAGCATAGAATTTCATTTTGTGGTTATTTTATGTAAAACATTAACTATGTTATTATTAATTATATTTATTTAATAAACTTCTTGGATTTTGGTGATTGGTAGGAAGAGAAGACTAGATCTCAACTTTGGGTACTTTATTTTTATTTTTTTATTTATAACAAAAAATTATATAAGTTTTGAAATAAATATTGTGAAATAATACAGAGATAGTTAATATTAAGATGTATTTTCTACATGGTGTTTGAAACATGTATAGTTTTCTAAAAATGAAAATTTTGTTCAAATATAAGGTTAATTGAGAAATGAAAATCGTTTTTAGAATCATTTTGATAAATGAAATTTAATCATATGCTAATTAATCAAATTATTTATGCTTCTAAAAATAAGGGGAATTGGTTTTAAATATTTTGTATAGAAATTTAAATTAAAAAATAAAGAATCCCATATAGTTTCTACTAAAACTAATATTTTTAAAATCCTAGGACAAACTAAAAGACTTAAAATCTATAAAAACATAGAAAAACTATTCATAAACCAATAAAAACCAAATAAGTAGAAAATTATAAAAAAATGAATACAAATAAATACTTGAAAATAACTTGAAACTAATGAAATATTTAATCCTCAAGATATCTAATAATAATGACATTATTGAAAAAACATTAATAATAAATTAAAACCATTTATGATTTTAATGGATTAAAAAATGAACTTTTCACCCTAAAAACCCAAAAAACATTAAGAAATCATACAAATTTCATTACTCATCTCCACAATAATCTATATTATGAACAAATTATTGGTTATTGTAATCCCAATATATCACTACTAATATCAAATGATTTGTAGACTAGCACTAAATTTTTAAAATGCACAAAATTGATTCATTTCACTAATAAAATAGCATAAAAATGAATGAAAAATAAAATATCTATAAATAATATATTAAATAACCAATATTCTTTTTATAATAATGATAAATATATATCAATTTTTACAATATCTATAGTTTATAATGTATGAATTTGATCCGAAGACTCTAAACCATCAACCAAAGTCAACAAAATCTACTGAGATTAACATTTCCCATTGTATATAATTCTAAACCCATAATTAAACTATATATTGTGATAACTTGTAAGTAAATTGTTGGTTTAACATATTAAATAAATCAACATATATATATGATAAATATAAAAGAGTTAACATGTGTGATATAATTCTAATAAAATATAACATCAAATGGAAATAAATATAATAATGAAATATAAATCACTAAAATCTACATTAACCATTGATCTTATAAAATCACCTTCATTTATTATATAAAATATAATAATTTTTACATAGTTATGTATCTATTAAAACTCTCAATGATACCAAGGATTATAGAAATATTGAAAACTAGAAAATGTCAATTCATATAAAATCCATGAAAAACACCAACACCAATGATAGAACAGTGATAATATATTAACCACCACATGTACCTATCTATTCAAAGACTGCTCCATTTCACAACTATTTAGTTAACTACCTTTATAATACTCATCACTAGAAGATAAAAAGAAATAAATTAAAAAATTGAAATGTATTATTAATAAAAATTGCTTCCGTAAATAATTTTTCATATACTCTCTATCAAAATACTACATCACTACATATCCATAAATCACACCCATATACTAGTAGGTTATCATCAACCTGAAATACAAATAATCTATTACACTATAACCCTAATGGAAGTATCTCAAAAGTATCTATATATATATATATATCATCATAGATTGGTGATAACAATATGAACTTCATAAACCATGTTACTTCCTTCTATATACATCTATCACCATGCTTCTAATCAATAAATATTTATTTACACTATCCGACAAATATATACAAGAAAACCTATCTCTGTTACAAAAAATGTACATAATTACAGTGATGTATCTCAACTTGTGCATTACACCCATGAACTATTACATTAAATATAAATATATTAATATTTATAAACTATCTTTGATCCATTATAAAATGGGTATATATATATCCAAACCTAGAGAATATATTATCCATAAATTTCTAACTATCATCCCGCTTTTTTGTATCACATTCCAAAATCCAATTTCATAATAATATAATGATAATATAGAAATCCATAAAAAACAAAAATTTCACGATGAAAATTATTATTCATAGCGCATATTAATGGTAATCCAAAAAATTATTCCAAAAAATAAATTATCTCATTTTTTAATAGTAATCATAATCATGAAATTTACTAGTCACTATAAAAATTATTTTGTTTTTACTATAATTTACTTCCATCCCATGAATAGAAATCATACTTTTATATCCTTCCATTCATTTTATCATGTTGTCCTCTAAAAAATAAAAATTATTTTAATTAATAGTTCTACATAAATTTTTTGTTTACTTTAACCAAGTATAATTACATTTAACACCACACCTTAATCCAAAATCTAATCGAACAAGGTATTCCACCAATATATCCCTGAATTTATAAATAATACTCTGAAAATGTAGTTACATAACCTTTGTAAGTATAATAATATAAAATAATTTCCAACAAACCCTTATCCCCTAATTTCTAAAATCATATCTTCAAAAAACACAAAATGATCCCTTCATAGAATACCCACCATATTAGTTCATCATTATTACCATCCACTATCGACTTCTCGACTCAACATGTCCTATAATAGTGCACAAGGAATGAATTATAAAATATAACACTTCAAAAGATCATCACCATGTTTATCCTATAAGAAAAATTACTATAAATATATCAAAAAGTCACCCACACCAACATCCATTCAATTTATGAGAAGAATCATATGTAACCCATTAAAAAATTCTAAAAATTAAGGATATATTCCCAAATATAAAATATAAAAATAAAATTAATACATGACCATAATTTAGATAACAGTAAGATGAAAACTCCTCAGTAGTACAAAGACAACCCAATAATTTGTTTCCTTCCTGATTTTAATGATATTCATTTTCTAATGATCATTAATTACAACATATATTTCCACATTCCTATATAAATATAATTATTATATTTAAATAATTTATAATATATAAATTATCTAAAAAAATAAAATAATGTATCTGGTCTCAAAAATATCACTATTTAAAACCATAAGAAACTATCTCGACAAAGGATACACCAACCATAACAATATTAAAAAATATATATAATAACATATATATAAAAATGATAATTATAATAAAATAATTTATGATATAATTATTACCAATCATAAATTACTATTGTATTCATATTGTTATCCAAATATGAATTGTAAAAGGTTTATCAATAATAACATACTATAAGATGTGTAAATGGGGAATAACAGTCAATTAATATTAGAGTAATATAATACCATGAAACCTTATAAATAAAATAACAATATATATCCCCTCATAATTAAATTTATCCATTTATTTACGAAATTTAGTTAACTCGTATTAATGATAATTACCCATATGATTTCTCTTCCTCATAAAATGTAAATATGTTATAATGATATAAAACATTTAAGATATAGAATAAAATTTTATGACAAAAATAAATTATAAAAGGTCTGTTATGAATATCATTCTAATTAATAATAGATATTTTATTGAATTCCCAACCACAATTAACATTGATTAACTACACTCCTGGAGAAGAAACCCAGAACGAAAGGCTAATGACATTATATGGACCATTATATCAAACAATACCGCATTATATTCGTTCATAATAACATCCATTATGCAAGAAATATTAACAACACATATATATAATCACAGAAGGAATAACCCGGATTAAATTATTAATGTAAATGATATGGGTATCTATGATCGATGAGGATTTGATAGAAATAATATAGGGCCACTGCATCATCATCAATGTCTACAATGTCAACTAATATTATCAAATTACACATAGGTTTTGGAGATGCTGATGAAAAAGAATAAAATAAAATGTGGAAGGCATGAAAGATTAAATCATAATTTGTTATCAATAAACTACTCTTCCTTGAATTATCATACAATGACACATTATATCCATGTATTTCATCACCACACATACACACATCACATCCATTTATTAGTAGGGTAGCATAATCATAATTGATATTATCAGCATCAACTACTTAATCAATGAACGTACCACACTCATATCCACATATCCATTTACATGTTGTCATAGTTTGGTAATAATAACATGAAAATCATCATATTCATGAAATCCTCATTCCAGGTATACCACTACCATACTTCTATACCAACAAAAGGTAACTAGTTTACCTAATAAATATATATGAAAGAATATATATATATTACAACAAATATATTAAAAATAATATATTGAACAACCAAAACACGTGAATCATAAAAATGAAAAATTAAATCAGTTATAGATAAGAATATCTACACACACTAGCATCACATTGGTTTGGATGTCTATAGTTGATGAAAAAAAATATGTAAAAATGTGTGTTTTGTATTAAGGGGTATTTTATTGTTTTTGGATGTAGTTATTTCTATATTTATCATTTGCGGGTGGTATAAAATATCTTTTATACCATTCAATTTCATAGGTTCAACTTGTTACATTTCAATATAGATGTTTATAAAATAATAGTTATATAGGGGACCATCTTGTGTGATTAGTTGTCATATTTATGTGTTGTTTTATATTTAGAGGTAAGGATTTTAAATAAACCATTAATGTTAATGAGCCAATTAATTAAAATAGTTATTAATGTTTTGAGGTTACTATAATAAATTAAATGGAATTGAAGATTAATATGTTATAGAATGATAGGATATAAGTAAAATATAATATAAAGATCCATATTGGGTTTATAAATTATTTTTTTCATCATATTTTGTATGTTTATAACATTTTGGGTTATTATAGTTTAAATGGTTATTTTTGGGGATTGTAGTTGTTGTGGTGAAATTGATGGATTTTAAGGTTTTTTAGGTGTTTATGTTGTGTTATTATTTATTAGTATTTTTACTATTTTTCCTTGAAAAATGATTTTCCATATTATTCAATGTTTTTTATGGGTTTTTATGTTATTTAAAGATTTATAGGGAATAATATGGGTTTTAGTGAATTTGTAAGATTTTAGGGGTGTTTAGTTTCTTCATTTACTTAGAGATATCCATATTGTATAGAATTTTTAGGTGGTTTACTATATGTGTGGGATTTATAGTGTCTAATTAAATATTTATGTTTTGTGGATTTTTAGGTATTTTTCCTTAATATATATAGTATATAAGATCCACTAGATTTTTTATTTCATTTTTAGGGTTTTTATTAGATTCCTTTATTTTCCAAGGTATTCATGATTTTTTTAATTCTAAATTATTTAAATTTTTAGGACATATTGTTTAAAAATATTTCAATAGATAGTTATAGTTTTTTATGCATTTGAATATTTTTTCTTGTATTTAATGGGACAGTAAAAATTAATATGTTTTTATTGATTTTGGTGGAATTATGTTACTTAAATGATTTTTATGGTTTTTTTGGTTTCTTGAGAGATTTCGAGGGTTTTTACGGGAACATATTGTTTTTATCGGTTAGTATTGTTTTTTATTATTTAATGTATTTTAATTTTTTCCAAGGATGTTCATTTTTTTCAAAGTGTTTTTAAAGGAATTTGTAATTTTCCATCATTTTTTATTGTTTTCTATGGTTCTGGTAGCCTTAATATTTTTTCTATATTTTTCTGATATTTAGAAATTGTTAGAGAATTCCATTTATTTTTAGGGTTTTACATGTTTTCAATGTTTTTATGAGATTTTCTTCTATTTTCTTAATTTATCTCATTTTATGATAATAGTCACAATTTTTTGAAGTTTTAATATTTTATAATTATTTCATATGATCTCTCACATGTTAGTGTTATAATATATTTTTTATAGTTTATTATTGATTTTCCTTGGGTTTTTATATTTTTTTCATTTGTTGAAATTTTTTTCTTATGTTTATAGGGGTTTTAGGGATTTATGGTTTTTATTATCTTTTTAAAATTTTTTAGTGATTGATTTTTTTCACAGTTTTATAATGATTATTTAGATATTTTGAAGGATATTTTGGGGTTTCCATAACATTACATTTATTCTTAGATTATAGTTGTTTAGATTAGTATTTTAGGATATTAATGACATCTCAAGGGTTATTATCATTTTCTAGTGTTGTCAATGATTTATATGGTTTTTCATGCGTTTCCAAGGAAATAAATAGGTTTTCAAAGAATTATATTATTTCTGTTCGTTTATACTATTTTTTTGGATTTTTATGGGGTTTCTAGGGTAGTATATATTATTATTTCTAGTTTTAATATATTTGGTATTTAATATTATTAGGTAGTTTCTGAATTAGGTTTTGGGGATTCTATGGATTTTAATGAAATCAAGATTTTCCATTTAAATTTATAGTTTCATGATTTTTATTGTAATTAAAAATGTGCCATTTTGTTTTATAAAGATTATTACGGTTTATGGGAGTATTTGATGTTTTATTGGGATTTTAATTGTTTTTAGGATCTTCATGGTTTTCCATTTTATTCAAAATCATTTTCTGTATGACAATATTTCATGGTTCCTGGGGGTTGACATTGTTTCTAATGGAATTCAGTGTTTTTATTGGTTATCTAAAATTCCTGGTACTTTTTTAAATTCCATGTTTAATTAATTATTATAGGTAATAATATGGATTACAACGTTTTAATAAGGTTTTTCAATATATTTATATGATTCATAAGTTTAGATAAATTTATGGCTTCATTGAAATTTCATTGTACTTTAGTATTTTTTATTTTTTACAATGAGGTTTCACTACTTTACATGGATGTTACTTTGTCCTCATAGATCATGCTATGGTTTTTTAGGTTTATAATCTTTTGTATAGTCATCGAAAATTTTATTTGAGTTGACATAGTTCTCATTATATTTTCATGGGTTTTAGGTGTTCAATATTTTAATGTATCTCCTTTGTTTTCAACAGTAATATATGAGTAATTGTCTTTTTCATGGATTTTAAAATTTATTCATGATTTTGAATGGGTCTTCATGAACTCCAATTAATTTTTTATCTTTTTCATTATTATCTATTGTTTGTAGGGGTTTTATGCGATTATGTTGATTTTTTCATAATTTTTCATGATCATTCATATTTATTAAGGTGTTCATATATTCTATATTTTGTCAGGATTTCATGGTTTTTAATGGATTTTAGAGGTTTATTTGGATTTTCTGGTTTTTTGTATCATTTATTTTTTAAATATTTTTTCATTCGTAATAGGGTCAATTTTGGGGTTTAGTTATTTTTGGGGATTTCCTTATTTTCATGGGTTATAAATTTGATTATTTTTATTGTAAATTTTCACCATAGATTTCTGAGATTACTTTGTTACTACATTTTTAATGTTTTATGAATGTTTTATAGTTACCCATAATGTTACAATTATTTTCCCCTTTTTTTTGTTTTTTTTTTCAAATTTTCTTAGAATCTAACTGCTCAGAAATGTTTTTAATGCAATTATTTTATTGTATTAGTGTTTTATTATTATTTTTAGTTTCTGACAAGACTATTAATAGTTTGGAGGTTTTATTTTCTGTTTTTTATGGTCTGTAGGTAATTAGAGTTATATACATGTAGTTCATAGGTTCATTATGGTATTCAACGGGTTTTAATGGTTTCAATGAAATTTAAATTGTTTTTTGTATTAGAGTTTAATAGATTTCAAAATTTAAATTCATGGAATCTATATTTTTTTATTTTTTTGTAAGATTACCCCAATATTTCTATTGAGATCCAACTTTTCATGGATTTCCTTATGTTTCCAATGTTTTTTATGGTTATTCTCATATATTTGAGGTTTTTATTTTTTTTATGTTTTATTATAGGGTTATCACGGGTATTCATCGTTTTCTTCGGTCTTCAATAATTTTCCATGGAATTTCATGATTTACTAGGTTTTCATGGCATAATTAGTTAATAAAAACTATAATAGTTTATGTTTTTTTAGAATTATTAATGTTTTATATTATTTTAAAATATTTATCAATTTTTAAAATGATTTCAAATGGTTTATAATAATTATTGTTTTTCTAAATATTTTGATGAATTGTAGACAATTTCTTTTAAATGTAGTGTTGTCATAGATTTGTAGGGATTCATTTCTATTTTATGATGCTTTCATTGTTTTTATTGGGTTGCCTAGAATATTACACGGAATATTGGGTATTATAATAATTATATGGTATTTTATTATTCTTTTATATTTCTTATGATTTGTATAGTTTTCGATGGTTATAGGAATTATTAATGAGTGTTAACATATTTATAGTTTCTCATTAGTATTTATGGATTTTGAATATATGTCATGGAATTTAGGGTTTTTAGAATAAATAATTTTTTTTATCAATTTTTCAGTGTTTTCTATAATTAATCATCTTTTCCACAATTTTCAAAAAAAATTATCTTTTTTTAATTTTTTAATGGTCAGTGTTTTTCATGTGATTTATTATGTTCCCGTAAGGGTTTTTAGAGTTCTCTTTCATTTTAAATGATTTTAACTGGATTTGTAAAAAAATTTCCTTTTTTAATTTTTTAAATATTATTTTAGTGTTTTCCATTGTTTTTAATAAATTTTAGTTTTCCGATGATTTTCATATTTTTTATTATTTTTATGATATTGTATAGTATAATTGGCATTTATAATTCTTTCCCATTTTGTCAAATATTTTTGATGTATTTTATTATTTTTTTGTGGATTAATTTGTTTTGAATCATATTCAAAGATTTATATTTTTTAATGTCATTTGAGGGGTTTTCAGTGACTTCTCGAAATATTTTTATTTAATAATGTCATTGAAATTTTTTGGGGGTTTTTATGATATTACATGTTTTATGTTTTTAATGATTTTAATTAATTTTTAATTAGTTTCATGAGTTTCTATATATATTTTCCAATGTTACTATTTTTATGGTAGTTTTAAATATTCATATGTTTTTTTTTGGTTTTGTAATATTCTTTAAAGTTTTTATGGGATTTTAGTATCTATATTAGAGTTCGAGGTTTCCCTAATTTTGATAGTTTTTAATATTTTCTTTGTATATTAAATGTTTTTCATGTGTGTTTTTTCTACTCTAATGGTTTTCAAATTTTTCACAATTTTCATGTTTTATTACGGGGTTTCACTTATTTATACATGGTTTTGGGGTTTTATAGTTTAATAGATGATATTTACTAATTTCTGGGTTCTCTAGGATTCTCTAGTTCCTTAATGGGATTATAAAATTTCACTGTATTCCTAGGATTATTTTCAATTTTCAATTTTAATAATATTTTACATGGTTTTCAAGTTCTTTATTAATTTAAGGTTTTTAGGGGATCCAATGTATTATAGTTGTAATAAGAATCCTTTGTATTTTCCATGGTTTTTAATAGTAATTCACGGTTTTACAGGGGTATTAAATATTTTTCATGATTTTTATGTGATTTATATTTCTTCCATATTATTTAATGTTTTTTAGATTCATTACTAATTTTTTGAATTTTATTAGTGATTTTATCAATTTTCAAGAAATAAATATTAATATAGAAGTCATAATATTTAGTATAAATTGAGGTTATAGATCCATCATAATATCATGAAATATTTATTAATTTTTTTAATAAATTAGAAATTCGGTGGTGATGGTAGGTATGTTTCAATCTAGGATGGTATATATTAGTAAAGGCCTCAATGTTTTTTGAAATGGTTGAGAAAAATGATTTGTGTTTTGGGTGACATAGTTTTTGTAATTTATTGGTGAGGTGAAAATCTCATGGTAATTCACAATTAGGATTATTTAGTATCATTAAATTATATATTGATAAATTTATAGAATTTATCATTTCCATTACAACGTTATAGGATAACTTGATTATGACTAGAGTGAGGATCATGTTCTATCTTAGTCTTCAGAGGCTAGATATATGTATTGATGGGAGATATAAATCATATATATGGATATATATATATATTAAAACATATATCATTTATGTTCATCCCAAATTAAATCTTGTAGTCATTATTATTTAACTGTAAATGTAAGTTATTTTTCTTAGCAAAAAAAATTGGTTGTTTAATTTTATTTTTTGAATTGATACTGTGTAATTTTTAAGAGGTTTAAATTTTTAAAATATGATATCGTAAAGGAGTAATTAGTGATTATTTTTTTATTAATTAGGGATGCTTGTGTTTTATTTTATAATTATTAGCTATAGTGTTTTTTAGAGGTATATCTAATGTTTAAAGGATTTCAATGCGGTTTTTATAGTTTAGTTAGTGTTTTCTTCATCCATATTCATTAATGTTTTAATATTTAATTCAATATATATTTTTATCAATATAGATTATATGATTATAGTGTTACTTATATGGGTTTTTTATATTATAGATGATGAGAATGGTTTGAGTGGAATATAATGTAATAGTTTGAATTTTTCTAATAATTTTCATGTTATTTTACATGAATTGGTAATATTTGGATGATGCATAAAATTGTGTGTTTGTTGAATGATAGGTTTATATATATTATTAACTGAAATAAGTTTTCACATAATCACAATGTGTTATTTAAAGTCATCAGTTAACTAAAGAAATGGATTTTTTGAAGATTTATATATTACACCATTAAAAAGAAGTTTTTCTAGGAGATGTTTATTATGGTGATGTTAATGATATATTATAATTCATTGTTTCATTGTTTTTATGTTCGTTCATAGTTGTGGAATAATGTACATGTTTCATATTAAAGGCAATGGAGGATCTCATGTTTTAATCATTCATATCGTTTTATTGTGGAATGATGTATTTTTGTTATTTCATGGAGATCCTTTTATTTTATGAATATAGTTCCATACTTTAATTCTTATGTGAGATCTCTATTTATGGCTTACATGAGTATCAATATAGAGAAACTCATATCATTTTATAATAATAACCTGGTCCATATAATTCATTGTTCATTAATCATGAGGACCATTAAAACACAATGATATGAGTAGTAATACAGTGTGTATTTCGCGAAAATATTGTTTATGGTAGAGGACATAGGATCACTACGTGATCATAGTATGTTTATGAATTATAGAGTGAACAAATTGTTCATTCCATAACCATCATTATAGTATTATTTTTATGTTGTTTCATAATAACAATTTTAGGATAGAAATGGTGGAAGACACAATAATAAATCTAGATTTTATAATTATTCTATACAAATTCTCCAAGATCATAGTTATAGAATCATGATTCATAGGTTTTCTAATTTTATAAAAAATATCATTCCCTATAGTTTCCTACTGAATTTTTTCAACCTCTCATAGACACTAATTGATATTGTTTAATTTCATTGAGATTATAGATAAAAAAGTGATGATATTTGGGCATTGGATTTAAATGTACTATTAATATTTTATATTAGGTTCCCTTATATTTTTCATTTATATTTCATTCGGTTATCATATTTCGAGGAGGTTGTTTTTGGAAGTTGTTACATTCATGGTTAGTTTCCTCTGGTCTTATGGGATATAATATTTTATTGGCTAATGAATAGGTTATTATTATTTAATTATAAGTTGTATTTGTATTTTCTCTTATTGCTTCATGTTTCTCATTTATAAATTAAATTGGTTATTCCTAGATTCTTATTATTTTAACTATACTGATATACCTAATTGTCCTATTATGATTTCATATAGTGGTGTTAATGTATTCTTTATGTATCCAACTTTTTTAAATAACTTTCTAAAATATTCACGATTAACGGTGAAGGTAAACATATGTTGAATTATCTGGATTAAGAATTATTTAAATGATTATAATGAATAAGAAATAATTAATTATGAGAGGATAATTAATATTTTTTGTTTTGTGGTTTTTTTGTTATTAAATTTCCTAATTTTAATCTATATGATAGAAGAACCAAAATATCCATGTACCTAGTCACCACGGTTAAATCAGAAGAGTTTCTCTACATGAGTACTTATGTGTGACTAACATTGGGTTCTTGAATAAACATTAAACTATTGTCCCTTTATGTTAAAATGAATAAAGGATTTCAATTACTCAATAAAAACATTTCATCTCAAAAAATGGCATTGTGAATGATTAAAAAATGATATCCTCCATTTACGTCAATATGAAAAATAAATACAATTGCACAAAAACATTCACACTCTAAAACTATGATACAAAAAATTAAAATTGCTCATTTCAGACACCATAATGAACTCCACCTATAACAATAATAACCCCCAAGCTCAAACCAATCAAAGAACAACAACTCCATTTCTCTTGTAATCAAACCATGACACATATTATATTGTCAGGATATGAAAAATTATCTATACTAAACATCAATAAAAAAAGAACCATTATTGATAAAATCACCTTTATAAATACTCAATAACTCCCACTATATGAACAAATGAAAATGACTAGAGAAATCAAAATCATTCTATTAAATAACTCTCAAACCCATCATGACACCTAGTATATAATAAAATTTAAATAAAGCCATATTCAGATCCACTATAAAATATAATCATTAAATAGAATGAATTCACAGCAAAAAAATCTTTATAAGTGTTCAGACATAAACCTAAATATACCTTAATAAAAAATACTTATAAAACATCACAACTAAGGGAGAAATATCTCAAATAAACATTCGATCTGTTAGGGATAAAATTGAATACCTACCCAAAAACACATAATTGACTCCTCACTAACTACTATATTCTTATTAACCATGTTTTAAAATGTGACCCTTTTGAAACAAAAATAAATATAATTTATATAAAGAAGACCAAAAAATTTAAAAAATATAAAAACACTTTATAATATAAATATCATCCAAGATACAGTTAAAAAATTATTTCAAAATCCAAAATATATTCTTAAATGAACATATATATAGACAGATACAAAATTATATTCCACTCTCCCATACAATCATTTATTTTATCATCTGAAGAGAAAGAGATAGGATGATCCATACAATTACATTCAACACTATAGAAATCATTAAAATCTATGAAAACCTAATTTTTTAAATTTTTTCTTTATAACTATACAAAACCCTTTATAATCATAGATTATTATAAAATATTAAAAAATACAAAAAATATTTTAAAATCCCATCATGATCTGTGAATGCCCAGTAATATCACTAGAAGAATGCAGAACAACAAAGAATATTCGAAAATTCTTTTCATCCCCTTGAATACCCAATATAACTCGTACTTTTCCATATAAATAACTAAAATAATAAACAATAATTTAAACCCCTAAAAAGAATGTACTTCTTAAAATCCTTAATAAAAATTAGAAAACCCTGATAATCAAAAAAATTAATCCTTATAAACCCATGAAAACCAAAACATCAAATGAGAACCCATGGGAAAAAATGAATACCGGCCAAAATTTGAAAACCAATGGATGATTCAATGAAAATTAAAAATCATGAATAACCTGAGAAATAATTAAAATCCATAAGAACTGTGAATTCATTGAACATATCTTTAATAATACATAGGAAACTAGAAGGTACATTTTGAAAAACAATGAAAAATAGCTAAAAACATTAGATGAAATGTAAATCCTGTAATAATATAAAACTCAATAAACACTAAAAATTCTTATGATGTTGAAAAATTAAAAAAAAATAAAACTATATAATCACCTTTAAAACCCTTGAAAATAATGCATGGTAAAAAAGTCACAAAATCCACAAAAGTATAACAAATCCCCTAGATAACCTTGGATTCTCTTGGAAATCCCAATGAAACCATTAATATTCCAAGATAGTCTAAAAATCATTCAATCCTCCAAAAAATATAGAAAACCCATCAAAATAGAAATAATATATAAAATGTTGAATAAAATTAAATTCCATCCAAAAATATTAAAGACTTTTATAATCATTTAAGTAACATGAAAATATGTATATCCCACTAGAAAATAATATAATACCATTGATAAATCTATATATTTCAAAAAATTAATGAAAAAATTTAAAATACCTAAACCATAAGAAAATTATGAAAATCCCTGAAAGAAGTTGACATACTAAGGACACAAATGATAACTCTAGAAGACACATGAAACACCTGATAATATAAGAAAACCATAATAAATTTTTAATGATTTCAAAATCTATGTTAATAATGGAAGATTAAGAAAAATTTAAAAATATATAAAATCGTGGAAAACACATAAAATAATGAAAACCCATGTAAAAATACAAAAATCAATAGAACACATAGAAAATAAATAAAAATTAGAAGACCATTACAGACATTAAAAACTACCAAAACCATAGAGAAAACTATAACGCCCTTCAAAACCATACATACCTTATAAATCAATTGAAAATAATTAAATTTATGAGAAAAATTTAAAATTCATTAAAACATGTAATAACCTATAAATACATACAAAAACACGTACATTCCATGAAAATCATTGAAACCCCAATAGAAATAAAAATAACATTAAAATAATTGAAATTAAGAAGAGGTCACGAAATCCATGAAAAACATGGAAACTAAAGAAACCCATTGAAATAAAAAATATATCTCAAAATCCATGAAATCCCATAATATTTAGTTGAAATCAATATATAAAATCAAATACCAAAAAACAGAAAAATTTGTGAAAGAGAAAAATCTTGAAAAATAATGGAAAATAGTGGAATGAAAAATATTATTCACATTACGGACATATAAAACCTTATATAACACAAATTATAATTAAAATAACTTAAAAATTGTCGAAATATAAATATCCCTTTAAAACACTTGAATACACTGAATTGTTATCGAACCCATGAAATTCCACAAAATAATATGTTAATATCTAAAAATCATAGACGATTATTTAAAACAATAAAAAATAATATAAAATCATAGAACACCTATTTATCCTTATTCATATCATAATACCATGACTAAAATGGAGAAATAATTGATTAACTTAGGATAAACATTTACAAAAGAAATATATGAGAACACCAAAAATGAAATAACCATAAATCATAGAGAGAAACCTTAAAACCCTAAGAAACATTAGATAATTATTGAAATAATATAAATAGATAGAAAACTGTCATGACCCCCTCCCACCAATCATGCCCCTCCTGAGCTGGAAATGGTGAAAGGGAGATAATGACCCCCAAGTCCCGCCTCCAGCAGGCCTCGGGGTGGCAACTAGCACCAAGGGTATTAGTTTTCACAAATATGGGAGGCATTACCCTTTTTAATATTTATGATCGGGAAATATGACAAGTCAACCACCAATGAGGTAAAGAATAAGTGTAATGAAATAAACCCAAACCAATCCCACATGCATGTTTAAATAGTTTTGAAACAAGGTACAAGTAAAAGAAAGCTCAATAGTACAATACAAAAGAAACAAGAGTACAACAACTGCATCAACTCCGACTCTCCCGACTAGTAGGGTCCCTCACCACCCTAGTAGTCCTCCTGGAAACCTGAAAGTAAACGTAGGTTGAGCATACATGTATGCTTAGTAGGGAAACCTAATGATATCATACACAAGTGGGGAGACATCCTAATGTCCCATGAGAACAACATAAGAAAACAAAACCTGTCAAGGAATTCTATCCACCCAACCTCACCAGCCGTGCTCACCAAAACACAGAACAACAGGTAGTAGTAGTATATATGATCAAGAGTATTGGGTACCCTGCACCATTTCCCACTAGTTAGTTCTCTTCCTAATGGAGAATGTCCTGATGCTGCCACACTCTTCCCACCCGCACACACTGGGGCCTCAACAACCACACATCCCGCCCGCACACACCTAGGCCTCACAACCACGTATCCCTCCCGCACACACCTAGGCCCCATCCCGAAGGTTCTTGGGAAATAGTAAAACTTTCCTGAACAATCTTGGGATAAACCACCCCAATATAAACCTACCCGAAGAATCGTGGGTGTAATGTCGCCTCAAGCCATCACAACCTAGGGAATAAGGAGGAGGAAGGAGCTAGTAACTAAGGGGAAAACACCCTCTCCCATGAAATTGGGGTGTTCGGCACTATGTTCTCAACCTGGGTGGGATGCGATAAAACACAAATATATATATATATATATATATATATATATATATATATACAGAACACTCAGCCCAACCTATTGCTTCAAATCAGAGAACTGAGCATGTGCCTCGGCACTGCTACTATGAAGCATGCATAAAACAACAATCCCAAAACCCCATTTAAGTTTTCAAGTTTTAACAGAATCAGTTTATTAGTTCGTTAAGTAATGAAAAACTATCCACAACCAATCACATCGATTGTTCGTAAAGAATATCCATGCCATCCACAAATCAAGTTAGGAAAACACAAGCAGCACAACAAGTCCCTTTTTAATAACCAACCAACCCATTGATTAACATTCTTGTTCCATTACCATTCCCCAATATTTATTAACTCTTCAACTTTTTATTTATTATTTAAAACCCATAGTTTGTTCACATTCAAACCCAGCCCTACAGCCCCACTGCCAACCACCATAACCACAACCACACCGTACATCATCACCACTTTAATACCATTTATCGTAGCCCCGCTGCCCATCACCAACATAGCATTCACACCAACCCACAACCAAGCCAACAGAAACCCCGCTTCTCACCCGATCCACAAAAACCCACAAAAACACCCACATCACCTGCCACGTATCCATGAAAACACCCACATGTTCATTATTTCATTTTGTTCAATCGGGGTGATCACATAAGGTTTTCAGATTTTAAATCATCCAACATTATGTGATTATCCAAATTCCACATTCAATAATTTTCCATTCACAAAAACAGTCTAGAAATATAGGAAAACATTTAATTGCGCAAGCAAAGGCCCCCCCCCCCCCCACGACTGTGATTTTCAGTAGGCATAAGCCTATTCAAGTCACAACATAATATCGCATGATATATATTAATGTAACTGCATTCACAACTTCCCATCCACATTATATAAGCCAGTTATTATCTTCATTTAACCCGTTCAATTGTGTTTCATGTAAAAAAGAGGACACCCAACCCGTATGATGCACAAATTAGAGAGACGAAGGTGAGATCCCTACCCCAACAAGTTCTGATAACAACGCTCCCCCAGATCAACTTTAGAAGACGTATATTAGCGTCCGTCACTTCTATCAAGTCCCAGAAAAACCTCCTAAGGTGGATGATGAAAAGGAAAGGATGAAGGAAAGATAGATAATACAATATCAGAAGTTCTGCCTCGTCATTACGATCCCGTGG
Organism: Viscum album; assembly: GCA_963277665.1. Lineage (NCBI taxonomy): Eukaryota > Viridiplantae > Streptophyta > Magnoliopsida > Santalales > Viscaceae > Viscum > Viscum album. The sequence continues at coordinate 1,814,475,132 of OY728164.1, read as the reverse complement.
CCACTGACAGATCGTAAATCGGAGCTCAGATGAAGAAGTAATGGAAGAAAAGGAGACTTCAAGTCTCTTGGGAGAGCTCTGCTTAGAGGAAAGGGGATGATATGGGTGAATGAAAAGGAATAGGGGACCCCTCCTTTTATAGGAGTGATTAAAAAGTACACGGCGTGTACTCATCCATTTCACATGGTCACCACGCGGCTTCTAGCATGACATTCAACGCGGCACACCACCGTTGACTTGTTAACACATGGTTTGATGGTAACACATCTGCGGGGAGAGACTACACGACGTGTAGTCTTGGCTACACAGCATATAATCATTTATTTCACACGGTAAAGACACGGCTCCAACACGGCACACGACCATTGATGGTCAACACACGGTTTGAGGGTAATGCGTCCGCGGGGATGGACTACACAACGTGTAGTATTGGGGTACATGGATTGTACAAATTTATTTCACATTGTAAGGACACGACCTTCAACATGGGGTATACCCGGCGAGGGGGTACACGGCGTGTACTAACATTACACGGCGTTTAGTTTCAAAATTATGAAAAGTGTGGGAAAAGTCCATTTTACCCTCCAAAACAATTCGTGACCTTCTTTTTGACAATGGAATGGGCTGGAGAGGTCCAGGCCATTACATCAGATACCTCTTAGAACATTCTTGTCCCTAGGAATTCAAAAACCAATCCAGAGGAACCCAACAAGATACCTCTTAGGTCCCTCATTATAACAGGAACCCATTCAAAAACCCTAATCATATGTGTTAGGAATTTCTTCTCCTATGTCAAGATATTATCCGCTTTATGCGGCCTTGACTCGCCTGCACGGGTTTAATCACATCCTCATTAATGCGTCTCGATTAATAATTCGGTCTTCCGACATTCATACATTAGGATTTTTCAAATTGCACTACCCCCCACACCACACAACCAACACACTTCCCTAACATGTGGTTTGGGGAAAATCCTTCTCCTATGTCGAGATATTATCCACTTTAGGCGGCACTGACTCACCCTCATGGGTTCAATCGAATCTGCATTAATGCATCTTGATTAAGGAACATGTTTTTTCCTTTTTTTCCATACACATCCAGACATGTTACACACTTCCATAGAACAAGAAAACAAAATTTTTCATAACCGACAAGCCATGCTTTCCATATATCAAGGTACAAAGTATAAAATCAAAACAAAGCTCAGAATTACAAAGAAACACAAGTCAAAATAACTCCGGGTACTGAGCGCGCATATGAGCCTCCCACTCCCAAGTGCTCTCCTCGAGGCCGACATGCCTCCACAACACACGAACCAAAGGAATGGTTCTTCCACGGAGCACCTTCTCTATACGATCCTTGATTCTGACTTGTCGTTCCTCGAAGGTCACATCGTCTCCTATATCTGACACTCCACAGTCGATAACATTAGAGACGTCATGTTAGTACCGACGAAGCTAGGAGATGTGGAAGACGTCATGAACCTTCTCCAACTGAGGTGGCAGGGCTAGCTGGTATTCCACCTCGCCGACTCGCCTCAACACCTCAAAAGGTCCGATGAACCTAGGGGAGAGCTTACTCCCCTTCTCGATCCTCCGCTACCCATGTCAAGGGGAAACCTTCAAGAACACATTATCTCCCACTTATAACTCCATGGGAATCCTCCGATGATCAACATAAGATTTTTTTCAGTCCTGAGCCGCTTTTATCCTCTCACGTACAAGATGGACTTTCTCTATGGTGCTCTGCACTACCTCTGGCCCAAGAGCACCTGTCTCACCAACCTCTTCCCATAAAATGGGTGAACGGCATGGTCTTACATACAAATCCTCAAATGGCGCCATGCCAATAGTAGAGTGGAAGCTGTTGTTGTAGGAAAACTCTACTAAAGTCATGTGTCTTACCCATGACCCTCCGAAATCCAGAACCAATGCTCGCAGCATGTCCTCCGACTTCTGGATAGTCTGCTCTGTCCTCCCATCGGTCTGGTGGTGGAAAGAAGTTGTAAGGCGTAGCTGGGTGCCAAAAGTATGTTGTAACCCCCTCCAGACTCGTGAGTTAAACCGAGTATCCCGATCTGAGACGATAGTCTTCAGAACTCCATGAAAATGCACCACCTCTGTTACGTACATCTGTGCTAAGGTACTCACTGGGCCAGAATCCTTAATTGCTTTGAAGTGAAATGATATCGTCAAACGATCCACCACCACCTAGATAGCATCATAACCTCCCTGAGCTCTGGGTAGTCCTGTGGCGAAGTCAATCGAGATGTCATCCCACTTCCACTCGGGGACATCTAATGGATGCAACAAACCACTTAGAACACAGGGTTTAGACTTTACTTGCTGACACACAAGTCACTTATCCACAATCTCCGCCATTGCCCGTTTCACCCCTGTCCACCAAAATTGTTCCCTCAGGCCTCAGTACATTTTTGAAACTCTCGAATATACGGCCAAGTCTGAGAAATGGAAGTCACGGAGAACTCCCTCACGCATTGCCTCAGGAACAAAAAACCTTCCAAGGAAAAGCATCTGATATCGGCTGTCCTCTGACCATCCTTCTAGAGCATTTATCTAATAGACACGATCCCACATCACTTATGCCTCAGAGTCCCCCCCACTGAGACTCTTCCACTTGCTGCAACAAGGAGGACTGCACTGTCATCTAAAACAAACAGCCTCTAACACCTTCTACCCTTCCATCCAAGTGCAAGGATTCCAACTCTCCCATCTCTTCCCAAGCATCAGCGGATTCCTGAACCACTTCCTTATGTGACTTCCTACTCAGGGCATCAGTCACAACGTTGCCCTTACCTTCAGTGTAAGAGATCTCGAAGTCATAGTCATGGAGGAACTCGACCCATCTCTGCTGTCGTGAGATCATGTCACATTGGGAGAAGATATAACATAGGCTATTGTGATATGAGAAGACCAAAATTCACTACCCAAAGAGGTAATATCTCCACAACTCCAATGAGAACACTACTGCTGCAAGCTCCAGGTCATGGGTGGCATAGTAATGCTCATGAGGGCACAACTGCCTAGACCCATAATAGATCACAACTTTTTCTACATCAGCACGCACCCCAGACCAAGGCCAGAAGCATCAAAAAACACCTCATACAATAACCCTTCCTATGGAAACTTGAGTACGGGAGCACTGACCAACTTCTCCTTCTGGTAGTCGAATGATTTTTGGCACTGCTCTCTCTATAGGAAGACTTAGTTCTTCCTAGTTAAAGTTGTCAGTGGAGAAGCTACTCGAGAGAAGTCCAAAACGAACCTATGATAGTAACCTGATAACCCCAAAAAACTACGAACTTCCGCCACACTCTTGGGTGCCTCCCAGGAAAAAACTTCCTCCACCTTCGACGGGTCTACTGACACTCTATGATGAGAAACTAAGTTCCCAAGGAAGTGTAATTCTTGTGTCAAGAACATACACTTTGACAATTTCCCATAAAGCTAGTGGCGTCGAAGGACTTCCAAGGCTTCCTTGAGATGCTCAACGTGCTCCTCCTCTGATCATGAGTAGGTCCAGATGTCATCTATAAACACAACAATGAACCGGTCTAGAAACTCTTGGAAGACAATTTTCATAAGTCCCATGAACACAACTGGTGCATTCGTAACTCCAAACAGCATCACTACACACTTGAAGTGCCCATACCTGCACCTGAATGTCATCTTCGAGATGTAACTATCCTTCAACCTCAGTTGATGATATCCAAATCGTATGTCAATCATAGAAAACCAACATGCACCACTCAGTCGGTCGGAGAGATCATCTATCCATGGAAGAGGGTAACGGTTCTTAACAGTTTCCTGGTTCAACCTTGGGTAGTCTACGCATAACCTGAGAACCCAATCTTCCTTCTTCATGAACAAAACTGGAGCACCCCATGGTGACACACTGGGTCGAATAAAACCCTTCTCCCTCAGATCGTCAATCTGAATCTGCATCTCCCGCAACTCTGAAGGTGCCATCTGATAAGGGGCCATCGAAATCAGACGGGCACTAGGCTGTAAGTCTATCCCGAACTCAATTTCACGTCAAGGTGGGGGGGGGGGGTATAGTTACAACATCCTCGGAAAAAACATTGAGTAACTCCCCAACAACCCCCGAGACATCCAACATTTCTGTATCAGCTAGAACCAGAGATAACCCACCCAACAAGGAAAAGATGTGATCCATATGCCGGCTTCCCACTAGATAGCTCCTCTCGCCAACAAAAGATACACGATGCCCGTCCACGTCGGAGAAAACGACCCTTCTTTGGAAGCAGTCTATAGTGGCACTAATGGAAATCAACCTATCAATTCCAAGGATGACATCGTATGGATTCATCTATAGAAAAAGATGATCCCCACTAGATCGATGTGGTCCCAACGTCAACACACATCCTCGAAAAACACAATATACGTTGTTCTAGCCTCCAACTGGTGTACTTAACACCAGTGGTATGAAATGTCTCTCTACGTCTAGTCCCAAAGTATGGGCCAGACCATGTGAAACAAAGGAGTGTGAAGCTCCAGAATCTAACAAAGCAGAAACAAGAGTGTTGAACAAACAAATCGTACCTCGCACCACCTTTGGTCCCGCTCGAGCTGCCAACCCTACTGCGTGAAACTGTCCATGCCTAGCTTCTCTGCCTCTCTGATTTCATCCACCTCCCCGACCACGCCCTGGTCGAGGTCCCTTAGGAGCACCCACAGTTCGGCCTCCTGCTACAAAGTCTGCCCTCGGGGGACCATGGTCCTGCTGCTTCTGGAAGGGCCTCACCGGAATCTAGTGCTGCTGAGGTGGGTGCTGAACCGGCCCACCTCCACCGTACTGAGCTCGGGTCGGGCACCGACTCTAAATGTGTCCGAAACATCCACAAGAAAAAAACTTCAGTCGTGGGCTCGTGAAAAAGGGACGAGGACCCGAATATTTGAATTGGAACAGTTGGGGCCTACTCCCCACTGGCCTAAACCTGGATGGTCCCATCACAGGAGACCTGCTACTGACTGCCTTCCCCTTCAATGAACCTAGATGGATCCCCTCTCATGGTGAACCTCCCAACGAGTGCATCCTCTCTACAACCTCTGCATTCTTCTGTACTACCAAGTACGTCGGAAGGGTGAAGGGGGTGACAGCATACTGGAGCAAAGGACGAAGCGCCTCCTCCAAACTTCTCGCCTGAGACCCCTCATCTGGAAAAAGATCCGGATCAAAGCATAGGAGATATTTAAAATTGATCCCCAACTCTCATACTGACATACTTCCCTGCCGATGGGAGTGTAAATCCTACCGCTTCTCCGCCATGATCATGGAAGAAAGGAATTCCTCTCGGAATTCCTTCTAAAATTCATCCCACAGAACCTATGCCTCTATCCTCTCTCCGAGGTAGATTGTCCACAACTTTTGTGTCGCACCTCTCAGCTGACTGACTTATAGGGGAACCCAGTACTCCCTTGGAGCACAGATCAAGGTAAAAGCGATCCCTAGCTCTTCAAGCTACCCCTCTGTCTCCGTATCCGATGTAATACACTCATACTTCTTGAGGGTTTTCCACTAGAAAGAACGAAGTGTCTTCTACCATTGGCTATTTTCCTTCTCTTAGTCAATCCTAAACTAATCGATCGCCTGAATCTGGTGGGCCTCGGCCATCTGAGCCACCCGGGGATGACGTCCAGGTGTCATAGTTGTAGGGTAAACAAGATCGCCTATCCCCAAGTATTAAATAAATTTCTCAATGTTTAATTTGTCATTTCATTAAAAATTTTCTCTGAAAACACACAAATCAAGTAAAAAAACAATCATGATGATTCATGTAACTTCCCTAGGGTCTCTACCCAGCAATCAATGTAGTCTCAATCGGTCATTCGGTAGGCTCTGAGTCCTTGCATCGGATCACGGGGGGGGGGGGGGGGGGGGCTATAATCCCGTGTCCTAGCTGGCCTTCCCTGGCTTATGTCACGCACCAAGATTAACCAACATTGTTTCCTTACCATCCCATGCAATCCTCATTGTGCCTAACTCCAGACTCCATCCTATCTCTCAACCATTAGCTCTGATACCATTCTGTCACAACCCCCTCCCACCAAAGATGGCCCTCCTGAGTTGGAAATGGTGAAAGGGAGATAATGTCCCCTGATTCCTGCCTCCAATAGGCCCCGGGGTGGCAACTAGCACCAAGGGTATGATTATTCACAAATATGGGAGGCATTACCCTTTTTATTATTTACGATCGGGAAATAGGACAAGTCAACCACCAAAGTGGAAAAGAATAAGTGTATAGAAATAAACCCAAACCAATCAAACATGCATGTTTAAATTGTATTGAAACAAGGTACATGTACAAGGAAGCTCAAAAGTACAATACCAAAGAAACAAGAGTACAACAACTGCAACAACTCCAACCGTCCTGACTAGTAGGGTCCCGCACGACCCTGGTAGTCCTCCTGGAAACCCGAAAGTAAACTTAGGGTGAGCATACAAGTATACTTAGTAGGGAAACCTAAAGCTATCGTGCACATGTTGGGAGACATCCTAATGTCCCGTGGGAACAACAGAAGAAACCAAAAACTGTCAAGGAATTATATCCATCCAACCACACCAGCCACGCTCACCAAAACACAGAACAACAGGTAGTAAAAGTATATAAGATCAAGAGTTTTGGGTACCTCGAACCATTTCCCATTAGTTAGCTGCTCTTCCTAATGGCGAACTTCCTGACACCGCCACAGTATTCTCGCCCACCCACTCCTGGGCCTCAAGAACCACACATCCCGCCCACACACACATGGATCTCACAACCATGGATCCCACCCGCACACACCTAGGCCTCATCCCGAAGGTTCTTGGGAAATAATAAAACCTTCCCAAAGAGTCTTGGGTAAACCAACCCAATCGAAACCTACCCAAATAATCTTGGGTGTAAGGTCACCTCAAGCCATCACAGCCTAGGGAAGAAGAGGCAAGAAGGAGGTAGTAACTAAGGGGAAAACACCGCCTCCCATGAAATGGGATTTTTCGGAACTAAGTGCTCAACATGGTTGGGGTGAAATAAAACACAAGGATACAGATATATATATAGAAAACACTCATCCCAACCTATGGCTTCTAATTAGAGAACTGAGCATGTGCCTCGACCCTGCTACTACGAAGCTGCATACAACAAGAATCCCAAAACCCCATTTATGTTTTCATGTTTTAACAGAATCAGTTTATTAGTTCATTAACTACTAGGCAACTATCCACAACCAATCACATCAATCGTTCGTAAAGCATATCCCTACCATCCACAAATCATGTTAGGATAACACAAGAAGCACAACAAGTCCCTTATTAATAACCAACAAACCCATTGATGAACAATCTCGTTCCATTACCATTCCCCACCATTTATTAACTCTTCCACATTTTATTTATTATTTACAACCACAGTTCGTTCACATTCAAACCCAACCCTGCAGCCCCGCTTCCAACCACCATAACAACAACCACATCGTATATCTCACCTCTTTAATACCATTTATCGTAGCCCCACTGCCCATCACCAACATAGCGTTCACACAAACCCACACCCAATCCAACCACATCACCACTTATCACTCGATCCAAAACAACCCAAAAAAACACCCCCATCACATGCCACGCATCCAAGCCAACACCCACATGTTCATTATTCCATTTTGTTCAACCGGGGTGATCATACAAGGGTTTCATATTTTAAATCAGCCAACTTTACGTGATTATCCAAATTCCACATTCAATAATGTTTCATTCACAAAAATGATCTAGAAAGATAGGGAAAAATTTAATTGCACAGGTAAAGGCCCCCAATGACCGTGATTTTCAGTAGGCATAAGCCTATTCAATTCACAACATAATATCACAAGATATATAATAAAGTAACTGCATTCACAAATTCCCATCCCCGTTATATAAGCCAGTTATTATATTCATTTAATCGGTTAAAGTGTGTTTCACGTAAACAAGAGGACACCCACCCAACATGATGCACAATTTAGAGAGACGAAGGTGAGATCCCTACCTCAACAGTTTCTAATAACAACGCTCCCCCAGATCAACATTAGAAGACGTTCGTCACTTCTATCAAATCCTAGAAAAATCTACTCAGGTGGATGTTGGAAAGGAAAGGCCGATAGAAATACAACGAATCCAAGCTCAGTAGTTCCGCCTCATCGTTACGATCCTGTGGCCACTGACGGATCACAAATCAGAGCTCAAACAAAGAAGTTATGGAAGAAAAGGAACATTCGAGTCTCTTGGGAGAGCTCTACTCAGAGGAAAAGGGAGGATAGGGGTGAGTGAATAGTATGAGGGGACCCATCCTTTTATAGGCGTGAAAAAAATTTACACGGTGTGTACTTTATAGTACACATTGTGTACTCGGCCATTTCACACGGTCACCATGCGGCTTCCAACACAGCCTTCAACGCGGCACGCAGCCGTTGACTAATTAACACACGGTTTGAAGGTAATGCATCTGCAGGGAGGCACTACACGATGTGTAGTATTGGCTACACAGCGTGTACTCTTTTATTTCAAATGTTAAGGACACGGCTCCAACACGGCACACGGCCGTTGACTGGTCAACACACGGTTTGAGGGTAACACGTCCACGGGGAGGGACTACAAGGCATGTAGTATTGGTGTACACAGCGTGTACCCATTTATTTCACACGGCAAGGACACAACCTTCAACAGGGTGTATACCCAGCGAGGGGGTACTCTGTGTGTACTCACACTACACATCTTGTAGTTTTAAAATTTTGAAAAGAGTGGGAAAAGTCCACTTTACCCTCCAGAACACTTCATGACCTTCTTTTTGACAAAGGAATGGGCCGGAGCGGTCCGGGCCATTACAAAAACAATAATAACCATTAAAAATATAAAAAACAATAAATAAAAATAAAAATAATATAACAATATAGAAACCCTAAATATTAGGGATATTTTCCTATACCCATGAAATTAATTATATAAAATTAAATATACGGAGAAAAATAAATAACACAAAATATACCACAAGTCATTATGAAACTCTATAAGAAACAAGGAAAACTATTAAACCAACAAAAAATTGCATTAAAATCCTTAAAAATAACATAAACTCTATGAAAACCCTAAAATAATCTATAAACCATGAAAAAGGTATAAACCCAATAAAGAACTGATAAAAACTATTTTCTCATGTAACATAGACTAAAACCTTATATTACTCAAAAAAATCATCTAAAACATTTTTAATGTAGTAAACTCCAAAAATAAAATTACCCATAAAAAACCAATGAATTCATTATATTTAAATAATCATTAAAAACCTAGAAATACATGTAACACCATTGAAAACACACAAAAACATTGAAACCCACTAATAAATATTTAAAGCAAAAATCCAAATGAAAAATCAAAATGAAATTAAAAAAATCATTAAAACCCAATAATAATCTATTAAATTACTCAATAACAAAAGTACATATTCTTTTTGGATATATATTGTCATATTTCATCACATTTCATGTTTTTTATTCTCAAGGGTTCCCAGGAGGGTGTTTGGTGTTGTTTGAAATGTTATAAATGTGTTTTCATAATTTATGGGTTACTAACACATTTTATCTGAAATTATATAGCCATTTTTAAAAGCAAGATAGAGACTGGAGCATTATTTTAGCCATTATAGCCTTGATTTTTTTTATTTTTTGGTTTTATGGGTTTCCGTTTTGTGCAATAGATCACAATGGATTTTTTTAAAATTTTTAAAGAGATGTTTTAATGACCCCGATCACATGTTAAATAAGGATAAGAAAAATAGTATGGTAAAACATTTTGAGGATAAATTGTGGCTGTGTCACTCAACGATTCCAGATATTAGAAATTTGAATAGTAGTGCCTCCATGCTGAACAGTTATGCATGGAAAGGGAAAAACATATTTTTTAACAAAAATATGTGGGGGAGTCCATGGGGCTAGTCAAACTATTTCAATGAGTATTTTAATGGTTCATAAATCATATAATAAAAAAATAAAATTCCTGACCTAAGGTTGACTATGAGAACTATGATTTTTTGGGTGTTTACCATGGCATGGTGGAGGATTACTGGCCTCATTTATAATGGGATTGATGGAGTAGCCTAGGAACATTTTTTCACCCCCTCTATCAATCTATATAAAATTCGTAAACAAAAGATTTCTCTATCAAATCAATTAGACTTTAGTTTTTAACCCCATGGATCCACCATATTGAATTTTAAGGGACTAAAGAATTATGTGGTTCTTTATAAATTCGGTGGTGTTTCATTTCTGGTGGATTTTTATTATTTATCCAAACATTATTAAAGAACATTAAAATTTATATTAACAATTTTTATCTATTACGTATTTTATTGTTTATGTGAAATTGTGAAATTTTATCTATTTACCAAATTTTAAATATTGATGTGATTCTATAAAGATAGATAAAAATAATTAAATCAAATTGCATGTTTAAATTATTTCAATAACATTAAATTGAAAGTAGAAGATGATTTTTTTTAAAAAATAAATAATAATAATTAATTACCTTCCATGGAATAATTTTGTGGTATTCAATTAGTAAATAGATTGGAATTATCTCTTATACTATCTCATAAATTAATATGGCCTGGTAAATTTAAAATTAAAGAATAAAAAATATGTTACTGCATGATTAAGTGTTATATTATTATTTTAGTACAGTGAAAATTGTTTATAATTAAATCAATAATAAAATTGACAACTGTTTACTAGTGGCTCAATATATTTATTGTTTATTTTTTAGAATTAATTAAATATTGGAATCCTGAGATTTCAATTTTTTTGTATTTATTCCACCTTTTGAAATTCTCTAGGATAGTGTGACATGTGATTGTAAGTGTTTTATATTATTGAGTAGTAGTTCTGGATAATTTTATAAGTCAATAAAAATGAATATATAAATGTTTTTAGATAATGATATAGGTATGAGTTGTTTTATTAATACTCTTCTTCAAAAATAATTTCTATTAAATACTTCCAAAAATAATTCTACTGAATTACTATTGTTAGTTTATATAAATATATTTGCATGCTTTGTTATCCAATTCATAATGAGTATATTAAATAATTTTTAAAATAAATGGTTTTTAAATATAGTAAAAATGATGGATGGATGTTCCCATTTCATATTGAGGGAGGCTTGAATCCCTCGATTCTGTTATCATAGTTCCTTATACTATGTATGGAATTTATTTTTAAATGAATGTATAATCCTCAAAATTTATATCCCAAAATTGTTATAGACTTTTAGTGGTTTGTAATCACTAATTTCGAATGTGTTGGATGCCCATATCATCAATTTCGACATTTTTTTATGAATAATTGAATAGGAACCCATGATATTGTACTTGTTTTTTCAAGTGATTGTGATACAATTAGTAGTTTTTAAACTTTATATAGTACATTAAAACAATTGATCATTTTCTAGTTGCGAATATCATTGATATTCATTAACTTTATTTAGTTTTTATGGATTCTTTTCTTTTATAGAAGAATCATTGTTCAACATTAATTGGAATTTAAATTATAGTCATTGTAACCATATCACTTAAGTGATATATTAGGTTTCATATATTAATACTCAGGTGGTGATGAAATAACCTACAATCAAATAAATGATATAGGTTAGTTTGTTGTGTTCACAAATTAACCATTACATTGATGAAAATATGAATGAAAATTTACAATGCCATCAACACCTAGATAAAATATTTATGTAATATTCATGGGAGTGAAAATGGAAATAATCAATTATTGTATAACTGAAAAATTAATTTATTTGAATCATTAATCAGTTTTTAAGTTTTATTCTATGACCATTGTAGTGGAATTTTGATAAGGTATTTTAATATAATCATATTTGAGTAATGGGTAGGTATTTTTCATTACTTTTTATTTATATTTATTAATTTCATACACAACAGAACTCATGTATGTTTGGAAACTGGATACCAATTTTTTTGCATTTTTTCATTAATAACAACAAATTTCATGGAATGGATGACCGATTTATATCCCTCACCTAGTTTATCTTCAATCGTAATTGAGTAATAATATCCTTTGTTAAAATGGCATACGATATTGGGTTTCTTCTATAATAGACTGTCATTTCTTCTGATTTACTGCATATTTATTTTTTGATTCAATGTATCATGTCCTTACATGTACTCATATCTGTTCATAGTGTCTCTACAATCCAAATAATGTTTTTTTCATGGTAATTTTTATATTGAGGTATAATTCAAACACATATGTTTTAGTGGACTCTATGAATAACATGATTACTATTGGGATATGATGATGATGAGATATTAGGTTGAAAGAGTTGCAACAATTGTTGGGACAATACTATAAAAGGGCTATGATGAAATAAATTTGAGGTATGTGCACAATATTTGTTTCAATGGGGAATGATAGTAAAAAAATGGGGGATAGGATTTGGTGTAATTTTATTCTATAAATATCTATATATACATCTATGTGTGTTTATTTGATATAGAATGGTTAACTTATCTGAATTAATCATTGGAATATCCTTGGTGAGTATGGAAGTCTTGAATTACCTATATATATTACTAGTGAGTTTCATTCATTTATTCCTTAGGTATTAGAATGCATCTTTCAGATTTTTTCATATGTGATTTCGAGGAGGATCATAATGACTATACAAGTTATTATTATGCTATATATAGATAGAAAATTTATTATGTTATCATCAACAGGTTGGAGATAATTATTGTCATTACATGATCAAATGAATTGTTGAGTAGCTATCATGTCTTGCAGTCATTGAATTTTTATGCTTTTGAGACATTAATTTCCATATCATTTACGTATGATATTACATGTATTGAGATATCATTTTGTTTATTCATTCAGATATTTTTTTCATTTTACCCTTCATATCTCCTTTTCATTAAATTAATATAGTGAAATTCATCCCTTCTGTGTGTTTCCTATATCAATGAACCCAATACCCAACTCATGGCCTATATGAGTTGGTATTATACTGTCATAATATTCCATCCGCCACATTCATCACGGGAGGGGTACATTTAGAGTGGGTTCATATAAATTTGGTATCATTTATGATGATAGTGATATTATATTGAGTTTGGTGGTTGGAAAAAAATAACAAAAGATGGCTAAGATGAGAAAGAGGATCAAATGGGAATAATGTATGATGTAATCAAGGTACAATGGAAAGGGAATTGGATTTTATGGCCTCCTAAGATCTAACATAATGTGTATTATATTTACATATAAAATATATTATATGTTATGCTTTATTAAAGGTTGAAAATAGTAGAGGATTCTAACACCCCAACCTTATTTTCCCAAAGCTGTGACATTATTTTATAACATTAACCTCATTATATGAAATTTTTATCCCAACATACTAGGTAGTTTAGTAATTTTGGAAGACCTGATACATAGATAAGTAAAACATGATTTTGTTTTGTGAAATACTGTATAAGTGATCCATTAGGAACTCTCATTTGTCCAAGATTATCCTTGCAAGACATTTATAATAAACCTATTCAGATCATGGGGAAATATAAATCATAATAAAGCGATAATATTACATGCTCAGTAAAGGTAAATATTATATAGGAATTAATCGTAAACATAAACACTAAGAGTGATGAATAACTAATATCACATGCATATAAAAATAAACTTGATCATAATATTAAAGGTATACAAACTAATTAAATAATTCCGGAAAACATAACCATATATATTCTACTAGTTGAATAATCACATGTATTATAAATATATTGATTCATAATGATGTAATACTTAATTCCTGGCATCATAATCGCTCAGTCACAACCCCGTGTGAAGACTATGCATAAAAGTGTAACAACCTAAACTATTATGTCTTAGGAGACCAACCAATGTATCAAGGGGCTATAGAGGGCCCCACCCATCACATACTAAGTCCAATATATTCCACATATGAAAAGGGAGAATCATAAAAAACATAAACATTAATATTGAAAAACTAGAATCTAAAATGTGAATAAACTATCTATAACCCAAAAATTTTATAAAATAATCACATATATAGACTAAATGATCATCCACACTAAATACTTTTTAACCAATTGAATCACAAGTCCATTGATTAAGTGGTGAATAATAGAAATCCCACAGAATAAATGTGAAATGAAAAACCCATTACATTATGTATGAATATCTTCTCCAAATTACCTCAAAATCGTTGATAATAAAATTAGATACATTAATTAATTAATTAAGAACCTTATATACCTCTATTTGGTTTAATATAATTTTATTTTGTTTGCTTCTGAACTTTAATTTGAGTTATAAGATACAATTTTATCACCCGATAGAGTTTGTTTAAATTTGTATCATCAAGAACAAAAAAATGATTATATTATAAATGTAACAAACTATATAAAACACTAAAATTTATTCATGAATATTGTTGAATAGGAATTTGAATATTGAAACATTGTAATCCACGACGGTTGTCAATCCGCACTTCTCGAATGATGGTTTCGTTTATAAAATTAAAGAGGGAGAGTATAGAGATTGATAATGGTTGTTGTATTAAAATGGAATAATTCATGTATACAGATTATAGTGGGGTTATCATTATATATTGGGTAGAGTAGGTTTGGAGAGAATAAAAAGAAAATATAAATTGAAATGTAGTGAAATGAAAATGAAAGGGGATTTACCTCTTAAAATAACTTCTTTATAATCCTCCTTAAGAGAAAGGGTTTTGTCTTATGGAAATAACAAGATATCTTGATCATGGTTAGGGACTACATAAGAGTATTTTTGGAAGAACATTGGGAAGATACAATGTTTATAATACTGATGAAAAGATAGAGTGAGGGTGGCTTTTTGTAGTGGATAATAAGATTGTTTTCTAATTATTTTAATCATTATTATATTATTTGGGTTCATGAATATGAATAGTCAAGAATTATTTGAACTAAAATATTAATAAGTGCATGATAGTTCAAGATAATATCCATTTAAATCATTCAAGCCTCAAGAATGATGTAGAGATAATTTTATTTAGCATATTTTGTAAATTATCGAATTTCATTATTCAAAAAAAATACCGTATTTGAAAAAAAATCCAATAAAAACACCCTACCAGTTTTTCAACATGTAGAATTAAACATTTGACTCCATTTTCTCAAAATTATATTCTAAATTAGTGAAATTTACATATTTTATAAAATCATTATTAATATAAAATATACATATTTTATTTTTAATAATATTTTATAACAAATATAAAAAGTAAATTAGGTCTCATAAAATTATCCTAAACTCTTAGTAAAAGAATATTATTTAAGAATATATTTTATATAATTTTTTTTTCTTTTAAATAAATTTTTTATTTAATATTTTTATTAAATAGTTATTACTCATAAAAAATACCAACACATAGTTTTTAATTTTTAAGACATTTACTATCATTTATAAGGCGCATGAATTTAATTTATACATCCATGGGTTATTTTAGTATTCATAAGGGCCAAGTTACTATTAATAATGGTAATATTCCTATTTATAATGGTGAATTACTATTCATATTATTCAAGTAAATATTCTCTACAAAATCAATTTGATGTTATTTAAATCTAAAAAAAAGATCTACTTTGCAATGGTGTGTGTCTTTTTCAATTTTCAAATCACTAAAGTGGAAATATTATGTTTCATGCCTTGGATATAACTATATTGTATAAATAATTATAATAAAAAAGTTATATTTAAAAAAGACTCACTATTGGGTGAATTTAAATATATATTTATATTTAAATACTTAGGTTTTTATAGTATCCCCTCATTCAATAAATTGTGTCCTCGTAATTATAAATTTCACTATGAAAGTTAATGGTTGATAATGGAAAATTCCCATTTTACAAAACCGACATCTAAAATAGGGTAAATAAATAATCATATTAATAAAAACGAGAGGATAATGAATATGTTACAACAATACTATGGATTCGAATATTGTAACATTTGTGTGAAGTAAAAATATATACAAGGAAAAATAATCAAACCATCATGTTCTGATGGAGAGTGATAGAGAACATGTTCATTAGAATGTTAACCATTACAAAGTTGTAAAACATATGATCTGTTATGTAACACCCCAATATTTCATAGTATGTACTTCTTCAAAACAATTCAATAACTTGCAGTACATGCAACACCGAGTTCAAGCACACCATGACTTACCAAACAAGCCGTTCAAAAGAGGTTATGAATAGTATTAACTAAATTTTATACTTTATATAATCCTAATAATTTTAGAATCCATATTATGAGTTTCTTAGACATAATTTAAGAAAAAATTCATTTTTTCAGATAATATAAGTATTTTTAAAAAATGAACTTTTACCAACTTTTAATATTGAAACCCTTTTTTAATCCATTATTTTAAACTTTTATATATTAAATTTGACTAAATAAACTTATTCAATAGAATGGGGACATAAAATATTTACAATGTAACACCCGAATCTTCCACGATATGCTTCTCTTTGAATAATATAGTAGTGTGTGTTATACGCAACTTTGAGTTTTAACACACACCACAACCAATCAAACTAGCCGTTATGAATAGTAATACATAGTTTTTCAAATTTTATAAATTTTATCTCTCAAAATGGAATTCATTTTTAGATTCGGAATATCGAATTTAGCCTAGGGTTAAATTTTGGAACTTTTCGGATAACATTTATATTTTGATGAATAATGAAAATTACTGAATATTAATTAAAAACAAATTTTTTAATAGAAATAATTTATATTGATAAATTCTGAAATTTAGTGGTTTTAAAGAATATTTAGAATAACGTTTTACCATTTAATACAATGTTGGTTATTGTACATAATTTTACAATTAAACCGGAAATAAACAAGTGTCAATCTTTTGATAGTTATTATCTTTTAAAAACACGCTTTTTGTTTTAACAACGGGAATTAATTTAAAATTAATTTCTGCCACTTCTGTGTTTTAAATTTGGAAAAATGTATTCCATATTTGAAATAAGGATGTTCATATTGTGTAAATAGGTAACTTTTATTTTTATACATTTTGGATAATTACTTCAGTAAATATTTTATTTACCATGGTCAATGGTAAATCCGGTAAATAAGGGTTAATAAATTATATTATAATAATACTAAAATATCGTAAAACGTGTCCTAACCTTATTGTTTGATACATGTCGGACCACGAGAATATTCGGGTTGATTTTGGGACCCCAGTGAGCCACTTTTAGGTGATAGGGACACTTTATTTTAATTAAGTTAAAATAAAGACAAAAATGACAAAAGCATATATCTTTTAGAAAAACAATTTTTACATAGAGTTATGTATGTTTCATTTCCAGCTATAAATATTTATTAGAGAGATAAAAAGATTTCCTACATAATGATATTTTATTTATAATTTTTATACATTAAATAATTTAATTTATTTACGACACAATGATGATGTAGTAATTACCATAATAGTGAAAAATTAAAATAATGGATATTATAAATACCCAAATAAAATTAATTTGAGACTTTTTATGTATTAAACTAATTTTATAGGTTAATATGACTTGTTATAATTGATTTCATTAACCTTTTCATAAGTAATCATTCTGTTATGATTTTTCCAAAAATCATTTATTGAATAGTGTCGAAATTAACATAAAAGAGTTTTTAAAACAAATATTATATTATTAATTGATCTTAAATTCTTAAAAATCTATGGTTCGGAAAATATACTTATATCATGATATTTTTATCATTAATGGACCACTTGGGGGACTCTTGGATGTATATAGTATTTTTATTAACTATATAATATAAAAATACAAAGCGACATGGTAAGTGTCAAACTAATTAACTAAGAGTTAATACTTAAAGATAATGTTAATATAGTAACCCAAACCTGTATAAATCCTATCGGTTGAGTGGTTTTCGACCTATCCCCACCATAATCATTAAATAATCCACTTTTTAGCCATTATAAACCGAATATGAATTTATTATAAAATAATATTTCAAGCTTTTACAAAGGTGCCCCTCACCCCTCTTATAAAAGGGAACTACCCCTTCTCATTAATTCACACCGTAAAAGCCTTTTGATTCGGCCAAACCCTTCCCAAATACTCTCTCAAATTCCCTCAACTCATCCTAGAGTCCTTAATTTAGTCATAAATCCATCCTAATGAGCCCTTTTGATCAAATCAAAAGGAAGACCCTGAAGAAGAGGTAATGATTTTACCACCTTTTTTCAAGTTGCTTTCTTCTTCCACTTCTTCTTTCTTTGTTATTACCATTATAAAATAATAACTATAGTATATTATATATACTTTGATGTAATTATAAACATGGTACAAGAATATTTCAGTATTCTATCCATCCTTTGGATGACATCACCATACGTGTGTACGTATGGCTTACTGTCTCCACGTCGTGGTGTAATTGTTATTCAAACCATTATTATGTAGATGGTTATAATAATGATGTGTAATTCATGTAAATAATAAATATAAAATGATAATTATTATTTATATATGATATACCATCCAATTATATATTATTTTAATATCAAAAGAATGATATTCTCGCTCATGCGTACGTACGGACTACCGTCTCCACGAACGCGATGTGATTCATTCTCCATCGTATCCATTCAAGTATAATTATCATTTGATGATTAAAAATAATTCATAAGGACATGATATAATTATGGATATGAATATGATACAACCTATCCCTAACAAACACGTCTTATGTAACAAAACATATAAAAGAAAACGAGTATGTTAACACCCAAAACAACGATAATACTAAGATATTTTTAACAAATTAATGATAAAAGATCATATATGATTATTGTATAATTTAATAAAAATTATTTCACCATTATACAGGATTTTAACCTACCCCCAACCAAGGAAAATTACATGGTAATGTTTTATTTTACAATCTCTTCATTAACCGAGGTTGTTTATACGTAATAATCTACTGGGATTTCTTTTTCATCCACATCCATGTTTCTTAAAAATGTATTTCAAAACATTTTTACTATGGGTTAAAGTCACTTATACCCTTGTTGGCTTTTATAAGTGGTTAATAATGGAATATTTCCATTATTTTCCAAACAAGGTCCCTTTTAACCTTTTTGACAGAATTAAGGTAAGAATGTTTTTTAACTTATACGGTGGGTGCGACTATTTTTTGCCTTTATAAAATCATCGAAGCTTCCCTTAAAAGATTATAAGATTA
This sequence comes from Viscum album, assembly GCA_963277665.1. Taxonomy (NCBI): domain Eukaryota; kingdom Viridiplantae; phylum Streptophyta; class Magnoliopsida; order Santalales; family Viscaceae; genus Viscum; species Viscum album. Next base: position 1,814,455,774 of record OY728164.1, on the reverse strand, counting down.
TTTTCAAAGAAATTTTTTTATTTTATAAATATATGACTCTTAAAAGATTTCAAAATAGAAAGAGATATTTGTCTAAAAAGAGTTTTCATTTCATCTATGTCAACATCCTTTGATGAAATTTACACTTATTTGAAGTTGATTTAATATGATACAAAACTTATATTTTCTATTGAAGGTTTTGTGATATGTCTGACTATGGATGTGTTATTTTTATACCATTCATGGTTTATGTATGAATTATTTACATTTCGTATGCTATTTTTAATACGAATGTTTATGTTATGTTTAAACCTATTCATATGAGGAATGCATTGGACTTAATATGTGATGGGTGGAGCCCGCTATAGATCCTCGATGGATCATTAAGTATTATGAGACAAAATAGTGTTTTGACACAAGGCCTTGAAAAAATCTTATTTGTAGTCTTGGCACGAGGCCTTGTCTATGTGGTTATGATAGTCTGTCATTATGCATTCCGTCATTATGAAAGTGGTAATTGATATTTCATGTGATTATTCAATTATTAGAATAACCATTTGAACAAGTAAATGGCATTATTTCATTTTATTTCTTCCATACTACATTGATGTTCAAGTTTAAAAGGATTATTTTAGGTAAACATTGCCTTAAATGTTTATTCTTATTTATGAAAGCTTCCGCTATATTGTTATCATTACTGGGCATTTGAGCTCACCCCTTTTCTATGTTTTATCTTTCCTAGGATGTGAAGAAGTAATTTATGAATGACCTGCAGGGATAGTATGAGGGGATAAGAGTGTGGACTATAGAGACTATATTGTTTTAGTTTCCATTTTATTATGTAATGTAAACTTTATTAATGTATCTAGTCATTCCAGGGCTACTAAACTAATCGGCCTTTCGAGATTTTATCTTTCTTGTAATCATGCCAATGTTTTGTAATAATGCACCGACTCTGGGTAACTAGGTCGGGGCCTTACAGTTGGTATCAGAGGAAGGTTAGTACAATCCTTGGAAGATATATTTAGATAAACTCTGATTAGAGCACATAGACCTAAGATGAACTTTGAGGATTAGTATAGAATAACTTCCTACAATTTTGGTATTGTAGAGATTTTGTGAGTTTTCTGAGAATTACATCCATGTCTGGATACAAGCAGGTAGAGGTGGCTCTAGCACAGATGTACCTAGGGGTAAAACTTGAAAACACCACTTTGAGCTAGACTCTAACGGGAACTGGTGCACGACAACGGGCCTTGCTGCACTCTTGGTTACGACACTCCCAGGGGATATGCTTAGGATAATTATCATTTTCTTTACAAACCATTATGAAGGGTTTATGAGTATATACGTCCTCAAAGATTTTTTTATGATTATGGATTATATCCATAAATAGTTCAATTTATGTTAAGTGTTTTACAAGAATGAAATTATGTATTTGGATTCATAAACGGATCTAGTTTATGACATTGTTTAGAAATGGCGCCCAATAGAAGGAATGATAACTCCAACAATAATCATGATCCAAAGAGTAAGGATGATCATATCTTTCTTGGAATTAATCTAGAATTTAGAAGGGAAATAGTCTCCCATGTATTATCATCATATGAAGAAATAATATCATGTGTTGATAAGATAAGTAAAGAATTCTCAGAGTCTTATGGCATTAAATGGAAGCTAGAGAAGTAAAGGATGGTAGAGAGAAGGAAAGATAAAAGGAAGAAGGTAAATAATGATTTTACCATATGTGATAACTGTGGAATGAATCTCCTTGGAAAATGCTTGAAGGGAATTGGAGTATGTTATAAGTGTGGAGAAAAAGGACCCAAAGTATGTGACTTCAAGGGTAAGAAAATGGTTTCAAATGTACAATGCTTCATTTGTAGGGAGTTTGGACACTACGCGAACCTATGTCCTAGTCATCAGACTATGCCACAAATGATGCTATTGGATAATAATCAAGTTATTATACTACCACATATGAAGAGGAATGATTAGAGTTCTTATGATGATTATGTCATTTGAGTGTTGTATCAATAATGTACTTGTTATAAAAATTATGGAGTATATAAGGATTGTACTGCAGTACTATTTCATTAAGGACATGAGATTGTGTGGAACAAAGAAAAGTGACTCAATATCAGGTTAAATTTTTGGAAAATATTTGGTTGAGAGAATGATAACCCATAATATAGTTTTGATACCGAGGTAGTGATATTATAATAATACATGATTGATTTGGATAAATTATATTGGATATTCTTGACTACCTTGAAACTAATTAATGATTTGTATACTCCATCATTGTTGGGGTTTACAACATTTTTGGATTGAAAGAGTATATCCATTATTCATTAAAGAATAATGGATCATGAATGTAATCAATAAGGTTTAATGGTAATTCAGGATGTTTCAGTGTTTTAAAAGAATACATGATGAAGGTGTTCACATGTTATTATGCGGAAAATGGATCTTCACTGTGTTTAGCTTCCTTAAAAATTTTGGACTGATGTATTTTGGATAGTTCTAGTTTCGATTATATTGGATTTCCATAAAAGGACAACCCGGAGGTCGGGCGACAACCTGTCGTGTCCGGCAAGGCCGCGAGACTTGAACCCACAACCGAAGGGCGACAACGGTGTATCACCTACCACTGACCCACATGATGTCCTGTCATTTTTAATGGTTCTCCTAGATGAATTATAAATTCAGTTTTTTAACCCAATACGAATAGGATAAATAGAATATTATTTTGAAGTTATATTATCTTTTATTGTGAAAGATGAGTTTGTCGTAGAACTTAGTTAAAGGATGATACTCTACTTGTCAAGTATATATTTTTCTTCTTCTCTTATTCTATGACGAAATTAATTCATATACATTATTTAAGGAATCCTAAAACCAAAAATGTGTTATCCTAATACCCCATGTTTTGTTGAACCGATGGTATTTCAAATAATCATAGATTGATGAATTTAAGGACCTCAATTTTACACTTGTTTGTGATTGATGACCTCAATAAATACCTATAAATATTTAAGTTTTTCATATAATTATATGACTCTAATTTCCACCAATTTTCTCTGAATAGAGATCATAATTTGGTGGTGACCCTTTCATTTCTCTTTTTCTTTTATTAAGACTAAATTTTATTAACCCAATTTCCGATGTGGGTTTTCCCACAAAGATATTTTCTATATTCAACCTTTTATTTTCGAAGAACAATTTCAAATTGTGAGGACGCAATTTATTGAAGGATGGGAGAAGGTTACACCCCAATATTTCATAGTATGTACTTCTTCAAAACAATTTAATAAATTGCAGTACACACAACACCGAGTTCAAGCGCACCATGACTTACCAAACAAGCCGTTCAAAAGAGGTTATTAATTGTAGAAACTAATTTTTATACATTATATAATTATTATAATTTTAGAATCCATATTAAGAGTTTATTAGACATAATGTTAGAACAAACTCATTTTTTTCAGATAAAAGAAGTATTTTTCAAAAAATGCACTTTTACCAACTTTTAATAGTGAAACACTTTTTTTAAATCCAATTTTTTTAAACTTTAATATATTCAATTTGACTAAATAAATTTATTATTTAGAATGGGGAAATAAAATATTTACAATGTAACACCCCAAGATTCCACGGTCCGCTTCTCTTTGAATAATACAGTAGCGTGTGTTATACGCAACTTTGAGTTCTAACACACACCACAACCAATCAAAGTAGCGGTAATGAATAGTAATATCTACTTTTTGAAATTTTATATATTTCATCTCTCAAAATGGTCATATTTTTTGGATTTTGAATATCGAATTTATCCTATGGTGAAATTTTGGAACTTTTCGGATAACATTTATATTTTGACTAATAGTGAAAATTACTAAATTTTTTATTAAAATCAAATTTTTTAATCAAAATAATTTATATTTATTAAAGTTTAATTTGAGTGGTTTTAAAGTATATTTAGAATATATTTTTACCATTTAATACAATTTGGGTCATTGTACATAATTTTACAATTAAACTGGACATAAACAAGTGTTAATCTTTTGATAGTTATTATCTCTTAAAAACATGCTTTTTGTTTTAACAATGGGGATTAATTTTAAATTAATTTGTGCCACTAATGTGTTTTTAATTTGGAAAAATTGATTCCATATTTGGAATCAGGATGTTCATATTGTGTAAATTGGTAACTTTTATTTTTAGACTTTATGAATAATTACTTCGGTAAATATTTAATTTACAATGGTTATGGGTAAATCCGGTAAAAAAGGGTTAAAAAATAATATTATAATAATACTAAATTACCGTAAAACGTGTTCTAAACATATTGGTGGACAACGTTCCGACCATGGCCATCTTTGGGTCAATTTTGGGACCCCATAGAGCCACTTGTAGGTGATAGGGACACTTTATTTTAATTAAGTTCAAATAAAGACAAAAATGACATAAGCATATATCATTTAGAAAAACAATTTTTACATAGAGTTATCTATGATGGATTTTAGACTATAAATATTAATTAGAAAGAAAAAAATATATTCTACATAATGATATTTTATTGATAATTTTTAGACATTAAATAATTTAATTTATTTATGACACAATGATGATGTAGTAATTACCATAATAGTGAAAAATTAAAATAATTCATATTATAAATATCCAAATAAATATAATATGAAGCTTTTTATGAATTGAAATAATTTTATAAGTTAATATGACATGTTAATATTGATTTCATTAAATTTTTTAGGATTAATCATTCTTTTATTATTTTTTACAAAAATCAACTAATGAATAGTGTCAAAATTGACAAAAAAGAGTTTTTAAAAGAAATATTAAACTGTTAATTGATATTAAATTCCTAAAAATCTAAGGATCGGCAAAGATACATATATCATGATAGGTGTATCATTAATGAACCACTTGGGGGTCTCTTGTATGTATATAGTATGTTTATTAACTATATAATATAAAAATACAAAGTGACATGGTATGTGTCAAACTAATTAACTAAGAGTTAATACTTTAAGATATTGTTAATATAGTTACCCAAACCTGCCTAAACACTATTGGGTGAGTGGTGTTCGACCTATCACCACCTTAACTTCTAAATAATACACTTTGGAGCCATTAATAACCGAATATTAATTTATTATAAAATAATATTTCTAGCTTTTCCAAAGGTGCCCCTCGCCCCTCTTATAAAAGGGCACTCCCCCTTCTCATTAATTCACAGCTTCAATGCCTTTTGGTTCTTCCAAAACCTGCCCAAATACTCTCTCCAATTCCCTAACTTAAAACTAGAGTCTATCCTTTAGTCATAAATCTATCCTATGGAGCCATTTTGATCAAATCAAAAGGATGAAGCCGAAGAAGAGGTAATGATTTCACCACCCTTTTCAAGTTCCTTTCTTCTTCCACTTCTTTTTTCTTTGTTATTGCATTTATAAAATAATAAATCCAGTATATTATATATACATTGATGTTATTATAAACATGGTACAAGTATATTTCAGTATTCTATCCATCCTTCGAATGACATGTCACCATACGTGCGTACGTACGGCTTACCGACTCCACGTCGTGGTGTAGTTGTTATTCAAAACATTATTTTTTGGATAGGTATAATAATTATTTTTAATTCATGTAAATAATAAATATAACATGATAATGATTCTGTATATATGATAAAACATCCAATTATATATTATTTTAATATCAAAAGAATGATATTGTCGCTCGTGCGTACGTACGGACGACCGTCTCCACGAACGCGATGAGATTCATTCTACATCGTATCCATTAAAGTATAATTCTAATTTGATGATTAAAAATAACGTTTATGGAATTTATATAATTCTGGATATGAATAATATACAACCTATCCAAAACAAACACGGCTTATGTAACAAAACATATAAAAGAAAACGAGTATGTTAACACCCGAAACAACGATAAAATATTATTAACAAATCAATGTTAAAAGATCATATATCCTTATTGTATAATTTAATAACAATTATTTCACCATTATACAGGAGGTTAACCTATCCCAAACAAGGAAAAGTAAAAGGTAAGGGTTTATTTCACAATCTCTTCATTATCCGATGTTGTTTTTACGTAATAATCTACTGCGATTTCTTTATCATCCACATCCATGTTTCTAAAAAATGTATTTCAAAACATTTTTACTATGGGTTAAATTAATTTATACCCTTTTGGATTTTATAAGTGGTTTATAAAGGAATCTTCCTATCATTTTCCAAATAGGTCCTTTTTAACATTTTTGACAGAATTATGGTATGAATGTTTTTTAACTTATACGGCTGGTGCGGCTATTTTACGCCATTATAAAATCATCGAAGCTTCCATTACAAGAATATAAGAATATTTTACAAGAAAATGTATTATTTTATAAATATATGACTCTTGAATTATTTCAAAATAGAAAGATATATTTCCTTTAAAAGAGTTACAATTTCATCTATGTGAACATCCTTTGATGGATTTTACGTTTATTTGAAGTTGATTTATTATGATACAAAAATTCTATTTTGTATTGATGGTTTTGTGATGTGTTTGACATTAGAAGTGTTATTTTTACACCATTCATGGTTTATGGATGAAGTATTTACATTTCGTATGCTAGTTTTAATACGAATGTTTATGTAATGTTTAAACCTATTCATATAAACAATTCATTGGACTTCATATATGATGGGTGGAGCCCGCTATAGCTCCTCAATGCATCGGTAGTTCTCATGAGACAAAGTAGTTTATTGGAACAAGGCCTTGACAAAATCTTATTTGTAGTCTTTTCATGAGGCCTTGGCTATGTGGTTATGATAGTCTGGAATAATGAATTCCATCATTATGAAAGTGGTTATTGATATTGCATGTGATTATTCGATTAGTAGAATATCCATGTGAATAAGTAAATGGAATTATTTAATTTTATTTTTGAAATACTATGTTGAAGTTCAAGTTTAAAATGATTTTGTTTTAGTTATAAATTTCCTTAAATGTTTATTCTTATTTATGAATGTTTCTGCTATATTGTTATCCTTACTAGGCATTTGATATCATCCCTTTTCTATGTTTTATCTTTCCCAGGATGTGAAGAAGTAATTTATGAACGACCTGCAGGGATAGTATAAGGGTATAAGAGTGTGGAATATAGAGGCTATATTTTTGTAGTTTCCATTTTATGATGTAATGTAAACTTTATTAATGTATCTAGTCATTCTAAGGCTACTAAACTAATCGGTAATTTGAGAGTTGATATTTTTTGTGATCATGCCAAAATTAAAATTGACTAAACTAATCAGTCTTTCCATTTGTGTCCTTAATTATATGACATATATCTCAACAAAATTAACATTGAATAAAACCTAACTATATTCATGTTATAAAATTTAACATGAAAATGAAAATGTTGTTATTTTTACAACATCCCAACCTAACCATGGAAGCATTGATAACACATTATTAGCCAAAAATCGATATGTATTATCATCAACATGTCACACTGAAATGAATTTGGTCTATTTAGAATCCAAATACCTTGGATAGAATGTTGAATTACATTCATCAAGGTAAACAACATCAATAGAAACATGTATTTGAGGTTTATTTTTTAACATATGACATTAAATGACCCTAATTATTTATTATAAAATTTAAGGAATTAACAAATTACAATTATTTTTTTAAATTATAATTTTTTACCAAAATATAATATTTAAATAAAATAATTATTCATTGAATATATCCACCAATAATGTAAAATCCATCCAATTTTATATTTTTTTAGGAAAATGCATCAGCACATAATTCATTATAGTGAAAAAATATGGTTAAATGAATTTTTTGAAATTATATTGAATATATCAAATTAAATCATTATGTTTATCCATATCATTGGTTATTAATATATTCCCTAAAAAATATCTATATAATATGAGTAATTAAATTATTACGATGGATGTTTTATCATGTAACATGTTATGAATTACCAAATTCATAAAATAATCTATCAATGCATGTAACTCATGAAATTTAAATCCCTTTTTCATATGGTGGTTCAAATAACCATATATCGATATATTAGTAGAATATTAATTTGGAAAATTCAGATTTATTAATAATAAATCAGAGTCAACTTTATGATGTTGTTAATTTGGAAAATTTCCTTCTTTATATTTCTCATTATCATTTGTCCATATATCACAATTGATATTGATTTATTTTAGGTCCTTACAAGAATAATAATGATTCTTTTCTTTTCCCTCTTCATGAATCCATGTAAGAAATAAAGTATCACAAATATTCTTTGTAATAATAAAATTTTAGGATTATGACATAAAAAATAAAATTGAAAATCTAGAAGTAAAAAAATTTCTCTTATTATTCCATTATAGTAATCCAATTGTAAGAGACGATGTTCAAATTATTTATCAATAAATTCAGAAAATATCTTTTTCCAAACTCTATACTATCTATTTATAATTTTTTAGTATATATAATCCTGATACAAATTTTTCTGGATGCCTAAAATCAATTTTATTGAACTACTACTTGTCAAGAAAAAATCTATTAAAATTATCAATGAATTAAAAAATATTCAAGAAGAACACATTTTTTCTATGGTCTCCATTATTTCTCAAAATCTATATTATGAACATGAAATGACAAAATTTTTGTGTATTGTATCTAGAAAATTATCATATTCTTGGAAATCCACTACTTTTACACATAAGGAAATCATTAATTTTGAAAATTTTGATGTGGAATTAATGAAATTATTTAACAACATCATTCAGTGAATACTTCAATTCCTTAATAAGATGATTATGAGTGACATAAGTATCATTTCTATCAATTTTATTTTAATGAATATTCATTGATATGATGGAAAATGTTTATTAAATATAAAACATTAGAGGGCAATTTCAAGGGACCAAAACCACATGAATAATAATGTGACTTATTATTAAAGATCTATGTGGGTTGAATCCATATTCTGTTAATCAGAAATATACATTTATAGTAAATAGATATAAATATTAAGGTTAATAATAAATTATCATCCATTCTTTTGAATATATTTGAGGTCAAATTAAATCACTATTTCTATTTTTAATTATTGAAAAATCATATGATTTTTGGATTTATGCGATGAAAATAATATAATTGACTACTATTTTAAAGGAATGTAACATATAAACATCAAAATATTTTTTTCATTATGTAGTGTGTAGATTCAAACAGGAATAGTTATTTTTCAAAATTAGATCTATAATTACATCATATTTTTACTTATATCTATTGTAATATTATTTCAAATAAATCATAAATTAATTAACAAAATCAAGTATAATTTTATAATTGTGTACAATGTTTATAATAATAATGATCATATCTTATATTCATGATAGGATTTTATCATATAAAAATATTACACGTAATAATTCCAATATCACGGAGATTTAATTATATGTAATTCAATATTACATTAGTAGAAAAGATAATATTTAATATTTAACACTTAAATTATATTATTCTTGATATACATGTTCAATTAATGTGGAAAACATAGTTTTTTCCTATATTGTGTTCTAGCTTTTACATATTTCTTCACAATCAAACATTGAAATGGTATCATCTTGTTCAGGGTCTCCAACAATTCTGATGACCTTATTAATATTTATAACATCAATATTTGATTGCATTTATTTGTTACATTTTTTTTAATTTCCTTATTATGAAGAAATAATTATTTATGATGTTATGAATTTGACTAATCTCTATCAAATAATTCAAATATTCATTTTATTATAGGTATATATTCTTGAATTTTTTATAACATTTTTTCACCATTAGTAATATAATACACATAATGTGTCAAAAATTATTTCAATGTTATATGATCAAATAATTCATATCTCTTCAAATGTCATCTAATTTTTCAGTTTAGTGATCTGTATTTTATTGATCAATTAAAGTGTCAATATTCAAAAATAAATTATAGAAAAATATGCAAAGCTATAACATACTGTTTTATATTTTGAAGAACAATAAGGCCTCAGCCTTAAACCTTACTTAATATTGAATTAAATGAATAATTCACATTGAGGATCTTTTCAGGTTTAGTGTTTTAAAGAATTAGGACATAACTATTACATCTCAAAAGATTACAAAGTAGACACTTCTACTAAGTTTCCATAGAATAAATACTCTAAAAAAATGACTAGATCCATGTTTTATATAGTATGACTTTCCCTTGATCCCATCCTTGACCTTATTTCACATTATGTCCTTTGAAATACATTTCAAAAAACATGGGGTGAGCATAAGAAGCTCAGTAAGGGATACAAAAAGAATGAAAACTGTTAGTTTATCAAAACAACAAGTAAACCATGTATAATTTATCAAAGTAATACTTTTCTCCTTTATGAAGAATTAAAAACTCTTCACTGAATAAAAGATCATTACTTACCCTTTTGTAACCAAAATATTACCATAAAACCCATATAAAGAACAGATAACATAAAAAGGTAAATTGGGACATAAACATTCTTATATGGAATAACCATACGGTCGACTTGCACACATATCACTTAATGGAATAGCCATATGAACGACTTCCATACACAATGCATTGGAGGTTATAATGTAACCACCCGTCCTGGTATTCATGACACCACCCATCATCTGGTTTATCACGTAACCACCCATCAAATGTCCAAGTACCAGTATAAAATCATAAGACATAAAACAAATATAATGGAAAGAAAACATTTCCACAGTTTGATCACAATATATCACTTAAATATATTGACATAACAAATCCATTATAAAAACCATTTTCAATACCAAAATACATAAAACAATATATGGTATTTATTTAATTTTAAAAAAACATTACGGCTTGTTGAGGAAGCCAAAGACCAAATAATACTCGCGGCGGTGGAAAAGGGTTGGTGTCACCGCGTACGTTACAAAACAATATTTTTTGTCGTTTAGTAAAATTTTTTGTAGAAAAAGATTACTTTTGTATAAAAGTAAAATTCAAAGGGTTTTATACACCGTATAAAAGAACGTGGTGTATAAAACGAAATATGCCTCAATGAAAGGAGATTGAGACGAAGTCCCTTACCTCGGGTCCGACATGACTTGATCGTTCTTTAACGTCCTGTATAATATACCTGAGATAATTTCTACTTCCTTCAGAACCTTTTTCAAGTACATTATTCCTTTTATACCACGTATTTCCATGTTATAAACATTATGTAATCATTTATGTTAATAATGTTTGTTTTGTCGATATTTGGTTCTTAATTCGATAGTGGACTCCTTAAAATTACATGTTGTTTGTGTTGTAAAATATTCATTATATCCAGAATGATATTCATGATTTGGATATCATATATATCATATATATCCATCATATACATGTATTTATAATATTACATAATCATTTAGGGGTAAGAAATGAAATGCACCGATCATGGAGACGGTAAGCCGTACGTACACATGAACGCTACATTCATTTCTATGTCATAATAATGGAATTAAAACTAAATGAGAGATATGTATATTCTATTTACAGAATTATATAAATAATTTATATGTAACATACATCATATATATCCATTATATATATGTACTTATAATAGTACATTACATTTGTGGATAAGAAATGAAATGCACCCTTCATGAAAACGGTAAGCCCTACGTACACATGAACACTACTTTCATTTCTATCTCATACTTTAATGAAAGTAAATAATAATTATATAAATGTATATTATAATTCCAGTATTACGTCATATATAATAACGTTAAATACTTCCTTTATACGTCCCACATATGGCATTAACGAATCAAATCACTTTGAGGGGGCAGTAATCCGCACTTCCTAAAATGAAGATATCGCGTATACACATAATGGAAGCCATAATGTTATTCCATATATGAATAATAAAGAAGCTTAAGAAAAACATAAAAATATTATATATCATATATAAATATAGTTACATCTTAATGGACACCATTAAAGGTGTTGGAAGAATATTGAACAATCATCGTTTCGTGAGGCAGAAATTCGCCATCCACAGAAACAATATGTTCTTTAACCATTAGATGAAGTTGTGTGTAAGTGTAGCTCGATTTCATATTATAACAACATCCTAGTATATTGAATATACTGTAGATGTTACAAAATAAATGAATAAAAAGAGTTAAGGGGGTTGGAGAAGCAATATAAAACAAAAGAACACAAGAGAAAACACTACCTTTAAAACGGATAACTCTTTTTGATTTGAGCTCAAAGGCTTCCTTGGGAAGACTTCTTCCCAAAGTGAGGCTTCAGGGAGTCATAGAGGGATGTGGAGAGACAAAATGGGCAGGTTTTGGCCGAGCCAATGGCATTGGATGTGTGGGTATGAAGGTAGAGATGGGGGCCTTTTATAAGAGAAGAGGAGGGGCACTCTTGTAAAGTAAAGAAATGTTACTTTATTTTAAAATTAGTTTCGGATTTAAAAGGTCCCACATTGATATAATTCTAGGATAAGGTGATAAGGGTTCCAAATATACCGATCCAATAGGTTTTTAAAAGTTTAGGTCTTAGATTTTACTTTATCTTTTCATTTTATTTAAATTGTTAAATAATGAGGTAATCGCTGCATCATCAAGGTGTCATAAATGATTTAATTTATTTAATGTCTAAAAATTATACATAAATTATCATGATGTAGGAAATCTTTTTTTATTTCTAATGAATATTTATAGTAAACAATATGACTTGTATAACCCCATTTAAAAATTGTTTTAGTAAAACAACTCATGTTTGTGACATTTTTATTTTAACATTAAATAAAATGGTAATAATATAATTTTCCCACCAATGTGGCTCCATGGGGTCCCCAAGTTGACCCATGGATTTTCATGGTCGGCCATGACACATCCAATGAGGGTAGGACATGTGTCTAGGTCATTTCATAATATTAAAACATTATTTTTAACTTAAACCAAACTAATTACCTCTAATCACGATTAATAAACATAAAAGTTACTATTCACCAAAAAATAAATTTAATCCCATTGACCCACATTTTACTTATTAATGACAACCATGTATGTCAGATTTTTGAAATTCAAAACACAGAAGTGGTAAAATTTCATTTTAACAGAAAATCAGTTTTTATAAGTACCACTTAGTGGTTTCACTATTCATCAAAAATTGAAGTTTTTCATAAAAATACCAAAACTTCACCCTAAGCTATATTTGATATTCCAAATTTAAAAATGAAGTCTATTTTACAAAATTGACAACATATAAGTTACATTAATTAATTTAATAATTAATTCCCGCTGTCAGAGCAGATAGCGTTTTTTTATGAAACAATAAGTATCAAAAGATTGACACTAGTTTACGTCCAATTTCAATGTGAAATTAATTCCAATGACCACTATCCGATTAAATGGTAAAAATATATTATAATTTCACTTTAAAAAAAATTCAAAAGATAATATAATCAGGTAAATAAATCAGATTAAAAATAGGTTTTGAATTAAAATACATCATTTTTCACTATTCATTAAAAAAATGACCTTTATTGGAAAAAAACCAAAAATTTACACAAAGTAAATATTGATGTCCCGATTCTAAAGAAGAATTTTATTTGGTCCAATAGAATGTATAAGAGTGACCAAAACTATATTTATAGATGGTTCTTCATCAAAAGGTGATATGTCGACCTTTTGGGATTGTTAGAGTATATATGCCTAAAATTGAATTCTTTTCGTATTTTAAGCCTTTATCTTTTATTGGATAAATGTAGAAACATTTAAAAAAACATATATAATCATATTTTAGTTATTTCTATTCATTCCCACCAATAAAATGGCAAAGTGTTAACTACCATTTAAAATAATATTATTGTATTACTAGTGTGCAATGTAAGATTTCAAAAAACTCTTATTGCGTATCGGGTATGCTATCGAACATAGAAACCCCTTTGAAGTAAAATTAATATTTAATTCGTAAATATTAATAAATATGAAAATGTTTTATTCATTATTTTCCTGGGATGTTATATCCTTCCCCCTTTTGGGAATTGCGTCCTCACAATTTTTTTCACTTATCAAAATAAGTGGGGGTATTTATCCCTCATAGCATTTTCAGATTCCCATGTTGCCTCTTCAACCATAAGGTTTTCCAAAAAATCATTAACCGGTAAATTACCTTATTTCGCAACACTTCCTCTCTTCGGTCAAGAATCTGGACTATTTGTTCTTCAAAAGAGAGATTCTCTTCCAACTGAACTGCATCTGGGCTCCAAACATGAGATGAATCTGGAATATACTTTCTCAACATCGAAACATGAAAAACATTGTGTACCTGAGATAAACTCGGAGGTAAAGCCACTCGGTATACAACTGATCCAACTCTCTCCAGAATTGCATATGGTCTAATGAACCTTAGACTCAACATTCCTTTCTTACCAAATCGCATCACACTCTTCCATGGAGAAACCTTGAGAAAACATGATCACCTACCTCGAATGATAGATCCTTCCTCCGGTTATCCACATAACTTTTCTTTCTGCTCTAAGTTGTTCTCATGTGTTTCTGAATCAACTGAACTATTTCTTCCATCTTTTCTACCAATTCTGGTCCCATTAGCCTCCTTTCACCCACATCATCCCAAAATGCTGGAGTTCGACACTGCTTCCCATATAATGCCTCAAATGGTGCCATCTTTATACTAGAATGAAAACTGTTATTATAAGAAAACTCAACCAAAGAAAGATGTTGGTCCCAACATCCCTGATAATCCATAGAGCAAGCTTGTAGCATATCCTCCAAGGTCTGAATTGTTCATTCTGGCTGCCCATCTGATTGAGGATGAAAATCTGTACTAAAATTTAATTCAGTACCCAACGACTTCTAAAGGCCTTTCCAAAAGTTAAAAGTAAACCTTGAATCATGATCAGATACAATGGAGAGAAGAACTCCATGTAACATGACTATCTCTTAAAGAAACAAACGAGAAATTTGATCTAGGTAAAAAGTATCTCGTATAGCAAATAAATGAGCAGATTTAGTCAAGCGATCAACAATAACCCATATTGCATTATTACCTCAAGATGCCCTAAGTAATCCCACAACAAAGTCCATGGATATACTTTCCCATTTCCACTATGGCACTGGTAGAGGCTGAATCATCCCTTTCGGTAACTTCCGCTCTAATTTAAACTACTGACAAGTCAAACACTTCATAGTAAAATCAGCAATATATCTTTTTATTCCATCCCACCAGTAATACTCTTGCAGATCTCTGTTCATCTTAGTACTCCCAGGATAAACTGTAAACGGAGAACTATGAGCTTCACATAACAACTCACTCTTCAACTGTGAATCATAAGGCACACACAATCTCTTCCCAAATCTTAAAACACAATCATTATCAATGTTGAATTCGGGCAACTTACCTTTTTGAACCAGCTATACCTTTTTCTACAACTCACTGCCTTGATTCTATGCTTTCATGATTCTGTCTGATAAAAAAGATTTCACGGATACCAGAAACAAAACAGAAGAACATCATGCACCAAAAACTTCTATGCCAATGTTCATCAATTCTTTAATCAAAGGATCATGTTCCATAGGCAACATTTTTAATGAAGCAATAATTTTTTGACTCAACGCATCAACCACTTTATTTTCTTTTTCTGGATGGTAATGAATTGTACAATCATAATCCTTGATTAATTCCAGCCATCTCCTCTGTCTCATGTTAAATTCATTTTGAGTGAATATATACTTTAAACTCTTGTGATTAGTATGTATTTCACACTTTACTCCATACAAATGATGTCTCCATATTTTTAAAGCTAAATCAACAGCAGCTAATTCCAAATCTTATGTAGGGTAATTTATCTCATGAGTTTTCAACTGTCGTGAAGCATAAGAAATTACCTGATCATTCTGCCTTAGGAAACATCCATATCCTTTCAATTAATCACCACTGTAGATAAAAAACTCCCCATTCATGGAAGGTAGTGCCAAAATTGGAACATTCACCAATCTTCTTTTCAGCTCCTGAAAACAATCATCACATTCTTTTGTCTGATAAACTTAACACCCCTCCGAGTTAGCTTAGTCATTGGACTAGATAACCGTGAAAAATTTCTAACTAATCTTTGGTAATAGCCTGCCAAACCAATGAAACTACAAATCTCAGTTACATTTTTGGGTCTTGGCCATTCTTCAACAACATTTTTTTTGCAGGATCAACAGTTATCCCATCTTTAGAAACAATGTGACCAAGGAAAGTAATTTGTTGCAACCAAAACTCACACTTTCTGAATTTTGCATACAATTTCTTTTCATTAATGGTTATCAAAATAACCCTTAAATGACTTTCATGCTCATCTTTAATTTTAGAAATCACCATAATATCATCAATAAAAACAACCAACATTTTTCACCTTAGTCAACTGATCCATCACTGCAACAAACTGTTTAGTTCTGATTCTGACCATCTCAGGATACTGATTTGAAAGGTCATTTCCCTCTGTATGTATTCCCAGAAAATCTATTCTATTACCTCTATGAAAAACCATTCTTAACACATAAATATCTTAGGAGAAGAAACATGGAAATCTTCAAATGCTATATCATTTCAATATGACCGTAAAATAATATTTTTGGATAATCATTTAATAGAATTATAACTCCTAAAGTTATCTAAACCGACCATGAATACCAACTATAAGCCCCTGACCATAAACATTACTTAATATTGAATAAAATGAATAATTCACATTGAGAACCTTTTCAGGTTTAGAGTTTTAGAGAATTAGGACATAACTATTACATCTCAAAATATTACAAAGTAGACACTTCTACTAAGTTTCCATAGAATATAAACTCTAAAAAATCATGTCTAGATCTGTGTTTTATATAGCATGACTTACCTTTGATCCCATCGTTGACCCTATTCCATATTAAGTCATGTGAAAAACATTTCAAAAAACGTGGGGTGAGCATAAGAAGCTCAGTAAGGGATACACAAAGAATGAAAACTGTTAGTTTATCAAAACAACAAGTAAACCATGTATAAATTTTCAAAGTAATAGTTTTCACCTTTATGAAGAAGTAAAAACTCTTCACTGAATAAAAGATCATTACATACCCTTTTGTAACCAAAATATTACCATAAAACCCATATAAATAACACATAGCATATAAAGGTAACTTGGGACATAAACATACTTAAATGGAATAACCATATGGTCAAATTCCACACATATCACTTAATGGAATAACCATACGGCGGACTTCCATACCCAATGCATTGGAGGTTATAACGTAACCACCCATCCTGGTATTCACGGCACCACCCGTCATATGGTTTATCATGTAACCACCCGTCAAATGTCCAAGTACCATTATAAAATCATAAGACATAAAACAAATATAATGGAAAGAAAACATTTCCACACATTGATCACAACACATCACTTAAATATATTGACATAAAAAATCCATTATAGAAAACCTTTTTCAATACCAAAATACATAAAACTGTATATGGTATTTATGTAATTTTTAAAAAACATTACGGCTTGTTGAGGAAGCCAAAGGCCAAATAATACTCACGGCGGCGGAAAAGGGTCGTTGTCACCGCGTATGTTAAAACAAACATTCCATGTTGTTGTTTAGTAAAACACATTGTAGAAAAAGATTCCTTTTGTATAAAAGTAAACGTTAAAGGGGTTTATACACCTTATAAAATAAAGGTGTGTATAAAATGAAATATGCTTCAATGAAAGGAGATTGTGACAAAGTCCCTTACCTTGGGTCCGAATTGACTCGATCATTCTTTAACGTCCTGAATAATAAAATTGTGTTAATTTATACCTCCTTAAGAACCTTTTTCAAGTTCAGTATTCCTTTTATATAACTTATTTCCATGTTATAAAAATTATGTAATCATTTATGTTTATAATGCTTGTTTTGTCGATATTTGGTTCTTAAGTCGAAAGTGGACTTCTTACAATTACATGTTGTTCGTGTGGTCAAATATTCATTATATACAGAATGATATTCATGATTTGGATATAATATATATCATATATATCTAGCATATACATGTATTTTAAATATTACATAATCATTTAGAGGTAAGAAATGAAATGCACCGATCATGGAGACGGTAAGCCATACGTACGCATGAACGCAACATTCATTTCTATGTCATAATAATGGAATTAAAACTATATGATAGATATGTATATTTTAATTCAAGAATTATATTAATCATTAATATGTAACATACATCATATATATCCATTATATATTTGTACTTATAATAGTACATTACATTTGGGGATAAGAAATGAAATGCACCGTTCATGGAGACAGTAAGCCGTCCATACGCATGAACGTTACTTTCATTTCTATATCATACTTTAATGGAAGGAAATAATAATGATATAAAGGTATATTATAATTCCAGTATTACATCATATATAATAACTTTAAATCCATCCTTTATATGTCCCACATATGGCATTAACGAATCAAATCACTTTGAGGGGGCGGTAATCCGCACTTCCTAAAATGATGATATCGCATATACCCATAATGGAAGACATAAAGGTATGCCATAAATGAAAAATACAGAAGCTTAAGATGAAAATAAACATATTATATATCATATATAAATATTGTGACATCTTAATGGACACCTTTGAAGGTCTTGGAAGAATATTGAACAATCATCGTTTCGTGAGGCAGAAATTCGCCATCCACAGAAAGAGTATGTTCTTTAGCCATTAGATGTACATGTGTGTAAGTGTAGCTCGAATTATTCTTATAAAAATATCCTAGTATATTGAAGATACTGGATTTTATACAAAAGAAATTAATAAATAGATTTTATGGGGTTGGAGAAGAAAAATAAAACAAAAGAACACAAGAGAAAACAATACCTTTATAACGGGTAACTCTTTTTGATTTGAGCATAAAGGCTTCCTTGGGAGGACTTCTATCCGAAGTGAGGCTTCAAGGAGTAATAGAGGGACTTGGAGAGTCAAAATGGGAAGGGTTTGGCTGAGCCAAAGGCTTTGGAAGTGTGGGTAAGGAGGTAGAGGTGGGGGCCTTTTATAAGAGGAGAGGAGGGGCACTCTTGGAATGTAAGGAAATGTTACCTTATTTTAAACTGATTTTAGGATTTAAAAGGTCCCACATTGATATAATAATATGATAAGGTGGTAAGGGTTCTAAATATACCCATTTAATAGTTTTTTGACAAGTTTAGGTCTTATATTTTACATTATCTTTTCATTTTATTTAAATCATTTAATAATGAGGTAATCGCTGCATCATCAAGGTGTCATAAATAATTTAATTTATTAAATGTATAAAAATTTTAAAAAAAATTATCATGATGTAGGAAATAGTTTTATATTTATAATGAATATTTATAGTCAAAAATATGACTTGTATAACCACATTTAAAAAGTTTTGTAGTAAAACAACTCATGTTTGTGACATTTTTATTTTAACTTTAAATAAAAGGTATTAATGTCATTTTCCTACCAAAGTGGCTCCATGGGGTCCCCAAGTAGACCCATGGATTGTCTTGGTCGGCCATGACACATCCAATGAGGGTAGGACATGTGTGTAAGTCATTTCATAATATTAAAACATTATTTTTACCTTAAACCACACTAATTACCTCTAATCGCGATTAATAAACATAAAAGTTACTATACACCAAAAAATTATTTTAATCCCATTGAACCACATTTTACTTCTTAATGACATCCATGTATTTTGGATTTTTGAAATTCAAAACACAGAATTGGTAAGATTTCATTTAAACGGAAAATCAGTTTTTATAAGTACCACTTAGTGGTTTTACTATTCATCCAAAATTGAAGTTTTTCAGAAAAATACCAAAACATCACCCTAAGCTATATTTGATATTTCGAATTCAAAAATGTGGTATATTTTACAAAATTTTAAACAAATAAGTTGCATTAATTAATTTAATAATTAATTCCCGATGTCAGAGAAAATAGCGTGTTTTTATGAAACAATAGGTATCAAAAGATTGACACTAGTTTAAGTCCAATTTCAAATTGAAATTAATTCCTACGACCAGTATTGGATTAAATAGTAAAAATATATTCTAATTGCACTTTAAAACAAATTAAAAGGATAATCTAATCATGTAAATAAATTGGATTAAAAAGAGGTTTTGAATTAAAATACAACATTTTTCACTATTCATTAAAAAATGACCTTTATCAGAAAAATACCAAAAATTTACAGAAAGTAAATTTGGATTTTCTGATTCTAATGAAGAATTTTATTTGGTCGAATTGAATGTATAAGAGTGAACAAAACTATATTTATAGATAGTTCACCATCAAAAGGTGATAAGTCGGCCTTTTGGGAATGTTAGATTATATATGCCTAAAATTGAATTCTTTTCATATTTTAAGCCTTTATATTTTATTTGATAAATATAGAAACATTTAAAAAAAACATATATATTCATATTTTAGTTATTTCTATTCATTCCCGCCAATACAACGGCTATGTGTTAACTACCATTTAAAATAATATTATTTTATTACTAGTGTGCAATGTAAGATTTCAAAGAAACTCTTTGTTGCGTATCAGGTAAGTTATCGAACATTGCAACCCCTTTAAAGTAAAATTATTATTTAATTCGTAAATATTAATAAATATGAAAATGTTTTATTCATTATTTACCTGGGATGTTACATGAACAATAATCCAACATTTATCCATTTGAACATGGCTTCCAAAACTAAAAAAATTAAAATATATTTATTTATTTAAATATACAAATAACATATATGTAACTCAGAAAATGGTTTATTGAATGAAAAATAATCCAAAAACACAAATAACAAAAAAATTACTAATCTAAATTAATTTATAAATAATTTCAACAAGTAAATGAATAAAACTGACACTATTATAAAATTATTCTATAAAGTAGATGAAAAAAAATTATCTATGTTTAGTGATAAATGAATCTCTATCTTATATACCAAAATCATTGTCAATTTCCGGTGGTGTAGACATAGTGGTAGAATTTAAGAGGGGATCTAGAATCGAGGCTGAGTGGGTAGCCAATTCGGCATCGAGTGTCGTTTAGGGGGAGGCTAAAATGAGGTACAATATTGAGCACCAATAAGTGGAAGTCTATAAATGGTATTGGTGATGATCCATCAAAAGAGAGAGTCTAAGGCATGTTAGACAACATCAGACCTCTATCAATCGATGATAATGGTAGGATCATTGAAAGGTGTTCCATTTAGTGCAGATGAGGGTGGAATGAATAGAGAGGTGGATAGTCCATGATATTTCAAAAATGGTTATAGTTATTTTATTAAAATCAATTATGAAAATTAATTTAAAATTTATTTATATGTGTTTTTAATAATATATTCTCATAAATAATAATTATTTTAAAAACATTAGTTAATAGGGGGGTTCAAACATATTTTAACTCATTAAAATTTAATATCCATGATATAGGGTATTTTTTATGCAATAAATTGACGTGGTTAAGAGACATAAATGTGTTATGAAGAACGGAATCAATAATCCCTGTCCTCGTCTAACCTTTCGTGTGTTAATAGGTCTCCAACATCCATCTAAATCATAGTTATATATTCGAATTCATTTCATAAATGAATGATATTTAGATGAAGAGAATTATAAATAAATTTTTGATGAAATTATTCATTAATTCAATTTTATATTTTAGAGGGTAATGTATGTAGAATCAACCTATAGATTAGATTTTATAAAAAAATAGTCTTCACACTATAGTTTGTATCACAATATTCAATTAATTTTATGACCAACATCTCATATCCTTATTATGTTGTATTGATGGAAGGGTGTTATCTATTATTCAAACATAATATTGGTTTTTCATGATAGAAAAGATACATATGTATTGTGGGTGAATTTAGTAGAAAAATATCAACTAAATTCCAATTCTAGTTATAGGAGGATTCCTATAGTGTTTTACATTAGAGATAAAATTTTCTTGAATTTTTTTCCCATCATTGGTAGTAAAGGATTAATCATGTGTGTTAGTATATGTCCTTAACCATTAAGAATTACATAATCTAGAGATAAGTTTACAATTTGGATTTAATTCACATATAGGATCATTCATTTAAAATGTTTTATAGAATTAGGACATAGCTATTATAAAACAACTCATATTTATACAATGTGGACACAACTAAAATAGAATCCAATTAATCAAAATTTTGAAATCATTTAAAATTTCAACATGATTTCTATTTATTGATTAAAATCTTATTGACATTTTATTTTCCCTTACACAACATTATATCCGATGAATTTTCACTAAGAACATTGAATGAGAACCTAAATCATGGTAAGGGATATGATATAAGGAAAAGAAATGTTTTTCTTTGAATATCTATAAACCCATGAAATCATAAGACTCTTGAAAAGGATTTTAGAAATTTTGAATCATAAAGGTAGCTTGAGGTATCGAAATCAAACATAAATTATAGCTTTCACAATAACTAGGGATCCACCTTTGTTGTCATGTTTGGAATACACATCGTAGTATAATTCGAAAATTATTTAGCAAAAAAATAATCATTTAGCTCAATCTCATTAGATAATTCTTTAGAAATCTATCACTATCTTGCCTACACATAGTTATTCATGGAACTACACATTTACATAAACAATACCCAGGAACCAAAAAATAATCAGAACACAAACAATAATATTAAAGGAAGAATAATATTCCCACATTGTAATCACATTTCAATATTTACAGTACACACATTAATAAATGATAACATAAAATTTAAAATATCTTGGAAAACATTTAACGTAAACATAAATAATATCGAAATGCAAATGAGAAATTCCATTCTTGTCATATTTGTTTGAAAACCTTTATTAAATTTTGAAATAATCAGTCCATTTTTATAACAATTTTCAATTTAAGAAAACCTATAAAATGAATAAATTATTTCTAACTCTTCATTAAAAAATAATGCATGTTGAGGCATATAAATATAAAATAATGTTAAGAGTGGCAGAGAGAATGTTGTCAGTGTATATGTTAAAAAACATTTCTTTTTTAGTTTACAATGAAATTAAAATTATTCATATAAAAATATTCTATTTAAAAAAAATAATAAAATTAAAAATATACATATAATTTCTTATATAATCCTTTTATATCTATATAAATAAATACATAAATAAATATCATGATGAAAAAATTCAATAGTTAAACATTTAATTAATATAGGTGTCTTATACGACTCAATAAAATTAAATCATAATCTCCCTGAATTAATGAAATTAATAAAAAAAATAAATGTAATTATTTTATGTATATTTATTCTTATAAAATTTCATAGTGGTTGTATATAATAGTTATAAAAAAATATGGTTCATATTAATAAGAAATTCCTCAATGAAAGGAGATTGAAATGAAATCCAGTACATTGAGTCTGACTCATTATGTAAAATTGGAATATTCTAGAATAATAAACTATGGTTAATTTATATTACACGATACAAATTGTAAACTATATTATTCCTTTTATCACTTCTTACCATGTTGTAAAAATGTCATTATTATTTGTGTTCATATTGGACGATTTGTCAATATTCGGTACCAGACTCAAAAATTAACCTGACTAGATGTTAATAGTATATCATCTCTAGAATAATATTAATGATATAATACTCACTTTTATTCAAATATTATACTTTTTATATAAATCCTTTCATTTATGTTATTATAAATGAATAATGTTATAATCATGGTGATTGTATGTTTTACATAGGCATGAGTAACATTTTTATTTTTCATTTGTCATTATGGAAGAAATGGTTTCTATTATTTTACATTTCCATATTAATTATAACAATATTAAATAATAATAATAATTTAAATCTATAGATATATATCATAAAAATGATGTGATGAATAAAAATGATTCACATCTCTTCATGGAGTTGAAAGTTCATAAATAGGCACGAACACCATTATCGTTATTATGTGCATGGAAGGTATAAACATAATTATAATATTATATATTTAAAATTATAAATATGTCATTAAAATCTCATATAAACATTTATTCAATAATTATAAGTATTCCGGATAAACGGAAATGAATAATGAACTAAATCAATTTGTGAGATGATAGTCCTCCTTACACACGAACAAAATGTTAATTTACCATTTTTTGAAATTTGATAAGGATATAGGTGATGATATTAAAATTATAAAATGTATGTATATTTATGATACTATATTCATTATCATCTCTTAGAAGAAGAATATTTTAAAAAGGGGAGGAAAAAATAAAATAGAATCACATAAAAATGATACACATTCTTTGGTTGATCACCTTTGATGAACACCGTAAAACTTCTATGGTTGTTGTTGTTCCTATAATAATGCCTCATAAATATTTAAAGTGATTATTGTAATATATTTTGATAGATATTGGATAAAAAAGGTTTTGGATGTGTTTTTTTGAAATATGGGTTTAAATGTTTATAGCATAGGGGATGAGCACCCTAGGAAACTCTTGAAATATTAAATTAATATAATTTAAATTTCGGTTAACAATGCTTTCAAATTAATTTATAAAAGGTTTCTGATAATTTTTTGTCAAATAATTATCATCTGAATAAAATAATAGATGTATTTAATATTTTTTAATCCTTATCTTTTTTGTTTATCACTTATTTTTCAATCTTTAATATTACCATGATATTATGTTATTTACATTTAGTTGGTTAATATAATTACAATAACATATGATATAATTTATTTTATTGTTTCATTAATTATGAAATTACTACATTATCTTTATGTCAAAATTTATAAATATTATTTAATTTCAAAATTTTTTAAATAAAATTCAATTATATTGGTAATATTTTTATATTTCTAATGACTATATATAGTCAATGATTTAATTATGATAAACCCATACTAAAATAATATTCATTTTAAAACAAATGTGTAACAAAAATGACAATTCAATAAATATAATTTTATAAATGAATTATATTAGTCCATGTGTCTCCAAATAGTCGAAAAATCATCCCATCGATTCTCATGTTCATGACACTTTCTTCTAATTAAATTAGACTAAGTGTTAATGTAGATTTATATTATTATAATATTTTTTTACCTTTAATTAAATGATTTACTTTTAACTATGGTAATTAAAATAATTTCTAAATTTACTATTCCTAATGTATAAAAAATTTAATAATGTACTATTTAAATTTTTTTCCTTATGATACGAAATATGTAATCCGTTTTTTGAAATTATAAAAATAATACTTGAAATAATCAATTTAGAAATAATCTTCAATTTTAACACGAGAAAATGAGTTTTTTATTTAAAAACAATTAAAAGATTCACGTGAATTTATATCTAATTTCAAGGTTAAATTACATAAAACAAAAATTGAAAGATTAAATGATGAAAACATAATATAATTATAATTTAAAACAAATTAAATAGATAATATTACAACATAAATTACATATAATTCAAATAAGTTTTGAATTAAAATAATTAATATTTCACAATTCATAATAATTATTGTTTTATCTAAAAAATTAAATTTCAACTAAATACAATCTTAATGTACCAAATCCAAATATGAAGTTTATTTTTTCAAAAATAATTTTTAAATTTGAAAAAATCTATATTTTAAATGTGTTCAACATCAAAAGTCGGGAAAATTGCATTTTTTTTTTGAGAAATACTACTCCTATTCAAAAACTGAAATTTTTATTATATCATGTCTTGAAAACATATAATATGAATTTGAATAATTAAATATAACTTATTAAATATATATTTTATTAATTAAATCAATAAATATTGATTTTATTATTTCATAAACCCACTTATTTTTATTTAAATATATTTACAAAAAAAAATTCTTTTAATTAAAAAGGGATTTATTTTTATTTATAAATAATTAATCACAATAGATTTAGTAAAATACAATAGTAAAAAAATATATTCATCAATTTATTAATATTATTTATTACATCCATTTTAATTTATAGGTTATAAGGTAACATATTAACATTTACTAGTCCACTTCAGTTTGTTGTGGCATATTCTGTAATCAATCGAACAAATTGTCTCAATTTAAAAAGTAGGGACGTTACATTCTCCCCCGTTTAAGAAATTTTATCCTCACAGTTTGAATTTGTTTTTTGTAAAAAAAATATGACTCTTCAAAATATATTTATATCATTCCCATATTATAAAATGGATTGATACAACATCTACTTTAAAAGAATGAAACGATTGTACAAATATCACAGGAGATAACACATCTATGATTCTATATAATAAAATTTGGATTTTGAAGATAAACTAACTATCATGTTCTAATTAAGATTGATAGAAAACATGATCAGGAGAAATCTAACAGTTATAAAATCACAAATATGTGATAGATTATATGGACTTTCTTTCATGGTAGGAAAAGTGAACAATTTTTTTAATCCTCTCGATAAAGTTGAGGAATTTTTTTACAAAATAGAATAAAAACATATAGAAATTTACTTACTTGATAATTATATTTTCAACTATTAATTTAATTCCACCATAATCTAATCTTTTTCTCAAAATGATGATTATTTGAGATGAATTTTTTTCACCACAAGATCAATAATCAACATCTATAAACTCACATAAAGAAAAAATTTTAATGATATATTTCTACTATGTTTATAAAATATCTAAGAAAATGTATAGTAAAATATCAAATAATTATTCCCAAAAAATAATAATTTTTAGGAGAATGACTACATTTAATCTCTAAAATTAAATAGTAATATCAAATATTCAATAAAGACCATTCAACACATAAAATTCATTAAATTTTATCAAAACAATCCAGAATAATATTGAAACCCAATATTTAGTTGAATTTTATTACATAATATTCTATGATAAATGTTAACATTTTTTACCAAATAAAATAAACCACAGATAATGTATTATATTGAATATTTATTTACCTAATTGCCTATTCTCTTGAATAAGTTAATAATTTCCATCAAATCACCAAATTTCAATAAGTCCACAATAAAATCATTGATTCATCTATAATAAAATTCATCCATTACATATAAAAAAAATACCATTGAGTTTAATTTTCCTTATGAATACTGGTTTATGAAATTATTGAATTTCTTCCAAAATAACAGTTATCACATAATACCAAAATTAGTTTCAATACCAAGGATAACAAATTGATAAAATATAATTTCCCAAAATTAACTTCATCTTATTATATAAATTAGTTTTACTAAAAAAATGATATATTAACAATGGAATTCTTATAGTCTAGTTGTAGTCGATAAAGATTAGTCTCACATTGATTATGAGATTAATTCCCAAATCCTTTTTATAGACAAATGAATTTCACAGGGTGTCTGTGTGGTAATTTTTCAAAAACAATATAAGTTTATAACATTCCCAAAAATTAGATAAAAATTTAAAAATAACCATAACATATTTTAACCCCAATGTATATCTCATTCCTTTAATTTTTCATCACAAAAAGTAATAACCCAAAAATACATAAAATATAAATGCCTCAAAAAATAAAGTTAGTCACCATAAAATTTTAGAACAAAAATAGTAAAAATGGATTTATAAGATATTAAACTTATGATCAACCTGAAAATTATTAAATTTTATACTATATATATTTCTAAAGAAGTAATCCTAATATATAAATATGATTAAATAATATTATGATACCAACTATAAGGATCCATCCATAAAACATTAAATAATCATTAAATAAGTCATTAATTTGAGTTTAATTTAATATGAGGAACTTTTTCAGTTTATAATTTTATTGAATTAACACAAAGATATTAAAAATCAACTCAAATTCAAAAAAAGTGGATAAAAATAAAATAGTATAAATTTATTCACAATATAAAAACATTTAAAAGTAAACATGATTTCTTTTCTTAGATAAAAATATGATTTATTTCTTCCATTATCATACCCATCCTTATACCCTGTGAAATCATTTTAAAAACATGGGATTAGTAAAAAAAGATAAGTAAGGGATATCAAAAAATTAATGAAAACATAAGTACATGAATATTTATAAACCCATGAAATCATAAGAATCCTAAAAAACATTTTAGAAATATTAAACCATACAAGTAACTTGACGCATCCATATCTTACTTACATTGAATCTTTCACGGCTACATAGGGGGTAACCTTTAGGGGTACATTTGGAATACCAATCAAAAAGTATTCCCTAAATATTTTAGGAGAGGCCTTATCATTTATCACCATCTCATTACCCAATGAATTGGAGAACAACCACAGTTTCACCCACCCTTAGTTTATCATGGAATGACCCACTTATATAAACAATTTCTAAGAACCATAACATAATCAGAACACATAAAAATGTTTAAAATAAAAGAAATAATATTTACACATATAAATAAAATTTCAATATTTAAATATCATGCAGTCAAAAATAAAAATAAATATTTTAAAATAAAATTGTAAAATATTAATGTAAATTATAATAATATAACATTAACGCGAGAAATTATATTCATGGGATATATGATAAAAAATTCATAGTTTATTAAATAGTCAATCCACTTTAAGAACAATTATCAATACCAAAAACTCCCTAAAATGAATAATGTAATTAACATTATTTTAAATTATTTATTCTTATAGAGGAATCTAAATACCAAATAATGGCCATAGCGGAATAGAAGTTGTTATCACCATATATGTTAAAAAACCATTCATTTTTTCCTATTAAACAAAGCTAAACACTTCCTATAAAAATATAACATTTGAAATAATTGAATGAAATTTAAAGTAGAAATTAAGTTTTTTATTATCCTCATATATCTATAAAAATAAATACATAAATAATATCATGAAGAAAAATATTCAATGACTAAATCATTAGACATTCAAGGTGTCCCACACCACTCTGAACATTTAAATCACAATCTTTAAGAAATAATATTTTTACTAAAATATTAAATGACGTTATTATAGATTATATTTGGGATATATAATGTCATACTATCTGTATAAAAAAATTACAAAATAATAAAGTTTCATATTTACATGAAATGTCTCAATGAAAGGAGATTGAGATGAAATGACATAAATTTAGTATGACTAGTCACATGAAAATCATTATATTCATAAATAATAAATATGTGTTAATATCAACTTGATTATGAAAATTATTCAGGTTTATTATTAATTTTATACAATTATTACAATTTGATGAAAATTACATAATTATATAATTTAAAATCATATGTTTTGTCGATAATTGGCACTTTAGTAGAAAATGAACATGGCATGATATCTATATTAAATATAGTCATAATTACATCATCTATATAGTAATATTAACTACATAATAAAAACATTTATATATCATTTCTAAATTTTAAATCAAACCATTTATTTATTGTATGAAAAATAAACAATGATATAATCATGAGACGGTACGTCATTCGTACACATGTATACCTTTTCTATTTTAATTAATCATTATGTAAATAAGGTATTTATTATTTTACCTATCCAGAGTTATCATTATATCATTAATATCATTATATTCATTTAAAAAGACTTATATATATCATAATAGTGATGTGGTGATTAAAAACTATTCACATCTCTTTGTGGAGGTTATAATTAAGACATATGCAAGAGTGACATTATCGTTTTTATGTGAATGGATGTTAAGAAAATAATTGAGACATTATTATTTTAAAATGACATATATTTAATGAATATTGTAAATAACTTTTTATTTTATCATTATAACCAGTCATGATAGACCATAATGAAGAACTATCTACATCAATTCTTGAGGTAGTGTTTTTTTGTACACACAAACAAAATATTCATTTATATTTGATGAAATTGAAGAAGGATTTAAGTGATGATATTAAAATAATAAAATATTGGTAAATTTAGGATACTAGAGTTATTATTTAATCTTATAAGATTAATATTTAGTTGAATTGGAAAAATAAATAAAATAGAAAAACATAAAAATGATACATCTTCTTTGTTTTATCACCCATGAAGAACACCTTAACTCTTAAAATGGGGTTGTTGTGACTAAAATATGTCCTCAAGAATGTGTTTATGGATTGTGATAATTGGTTCAGGAATATATTGGACGAAAAAATTTATTTATATCTATTTATTAGAGTAGAGTTATTTCTTTTTTATAGGAGTGGTGAGATGCACCATTAGAAGTGCTTAAAATAATAAATTATATAAAAGTCAATTTAGTTTTCAAATGGTCCCAAAATAATTTATTTAAAACAAAAAATCATTATTGGTCGAATATACATCATAAAATTAAAATTATAAATTTTTTATATATTTTATATTCATTATCCTTTTTAACCATTATTTTACCTTTTTAAATCATATTGTGATGTTATGCTATTTACAAATTATGGGTTAAGGTTACTACCATAACTTGTTCAAAGACCCGACAGGGAAATTAATAACATATTTGGACTTATAATAACAAATGTAATTAATCTTAAATTTTTAGTATTTTAATATCATTTAAAAAAATAGATTATATTTTAAAATACCTATATTGTTAAATTTGAAACTATACATTAGTTGACATTTAGATATTTCATAATCAGAATATATGTTGATAATAAATCCATTAGACCATAAATAAATGTAATAATTATCAATTAACTTTTGGATGGAATAAATTATGTCAGATAATATTTACTTAAATATTTATAATATTACTAATAAATATCAATTTATTAATTAATAAATTACTACAACATCTTTGTTTCAACACTTAATTTAATTATTATTTTATATAAATTATATATAAATTACCATTATATATTTAATATATTTAGTTTAGTATTTTATATTTGATTCAAAGTGATCCACTATATAACACCATATTAAAATACTTTACTTTTTCAAAATAATAGTTTAACAAATATGATTATTCATATAATATAATGTTATAAATGAAAAAAGATAATACAAGTGGCTCTAAATGGTCCTAAAATTGATGAAAGGATACTCATACACATGATACACTCATAAAATTTAATTATGAAAATTATATGGATATTTTTATATTATTATCATCTTATTTTTACATTTAATTACCCAATTTACCATTAACATTGGTAATAAAAATAATTACAAATGTTATTATTCCATATGTCCATTAAATAAACAGTACTTATTTACATAATTTTGACATTCTTGTTTAAAATATGGAAGTAACTTTTTTAAAATAAAAAAAAATCATGCATTGCGGTAATTAATTTATAATTAATCCTCATTATTAAAATGAGAAAACAGGTTTTTAAAAAAACCATCAAATAAATGAAGAGATTTTTTTCCAAATTTCAACATAAAATTACAAATATACAACAATTTTATTAATTAATAAAAACTTAATATAATTATATATTAATACCATTTATAAATATCATATAACAATATAAAAAACATTAAAGAAAAGTAGTTTTCAATTAAAATCAAGTGTTTTTTCCTTTTCATTAAAATATAATTTTTATCAAATAAATTCCAAAATTTCATCCAATGTAATTTTAAATGTACCTCTTCTAAATAAAATTTTTATTTTTTAAAATAGTACATATTAAATTTTCAATAAATAGCCAAAAAATGTTTATTCCATCAAAAGTGGTAAAACTATGATTTTTTTGGAAATATAATTCATCAATAAAAAAAAATGAATTTGTTCTAATATCATGTCTTGAAAACAAATAAGCTTAATTGAAAAAAATTAAATTTTTTATATTAATTTTATATTTCATTAATAAATTCTATAAATAGTGACTTTAATATTTTAAAAACTCGCTTATTTTCATATAATTATGTTTCTATAAAAACATTTTCTTCTAATTAAAAAATTCATTTATATAAATTTATAAATAATATATTAAAATAATAATTAAATACTTGTGTAAATAATATTTTCAAAAATAAAATTAAGATTTTCATTCCCTCCATTTTAATTGGTATGTTTTAAGGTAAAATAATAATATTAAGTTGTTCACATAAGTTAGATGTCAAGAATTATGTACGCTATCGAAAATATTGTCTCCTTTTAAAAAACTTGTGATGTTATATTATGAATTACCCTTGGTTTGTTGGAACATTAAATGTTCTATATTATGTTTGAGGAATGGTTTATTGGTTATCACGACCCATAAATATAATCCAAAATCTTGTAATGTTCCATGTATCATAAACTCAACAATATCATCCTGATGATTCTATTGTAATAGTGGGTGTCTATGTACTAAGTTGAATAGTAAATTAGATTACCATTTCATGTATATAGAAAGGTATAAATGACTTACACATACCATTATAGTATATATATTTCACTTTCCACTACATTATGTTAATATTTACCGAATAATTATAATATCAAAGTGGTATTTTATATCCAACATATAAGTAGAACCATGAGATATAGATACATTTATCTTAAAAAAATAATATATGGTTTAGATATATATTTATGGATGGATATAGTAGATGTTTGACTATCAGGTGCTGGGGGATCATATAAATTGATACTTATTCTCTAAAAGCTCTCACTTAGTGATAAATAATAATGATATCATGTGGATTGACCCACCAATAAGAACACCATATGCTTTGGGTGTCATATGATGTTCCAATATACAATCATGTCTATTGGACACCTCAGCTAATATCATTAACAATGTGATCAATTTTATCATTTAATTTGATTCAAGTAAAAACCAATGATACTGAAGTATTGGTAAGGTAGTTTTTTTGGGGTGTAATTAGTGGTGTTTCATTGGATGAATGGTCAAGAAAGTATTTCTCACTTATTGTTTAATGAAGTAAAATATCTCGAGACTAGACGATCACAATGGTAGTACATTGAGAAATACATTCTAATGGTAATCTAAGGTAAATATAACATGTTATATTAATAAATAATAATAATATAAATATCTATTTACATTGGTGTGTGTCTTTTATTATGATATTTTAATGAAAAAGTGATTATATTACATAGCGTGTTTGCATAGGCTGGTTGTCATTGAAAATACTATCATTATCACTGTATGGGAATTGTTGGGTTATAGACTCCACTCGTAGTATGTGAATATTATTCAATTCATTGAAGATAAGTATTTAGAGCATCACACCCAATAGCCTATTCGAATGTGTGCCATATTCTACTGATGAAGAATACATGACTTGGTGGGACCCACCCTTGTGGTCTGGGTTTTCTCTAAGATGATTAGATAACCAAGAAAATAAATAAATAAATAATATTACTGTTATAAATTTTTTTATTGAAATTATTTAATAATCAGTATATTATTTTCTCGAATATTTTTAAATCATTCAAGTCTTATTTGATAATTGCGGGAATGATGAGTTGAATTAGTGGTTCAGATTTTATCACATAATATATGTACTATATTACACATCACCCATCATTCATATTGATTTAATGGTATAGTAAGCAGTTAATATCATTGTGATGTGTGTGGTTTATTGTTTGTGATGTCATGAAAAGTCCACTGAACCTTTTCGTTCAGAATATTGAAAATTCATAACATGCTTTCTATAGGTGAGTCAATCCCAAGATCGATGTCTAATTCTAGTAGAGTTTCACGGGATAAGTGGAATGGTTAGAGTATACACAGTTGGGTGCATGGGGATTGGACCCCACATGGCCCCATAAGGTCGATGGAGGAATTCCTCCGAGGTAATGAGAAAACTGATTTACCTAAATCTACTAGGGGTGTGGCCTAGCATATATTACTTTGAGGGGTATCGTGGGAGGTCTTAGGATCATTTCTACATGTGTAATTTTAGGTATAATATTTCATTTTTTTCTTAATAATACTCTTCAATGTAATGTTGTAATATAATATAAGAAAGTGATAACAATATAATTAATATGTATGATTCAACAAGTAATAATAAAAAATATTTTATGTATTGAGAAATAAAAATTATTTTCTGATGATATTATTTAGGATAATTATTAATTCAATATTTATAGAGAAGTGATAACTCATCGGGATTCTAATTCTGTACTCAATTGTGGGATCTTATCTCTCTTATATATCCCTCGACTCTAAGAGATAGGAACTCTAGTCCCATGAGTTCGATCATTATTCTACATCATAGATCAATGGAGTAGAGTAGTGGTTATCGTTTAGAGGTCAAAATAGCCATCAGAACTCCACGCTCGCACCTTGATTCTCATGATCAATGCTCCTATAGGATTTTAAAGTTCGTTCAGATGATCTATAGTGATTCACCTCCAGATTCTTCAATTAGTGATTGCTGATGACAATCCTATATAAAGTGTAACATCATATTTAACCAGGTATTTATATTTTATTATTTTTATCTCAATAATATTTGTTTGTGATCCTTCTATAATAATTGGGAAGAGTTTCACTGACAATGATGAGATCATGTGGATCATCATTGAAAAATTAAAAATACTAATTTCTTGGAATTTTGATGTGTGTTATGTACCATAAATTGGTAATTTTGAAAACCATGACCAATTTATGTTGGGAAAATTTGAAATATTCATTATATTTAAATGACTGTGTTGTTCAGGTGATAATTCCATAGATCACATTTTAATATGACACCATATGACTAGTTTGCTGTCATTCGATGTTTTTGAAAAAAATATAAAATAGATATATTTTTGGGTTTTCAATTAAATAACATATTTTTATTTATGTTAGTAAATAAACATTGTCATATAACTTTTAATTTTTTTGGGGAACCCAAATACAAATTGATTTATGATAGCTGGAACTGTAAAATTCAACACCAGTTTCTAGAAACCCAAAAACTATATATATAATTATAATTTTATTATTTTTTAAAAAACAAACATAAATGAAATAATAAAATAATCATGATATAATTATCAGGGTGAACTACTATTTATGTTGATAAATATTAGGCAAGGATTGATTTTTAAACAAATAATTGGTTGGTCTGAGGAAATTTAAAAAAAGTGGCTATGATACAAGGACTTTCTAAAAGAAAAAGTTAAGATGAAAAATTAAAAAAAATACTGGGGGAGAATTTTTCACATGATTTTCTAACCTAGAAAGGGTGTCTCTCTCCCATATATCCATTACCACCTCCCCTTAGTCTCAAAGTGGTCGATGTCCAATGGAGGTTATATAAACCTAGATGGAGCACCCCATCTTCCTTCCTAACCAGGACCAACTAGTTAGGGACCACTGTTGAATATAGGCTCCCACTCACTGCCTTCACAGCCTTCCCATGTCAATATTCCCCAGTAACATGGACCCTTTTAATGTAGTTGCACCCACCTAATATTCCTCATCTTATCCCATTCCTCTCGCAGCCAGGCACGACCCCACATGGATCGAGCTGGCCACATCTCTATTGACACCGGCTATTCATCACCACCTCCCTCTAGTTTGGAGAGTCGTTCAATTGCCATGTCAAGAAATGGTAGAACTAACACCCTAGATTCTCAATTGGGTTTAATTGCTTTATACAGCCACCTTGACAAATCACATCTAACATCTTCTACCTTGTCTCACTCTCTCTCCATCCTTTTTTGTTGATGTTTCACCCCTCTCCCCATCCCATGGAACCGTAGGCACCCTGCCTCCCTCTGGATGACCCTATCAGACCAACCACAAATCAAAGGTGATGCCACATATCTATTGAATCTATTTCCATATACATTTTCTACATAGTGTGTACCTAGGTACTCCCTTATTCCACTTCTTCATCGACCAGATCCTTCCCAAACAAATTGATATGGGACTACATGACCTCGAATGAGTTTGATTAGACCTTATTAGCTTATAACACCCATACAGTAGATTTTAATTAACAATAAAAGTCCAATGCGGGATCAAACTGACTAAAATATTCATTTCCTTGAGATTTTAGGGCTATTTTTTCTAAACAATGAAAAAATAATCAAATTTATTAAATATATTATGTTTCTAAATAAAAATATTTAAACAATATTTTCTGAAAATTTTAATATTAATTTACCCAATTAAAAGTAATTTGATTTAGCTTCAAAATAATATTACATAGTTTATTTAATATTTGTATTAAAATTAAATTAATTAATGAAACCGATCATTGAATATATTGAATGAAAATAAAATTGAATTTTAATTAGGTTAGAAAAATCAGAAATAATTAATTATTTCATGTTTCATTTAATTTTTGTATTTATTTTTTAATATGTGTGTTTTATTTATATTGATAACTCATGATCCTAAGACTAATATATTCATGTCCGATGTCTTTTTATTATTTTAATTTATTATTTCAACTGTAATTTTTTAAAAATTATTATACTTGAAAAGAGATATGTGAGTCACCTTTGTCATTATTTGTATTAGGGATTGTGTGTCTATTATCGAAGTTGAAATATATAATCTCGAGAATCCCTCTCCCGAAAGGTAGTTTTATAGTATAATGATGAGGATGAGTCATGATTCACTTCATGCCAGGTATTGGTGACTCTCTAGACATGAGTTCGATGCATTAGATGGGTGAGTGCTACACCACGATATGAAAGCGACACAAATCAATGTATTACCACTCGGGTTTGGGAAGATCCATTATTCACTTAATTGATTACACAATAGAATCATCTAATGATAAAATAATCAATTTATTATTTTATTATTTATTATTTTGGGAATGTGTAGATTACATGTGGTTATATAGAATAAAAAACACACACAAATAAAATGAACATGTGACATGATTAATATTATATATGAATTGAATTATAATATTTCACTGTGATCACAAAGTAAGTGATAATTATATATGAAAAGATTAATTTTTTACAAATAAAAATCTAAAAACCTCAATGAAATATTTTTTCATAATCACAATAAATCATTTGTATTTGGAAAAAACTGGGTGATTGGGGTTCTCGGTCTGTCATAGCTAAGGGAACCTATTACTATTGTGGAGTTATAATGAGTGTGGTTTATTGAAATAACAAAATTATTAGTATGTATTATTTATATCCAACATTCTATCATTTTTGTGGAAATTGTTACGTAAATCATGGAATGATTTTATAAGCTATAACATCACTCAAATTATCAATGAATCATAGGTTAATGAATTTATTCATCCATATATGTACCTTAAAACCCCTAATTTGTTTTGTAGACATATCTTGTAGGTTTTCAGTGATGTTCACGAATCCTATACAGTGGAAAAACTAATATAATGTTTTCCTAATTATAATGTGAATCATTCCTACAATTTGATAAAATAGTTAGAGACATATTTTAATATAAATAATTAATAAAACTGTTTTAATTCATAATCAATGTAAAACAACTAATCTTTTAAGAATTATATTTTTATACATTGTTGATTTTTATATGTTACTAAATACTAAAATAAATAATGTATAGTGTAAATTTCCACAGTAGCATGATTTTGAATGTTTACTACATGGTCTTATCCACAACACTATGATACAAAAAATATTATGCGTTTGTGTCCTTATACCTATTATGTAAAGTCAACAAGATATTGTGTTTAAAAATTCATTTAGGAAACTCATGTATGTAAAATTTTACTCTAATGTTTTAATTGTACTATCAATTTATAATTGTATTTGAATTATCTACATCATGAAATAGATGATATAGAATTATGTCTCATATCAGAGATCTTTATAAGGAGAATGTGAAGAAAGATATTAGTAAAGTTCTCATTACAATGGACATTTGTAAATTCAGATGTGGATCATGATATATCAATATAATCCTTTTTCAAATCATTTTCAACAATTTACGCAATCTCATTATAGGATGAATAATGAATGGAATTAAATAAAATCTTCATTATCTATTAGGTCATATTCACCTATGTAAATAAAAGTCAAATAAAGAATAATCATAAATTATTATGGAGAAAAGTTTAAAGACAAATAGAAATGCACAATGAAAAGTGACACGCCAAAGGAACCTTTACATTTCCATTTAAATACTATATGTCATAACAAGAGGATATATTTATTTCATATACTGAAATATAACAATTGGTGTTTAAATTCAATTAAATGAATAAAAAATCAAGTAATTTCTTCTTCATTAACAATATTCATCAATATATGTAATGTTTTAGTTTAAATTATTGGGTATTAAAAATTTTGTGTTTTTCAAAAATTAGTATCAAAATAATGTTACCAAGTATGAATAGATAAATTACTCTATGTAAGGTGTATTCTTCAAGTGGATGAAAAATATTGATTTCTATGTTAGTTGTGAGAAGAACATAACTTCTAGTATCCTTGTTTTTTATTTAAGACAAAATATAATTTCGTATAACAAAAAATATTTATACCATGTTTCAATTGGTCTTGTGTGCATTATACAGTAAGAGACATTATTCCTAGTACCGAAATAAATGTTTTTTTGGTGTGAAATGATAAAAAAATAAAATATCACATGAATCATATGAAATACCGGATAAATATAAAATTGAATAATTATTTAACCAATTTTTGTTTAATTTCTATTTACCATGTAAAAAAAGTAGACATCTAGTATTTTCATAATGTGGCATTTAGAGTCAGCAGAGCGAAACATAATAGGTATTATCGATATATATAGTTTTTTTGTTTAGACAATGAAACCAATAAAAATAAAGGAATTTCATAATGCTTTCGAAATTGTTCAGTAAGGGAATATAATCTATTCTGACAGAATTCTAGTGGTATGTATGCTTCATAAGATTAATTAAATTAATTAAGGAATGGTATGGTGAAGTATCATATATGAATGATTTGAGGATATGAGTTCCATTGGGAGAGAATGCTAAAGAATATCTTGAACAATAAAAAATTTATCAATAATATATAGCATTCCTTATTTCTCAAATTCACATTAACTTATATATATATTTTTATTTATATTAAAAATGAGGATTGATTATAAAAACATTCATGTTAACATTTATAAAAAATGTATCCTGGAGAAATTAATGGTTTCTAATTTTTACATCCATGTTATGATAAAAGGAGTATAAATTTGTCAAATTGTATAAACATCCATTATATTTTTTTATGTGCTTTAAAAATTATTGAATTATACTATTACTAATTCTAACTATAAATAATATTCTATATCATATGATACAGAATATTATTTAAATTCATTATGACATATAGACATGTTATTCGATACGATGTGTTTATTAGGACATAAACAAACTAGCATCATGTATAGACACATTTTTCATTTAATATTGTTATCCAAACGATTGTATATGATATTAATAATTACCTAAGAAAAAAATATTATAGTCATGTGGTAAACTAATTTTCTATATAAGGGACAACATACTTTTTCAAAATAGTGGGAGAAAGATTGACTTGGGTTTAATAAATACTAGTTATTCCAGTTTAGTTAGAATGGGAATTAGTTCCACAAGTTTATGTGTAATAGTAATTTTATATAGACACATACTGTGTAGAAAAGATAATACCATCTTCATGGTTTTATATTCACATGTTTTTGTGCTAAATTATTCATTGTGAATAATAGTTCCTTTAAGTATGTAGTATATAAAATATTAGATAATCTTGGAATGGTCAATTAAAATTTAATATAGGATTAAATATATAAAATTGAAAAGTTTCTTATATTTTGCAATATTATAGTGTGTATTAAAAGACAACATACATGGCTGGAAAAATATTAGTATAAATAATTCATTTTAAAAAAAAAATTCATTCTTCAAAAATTAATTATAATTCTTATTATCATAGATAATAGATATAATTATTTTATTGATCATTATAAGTCATGACCACCATTCATTTACGGTGTACTTACAAAAAAATAAAAATGGTTGTTCACATCCCAAAATGATCATTAATGTTTCAGGTTATTGTTATCCATTATAGGATTGAAGAAAGAAATAATATCACAGATTATTTATTTGGAATAAAATTCTCCCATGTCTCTAACATATGTGATTAGGTATAACAATAATTTTTTGGTAAAATGTTTTTGAAATGATATGGGAAATATATACTTGTCTTGCAGTCAGATAATACCAGGTTGAATGTAATTCTATAGTGACGTACAAAATGTATCAACCAATGATCTAGGGAATGAGATCTACTAAGGTTAAATAATACATATTTTTACAACATATTGAAAGTTAAAATATGAAATTATTCATGATATTAATTGTTTCAATTATCACTTTGGATAAATCTGACATTGCATATATGAAATTTCAAAGGATTAGATTAAAGTGGTTAGTTTGAAAAGATATAATTAATAGTAGAAAGATATATGTTATAACAAAGATCTCTACTAGTGGAGAGTCCATACTATTTTATTGTGCTTTAGTAAGTACAAACGATATGAACATGTTATGTGGAGAAGAATAGATGCTAGTTTTTGTAGACACAAAAAACAATTCCTTAGACCCATGTGATATAATATAACAGTATGTTTAGGGTGATGAGATAAACAATAACATATAAGAAATTGGTCACGATACCTACCAATACTAAGTATGTTATAGATTTTGAGATAGCTAAGTAGTAATTAAATATAATTTTTTATTCTGGTTCATAGAAACACGTCTAGTATATAAATTAATATCCTAATACAAATTATAACATTATTACTAGCCAAAATGTCATGTTATGAAGGAGAAAAAATGTATTTTAATGTCTCATGACTCCTTGTCTCATTAGATGTTAAAATTATGTACTTCATGTTGTTATGGGATGTAACATTGACTCATTTCATGAGTTTTCCATAATTCTAGTTTTTCCTACAGTAGTTCGTCCTAATGGTGAGTCACACCAATGACTCGTAATGGTGACTCAAAATAGTGGGTTATGACATGTGAGTTAATATTGATAATTCGCAAGGATAGGTCGAAACAGTGAGTCAAAATTATGAATCATCCTGTGATGTATCATGATGGTGCCCCATCCAATAGTGATTCGTGAAAGTGACTCGCACTAGTATGTCACAATGGTGAGTCACTACAGTTACTCAAATGATTATTAGATCCTGGTTTTATGATTTCATATGATCATATGATATATTTATATTTTTTTAATTTCCATTCAAATACATTTTGTCATTAAATTCACCCCACCCCCAATGAAATTTCACCCCCGAAATTTCATTTTACATTTTCTAACATAAACAGTTTCAAATAATGTTCTGTCATTGCCTCCTCGAGTTCTCATGTTGCATCTTCATACATTTGGTCCCACCATAGTACCTGAAGTAGTTGATTAGTCTAGTTTTGTAGATGAATCTCTCTATTTTCCAAGATCTCCCATGGTTTCACCTGAAAAGAGAAATCATCTTCCAACTCTACCACCTTTGAAGAGACTATATTTATAGGATCTCGATTGTATGTCCTTAAGAGGGAAACATGAATGACATTATATACTTTGTAAATG
Organism: Viscum album; assembly: GCA_963277665.1. NCBI lineage: Eukaryota > Viridiplantae > Streptophyta > Magnoliopsida > Santalales > Viscaceae > Viscum > Viscum album. The sequence goes on along the minus strand of OY728164.1, from coordinate 1,814,414,083 downwards.
GTAGGTAGAAGTACAAGTTGATATGCCACAACCCCAACTCGATCAAGGATCTCAAAGGGGCTTATGCACTTGAAACCTAACATTTTTTTATTCACTAATATTTTGAACTTATTCAATGAAAACTTACGTAGAAATACCATATCACCAACATTGAAATCAATGTATCATCGATGATTTTCGGCATAAATCTTCTACCAAATTTGGGCTGCCTTGATATGATGTTGAATATTTTTCACTTTCTCCACCAATTCGTTTGACATTTATGGTCCTAGAAGCATACGTTCACTGACTTCATCCCAACATGCTTGTGTTCTATACTTTTTTCACATAAAGGGATTCATACGGTGCCATTCAGATTCTTGAGTAGAAACTGTTGTTGTAGGAGAAATCAACCAGGGGTAGATGTTGGTCCCATACTCTATTTAATATCATAGAAATTCTATAACATATATTCCCATGTCTGAATAGTTTTCTCAGATTGGCCATTAGTTTGAGGATTATAGGACATACTGATGTTCAGTTCAGTACTTAGCGCATGTTGGATACTTTTCCTGAACCTTGAGGTGAATCTCAGATCACGATCAGATACAATAGATATAGGTACACCATGAAGCCTAACCAATTCATTGTAGTAAATCCATGCAAGTTAATCCAATGATAATTCCTCTCGAATTGTGATAATGTGAGTTGTCTTCATTAGAATATCCATGATAACCTATATATATTTGTTTCTTATATATGTACTTGAATGTCGAGTGATAACTTCCATGGTAATGTTATCTGAATTCCATGTTGGTATCGGTAGTGGTTGTATCATCCCCTTATAAATCTATATTTCATACATCACTTATTGAAAATCCGGGCACATTGATGTGTAATCAACAATCTAATTTTTCATATTGTCCCACAAAAAGTTCACTCCGAGATCTTGATACATATTTGTGCTTCTTGGGGGAATTTAGAAGGTCTAGCTATGTGCATCATTAAAAAGCTACTTATTTATCTTTGAATAATATGGTACACATAATTTTGAGACAAATAATATAACACCTTCCTTATATATCAAGAACTCTAAGGATTTTTCTTTTTTAAAATTTTCCACCATTCTTTGAATTTCCACAACATTTCATTGTGCATCCTTTATTTTCGCAATGATAGATGGTTGTGAAATCATTTAATAATGTCTTGATGATAGTTATAGAATAATGATTCTCATGTCTATCCACTGCAAATATAATAAGATCATATCCATTTATATTATCATTATTGATATAGATGATTGATCTTTTCTACATAAAGCATCTTCCAACTTATTTACCTTAATTGAATGGCTGTTGATTGAGCAATCATAATCCTTGACATGCTCTATACATATTTTCTAGCACATATTAATCCCTTTTTGAGTCAATATAAATTTTAGACTCTTGTGATCAGTGTATATCTTAACATCTCCCCATAGAGATAATGCCTCCGGATTCAGAACACATAGATCCCTACCGCCAACTCTAGATCATGTGTACGCTAGTTTTTCTCATTTATTTTTAGCTACCTTGATTAATAGTCTATCAATTTATCATTTTTCACTAGCACACATCATAATAACTTATTTAAAGCCTCATTGTACACCATAAATAGTTCTCCACCCATTGAGAGGTTGAGTAAAGGCACAATGATAATCCTCCATTTGAAATTCTCGAAATAGTATTCACATTCTTGAGTCTAGAAAAACATTACTCCCTTCTATATCATCTTGGTCAGTAGGTTTAGAAATATTGAAAATATTTTCACAAATCATTTATAATTCACAGATAGACCTAGAATGATATGAATCTCTATTATAGATGTTATCTTAGACATCTCTTCAATCACATTTTTCATATAAGGTCAAAAAATATCCTTTTTATAATACACAATAATGATAATTCCTGCATCCAAAAATTACATTTACTATACATTGCAAAAAAATTCTCCCACCACCTAGCATTAACACATTATTCAAATCCATTTCAAGATCATCCTTTCTCTTGGAGTATATCAAAATATCATCAATAATGAGAATAAATTTTCTTCAAGGTAATCATTAAAGACTCTATTTATTAAATCCATGAACATTTCATTATAATTTGAGGGTTTGAAGTGTATCGCACTGAAAAAATAGATTCCATACCTCATTTAAATGGTTGTCTTGGGATTATCTTCCTTAATCAACTTTAATTGGTGTTATCCTGATCGATAGTCCACCTTAGAGAAATAACATACCCCACAATGTTGATCAAACATGTTATCTATTTGGGAGAAGATATAATTGTTTATTTGTTGTGATTTTATTTAGATCATAATAATCAATGTAGATGCACATTAATCTATCTATATTTTTGATTAAGAGGACTAACACAACCTATGGTGAAGCCATTGGGCGTATAAAACCCATCTCTAGATTCTCCTGAAACTGCATATTTCACTCTTCTATCTCAACGATGGATATTCAATAGGGTTTCATTGATATTGTTAGATATCTAAATAAATGATAAATTGAGGACTCAACCACTCGATCAGGAGGAAGAATAGACAACTCTTCATGAAATACATCAGTGTAAACAATCTCTATGGGCATGTATTTAAGAGTGATTTTCTGATTTGTCATAATCATTTGACCTTGAACATCTTTCTCATAAATAATTAATATCCACACTTGATATAATTATTCTAAAATAGATTCACCTTCTTCCTTACACATGTAAATAATTGGATGATTTTTTGGGATGTGAAGAGTGATCTCTCATTACTGATAGATTGTGTTATATTTTTAAAAAGATAACCAATCCATGCCCAAGAGAGTGGTGAAATCCACTAAAGGATGTATGGAAAGATTTTATTGGAGGTCAAGTCCATAATCGATAAATGAGGAGGGTTTGTAAACAATGGACCCAATAATTTTTCATTATTTGTTCTCACATATAACTTATCCTCCTAATTTTGAGGAGGTGTTTGAATAGTTCTACTGAAATTGATAGATATAGAAGAGTGTGTAGAACCAGAATCAAATTGTATATTCTCTAATCATGAATGAATAACAAGTGTACCTATCCCCACATTGTTTCTCGGATCCACCTAAGAAGATGTGATATTAAAATCCCTTACTTGTTTCCATGGAGGTTGTTGTTGATTTCCAATAACAACCCCTAGCTTAGAGAAATTGTTCTCATAATTTCTATGCTCCATGTTCTTGTAACAATGCATTACAAGCTGAGTATTGATCTGAACCGTCCTTTATTCATTCACATTAAAAAAATTATTCATATCCCATCAATAGTTTTTATCCAGATGTCTCAAATTTTTACATTTTAAGAAATTCATGGTTTTGTTTAGGTAGCTCCCAATTTGATGTTTCACAGAAATTTTAAATGTGTGATAGTTAGGCTTATTTCAGTCATGGAATTTGTTTGTTGAACAACCCCTGTTGTTGTATATTTTCATCTTCTTGTCATTGAGCCCATGATTCCACTATATTTCCCCCATATCCATTTCATCCATGAGGTAAAAATACAAAAAATCCTTATAAATGTCAAAGACATGAATAGAAAATACATTTCATAGACTCAACATTAGTCTGGTAAAGAAATGATCCACCTTACAATTGTCTTTCATAAAAAATACATATGCATACCTTGAATTCCTTATAATGTTTCTTCATACACCCTAATGATCGCATGTTCCTTCTTCATGAGTATAAGGAACTCACATTCCATCTTGTTATAGATGATTTGCGGAAAATATTTAATGAAAAACATCCTCTTGAATTCCTACCAATCCAAGGAATCAATCTCATATTGGGACATTGTATTTCCGATTAGTGTCTACCACTGATCATCTTCCCAATAAAAAAGATAGACCGCCAATAAAACTTTCCCTTCATCCATGGATTGGAGGATAGATAAAATATATTAATTGAAGATCATCAACTATTCATTGGGGAGGGGATCAGAAGATCAACTAAACCTAGGAGGCCTTTTCTACATGATGTATTTTATAACAACTTTCTCTTTCCTTGGAAGAGGAGGTCATTCTAGATGATTCATGTTATTATTCAAAACATGATCCAACTGAGAAAATATGCTCATTAACATCTGAACATCCATTGAAATCATATCAGGTATGTCATTAGTTAAATCATCACATTCCCTAACATAATGAATGATGTCATTTTTTCTAAAATATTCCTCCATTAACTATGAAAAATATTCTACCATTAGAGGGATTGAAAACATTATTATGGAATACAAAATGAAATCTTTTGAAAATAAAAGGATACTCATGTATAGTAGATTTATATTGTATCTTTTCATTCATTATGTTTTAATATAGGTTATCCTTTATCTATTTTGTAACTTATTTTCTTATTGGATTCTTTTATTCCATTAATAATGGTTTCTACTAGTATAATTAATTTACCAAAGCATATCCCTCGGGATATTAATAAGAAGAGTTCCACAAGGCCCATTGTCGTGTACCAGGATACCCTGGTCGGGTATGGACTCAAACTCATTCTCAATGTTATCACTCCTAGGTAAACATGTTCCATATCCACCATTACCTTTTTTATATATACATGAATGTATTTTATTGATAAACCTCTTACTATGAAATAACCAAAATTTCGGGATTTTTTCATAAACATCATGACATAATTATGGTTATTACTAATTTTATATATTCTTAATCTCCCAAAATAACTAGACCATTCTGTCATTCCAACTATAGAAACCATCTCCCTTTACGTGTAACATTGCATGATTTTATGGATAATTATACATCAGAGTACAATACAAGGATTTTAAAGTATAATGTCTTGAAAAAATAGGAACATAAAACTTAAAACATGGAAATAAATATAAAATTTATGTATATAGTATTTATAAAGATCCCCTAACTTCTATTGAACTCATACATCTTCATAGGGTTCCCTAGAGTGCACTTGATCAAATGGATTATCTGAATACCCTAGTAAGGGAACAAACATAAGAATATATCATTACTACATGTATTAGAAGGGATGATGTTTTTATATAAAAATTAATGTAACATATGGAATCATAACATATAAACATTGACTCATAATAATGTAGTATAAATAGGTAATAATACATTAGTATGAGTCAAGGCTATCTCATAAAATCATTTAACATATCATGCCAAGTCCATCTGCCAAGACAGTTGCACATAACATTCCATGAGACATAAAATTACCCAATGAATTTGAGCGCTATCTAGAAACATCGATCATAACATTTCATGAATATGTTTTACACATAAATAATCATACATAATCAATCTTATATAAACATAAGGATTACCCATGGAATGAATTTGGTACCATAATAATGAAACAAAGCATAACTGGTGGGTGTAACATATAAGTGTCGATGAATTAAGGGATCTAAAGTATAAATTAACATTCATTGGGGAAAATTGATATGTAACATGGTGAGTGATATTAGGTAGAATTTAAAACATGTATGAAATTTATTCAAGAAATTCTAGCATAAAAATATAATTGAGCTGTTATAAGGAAAACACTAGAGAGAATTTAAAATTGAAAAGGGAATAAACTATTATAAAAAACAATAAGTAAGTAATGATGGTTTTAACAAAGATAAAATTATTTTAAAATCAAAATTGTGGCAAAAAATAGATGATAATGTGAACATGAAATGTGTACAAATTTGGGAAGCTCTTAAAAAACTGGTTTTTTTATCGCGATGTATTGAGGTGGGAATCACATAAAACCATGTATATACAAAAAAGAGAGTGATAAATAGAACATGTTCCATGAGTTTTGAAAATTAAAATACCATTTAGAATATTAATACAATAATAATAGATAACATCATTTAGTTAAATATTATGATAATGAAACCTGAAGGAATAAAAGAGGTTGGGGTTAAATCTCTTACAGAATATCAGCATAGTATCGTCTTCACTGAAGAGGGGTTAATGAGATATCATGTGATTTATGATAATTTTAACAACATGTTGAATTTATGGGGGTGGTTTGTAATAATACCCCATCACTATTAATTACACCAAAAAGGGAATTACACAAAGGACAATCTTGAATAAAAAGTGAAATAGAGAGTATCCCATACATTAAGACTGTTGGTGTTCTCCAATTGATATCAATGACATGAATAGTCATTTTTTTAACTAATTAATAATTTCTGAACCTATTAAATATTTAAAATATTTATTATAATCTTTTTAGGTTCGTTTATATCCTTTTTGATTGGTTATGAGGTTCAATTGCATTGTCTGGGTCTGTTTCCTTACATGATTTTAATGATCGGTTCATTTATATTAATGTTATGATATTCATATAAGATGAAAGTGGTAGTCTATAATTGAAGTTATATTTTATTATTGAATATAAAAAATTTCACATGGTCTAATTTTTAATTTGGATACATTTATTGAATTAGGATCATTATATAAAACATTAATGATGAATTCTTGAATTAATTTGGTGATTTTTTTCAAAATTAACTTGTTATGCATTATTATTTTACATAATGTTTGAAAGTGGATTCCTGAAAAATATATAAGAAAAAAATAAGTATTTAATAGTCTGTTTAAACTATAAAAACTATTTCATACCATAATATAATATGGTTATAGAAATTGATAAACAATCATCCTTGAATGTGATAAATTAACACTTCTTGGACATTGTTTTCATTCCTTTGAAATAAAATTTGGGGAAAGGAGAGAAGATAATAAATTATCAAATTAGCATAAATTTTTTTACTACATGTATTTTACTATAGTTACATTACCATTTATGTTAAAGGAGTTGAGGAAAAAAAGAAAAGAAAATAACTTGAAAGGAAATAAAATAATTGGAAAGAAGAATTTAACTCTTTAGTTTATCTCCTTTGAGAACCATATGTAGGGAGAGGTTTCGGACTATTGAGGAGACAAAAGGAAGATGGACATGGGGAAGGATATTGTGGAGATTTTTTGTTAGAATTTATGTATGTGAAAAACATTGCGAAGTGTGACGAGAATAAGGGGGTGTGGGTGGTTTTTTTAGTGGAGGTGAAGAGAGTTTTCATTATATTTACCTCTTTAGTTTATTATTTTCCCTCAAGACAAAAAATAGTGAGGATAACACGACAAAAAATATTAATAAATTAAATTTTAATTGATATTTTGGTGATTACATAACTTATGATGTCAGGAATAGTGGATTCAATTTATAATGTATTTATAGGGTAATTTAATGTATTTTACTATTCACAAAAAATACGTATATTTCAGAAAAATCCCAAAAATTTACCCAAACCATTTTTAAATGTGTAGAATTAAAAAATTAAATTTATTTTCATAAATAAATCTAAATATATTAATTTACTTTTTAATTAAAATAATATTTATTTCTAAAAAATTCAATTTTAAAATATTTATGTATTTATTCCAAAATATTTATACATCATACATTCACTGAAATATTATTTATTCATTATCAAATGTAAGGATACTATTCATTATGGTATAACAATATTCATAATTTTAAAATTACTATTTATAATGGTTTTCTATTATTCAACAATAATTATGTTTGTCTTATCTGAATCCAAACATTTTACTAATCGTAACAGCGGATGTAAATTTTTCAAAATTCCAAAAACAGAAGTGTAAAAATTATTTGTAAATGTAACATATTAATTATTAGTTAATTTTTTTTATGATCTCATGTGATTATATGAAATATTTATATAAAAGGAAATTCTATTAAATAGCATTGGTTCAATACATGTTCTCCTTCCATGAACTATTTTCCCTAGGTAGTCTGTGGAGTGCCTTTTTTATTTCATAGTGGTTGATTCTATCCACAAACAATTTTCCATCTCAGGTCATTATAGCACTATTTTAACATTTTGTGTCCAATTCCTTAAACAAATTAATCACAACCTATCAGTCATAAACTATAGGGCTTTCAATGAACCATTGGCCTCCCGTGAACCAATCTCCCCTTGTGTCAGTCAATGTAGTGCAGTCTGCGAGCCTCATAGCATAGATTTTCGATAAATAGAAAATTTATAATTTTATTTCACCATTATATTAACATTCTATATGTTATCCAAATAATCATTCATGGTATGCGAAATATTCTTTTTGAAAATATTACTTTTTCCAAAAAAAATATTCGATTTTGAGGCCAAAAAATTTGGTCGACACTACGAAATGACACCACCTTAAAACCTACATTATAAAACTCAAACCATAATAATATTTGGTTATATTATTTCATCATGAACATCATATCTCGTGATTTTTAAGCTTTTACCAATCATCTTCACCATTTCTAGTTATACCAAAGAAAGTATAATAATTTCCTTATCTTCTAGCCTCATCTTTCATTCCAATAAAACGTGGATAAGACAAGAATCACCGTTAATCCCCCTTTTCTTAATAAATATTTTCATTGCACGTTCCCTTACAAAAAAAATTATATTTATGAAATTAAAATTATAAATTTATCATCATATTTTATATGGATAATTTTTCAACCATGATGTGTCTATGAATTTCATCAAATGAATACATAACAATTCTCTCGGCATCACCTTGAAACTTAATGTCTTCATAAGACGATTCATAAATTATCAAAAATCTATGAAATCATCCAATATCTATAAATATTGGAAGTAATTCATCATACTAACCATAATGAGATCACTGTATCTCATTCAACACAATTGAAATCCCATGATTATATGTTGACAACATATTATATCCATTCACAAATTAGGCACCTTAGATTAATTATTAGATCTCATATTCATCCAAAGAACAATACACTACCTTTATTTAGTCGTTGATCACCTTATACTTCTATATCCAGATTTGAAATACCTATATTATGATATTAGATAACACTTAAACATTGGTTAAATTCAATAACGATCATCAACGATGCAGATACATTCATTTGAATATGTCCATGGAAATATTTTAATAATATGTTTACTTATATGAATACTTGATCAATGGAATTGACCTCACCCACAAGCCTCCAGTGTTTTGAATGAACGCATGAAGAATTTACTCAACTTTTTTATATGGTCAGATATGTTTGACCATCGATATATAAATGAACAGTAGTTATAATACACAACTAAGATCGAATATCATCACAAAGACCTCTAAATACCATGATAGAGACATCTATAAAAACTGTGGAAAAATTGGGATAACAATTAAATATTTCCATATTAAAAAAACCATGTAACTTTTCCTCCTCCCACGAATTTATCATAAATAAATAAATTTGTGATTGACTACATAATCATGAAGATATGAGTTGACTTCATCAACCAGTCTATGATCACCAATATGGGCTAACACTCTCCTTGGGATCATGAAATCCCAATGATGAATAAAATATAGATTTCATACCAATTACACTATGGAATTCCAAGAAGATAACAAATCTCATCAAGAATAATATATTTTTCCTTTACCCTCTATAAACAACATTTAGATAAAATAACAAGAATAGATTGCTTCATTCTAGAAAACACTATAAAATACTATAAAGATAAATCAGTTCCACCCTGAGATGAATTTAAAATGGATAAACATGGAAATAATGGAGTACCACATCATATATCATTGAATGAGTGAATATTATACCCATAATAAAAATATGTGATTTATGAACATAATTTTAATGATGAGAATTTCGATAAACAATGTATCTAATTAACACTCCATATCAGAATCCCCCAACGAGTCCACCTAATTCAAAAATATTGACTTCAATATAATATAATAAATAAACCATCAACAATATGTTTATTTAATATATTGGTGCATTAAATATATCTCTTCTATTACAATCAATGCTCCTAAAATAGCATCCAATAGTAAAGAAAACTAACCACCTTTCCTATATAATTTGGAGATACCTATAAGACAACACCATTAATTGTCATAATATCCAATGATACTATATGTTGAGACATAATATTTGCTATTAATTTTAAATCATTTGTAAACACATTCAACTTGTCCAATTACAAAAATATATTATTTTTGTTATGAATTCACAACTCTACCTGCATATACTCTAGATTATCCTCTTCAAACACGGAATATACCAAGATGTCATTAATAAAAACCACCATGGTCAAATCTATAAATTCACGAAACAAAAAATTCACCATTAGATGAACATGATCAAATAAAATTTTAAATTGATTAATATTACAACATACCCCTGATGTTCATTACAAAATCCAAAACCATTCATCAAAATATCATTATCCTCCACACTGATATGATTATATCCTAACTAAACATCCATATTTTAGAACATTATAATTCAATTAACTAATTAAATAAGTTGATAAATCCACAATAATGGGTAAATATTTTTCAAATTCACCTAAGTAATATAGTGATAATTTATTTAAATACATATAATTCTATCTCCCCCATTCACATGTTGAACCAAAACACACCATAGATATGAATTATGCTGAGTAAACCCTCTTTATATATGTACATTATTATGAATCTATGGATACTGAATCTTATAGTGTTCAATCCAATATATATTTTTATATAAATACTAATAAATTATTACTTATTTATCCTAAAAACAATCTCTAATGAATTGGTTCAATGTATCCTCTTACATAATAATGTCTATGTGTACTTTTATATCATAGGGAAACAACACAAGATGATCCTCCGCTAGGTTTATAAAATCATATGATATAATACAATATGATTTTAAAAAATTTATTTGTGATATAAATGAAATATAAATGAATAATTTTGGAGAAATTAAATTAAAATGAATTTGATATAATTAAAGTGTTAGGATATGATCAATTACGACTCAAATGAGATATTACAAAAAACCAAAATTATAAATTTTCACAAAGGTTAATCAATCCATTTATAATCTATCATAGAATTAATCATAAAAATATATAAAAATAAAAATATTGAATATATATTTAATTGAAATATGTAATTAACCTCCATCTTATAAAATATATATTCCTATTTTTATCCAAATAATGGAGATTAATTTCATAAACCTTTGAAAAAAATATTATAAATCCAAAAATATATTTTTTTCCAAAATTTTGAGTCCTAATTTTTTAGGGGGAAAATTATCCAAAATGTGAATTTATTAGAAAAACATAAAAGACGTTAAATATTACCACCATTAATTTAGAGACAAGAAGTGTAAAATTATCTTAATTTTTATATTTTTATCATTTATGTGTATTTATAATACTTAGATCAATTTGGTAAGCCATTTATGTAAACATTTTGTATTAATAAAAGTGATTATAAGGCAATTTTTACACCCCATGCATCCTATAATATCCTACACATGTAAATTTAATATTATAAAATTAATGTGTACATCAGAATTCACATTATTCCTCTTACCATTATTTATCCAATTAAAAAATGGGTTTTCATAATGTTAGTTCTCCCTAAAAATCATATTAAAAATAAACTCTCTGAATAATATGATTATCATGATTGTAATTTTACACCCTCTCCACTAATAGTATCTTTAAATAATATGTATATAATAAGGGAGTTATATTGTTAATATTAATAATATAAATCATATTTCTATAGTTTCTGGGTATGACAATCATGTGGGAATTATCATTGATTCATTATAAAAATCGAAAGGGTTATCTACTTGTGGTTGATGTTTTTATTTTAATTTCATTGAAAACTATTCCTTTCATAAATTCAACCAGAAAATATTTTTTGGATCATGAAAAAACATGGGATGATTCATATTTTGGTTTTATAACATATTATTATAACACCATTCAATTTCTAAATTCACATTAATATGCAACACCTAATTTTTTTTCATTTCATCACATACATAATTAACATCATAATTATTAGGGAAATATAGAATATCCAATATATTTATTATGATAAATACATATATATTATCAAAAGTCTAAAAATTATTAGTGGAATAAAAATCATGATTGTATTCAAAATCTCTATGTGGGATTTTTACCTGAATTCATTAGATTTTTTTGAATCATTTGATACAAGAGGGTATATGTATTCTTATTTACCACATTAGTTTCCCAATCACTGTTATATAGTGAAATATTCAATACCATTACTCTATTTCTAAATTTATTCTTGAAATTTATCTAAATGGTGAAATGTAATTGAAGACCACTAATAGTTGAATTTGTTTGGTTAGTCTATGTATTCTCTTAGTATTTTTGAAAAATTTACTTATTTATAAAAAGAATTATTTGTTTTTCATAATGAAATGAAATTATCCAATTTCCTAAATCCATTATAAATAAAATGTATCTATATTTTTATATTAGGATCTACGAAAACACATCATTCAATTTATGGAAATGTCATTCCAATAGAAAGATGGGGCTAAAAAGGAAAATATAATCTATTAAGATGAACTATAAACATTTAATGTTTTGATGATAAAAATTTGTCACTAATAGTAATAAATAGTATTCCCATGTTTGGTAAAAAGTAATGAATTATTTCTTATGTATTTTTAATACCATAATTCATCATCAAACTACCACCATGAAAAATTGTTTATTAGTAATTATCATTTAGTACAATTCAGGAAATAAATTTTTAAACTTTTGAAAATAATCAAATGATTTATATTGAAAATTTTCACTAAATAATTTTTCTTCCCAAGATGTAGAAATTTATAATAAATCTATATATGTTTTTTACATTCCCTTAAATAGATCATGTCCATGTAATTGTGCAGATAGACAAATAAAAATTGTGCACCATCTTGAAAAAAATAGACAAAAGAAATTACATTACATTTTTAAAGAACACGTTATGGGATATATAAATGAATTTAAAAAAGTAATCATTACTTTGATTCAAATAAATAAGTGACATTGAAAAATTGACCAATTAATGATCAGATTGAATAATGAACTCATTAGTCTATAATAATGTTTCCATGTTTTACCGGATTGTTTTATAACCTTATATTCATTAGTTTACGTTGATTAATTTAATTATTACACATTCAATATCACAATAATATAAGAAATTGTACCTTATTCCTGAGAAAAAACATTAAAAATACCATCCCTTGATGCATCAATCATATTTTCAAAATCATTTATAAAACATTATATTCTTATATGGATACAATTGAAATATTTAAATTTTATTCTATTAAACAAAAATTATTATTTTAATTCCAATTAAAATGCAACATGATTCTTATAATATTAATTAAAAATACAGAAATAGAAGAAAAATCTATATGAATAAATTTATTTAAGTGACAAAGTTCACGATTTTTTTTACCTCGATTGTGTTCCTCTATACAAGCCAATCATAAATTGATATTACCATTTATTTACATACACAAATCCCCGAATTCCTTAAAAAATACATGAAACATCATAGAATCCATAAAAGAGGAACAATGTGGTTGAATTTTTAAAATTTTCATTTATTTATGTGTTATACAAAACAAAAAGATCAATTAATCATGGTTATCATTGGTTTCCTTATAAAATAATATATCATCAAAAAAGACAAATTTTATATTTTTTAATGAATAAAAGATGTATATGGCTCATTAATCTCATTATTATAATTGATTAATGAGTTAGAAATATCCTATTAAAATACTCATAAAGAAAAAATATACATTTTAAAAAAATTACATTCATTCCAACTTTCACAAAAATTTCTTGGTAGACACTATTAAGATATAATTTTTTCAAAAAATAATACAAATTTAATTCATATTAATTCAATAATGTTGTGGTATATAAGATAATTACATAACTACTAATTTTCTTGAGTGAAGTGAAATCCATAAAAATATACTATGTTGAATCATTCTTGGGAACTAAGATCACTAAAAAATAATAGAGACACATGATTTCCTTCAAAATTTCTTATTTATGATTCCGAAACATAAAATTATGATAGTTTTCCATCAGGAATTTCATTAGAAAACAAATAAATAAACTCTTATAATAATTAAAAACCAATTAGTGAAATAAATGTATATGTTTATTAGTTTCATGGTATATGTATTTACTTACCTTTAGAAATAATTTCTCTTTAAATAGATCTATTGTCACTTAACTTTTTAGGAAAAAATCACCTTCCACAAGATACTCTTGTTTTCAACTCTAAGAGTTTTCTCATATCCTTTTATGCCACAAATCATGCAATTTTCACATATAATTTTTCAATTATATTCTATTTTCCTATTTGACATATTTTCGGATTTTTCAAAACAGAACATACACTATTTAATCCCTCAAAGTTTTTCACATATTTTATTCTCTATTTTTTTCTTTTTGTAGAAATTCTATATCATCCAATGATCTTCATATTCTTATGTGGGTGTTAATTGAGTAAAAAAAATTCACCATTAAAAGGTAATGATATGAATATAACATATCCTAGATACACCACCCACCTATCAAATTTTCATAGTCTCCAATGTAGATAATGTTAATCATATATTAGTGAAACATCACATATAACATCAAAATGATATATTTCAATGTAAAAAATCATTTTCCAGTTTTCTCAATTAATTATATAGAATCAATCAACCATGGTAATTAATTTAGTATATGATGGATTAAAGTAAAAATCTCAACTTATCCAGCAATATGGTTCTGGATATGTTATTTCAACATCTAGTATAAATGATCATATTATATACCATATCCACGATTTAAAATATCAGTGATGTGAAATATCACACCACCCATGAATGGTTGGATGAGTAATATTGAAACTTCAAAAGTCACTTTAACTTATAGAATCATATTTTCAACACCATGTAAATGATAATCCCATATTATAGAACTCTTCATATCATTTTTTTAAATTTATTCCTTCAAGGATCCCATTACGTGATTGAAATTTTAAAATCATTTAACCTAAAAATCACCGTTGTAAATTGATCATAAATATTTTCCATGAATAATTTAATGTCAATTTAATTTAAATAAACCTCAAATTATATTTTTTAACTCCAAACAAATTATTTCCTTATTTTTCTATTCTAAATGGGGTTCTAAAACATTATATCACAAACAAATGTTTATTGAAAGTGTTCTTAAATAGAAACTAGTAAAAAAATTAGGATAAACCAATTTATAATAATCATAAAGAGATAGGAATTTAAAAATAATTTTTAATCTAACTAATATAAAAAAATAATGGAGTTAATTTGTATAAAATAAATGGATATCATGGATTGAAGTTAAAAAAATATTAAAAAAATTAATATAATTTTCAAAATATTCTTTCTTATTTTTCAATGTAATAAATTTGGTAGAAATTTATTCCTGTACTAAAATCCTGAAATAATTTACAATGATTTCAATGATGGTGATCAATGAAATAATTTTGAAAATCACCATATTCACTAATATTTTAAAAATATTGGAAAATGGTGATATCATAAAATCAAGAAACTATATTAGAACCTGGTTTGGGGATGGTTAGATATCAAAAAATTGATGAAGTATCTATAATTGATTGTAAAATGTCACTAGATATTACTATCATTTTCAATGTTTATAAATCGAGAAGAATCAGTAGATTATGAACTACAAAAATGAGAAACAAATCTTCCCTAAATCATGAAAAATGTTACTAAAATAATGTTAGAATTTTATTGACAAATTTTGTGATGGAAAGAACTGAGTGAAGGAAAAAATTAGATAGCTATAAAAACGAATCAATATTTTATCTATAATGATGATATAATACAAAATTAAATGATACTGTGTAGGTATGTGGTATTAATTGTAAGGAATACTGAAACAAAAATGATGGATGTGACATAAATTAAAATAAAATAAAATAAATAGGATATTAAAGGATAATGTGATGTTCAATTTTGACCCCAATGATACATACACCTAAAAAACAAATTATTATGTTCAAAAAGGGTGGTTGGTCATTTGATAATCCTTTCCTAAAAATTTTCATGAACATAAGAATCATAAAAATAATAATTATACAGAACAATTTAATTCTTAAATAATATTCCTAATGTAAAAATTTATGGATACATGAAGACATATGAGAGAGATATATATAGAACAACTACAATAAAAAATTATATATAAAACGGATTTGTGACTTTTTTTTAAAAATACTAATGGATTTAGGGGAATATATTTTTCACACATAAATCATTATAGAATCACCTAAAATAGTTTTATGATTTTGGCCATCAATTTGATGACACAAGGCCCACAAAATTTTAATATAGTGATATTATTCATTTCAATGGATTTTAATTCATGTGTTCAATTAAATTATCAATTTATTTTCACTTTTGGGGTCCAATAAAATTTATTGTTATCCTATTTTCTCCTCTTATTAATTCATTTTTTTCCTTTAAATATATTTTAAAAATATGAGAGTATAAATTCATTTCCATCCTTCTCATTCTTCATTCCATTATTGGACCAAAAATTCCTTGCAATGTGTATTTTGAAATAATTAGCTATCCAATGTCCATGTTTTATTTTTTTATTCAATCCATGATTAAAATGAGCTTTTTGAATCAAATCATCATGGAGTAGAAACTATGAAATGTTGAAGTGTGTATCTTCTAAATTAGAAAATGAATTCAAAATTGTTAAATATAATAAAATGATATGTCACATAAAAAAGAGATCACCGTGATGTGGAATCTAAATTGTGAACATGTTAACACATCTCATTCTATGTAATTTCAATCCTTTAGAGTGACCACCTAGAAAACCATATTAATCTAATTATACCTAAGGATTAGGTGAATCGGGATGTAATATTTTTCCAACCCTATACCCTTTATGGTGATCAATAATTTCACCACTCTTAAACTACAACTTACTTGGATGATATTTCTAATGTGGATGATCCTAATTAAGGTCACCATGGTTTCTCTTTATACTATGGATGTACAATAATTTGAGATTTGGATATCCAAGATATCACGATGAATAATATACATGTTTCTTATTCTTGTTGGGGATTATGAAATAAATACTCTAGTGAAATGATATGGAAAAAGATGTTACTAATTTCTAAAAAGTCAATATTCTGATAATGTTATAACTATGAAATACATTATATACATATATTTTATCTATAATCCAAGACACATCTCTCTCATAGTGATCGATTCATGTCCATCACACTTATAATATCCACTTTATACCTCATCATATTATTATATATTAGAAACATGAATTGGGTGACCACATTCTAGATAATTGGACCACAAACACCCTTAAATTTTCTTGACCAATGCCCTTTAATCATATTGAAGGCTAAAATCATAACTCAAGTAGTTATTATAAAAGATGATACACTCTTAGACATTGAAATTTCACTATATCTGAGTATGTATAATCAAATTGTTAAAAAATATAATATGATAAAGTAATTAATCTATCCAAAAAATATATCAAGATTCATCTCCTAGAAATTTGATTACAGTATACAGTTCCTGATGAATAAGAATAACAAATTTTGAGATACCCTATATAACGTAATACTACCCAATGAAACATATTTCCACATAGAATAATAGAACAAACTAAATTTAATCTCTATGTCCTTATCCCAACCATTTGAATCAAAATTTTATATTGACCCATTGTAACATTAATGTCCCTTGTGCTGAAAATTATGAGGATTTTTCCACAAATATAAGTCATTTTTATCAAATATATAGTGATTAATATGAAATCATTAAATATATTTGATGTGAAACTACAGGTATTTCTACATAGATCTATTACATTAAATATACACATGTCAGTGACTGTCAAACCTATAATATTGAATATTTATTATTAATTAAGTAATGTTCATACTTTTTATCATTTTCTAAACAACTCATAAATATCCATATGGAATCCCAATTGGTGATCCATATCTTAGTCTCAACACTTCCTCTAGAATTTGTTGTCTTTGAATATTAATTCTTTTTTATGATCCTTGCATCAGATCATTGGGGACTATATATACCCAAAACCATGTTGAACCCCATTCTTATATCATCTAAAATGTTCAACTACCATTATTTCAATAATTACCCACAAAAGACCCACCAATTCCTATATATAACCCCATCACATATCTAAAACATTAACATTTATTCTACTCTATTATGACCACCAATCCATTAGTACCCCACAAAATCTGTAATTTAATATATGGATCACCCATTAAGATTACATCAGATATGACATGGGATGGTGACTACAAATAAGGATATAAAAAGCTTATAAATTGGAGCTACTAACCTTAATATGTTTCAATTATATTAGATAATATGACATCCCTGAATTAAAACTCCCACATATATAATAGAAAAATTAAAAATACCTAAATTATGTTTCATACATAATATAAATGAACTTCATTTCCATTAATATGGACATTGAAGTGACATGAACATAAAAAATATCCTATGAACCCTCTTGGATATTGTAACTCCAACACAATTACCCAAATGTGTCTTCTAGAAATACAAATAACTATGTATATATATATGTTGGGAGACATTATATACCTAGTAGGATCCTTCCCAAATTATGCCATCGAAATGTAAATTAAGAATAAAAAATTCCATGTGAATAATAAAAAAAACATACTCGTATCCTAAACATGTCAAACTATATCATATAATAATAATATCTATAGTGACCCTGCCTTTTTTTATATTAATATTACATAATTTTAAAGATAAAAAACAAAATATTATTACACATAATGGATTCAAAGGTTTAGTGTCTTAGGAAATCTAGGAACATACATAACAATAACAACATCAAGCATAAACACATATTTAATTTCTTCTTCTTCTCTAGCTGTTTATTGGCACCTGTACTCTCCTTAATACATGTATCCACCTGAGGATATACAATAAAAGGCATGGTATAGAAGCCCAGTAAAGGGATATATAATAATAATATAGCATGGGGTGATCATAATCATATCATGGGAAAAAGATCATTAACATGAGAGGAATCATAAATATAAGACATGAAATGTGGGATTGCATAAAAATAAAACATCATGTCTTAGTGGTTAACTACCAAAAATACATTTGAAGCAAGATAGCATCTTGTTCACGCATAATTTCAAATTTAATCATGAGATTAATAACTTTACCCCATGCATTGGAGCACTGTATAATTTTAGGCGCACCCGTGACATTTAAACATTCATATTGCGCTATATAATTCTGGGAGCACCCCACACATCATAAAATTATAATTTATCATGCATGCCACATTTAAAATATAACATAAATGAACATAATGAACACATGAAAAGGAATTGGTTTCATATCACATGAACACATTAATAAACTTATGGTTCCCAAAAGAATCATGGAATAACAAACATGTTACATGAACCATCTATATTGAAAGTGGTAAAAGGTGTGTTCTTGAAAGAAGAGTTCTTTTGGAAAAAATTTGGATTTTCATAAATACTAGTGAAAAACATTTAAATTGCAGAAAATAATAGATAATTATTAAAAAAATATTTTTATAGAGTAATCATATCACAAAAGAGTGAAAGAGGGAGAACCCAAAGGAAGAACGTTTTGTTCGAGAATTTCCCCTTAAATTTTATCTGAATGACTCATTCTCTTTAATGACCTATATAATTACATTATATTCATTAATTAGAAATCTTGAACCTTTTTTACATTAATATAGTTCATTAAGGTTTTATTAAAGGATTTTTTTGTGCCTTTGTATGAGTTATAGAGTTTAAAAACATTGATCCAATATGTTTGTTTTTATGGTTTTCTTGAGTGGTTCACTTGTATTCATAAATTGATGTTGTGGTATAACATGGGTAAACATCCAAAACTGATATTAAAGGTTTTTAATGATATTACATGACTTTTAATGATCTTATAATGAATTATATTATATCCATGTGGATGAATCATTTGATAAGAATTAAATGCTGATTGTTTGGGTTAATTTGAGCAATTTTTCAATCATAATGAACTTGTTTTATTTAATCACTAGTAATATGGTCATAAGATAGTTCCAGAACATTAAATAGAAGATAATGCATAAATCAACATTTGTTGAAACTATAAAAATTGTTTCATCATGACATATTATGGTATAAATGGAATAAGAAAACATGTCGTTCTTAAAGGTGATAAATTATCACTTCACGAACAACATTCTCTTTAAAAATACAAAAGGAAGAGGGAAAGGGGGTTGGATGATATAATATCCCATTATCATCATGAAATTCCAGTAGATTTATTATACGGTAGTTACATTACCATTTCGATGAAGATATTTGGAGAGAGATCAAGAAATGAACTTGAACTTGAATGGAAATTAAAGGAGAAAAGGGAGAGAAATTACCTCTTAAATCATCCTCTTATGATCCTCCTTAAGGAAGCTGGTATTGGTCTTTTTAATGAGACTACAAGCTCTTAAATGTGGGATAAGGGCTCTAGGGGATGTTTGGGCAGAATTTAGAGAATTCATGGAGCTTGAGATGTGTGAGGAAATGAGGGTGTGAAGGGTGGTTTTTATAGTGGAGGGGAGAGAGGTTTTCTTAATATAAAATTCATTTGTTTATTAATTTCCCCTAATACAGGGAATATTGAGTCATCCAGAACCAAGAATAGTAAATAAGTATCCCTAGTTCATGATTTCGGTGCATACATAACTTGTGATTTCAGGAATAGTGGGTTTTAGATATAATGTATTTATATAGTAAATTAATGAATTTTACTATTCACAAAAATTCAAGTATTTCAGAAAAATCCCAAAAATTTACCCATATCATTTTTTGACGTGTAGAATCAAAAAAGGAATTTTCTTTTTCAAAAAAATTCTAAATATTATTAATTTAATTTTTAATTAAAATAAAAAATTATTTTAAAAAACAAGTTTTAAAATTAAAACTGATTTTATAGTGCTTTCAAAAATTACATAGGGTCTTATAAAATTATCTAAGAACTATAAGAAAATGATTTGTTAATTTATGAACACATTTTAATAAAATAAATTTTCTTTTGAATTAAAAAATTTATTATAATTTATTATTTATGACTTAAAAAATAGAAAAACATTTACTGAGGAGAAATTATCAATTTCTAAAATGTCTAAATTTTATTTAATTATTCCTAGTTAAGGATACTCTTTGGATGGATGATTTACTATTCATAAGTGTCATATTACTATTCATAAGGTTATTTTACAATTTATAAGGGTGGTTTACTATTCACTAAAAAATAGTTTTGTTTCATTAGACTACAAAAATCATATTGAACGCAACTTTCCATGTCAGATTTTCGAAAATAAAAACACTGAAGTGACAAACTAAGGTTTAAAGGTCACATAGCACATATTAGTTCATTATGTTGTGTTTTAATGTGATATTATGACATGATTATAAGAAGGGAATTTCCATTGAAAAACATTGGGTCGTTACATTATTCCACCCTTATGAAATTTCGCCACCAAAATATGACATTACTCAAACATGTGAGGGTACTTCTCCTTAATTTCCTCATCTGGTTCCCATGTTGCTTCCTCAAACATATGGTTCGTCCACAAAATTGGACAATATGTGTTGTTTTATTGCGTAAAAACATATCCCTCCGGTCAAGAATATTTATTGGATTCTCCTCATAGGAGATATCATCTTCTAGATGCACCAGCTCTAAGTTTAGTACATGTGAGGGGTCGTATTTACTTGCCCAGTAGTGATGCATGAAACACATCATTAACATGATCCATATTTAGTAGAAGTGAAAGACGATTTGAAACAACTCTTATGCGGTCAAGGATCTCAAATGGGCCAATATACCATGGGCTTAACTTCCCTTTCTTCCCAAATCACATTACTCACTTCCATAGAGATATTTGAATGAAGACTTTATCTCCAACGACGAACTCCATGTCCATTTGAAGTTTTTTAGTATAGTTCTTTTTCTAAATTTTAGTATATTTGATGTGTTTCTGGATGACTTGAACTTTATCTGTCATCCCATGAACATGATCGGGTCCAGGTAGCTTTCTTTCTCCAAATTCATCCCAACAAGTTGTAGTTCTACATTGCTTTCCATATAGAGATTCATATGGATCCATCTGAATACTCAAGTGGATGATATTATTGTATGAGAACTCAACAAATGGGAGATTCTGATCCTATACACCTTTGAATTCTAGAGAGCATTCTCTTATAATATATTCAAGCGTCTTAATATTCCTTTCAGACTGGCCATTAGTGTGGGGGTCATAGGCCATGATATAATTTAATTCAGTACTCAAACAATGTTGAAGGCTCCTCTAGAATTTAAATGTGTACCTTAGGTCACGGTCAGAGGCTATTGAGAGTGGAACACCATGCAGTCTCACCACATCCTTCACATATATCATTGCAAGTTGTTTATGTGAGAGGTCTTCTTGAATAGAGATAAAATGGTAAGTCTTGGTGAGTTGATCAACCACAACCCATATCACATTATTTTCGTTCGACGTCTTCAGGAGGCCCATGAAAAAGTCCATAGTAACATTTTCCTATTTCCACATGGGTATAGGAAATGGTTTCCTCATACCTTTGGACTTCTGTCGCCTAGCTTTAACTAGCTGACATACCAAGCTCCTTGATATATATTCTGTAATCTCCTTCTTCATGTTATCCCACCAGAAGTGTTCTCGGAGAGCAGGCTATATCTTGGTACTCCCATGATGAATAGAGAATGTTTTTCTATGTGCATTATCCAATAGATCATTCTTTATTCCAGGTGATGATGGCAGAAAAAGCTGCGTTCCAAACCGAATAACACCATCATTGTCGATATAGAACTCTTACAGCTTCCCTTCCTTTACTGCATTCACCATCATTCGTATCTCCACATCATCCCATTGTGCTTCCTTAATCTTCTCCTGGAGAGATGGTTGCACAATCATTTGGACAAGGTATCATTTATCCCTTGCCCTTATGATTTCCAAATTCATTCATTTCATATCAATGAAGATAGGGTCTTTCTTAATCCACAACATGGATAGAGTTTCACATTCCTTTCTATTTATAGCATCAGCTACCTTGTTTGCCTTTCTAGGATGATAGTGAATAGGGAAATCACAATCCTTGATTATCTCTAACCATCTCTTTTGTTTCATGTTGAGCTCATTTTGTATGAATATATACTTTAGGCTCTAGTGGTAAGTGTATATGTCAAACTTTTCATCGTAAAGGTAGTGTCGCCAAATTTTCAAGGAAAAATTCATGGATGCCAACTCTAGATCATGTGTTTGGTGGTTCTGCTCATGGGTCATCAACTATCGTGAGGAGTCGGCTATCACATTATCATTCTTCTTGAGCACATAACCCAAGTCTTTCCTTGAAGCATCACTATATATCACAAAACCTTCTCCACTTTTCAGTAGTGTGAGTACAGGTGCAGTGATCAACCTTATCTTCAGCACCTTGAAGCTTCCCTCACATTCTTTCATCCAGACATACTTTACCCCTTTCTTTGTTTACTTATTTAGAAGGCATAAAAAGTGTGAGAAGTTTCTCACAAATCTTCAGTAGTACCCAGCTAATCCAAGAAAACTATGGATTCATGTGACACTAGAGGGCCCGGTTCATTCCACATTCGCCTTTTTTTGAACGATCCATAGAAATTCCCTCACTTGTGATCACATGTCCCATGAACATTACTTGATTCATCCAAAATTCACTCTTGCTGAACTTGGAATACAAATTCTCCTATCTTAATGTCTCCAAAAAAAGTCTTAGATGGTCTTCATGTTCCTCCTTTCTCTTCGAGTAGATGAAAATATCATCAATAAACACTACCACAAATTTGTCGAGGTAATTTCTAAAGACTCTATTCATTAAATCCATGAAGATTTCAAGGGAATTAGTAAGTCGGAAGGGAATCACCAAAAACTCATAGTGCACATATCTTGTATGGAAGTCAGTCTTCTAAATATCTTCACTCTTCACCTTTTCCTGATGATATCTAGAATGAAGATCCACATTTGAGAAGTATTGAGCTCTTCTTAACTGATCGAACAAGTATCCAATCCATGGAATAGGATAATTTTTCATTATGGTGATCTTGTTTAGTTCTCAATAATCGATACACAACCACATTTTTTCATCCTTCTTCTTTATAAAGTGAACTGGTGCACCCCAAGGTGATGTACTAGGGCGTATGAACCCTTTGTCCTGATTCTCTTGCAGCTGCTTCTTTAACTCCTCCAGTTCGATAGGAGCCGTCCTATAGGGACACTTCGAGATAGTAGTAGCTCTGGGAATGAGTTCAATAGAGAACTCTACCTCACGATCTGGGAGAATTCTGGGTAACTCTTCCGGAAATACATTGTCGTATTCATTCACGATGGGAATTTACTAAAGGATTTCACTTTCCCTCGACTCAACCATTTGGGTGACGTATGCATCGTCATTGTAAATCAACACCCACAACATTGATGGATTTTTCAAAGTAGATTCATGACGTTCCTTAAATTTTTATAGTATCATGGGATGGTTTGGAAAATGAAAAGATATTTCCTTTTTATGACAGTTGATATGTGCTCTTTATAACGAGAGTAAATCTATTCCCATTATAGCATCTAATTACACCATTGTAAGAATTACATGATTTCCCGGAAGAATATTCCGACATGTGACAATAGGAGAAGAGTCAAACAGTTGGGTTTCAATAATTTAACCACTTGGTGTTTTTATAGATATCTCTACTTCAAGATATCTAGGATTGGATTCTATAGTTCTGTCAAACTTACAATATATAAAGGAATGTGTAGAACCAGAATCAAATAAGACTTTTTTCATTATTTAGTGAATAGGTAGTGTACCTTGTACAAATTCATTATCATTCTCATCCTACGCAGTAGTCATGGAATAAGCAATCCCTTGTTAATTTGGCTTCGGTGGCTACTGACACTGATTACCCTTGAGAGCTTGAGGTTTAGTGCACTAGTTTGCAAAGTGCCCTAGATCCCTATAGTTGTAGCATTGAACCATATGTGGTTCTATTCATTCATCTTCTACATTCTCCTTTTTTTCGTGTCTTTTCGACACTCTTGATCATGGTTTCCTTCTTTCCAAAACATGAAGCACTTCCACGTCCCTTTGAGGTAGTTCCCATGGTGCGACATCGCACATTTTTGGCATGTGGTTTCTCAAGTTCTCTTCCAAACCTTATCATTAGATCCACAGGCATGAAACTACATATTTTGATTCTTATCACCATAGCAATGGGAAACTTCTCAAAACTCCATCTCCACTTTGAGGGAACATCGAATAACTTCTTCATGACTCATGAAGTCTCGAACTGTAAGAGTGTTTCGGAGGTGTTGTTTTAATCAACTAAAAAATCTATCAATTTTCCTATCATTGTAGATAACAATACCGAAGCGTACATTGAAATACTTGTGAAATTCCCTTCATAGAATGGGACATATTCTCTTCCTTTTTTATTGAGCTCTATGAATTCCCTGTCCATCATCATGAGAAGAGTTCCTGGGAAATAATTGTTAAAAAAATTTCTTAAAGTCTTCCCATTCCATCTCTTCAATTTTCTCCCTTGGCTTGGTGTTCATTATCAAAGCCCACCATTGATCGGCTTCTCCATCTAGATGATAAACGGCTAAGGTTGGCTTCTCTATCTCAGAACAGTGAAGAACAGAAATGATCTTCTCCATGGAGTTGACCCACTAGTCCACAACTAGTGGGTTGGATGATCCACTAAACGTCGGTGGTCGTTGTCACATAAAACATTCTACAACCAGTTGCTACATCTTTGGTGAAGGTGGGAGTTACCCATAATTATGGTCATTTTTCATAACATGAGATAATTGGGTAATAATAGACATGAAGTTTTGAAATCCACCTCCAAAATCATTGGGGATTCCATTCGGGCAATCGTTGCATTGTCCCTCACACAAGTTGTTGGCCTGATTTCTCATTGTTCCCACAGTTTTCTAAAATAGAAAAGGATAGAAAAAAACATAAGCAAACAATTCATGAATAACTTATTCATCCAAACAATTAGTACAAAAAACATAACATATGGGATCCCTATGTAAATACTCTTGTGTGCATTTTTTTACTTTGTCATATGCAAGAGGTTTTCTCTAGGGTTCACTAATCCTAGTTCTCAAATTAACTAAACCTTTCCTCTGATACCAACTATAGTGACCCTACCATATCTGACATTAATATTACATCATATTAAAGATAGACATCATAATAGTATTTCAAATAGAGTATATAATGGTTTAGTGTCTTAGGTAAACTAGGACCTTACATAACAATTACAACATCAAGCATAATCATTTATTTAATTTCTTCTTCTCTAGCTTCTTATTACCACTTGTAATATCCTAAATAAATGTATCCACCTGAGGATATACATAAAAAGGGGTGATATAGAAGCCCCTTATGTGTATAGAAAAGAAAAATATAGCACAACGTGAGCATAATCATAACATTGGAAAAAGATCACGAACATGAGAGGAATCATTAATTTAAGACATAAAATGTGTCAATGTATAAAAATGAAACATAATGTCTTAGTGGTTAACTACCACACATACTTATGAACCAAGATAGAATCTTGTTCACACATCATTTGAAATTTACTCATGAGATTCATCTCATTAATTAATGCATTGTTACATTGTATAATTTTGGTGTCACCCATCACATTTTAACATTCATATTGCGCTATATAATTCCGGGCGCACCCATCACATCATAACATTATCATTTATCATGCATTACAAAATGATCATATAACATAAATGAACATAATTAACACATGAAAATGAAATGGGTTCTATCTCATAAGAACACATTCATAAACTTTGGGTTCCCATAATAATAAGGGAATAACAAACATGTTACAAGAACCATTAATCTTGAAAGAGGTAAAAGGTGTGTTCTTGAAAGAAGAGATATTATGGAAAACATTTGGTTTTTTCATAAATAACAGTGAGAAATGTGAATATCCCAGAAAATTAAAGATAATGATGAACAAAATATTTTTAATGAATAACCATGTCAAAATTGATTGAAAGAGGGTGAACCTGAATGATGAATGTTGGGTTCGAGAATTTCTCTTAACCTTGTATCTGAATGCTTCCTTCTCTTTAATGTCCAGAAACTTTTGTGAATTAATATGGTTCATTATAGTTTTATTATGTGATTTTATATGCCTTTGTATGAGTTATAGAGTTTAAAAACATTGATTGGGAATGTTTGTTTTTATGGTTTTCGTGAGTGGTTCACTTGTATTCTAAAATTGATCTTTTGGTAGAACATGGGTAAACATACATAAATGATATTACATGATATTAATGATATTAAAAGATTTTTAATTATCTTATAATAAATTATATAACATCCACGTGGATGAATCATTATATAAGAATTAAATGAAGAATGTTTGGATTAATTTGAACGATTTTTCGATCATAATGAACATGTTTTATTTTATCACTATTAATATGGTAAAAATTTAGTTACAGACCATTAAATAGAAACTTATATGTATATAATATTCTGTTTCAACAATAAAAATGTTTTCATGGCCAGATATGATGGTATAAATGGAAGAAAAAAAACATGTCATTCTTGAAGGTGACAAATTAACACCTCACGAACAATATTCTTTTTAATAAAACAAAAGGAAGAAGGAAAGGGGGTGAGATGATATAATATCACATTAAAATCATAAAATTACAGTATATGTATAATAATAGAGTTATATTACCATTTGGATGAACAATTGTTGGGAGAGATCAAGAAATAAACTTGAAATTGAAAGGAAATTAAAGGAGAAAAGGGAGAGAAATTACCTCTTAAATCTTCCTCTTGAGATCCTCCTTAAGGAAGCTAGGCTTGGTCTTTTGATGAGACCAGATGCACTTGAACATTGGAGAGGAGATAGCGAGGATGTTTTGTAATTCCCCGATCCATGTTACCCAGAGTTGGTGCATTATTACATAATAATGGCATGATCACAAGATAGATCATGTCTCGAAAGACCGATTAGTTTAGTAGCCTTGTAATAACTAGATACATTCATAAAGTTAACATTACATCATAAAATGAATACTAAAACAATCTAGTCTCCAAATTTCACACTCTAATACCCTCATAATATCCCTGTAGGTCATTTATAAAATACTTCTTCACATCCTGGGAAAAATAAAACATAGAAATGGGTGAGATCAAATGCCCAGTAAGGATAAAAATATAGTAGAAACTTTCATAAATAAGTATAAACATTTAAGGAAAAGTATAACTAAAACAAAAGCCTTTTATAACATTAACATTAGAATAATTTGGCCAAAATAAAATGATATTATTCCATATAAATTTTCATATGGATATTCTACATATCGAATAATCACATGCAATATCAATAACCACTTTCATAATGATGGAATGCATAATTCCGGACTATCATAACCACATAGTCAAGGCCTCGTGCCGAGACTACAAATAACATTTTTTTCAAGGCCACGTTCCAAGTCACTAATTTGTCTCATGAGACCTACTGATGCATCGAGGAGCTTAAGTGGGCTCTACCCGTCACTTATTAAGTCCAATGCATTCCTCATATGAACATGTTTCTATATAACATAAACATTCGTATTAGAACTATAATAAAAATGCCAATACTTTCACCATAAACCATGAATGGTATAAAAATAACAGATTCACAGTCAAACATATCACAAAACCTTCAACAAAATATGGAAGTTTTGTATCCTAATAAATCAACTTCAAATAAGCATAAAATCCATCAAAGGATATTGACATAGATGAAATCAAAACTATTGGAGAGAAATATCTATTTTTTTGAAACCATTTAAAAGTCACATAATTATAAAATAAAACATTTACTTTGAAAATATCATTATAATATTTTATGGGAAGCTTCTATGATTTTATAACATCAAAAAATAGTTGCACCCGCAGTATAAGTTAAAAAAACATTCATACCTTAATTCTGTCAAAAAGGTTAAAAAGGACCTTGTTTGGAAAATGACAGAATGATTCCTTTATAAACCTATTATAAAAAGTCAAACTAGTGTTAAAATTAATTTAACACATATTTTATAAAAATAGAAATAATGTTTTTAAATACATTTTTATGAAACATGGATGTGGATGATAAAGAGGTCCCAGTAGTTAATTACGTATAAATAACATCGGATAATGAAGAGATTATAAAATTATCCTAACCTTTTACTTTTCCATCGTTAGGGGTAGGTAAACTTCCTTTCTAATTTTTAAATAATTTTGATTAAATTATAAAAAAATCATATACAATAATATGATATTGTATATGATCTTTTAACATTACTTTGTTAATAATATCTTAATATTATCATCATTTCGGGTGTAAACCTACTCGTATATGTTTTGTTACAGAAGCTGTGTTCGTTATGGATAGGTTGTATATTATTCATATCCATAATGATATCAAGTCATTAAAAATTATTTTTAATCATCAAATGATAATTATACATGAATGGATACGATGGAGAATGAATCTCATCTCATTCGTGGAGACAGTAGTCCTTACGTACGCACGAGCGACAATATCATCCTTTTGATATTAAAATAATATATAATTGGATGGTATATCATATATAAATAATCATTATCATGTTATATTTATTATTTAAATTAATTACACATCATTATTATAACAATCCAAATAATTTTGTATTGAATAACAGTTATACCGCGACATGTAGACGGTAACCCGTATGTACGCACGTATAGAGACATGTCATTCAAAGGATGGATAGAATAATGAATATGGTTCTACCATATTTATAAAAACATCACAGTAAATATAATATACTGGATTTATTATTTTAGAATGGGAATAACAAAGAAAGAAGATGTTGAATAAGAAAGGAACTTGAAAGAGGGTGGTGAAAACATTACCTATTTTTCGGGTTCTTCCTTTTGATTTGATCAAAAGGGATCCTTAGGATCACGTTATGATAAAACTAAGGCCTCTAGGTTTAAGTGAGGGAATTTTAGGGAGTATTTGGATAGGGTTTGTCAGAGCCAAAAGGCTTTGAATGTGTTAAATAGTGAGAAGGGAGAGTACCCTTTTATAAGAGGGGTGAGGGCACCTTTGGAAAAGCTAGAAATATTATTTTATAATAAATTCATATTAGGTTTCTAATGGCTACAAAGTAGATTATTTTAAGTTTAAGGTGTGGATAGGTTTAAAACTACTCAACCAATAGGTTTTAGACTAGTTTGGGTCAATATATTAACCTTATCATTTAGTTTTAACTCTTAGTTAATTAGTTTAACATTTACCATGTCACTTTGTATTTTTATATTATATAGTTAATTAAATTACTACATACATCCAAGAGACCCCCAGGTGGTACATTAATGATACACCTATCATGATATAAGTCTCTTGCCTGAACCTTAGATTTTTAGGAATTTAATATCAATTAATAATATAATATTTGTTTTAAAAACACTTTTATGTGAATTTTGAGAATATTCAATAATTGATTTTTGTTAAAGTCTTAACAAAATTATTAATTCAAACCAAATTAATTTAAGAAATCCTATAATGTCATATTAATCAATAAAATTTATGGATTTCATCAAAACTTTCAAGTTATATTAATTTTAACATTTATAATACCAAATATTTGATACTTTCATTAATAAGGAAAATACTTCATCATTATCGTGTCATTAATATAATTATTTATTAAATTTCTAAAAATTATAAAAAATATACCGTTATGTAGGAAATATTTTTAGATTTATAATTTATATTTATAGTTGAAAATCCAACATATATAACCCTATGTTAATTTTTTTATGAAAATATAGATGCTTATGTCATTTTTGTATTTATTTTAACTTAATTAATATAAAGTGTCATTATCACTTACAGGTGGGTCCATGGGGTCTCAAAATCGACCCAAAGATGCCCATGGTCAGACATGTATCAACCAATAAGGTTAGGACACGTTTTAGGGTAATTTTTATTATTATAATATTATTTGTTTACCCTTATTTACCGGATTTACACATTAACCATGGTAAATAAAATATTTACCGAAGTAATTATTCAAAATTTCTAAAAATAAAAGTTACCTATTTACACAATATTAATATCTTGATTACAAATATGGAATCCATTTTTCCAAATTCAAAACACAGAAGTGGCGGAAATTAATTTAAATTTAATTCCCGTTGTTAAAACAAAAAGAGTGTTTTTCAGAGATAATAACTATCAAAAGATTGACACTTTTTTATGTTTGGTTTAATTGTGAAATTATGTACAATGACAAACATTGTATCATATGGTAAAAATATATTATAAATATACTTTAAAACCACTAAAAATCTTAATTTATCACTATTAATTATTTTGATTAAAAAAGTTGTTTTTAATTAAAATTTATTAATTTTAACTATTCATCAAAATATAAAAGTTATCCAAAAAGTACCAAAATTTCACCGTAGACTAATTTCAATATTCTGAAATCCAAAAATGAAGTCCAATTTGAGAGATAAAATTTATAAAATTTCAAAATGTGGTTATTACTATTTATAATGACTACTTTGATTGGTTGTGGTGTGTGTTTGAACTTGAAGTTGCTTACAACACACACTACTGTATTATTCAAAGAGAAGCATACTATGGAAGCTTGGGGTGATATATTCTCCTCTCATTCAAATAATTTCGTCCTAGAAATTTCTAGAATTCTATCGCCTGAAAAGAATCGGGTGATTATTCATCATAAGTTCCTTGGGATCCCAAGTTGCTTCTTCCATTTTATGGTTTCTCCATAGAACTTTTACCAAACGATTCGTCAGGCTTCTCAGCACATGATCTCGTCTATCAAGAATCCTGATGGGCTCTTCGCAATATGAGATATCGGGATCCAGTTCTAATTTTTCATAGGTGATTATATGTGTTGGTTTAGTCATGTATTTTCTCAACAGTGATACGTGGAACACATCGTGAACATTGGAGAGATTTGGAAAAAGTGTTGAATGGTAAGCTACAACCCCAATTTGTTCTAGAATTTCGAAAGTACCGATGTACCTAGGACTCAGCATACCTTTTTTCCAAAACATATAACTCCCTTTCATTGAGATACCCTAAAAAACATGATCTCCCACCTGAAATTCCAAATCCTTTCTTCAGTTTTCATCATAGCTCTCATGCCTACTTTGAGATGCTTTGATGTGGTTTTGGATTACCTTCACGTTTTCCATCATTTCCTCCACAAATTTTGGGCCTACAAGTTTTCTTTCTCCAACTTCATCATAGAAGGTTGGTGTGAGACATCTCTTTCCGTATAACGCATCATATGGTGCCATCTGAATACTTGAATGTAAGCTATTGTTATAGGAAAATTCTACCATTGGTAAATATTTATCCCACATGACCTGAAAGTCATGTGAGAAAGATCTCAACATGTATTTTAAGGATTGTATAGTCTATTCCGATTGTCCATATGTTTGAGGGCAGTAAGAAGTGCTCAAATGGAGTTTAGTATCCAAGGACCTCTGAAGACTCTTCCAAAATCTCGAAATAAAATGCGAATCTCGATCCGAAACAATCGATAGGGGTACTCCATGAAATCTCACAACTTCATTAATATATAGTCTTTCTAGATGTTCAAGTGGTAAATCTTCCCTTATAGCAAGAAAATGTGCTGACTTGGTCAGACGATGAACAATGACCCATATTGCATTGTTCCTTCTAAGATTCTTTGGTAGTCCCATGAAAAACTCCATAGTGATATTATCTCATTTCCACTCAGGTATGGGAAGAGGTTGCATGACTCCTCTAGGATGTTGCCTCCCGGCATTCACTTGTTGACAAACCATACATCTTGACACAAAATCAGTAATCTCCCTCTTCATTTTGTCCCACAAAAAATGTTCCTTTAAATGTCTATACATTTTGGTGCTCCCAGGGTGTATCGAGAAATTGGAACTATGAGCATCGCCTAACAATTCCCTTTTTAAATTACGAATATTGGGAACACAAAGTCTCTTCTAGAATATCAAAATTCCCTTTTCATACACAAATTCTCTCAATCTCCCATCATTCACAGCATTAATCGTCTTTTGAAATTCTTCATCATCGGTCTGAGAACTCTTAATCATTTCTAGTAAAGATTGTTTTCCAACAATTTGAAAAATCACTGATGTTTTACCTTCCATGGTTATTCCCATGTCCATCTTCACTATATCCATGAAAATTGGATCCCTTTTAATTCAGATATTGTTCAAAACTCCAGGATATTTTCTGCTCAAAGCATCCTCCACTTTATTTTCCTTCCACGGGTGGCAGTTTATCGTACAATCATAATCCTTGAGTAATTCAAGACATCTCCTTTTCCTCATGTTGAGTTATTTTTGTGAGAAAATATACTTCAAACTCTTATGATCAGTATAAATCTCACATTTTTACCCATAGAGGTATTGTCTCCATATCTTCAAAGAAAATATCACATCATCTAACTCAAGATCATGAGTAGGATAGTTTTTCTCATGAATTTTCAACTGTCATGATGCATAGGCAATAACCCTATCATTCCACATAAGGACACAACCAAGTCCATTCTTTGATGCATCACTATATATAACGAACCATTCATTAACCGATGGTAGAGTCAATATAGGATAATTGACTAATCTTCACATCAGTTCTTCAAACCATTTTTCACACTCCTTTGGCCAAACAAATTTAACCCCCTTACATGTGAGCATTTTTAATGGGTTAGCCAATCGGGAAAAATTCTGGATGAAATGTCAATAATAAACTGCTAAACTAATAAAACTTCATACCTCAGTTATACTCGTTGGTGCTGGCCATTATTGGATTTCCATGGTCTTAGAAGGATCAACGGAGATTCCATATTTAGAGACAATATGACCAAGGAAAGAAATCTCCTAAATCCATAATTCACACTTGCTAAACTTCACATATAAATCATGACTTCTCAGAGTCTTTAAGATAATGCACAACTGATTTTCATGATCTTCATCACTTTTGGATTATACCAAGATATCATCAATAAATACCATCACAAAATCATCAAGATATTCCTTGAAAACTCTATTTATTAGATCCTTGAATATAGAGGTTTCATTAGACAGCCCAAAAGCCATTACCGTAAACTCGTAATGCCCATACCTTGTTCGAAATGCTGTCTTCGAAATGTCTTCTTTCTTCACACACAACTGATGGTATCCATATCGAAGGTAAATCATTGAAAAGTATTGAACTCCTTGGAGTTATTCAAATAAATCGTCAATGTGAGGTAGGGGATACATGTTCTTTTTTCTTATAGCATTGATCTCCCTATAGTCGATACATAACCTCGTAGATACATCTTTTTTTTATAAAAATAATTGGGGATACCCATGGAGAATCACTACTGAGAATAAATCACTTATTAATCAATTCCTCTAGTTGATTATTTAGTTCAACTAATTCTACAGTGGCCATTCTATAAGGGGTCTTTGATATTGGTCTTGATCAAAGAATTAAATCAATAGAAAACTCAACTACACATTCTGGAGGATTTCTAGGTAAATATTCAAGAAAAACATATAAATATTCTTTCACAATAGGTACATCATCTATTTGAACATTCCTTTCCTCATCCATAGTCATTTCATTCTCTTCCTCCCCAATAATTGAATTTAGTTGAGCTACTGGGAGTGGATCTAGATAAGAATTAGGTGGTGACGATTCTACTCTAAAGATAACGTGATCCATATCATTATCATAAAAAAGCATATACTCCTTATTCTTACATTAAATCTTCACATCATGGTCCAAAAGACAATCCATACCTAGGATTATATGAAACTCAATCATAGTTATGACGATGAGATCAGCAGATAAAGAACAATTATGTGCTCTAATGGGGACTGATTCACAAAACATTGTTAAAATGATACTTACCTTAGGAGTTCTAACTAAAAACTTCCTTGTTAAATAATATTAGAAATATCTCATTTTCTTAGAAAACAAGGATGATATTAAATAATGTGATGA
Organism: Viscum album; assembly: GCA_963277665.1. Classification (NCBI taxonomy): domain Eukaryota; kingdom Viridiplantae; phylum Streptophyta; class Magnoliopsida; order Santalales; family Viscaceae; genus Viscum; species Viscum album. The sequence continues at coordinate 1,814,378,895 of OY728164.1, read as the reverse complement.
TCCAGAATCAAATAATGCATTTTCTAAACGTGAGGAAACCCTTAAATTACATGCCACAACGTCTTTCAGAGCTTCTACCTCAGCAGTAGTGATAGCATAAGCTTAGCCTTGATCCCTTGGCCTTTTCTAAAGTAAGTTCCCCTGACACTTAGGACATTCATTTTCATAATGTCCCATATCCCTAAAATTGTATTATTGGACATCAGTAGCTTTCTTTATCCCCTTACAATCACGAGCTTGGTGGCCTTTTTCACCACACTTGTAACATAATTCCATTCCTTTTAAGAAAGAATCAGGGTGTTTCATCCAACATTTACTTCTGGATGGATATTCAACTTTTCTTTTCTTCCCATTATTTCCATTCCTAGATTGATCAATAGATCTCTTCTTCTCTTACTTTGCTTTAAAGTCATAAGACTTAGAGAATTACTTTTCTGTCTTGATTGCACATGAGACAATGTCTTCATATGGAGAGAAGGATTATGAGACTAATGCTCGAGGGAGAAATTGTTTTAACCCATAAAAGAAATGATCAATCTTACTTCTTGGGTTATGTATATTATCTATAGCATACATTTCTAACCTGGTAAATCTAGCCTCCTAATTTGTGACATTCTCATCCTCCTTTTGTCTTAGACTCAAAAATTGTCTTTCCATATCTGGTCGATGGTCACGAGAAATATATTTTTCTAAAACCAAATCTTTGAACTCCCTCTATTCCATATATGATACTTAATCATCTTCCTTCATGTTTTGAATCAATTACCACCATTGATCAGCATATCCAGTGAGGCGGTAAACTACCATGATAACTTTTTCCCTTTCACTACTCCCCAAATCCTGAAATATTTTCTCTAGGGAATTAATCCATTTCTCATCTACTAAGGGATTTTTACTCCCATTGAACATTTGTGGTTGTTGCCTCATGAAGCGATCTAACATTGCATCACCAGCTCTACTATAATTATCTTGATCAGGAGTTCAATCCCTACATAGAGTGCATGCAATGATATGGTTTCCATTTCTTCCACTAAGTTCTATTTCTAAATAATGGCATACACTAGATCAGTTTATGAATGAAAATACATAATTCCATACTTATAAAACACAAAACATAAATTGAACTATTTATGGATATAATCCATAATCATAAAAATGTTTTCTTTGAGGATGTATATACTCAAAAACCATTCATAATTATTTGTAATGAAAATTAGAGTTATCATAAGAATATCCCCTGGGAGTGTCTTAACCAAGAGTGCAACAATGCCCGTTTTTGTGCACTAGTTCTCATTCAAGTCTTTCTCAAAGAGGTGTTTTCTGGTTTTACCCCTAGGTACATCTATGCCAGAGCCGCCTCTACCTGCTTGTATCCAGACAGGGATGTATTTCTTGGAAAACTCACAAAATTTATATAATACCAATATTATTGGAAGTTCTTCTATACTAATCCTCAATGTTCATCTTAGTTCTATGTGCTATAATTAGAGTTTATATAAATCTAGCTTCCAAGGTTTGTACTAATCTTCCTATTATACAAACTGTAATGCCCCAACCCCAGTTACCTAGAGTCGGTGCGTTATTACATAACATTTTCATGATCACAAGAAAGATCAAGTCTCGAAAGACCGATTATTTTAGTAGACATGGAATAAATAGATCCATTCATAATGTTTACATTACATCATAGTATGAAAACTACAACAATATTGTATACATAGTACAAACTCTTATCCGCTCATAATATCCCTTCAGGTCATTCATAAAATACTTCTTCATATCCTGGGAAAAATAAAACATTGAAAGGGGTGAGCTCAAATGTCCAATAAGGATAACAATATAGCGGAAACTTTCATAAATAAGCATAAACATTTAAGGCAATGTATAACTAAAACAAAATCCATTTTAAAATTGAACATCAGAATAATATGGAAGAAATGAAATGAAATAATGCCATATACTTATTCACATGGAAATTCTACAAGCCGAATAATCACATGAAATATCAATAACCACTTTCATAATGATGGAGTGCATAATGCCAAACTACCAAAACAACATAGTCAAGGCCTCGTGCCAAAACTACAAATAAGATCTTATCAAGGAATCGTGCCAAGAAACTAGTTTGTCTCATGAGACCTACCGATGCATCGGGGAGTTATAGCGAGCTCCACCCGTCACTTATTAAGTCCAATGCATTCCTTATATGAAAAGGTTTCAACATAACACAAACATTCTTATTAAAACTAGCATACGAAATGTCAATTTTTTCACCATAAACCATGAATGGTATAAAAATAACACATCCACTGTCAAACATATCACATAAAATTCAATACTATATGTAATTTTTGTATCATAATAAATCAACGTCAAATAAGATTAAAATCCATTAAAGGATGTTGACATAAATGAAATCAAAACTATTTGAGAGAAATATCAATTTTTTTGAAATCATTTAAAAGTCACATAATTTTAAAATAAAACATTTACTTTGAAAATATCCTTATAATATTGTAAGGTAATCTTCTAATATTTTATAATTGCGGAAAATAGTCTCACCCGCTGTATAAGTTTAAAAACCATTCTTACCTTAATTCTGTCGAAAATGTTAAAAAGGACCTTGTTTAGAAAACAACGGAAGGATTCCTTTATAAACATCTTATAAAAAGTCAAACAAGGGTATAAATGACCTTAACCCATATTCTATAAAAAAATAGCAATAATTTTTTGAAATACATTTTAAAAAAATATAGATGTGGATGATAAAGACGTCCTAGTAGATAATTATGCTTTAACAACCTCAGATAATGAAGAGATTGTGAAATAACCCTTACCTTTCGATTGTCCATGGTTGGGGGTAGTTTAACCTCTTATATAATGGTTATATAAATGTTATTAAATTATAAAAGAATCATATACATTAATATGATATCATATATGATCATTTAAAATTTCTTTGTTAATAATATATTAGTATTATCGTCGTTTGGGGTGTTACCTTACTTGTATATGTTTTGTTCCATAAGCTGTGTTTTTTTGGATAGGTTGTATCTTATTCAAATCCATAATGATATAAATTCCTTAAAAGTTATTTTTAATCATAAAATGATAATTATACTTGAATGGATATGATGGAGAATGAATCTTGTCGCGTTCGTGGAGACAGTAGTCCGTACATACGCACGAGTGACAATATCATCCTTTTGATGTTAAAATAATATATAATTGGATATTATATCATATATACAGAATAATAATCATGTTATATTTTTTATTTACATGAATTACACATTATTATTATGCCCATCCAAATAATAATTTATTTAATAACAATTACACCACGACGTGGAGACTGTAAGCCGTACGTACGCACGTATGGTGACATGTCATTCAAAGGATGGATAGAATACTGAATATGGTTGTACCATATTTATAAAAAAATCACAGTATATATTATATACTAGAGTTATTATATAATAATGGGAATAACAAATAAATAATAAGTTGAAGAAGATAAGAACTTGAAAGAGGGTGGTGAAAACATTACCTCTTCTTTGGGTTCTTCCTTTTAATTTGATCAAAAGGGATCCTTAGTTTGTCATTATGATCAAACTAAGGTGTCTATGTTGATGTGATTTAAGTTTAGAGAGTATTTGGGCAGGGTTTGTCCGATAAAAAGGCTTTTAATGTGTGAATTAGTGAGAAGGGGGAGTTCCCTCTTTTAAAGGGGTGAGGGACAACTTTGGAAAAGCTAGAAATATTATTTTATAATAAATTTATATTTGGTATCTAATGGATCAAAAGAGGATAATTTAAAGGTTATGGTGGGGATAGGTCAAAACCCACTCAACCAATAGGTTTTAGACATGTTTGGGTCAATATATTAACTTTATCTTTTAGTTTTAACTCATAGTTAATTAGTTTAACATTTACCATGTCACGTTGTATTTTTATATTATATAGTTAATAAAATTACTATATATATCCAAGAAACCCCCAAGTGGTCCATTAATGGTACACCTATCATGATATAAGTATCTTGGTAGAACCTTAGATTTTTAGGAATTTAATATCAATTAATAATATAATATTTGTTCTAAAAACACTTTTGTGTGAATTTTGACACTATTCAATAATTGATTTTTGTTGAAGTTTTAACAACTTTATTAATTAGAACCAAATTAATTTAAGCAATACTATAATGTCATATTAAGAAATAAAATTCATAATTTCATCAAAACTTTCAAATTATATTAATTTTAACATTTATAATACCAATTATTTGATTCTTTCATTAATAATGAAAATACTGCATCATTATTGTTTCATTAATTATATTACTTATTAAATGTCTAAAAATTATAAATAAAATACCATTATATAGGAAATATTATTATCAATCTACTGAATGTTTATAGTCCAAAATCCAACATATATTACCCTATGAATAATTGTTTTTCTAATAGATATATGATTCTGACATTTTTGTAATTTTTTAACATAATTAATATAAAGTGTCATTATCAATTACAAGTGGCTCCATGGGGTCGCAAAATCGACCAAAATTTGCCCATGCTCGGAAATTTATCAACCAATAAGGTTAGGACATGTTTTAGGGTAATTTATTATAATTATAATATTATTTGTTTACCCTTATTTACCGGATTTACCCTTTAACCATGGTAATAAAATATTTACCGAAGTAATTATTCAAAATGTAAAAAAATAAAAGTTGACTATTTAATCAATTTGAACATCCTGGTTCCAAATATGTAATCCATTTTTCCAAATTCAAAACACATAAGTGGCAAAAATTAATTTAAAATTAATTCCTGTTGTTAAAACAAAAATCGTGTTTTTAAGTGATAATAACAATCAAAAGATTGACACTAGTTTATGTCCGGTATAATTGTGAAATTATGTAAAATGACCAAAATTTTATTATATGGTAAATATATACTCAAAATATACTTTAAAACCACTCAAATCCTAATTTATCACTATTAATTATTTCGATTAAAAAATATGTTTTTAATTAAAATTTAGTAATATTAACTATTCATCAAAATATTAAAGTCATCCTAAAAGTAACAAAATTTTACCCAAGGCTAATTTCAATATTCCAAATCCAAAAATGAAGTCCATTTGAGAGATAAAATTTATAAAATTTCAAAATGTGGTAATTACTATTCCTAACGGCTACTTTGATTTGTTGTGGTGTGCGTTAAAACTTGAAGTTGCGTATAATACACACTATTGTATTATTCAAAGAGAAGCGTAACGTGGATTCTTGTGGTGTTATATATTTGTGAAGAATTTATAGAAGTATTATATCTTGAGAGGTGTGAGGAAATGAGGGTGTGAAGGGTGGTTTTTATATTTGAGGTGAGAGGGGTTTTCTTAATATAAAATTCATTTGTTTATTAATTTACCCGAAGACAAGGAATAGTGAGTCATACATGACCAAGAATATTAAATAAGTCATGCGAGTTAATGATTTGGGTGCTTACATCACGTTTGATGTCAGGAATAGTGGGGTTTAATTATAATGTATTTATTCAGTATATTAATGTATATTACATTTCACCAAAAATTATAGTATTTCAGAAAAATTCCAATAATTAACCCAACCATTTTTGGACGTGTAGAATCCAAAAATGAAATCTATTTTTTGAAAAAAAAAATAGAAATATTATTAATTTAATATTTAATTAAATCATATTTTTATTTTAAAAAATAGTTTTTTAAATTAAAACTGATTTTATAGTGTTTTTTATAAATATGTAGGGTCTTTCAAAATTATATAAAAATAATAAGACAGTGATTTCTTAATTTATGAACACATTTTAAGAAAATAAATTTTCTTTTATATTAATTAATTAATTATAAATCATTATTTATGACTTACAAAATAAAAAAAAGTTTACTAAGGAAAAATTGTCACATTCTATGATTCCTAAATTTTATTAAATTATTCCTGGGTAAGGTTACCCTTATGTTGGATGATTTTCTATTCATAAGCATAGTATTACTATTCATAAGTGTATGTTACTATTCATAAAAGTAGGATACTATTCGCCAAAAATTATTTTTGTTTCATTAGACTCCTAAAATCATATTGAACTCAACCGTGTATGTCGGATTTTCAAAATTCAAAACACAGAAGTGACAAAAATATGTTTAATGGTCACATAGAACTTAGTAGTTCATTATGTTGTGTTTTCATGTTATTTTATGACATTATTATAAGAAAGTAATTTCTATTGAAAAACACTGGGTCGTTACAATACCTCACTCCTTTTGTAATAAATATAATTAATAATATAAATATATCATCATATATATAATAATGAAACACCCCATCCACTTCTACAATATTTTTTTCTCAGAACCCAACACCAAAAATACTTTATTACAATACCTTCAATGAGTCATCCTACACACCATGAAAACATATCATACCCCATCATAAAGTCCCCCAACACAGATAATAAATATAAACCCATCCATACCTAAATTTATTTCAGTATTGCAATAGATCATATATATCATCTAATAGACCCTAATCCAACACATCCTTGGAAGTGGAAATTGTATTACTGATTTTCACTATAATTTGAATACATATAGGTTGTATAAATTCAATTTGTTACATCCCATTGAAACGTATACTGTTAAAATAATCAATATAAAATTATATACCGATAAATAAAATAATACATATTCCATTAAAATTCATATAAAACTACATATCATGTTTTTATTTTAAGCTAGGATGAGTAATAGGGAGAATATAGCCATATATTTCGAAAAAAACTACTATATTGGGTACTACAATTATACACAAAACATTTGGTTATTATATTGGACCCTGAACCGGGTTGTGGGACATAAAAAACATATATATTAATAAATAGTATATAATATAATAATTTTAAGAAAAACTCATTTCCATATACTCAACACCAATTACTATCCAACACAACACCTCACTACTATCACAAAGGACTAGAAGGCCATAATCCATATAATAACTCATTTATTATATTTAAAACATCATTATCCAAATTTATTTTTTAATTAAATGTCTCCAAATATTCATTCATATAAAAAGAATATCTAATATTATCATTCTATATTTATATAATGGTATAGTATTTTTAATTCATATTCCATTTTAGGATTCTCATACCATGATCATGAGGAATTAGTCACCCATACCATGGTTATTGTTTAATATTTATATCATTATATCTATCAATAACTACTATCAACTATGTAATTTTATAATTTATTTAATATTAAAATATATGTTATACTTAGACTCAACCAAAATTACAAATGCAAAAAATATAATCATGGTTTATTAGCCAACAATATAATGCAGCTGGAAATCTCAAAAAACAACCATAAAGAAAAAAATACATAAAAACCCCATCATTAATTATCATAATCCATGTCTATCAACTAATAATAACAAAAAAATGTATTACCCAATATAAAAATTTAGTGTCTGGAACGCCTGACCATCAACCAGGTTCATTAATCAAATAATGGACCCAAATTCAATGTAAAAAAATCATCAATCCATTCACACAAGTTGTTAAATCCACACATATCCTAATTTACTGGACATAACAAAAAACCAAAAATAAAATTACAAAAATGATCTACGATCAATGATCACATATATATGGATATTAAATTTATTTTAAACCCATAAAACTAAACGGGAAAAAATGAACATAATATAAAAATTAATATTAATAAATAATATAAAAAATAATGTGATCTCACAATCCTCAAAAAAATACATTTCTAAATATATCATTTACATTACTATCATGAATTTATAAATTAGTTATGAATGTGTTTCAACAAAATAATCACATAAATTTTGTAGTTTCATCATCTATAAATAAGTAACAAAAATGTTTCAAGAAAAAATTTCATATTAAAAAACGTTCAAGATGAATTGTATTAATATTATTCTAAAAAGTTCAATAATCGAATCATATTTACCATCATTAATTTGATTAAAATATTTAATTATTTTCATAAAATATACAAAATAATAATAATAATAATTAATTGATATTACACTATATTAAAAATATAATTATGTTTCATGAACATCACATCGTAAAATGTGATCTCAATACCTTTTAATTATTATTTATTACTTTTATTATGTTATATTTATTAAATTAGAACATTACTGAATGAAGCAATAGTATAATAAATAAAAAATACATATAAAAATAGAAATTTTCAAATTCTAGACCTTAAGATGTCATATTGAATTATCCTAAATAATGAATAGAAGGAAATTAAAATATTTATAAAAACCACCCATATATAGAATCATTAGATTCATAATGATGTCATCCAATATGGAATAATTCTTTAATAATAAAATAATAGCACAATATAATGAATCAAATAGGATTCCATAAGAATTGAATTTATAATAAGAGAGAGGTGAAATAAATAAGAACATAACATAACACGTATTGCAAAAAATTGATCTATAAAATCCAATGACCTAATGCCTCATAAATGGGGTTGGGAATAATTGAAATAGGTAATATATTATAATTTCTACAAAAGGAAATGTGATAAAAATGTGAAATTTTAGAGAGGATAAAAAATAATTAGAAAGTGAAAATATAATTCAACATTACAATATACTTATTCACATCGAAACCCTAGGTACTAATCTAAAACAATAGAGTTGTAAGGGAGTCCACATTATAATAGTCAAATTATAGGCATCCTATTAGAATCAATGATAGAAATCCAATTTTATCTTCCCTATTACAAAAAATATTCAATCATGATTGTAACATCCCAGGTAAATAAAGAATATGACATTTCATATTTATCCATATTTGTGAATAAAATATTTAAATGACTTTAAAGGGGACGCTATGCTCGATGGCGTACCCAACACGCAACAACGAGTTTCTTGGGAATCTTACGTTGCACTCTAATAATAAAATAATATTATTTTAAATGATAGTTAACATGTAGCCATTGTATTGGCGGGAATGGATAGAAATAACTAAAATATGATTTCATATGTTTTTAATTGTTTTTACATTTATCCAATAAAGAATAGAGGCTTAAAATACGGAAAGAATTCAATTTTAGGCGTATATGCCCTAGTTTTCACTAAAGGTTCACTTATCACCTTTTGATGTTGAACCATCATTAAATATAGTTTTGTTCACTCTTAAACATTCTTTTGGACCAAATAAAACTCTTATTAAGAATCGGGACATCAAAATTTACTTTGTGTAAATTTTTGGTATCTTTCCGATAAAGTTCATTTTTTTAAGGAATAGTGTAAAATGTTGTATTTTAATTCAAAACCACTTTTTAATCTAATTTATTTATATGATTAGATTATCTTTTGAATTGGTTTTAAAGTGAAATTAGAAAATATTTTTACCATTAAATCCAATAGTGGTGGTTGGAATTAATTTCACTTTGAAATCGGACTTAAACTGGTGTCAATCTTTTGATACTTATTGTTTTATAAAAACACGCTATTTGCTCTGACAGCGGAAATTAATTATTAAATTAATTAATGTGACTAATATGTTTTGAATTTTGTAAAACGGACTTCATTTTTGAATTCAGAATATCAAATATAGCTTAGGGTGAATTTTTGGTAATTTTCTGAAAAACTTCAATTTTTGATGAATAGTGAAACCACTAAGTGATAATCAAGCAAACTGATTTTTTCAGTTAAATGAAAGTTTACCACTAATGTGTATTGAATTTTGAAAATCCGACATACATGGTTGTCATTAAGAAGTAAAATGTGGTTCAATGAGATTATAATAATTTTTTTGGTGAATAGTAACTTATTAAGTTTTTAATCGCGATTAGTGATAATTAGTGTAGTTTAAGGTATAAATAATACTTTAAAAATATGAAATGACCTAGACACATGTCACAACCCTATTGGTTGTGTCATGGCCGACCAAGACAAGCCATGGCCTAACTTGGGGACCCCATGGATCCACTTTTGTTGGGAAATAACATAAAATACTTTTTATTTAATGTTAAAGTGAAAATGACACTAACATAGTATGTTTTACTAAAACAATTTTTAAGTGGGGTTATACAAGTCCAAATTTTGATTATAAATAGTCATTGGAAAGATAAAAAGATTTCCTATATCATAGTAGTTTTTTTTATAATTTTTAGACATTAAAGAAATTAAATTATTTATGACATAATAATGATGCAGCGATGACATCATTATTTGACAATTTAATTAAAATGGAAAGATAATGAAAAATCTACAATATACACATGGACAAAACCAATTGGATGAGTGGATTTCGATGCCTTATCACCTTATCCACGAATTATACCAATGTGGGACCCTTTAAAACCGAAAAGCATTTTCAAATAAAGTAATATTTCTTTGCTTTCCAAAAGTGCCCCTCCTCTCCTCTTATAAAAGGCCCCCACCTCCACCTTATTTCACACACTTCAAAAGCCTTTGGCTCGGCCAACCCCTGCCCATTTGCTCTCTCCACATCCCTCTCCTCATCCTAGAGGATTTACCTTGGGCAGAATCCTTTCAAAGGAAGACTTTAGGCTCAAATCAAAAAGAGTTACACTTTTAAAGGTAATTGTTTCTCTCATGATCTTTTGTTTTATTTTGCTTCTCCAACCCCCTAATCTCTTTTTATTTACTTATTTTGTAACAACAACAGTATATTCAATATACTCTGATGTTGTTATAATATTTATTTGAGCTACACTCTCACACAACTACATCAAATGGTTAAAGAACATACGGTTTCCGTGGATGGTGAAATTCTGCCTCCCGAAACGATGATTGTTCAATACTCATTTAACACCTTCAAAGGTGACCATTATGATGTCACTATTTTTATATATTATATATATTATGTTTATGTTTTCCTTAAGATTCTGTTTTTTACATTTTGGTCAAACCTTTATGGTTCCCATTATGGGTAAACACGATATCTTCATTTAAGGAAGTGCGGACTACCGCCCCCTCAAAGTGATTTGATTCGTTAAATACCATATGTGGGACATATAAAGGATGGAACTATGATATTAAATATTATATTATACTGGAATTATAATATACCTTTATATCATTATTATTCCATTCTATAAAATACGAATAGAAATGAAAGTAGCGTTCATGCGTACGTACGGCTTACCGTCTCCATGAACGGTGCATTTCATTTCTTACCTCTAAATGATTATGTAATGTTATAAATGCATGAATGTACTGGATATATATGACATATATTATAACTACAACATGAATACAATTCTGGATATAATAAACATTTGGCCACATGAACAACATGTAATTGTAAGAAGTCCACTTTCGACTTAAGAACCAAATACCGACAAAATGAACATTATTAACTTAAATGATTACATAATGTTCACAACATGTCAATAATTGATATAAAAGGAATAATGAACTTGGAAAAGGTTCTTAAGCAAATAGAAATTAACTCAAGTTTATTATTCAGGACGTTAAAGAACGATCGAGTCAAGTCGGACCCGAGGTAAGGGATCCTGCAACTCTCTTTCTCTTTAAGTACACTCTTTTATGTCATTTCTTTTAAGCTCATCTTTCTTATGATTGGGATGTTATTTTATATTAATCCTACTTTAATTATTATGTTCATGTGATGAGAGACCCTATTCTCTCTCATCAATCCATTTTGGAAGTTTTGAGTGGCGTCGTTAGGCTGCCGAATTTTCGTAAGGGATTTTTCATCTCACTTTTATTCTCGTGAGATTTATGCTACTTTTGCCACAAATTTCATTGAGTGGTGTATGTACTGCCCATTATTCTACACTTTGTGTAAAATACTTTCGTTTATGAGTATTTACATCAATGATCTATTGTCCCTCTTTCATGGGGTGTATGTTTTGAAAGATACCCAAGTCGGTAAGGGAACCTTTCACCCCCCTCTTTTTAAAAGACTTCTTTTATTGGGTCTTTTAATTTACATATTGTTACATTGGGATATGTTCTCATGTATCCTTAATGATGTAAATTTTGTGTCCAAGTGATGAGATACTCTTTTTATCTCTCATCAACTCATTTTGATGTGACGCCGTTAGGCTGTCAAGGGAACTTCTTAACCCAATTTCGATTTCTTTGGGTTCGACATGTAGTCATTGAATATGTCATCCATTCAATATGTGTGAATGACATTTTATTGTTTTACACTTAATATCCACTTATATTGGGTGTATTTATATTCTTCACACATATTTTTGAGATTGATTTGTCCTTAATTTAAGGATACCTTCTTTATAAGGGATTTCATCACATTTGACATTTCTATTGAGGGTTCATTGTTGTTATGCACCAATTCACTCTTATATGGTGTATATACTGTCCTTTGGAGTATTATATCATGAATCCATTTATTCTCATGATATTATAAAGTTCTGACTAAACGTTATTCCTCAATTATTATATTCAAGTGTCTCTAATTTTGGTAAAACCCCTTTAACCAAAATATCATTTTAAATGTTTTAATTATTCGTTCTTATTAATATCCATGTTTTCAAAGTGGTTTTAAGGATTTATTTATATGGATATTAATGGTTTAAAATTTTAAAAGCTTCAAGGTGGTATGGGACACTTTGATTCAAAAATATCTTTATTAAATGTTTTAAATGGTTTTGGAAATGGTTTCTTTTTATATGGATTCATTATTTCAAAATACTAAAATGTTATGTTGTGTTTGAAATGTGGAAATGTTTTGTTTCCTTTATGAATATTTTATGTGATACGTGTATGTTATGGTTCTTGGGCATTGTTATGAAGAACGGGTGGTTCCGTGATAAACTAAGGGCGGGTGAGCCCGTTATAGCTCTCCAATGCATTGGGTAACGCGAAGGAGTGAAACGTTAAGGTTTCTCCGAAGAGATTTTAGGGAATATACTGTGATGGGTATTCCAAATGTAACCAAGAGGGTTACTCCCTACGTAAGAATGTTATGAATGCCTCAAGTTACCTTTATGTCTTATGATTTCTATGATTTATTCATGTTTTGATGAGTTAGGTTAAAGTGCCTATGTTTTATGGGTAAATTATGATTTCATCTTTACGTATACACGAACTCATGTTTCCTTTCCATATTTTTATGTCCCTTACTGAGCTTTTTATGCTCATCCCAAGTTTCTGAAATGTTTTTCAGGTCAAGAGGAAAGGTACATGATAGGACGATAGAGTCAAGGATGTGTTAAGAGAGAATCCATGTTTTATTTTAAATATGTTCTCGTTGATGGGAAGAATGAATATTGTCTTTTATGTAATCCACTTTGTTTAAATGTGGAATGTAATGCAAGTTTCATGATCTAATTCTCTAAAACTCTAAACCTGAAAAGATCCTCAATGTGTAATCTTGTAATAACTCAAGATTAAGTAAGGTTTAAGGCTGGGGCCTTATAGTTGGTATCAAAGGTCGGTTTAGATAACTTTAGAGGTTAGGGTATTCTTTAAGCATAAGTGACATTACCATAATGGTTAGAATTTCAGAAAGAGTCCTAATTTTAGATAATGTGAATGAGTAAGTATATCTTAGAGTCTACCTTCCTCATTAGTACATGATGTTTTTGTTGATATACTCACACTGACATTTATGTTTTTAGTGAATGGATGGATCTAGCAGGCACCAAAGTGACAATGGGTTTGAAGGAAACTGTGGTGGTTCTCTGATTATGATACTAGATGAGATAGGGGATTCAATGAGGAATCTCATAGTTGTTCTAAACCAACTATCAAGGATCCATGATCAATCACTTCAACCTTCGTGAGTTCTCTAATGCATCATTTACGAGATGGCCAACTCGATGTGGAAATTCAGGTAATAATTATTAAGGTAACCATTAGGGTTTATATGATCCTTACTTTTTAGGTAATTATGGGTTACTCTATGATATGATGGAAAAGGAAAGGAATGAGATAAACTTGAGGTTAAAATATGTTATGAATATTTTTGAAGATTTTATCTCATTTTGGGGAATGTTTTGAGAATTATATAGTTTTGGAAAAAGGACAACACGCAGACCGTGTGACATCCCGTCGCGTCGGACAAAGCTGCGGGAATCGAACCCACAACCAAAGTGCGACTGGTATTTATCGCCTACCACTGGACTACGTGAAGTCCCTGGTTAGTTTGACTGATTATTTTTTGGTTATATGATTTTATGAATTAAGAGTAAGTTGATTTTGGGTTATTTATAAAAATGATTAACATATCATGGAGGATATGTGATTAGGTTAATTACTTTTCAATACTAGACTTTAGGAGCAACTAATGTTGTTTGGAGATAAATGTTACGATTTAACATGGAAGACTGTGTGACTAAATCCTTCAAATATTTGGGTTTCAATATTATATTAGGTTTACTTTGAAGAATTTTATGGACAAATTGTTTATCGGATGGTCCTCGTTGAACTTTGGGTTTTGTTGGACAAATTTTGGAGATTAAGAATAGATTTTCTTTTTATAAGGGGTTATCCTTTTCTGGATTATCTGATCTTGTACTAAACTTTTTGGTTTTGGCTCTGGTTTAAGCCTAAAGACATAGGATGTACATAGTTCTCTTTTGTGGATTAGGTGATTCTCTAGAAGTTGATTATAGTACTCTTAATGTGAACAAGTCTTCCTAAATACTCGTCTTTTGGAGAAAATATGAGTTTGTGAAAGGAATATAATAAAAGTTGAAAGTCAATATGATAAGTGATTATGTTTCCTTATGAATAAATTCCTCAATAAAAAGTAACTTAAAACAAAAATGTTGTATATTAACTTTTCCTACTGGGGAATCGAATACCGTTTAACCCATCACAAGTTTGTGATTTTCTCATTGTTAACTTTCTCCTAAACATGTTTTCTATCACTCTCCATAAGAACGTGACCCTATGTTTTCTCCTCCATGTCCATATTTTCATACTTGGAATCCTAGTATGGGTTAACTCGAGTGACCTTTGTACTTATCTTTCTTTATTTTAAAGTGTTTGTTTTACCGACTTTTGTTCCGATGTGGGACTTTCAAGGATGTTTCCAAGCGCAATTTTAAAATTGCGAGGACGCAATTCCCAAAAGGGGGGAAGGATGTAACATCCCAGGTAAATAAAGAATATGACATTTCATATTTATCCATATTTGTGAATAAAATATTTAAATGACTTTAAAGGGGACGCTATGCTCGATGGCGTACCCAACACGCAACAACGAGTTTCTTGGGAATCTTATGTTGCACTCTAATAATAAAATAATATTATTTTAAATGATAGTTAACATGTAGCCGTTGTATTGGCGGGAATGGATAGAAATAACTAAAATATGATTTCATATGTTTTTAATTGTTTTTACATTTATCCAATAAAGAATAGAGGCTTAAAATACGGAAAGAATTCAATTTTAGGCGTATATGCCCTAGTTTTCACTAAAGGTTCACTTATCACCTTTTGATGTTGAACCATCATTAAATATAGTTTTGTTCACTCTTAAACATTCTTTTGGACCAAATAAAACTCTTATTAAGAATCGGGACATCAAAATTTACTTTGTGTAAATTTTTGGTATCTTTCCGATAAAGTTCATTTTTTTAAGGAATAATGTAAAATGTTGTATTTTAATTCAAAACCACTTTTTAATCTAATTTATTTATATGATTAGATTATCTTTTGAATTGGTTTTAAAGTGAAATTAGAAAATATTTTTACCATTAAATCCAATAGTGGTGGTTGGAATTAATTTCACTTTGAAATCGGACTTAAACTGGTGTCAATCTTTTGATACTTATTGTTTTATAAAAACACGCTATTTGCTCTGACAGCGGAAATTAATTATTAAATTAATTAATGTGACTAATATGTTTTGAATTTTGTAAAACGGACTTCATTTTTGAATTCAGAATATCAAATATAGCTTAGGGTGAATTTTTGGTAATTTTCTGAAAAACTTCAATTTTTGATGAATAGTGAAACCACTAAGTGATAATCAAGCAAACTGATTTTTTCAGTTAAATGAAAGTTTACCACTAATGTGTATTGAATTTTGAAAATCCGACATACATGGTTGTCATTAAGAAGTAAAATGTGGTTCAATGAGATTATAATAATTTTTTTGGTGAATAGTAACTTATTAAGTTTTTAATCGGGATTAGTGATAATTAGTGTAGTTTAAGGTATAAATAATACTTTAAAAATATGAAATGACCTAGACACATGTCACAACCCTATTGGTTGTGTCATGGCCGACCAAGACAAGCCATGGCCTAACTTGGGGACCCCATGGATCCACTTTTGTTGGGAAATAACATAAAATACTTTTTATTTAATGTTAAAGTGAAAATGACACTAACATAGTATGTTTTACTAAAACAATTTTTAAGTGGGGTTATACAAGTCCAAATTTTGATTATAAATAGTAATTGGAAAGATAACAAGATTTCCTATATCATAGTATTTTTTTTTATAATGTTTAGACATTAAAGAAATTAAATTATTTATGACATAATAATGATGCAGCGATGACATCATTATTTGACAATTTAATTAAAATGGAAAGATAATGAAAAATCTACAATATACACATGGACAAAACCAATTGGATGAGTGGATTTCGATGCCTTATCACCTTATCCACGAATTATACCAATGTGGGACCCTTTAAAACCGAAAAGCATTTTCAAATAAAGTAATATTTCTTTGATTTCCAAAAGTGCCCCTCCTCTCCTCTTATAAAAGGCCCCCACCTCCACCTTATTTCACACACTTCAAAAGCCTTTGGCTCGGCCAACCCCTGCCCATTTGCTCTCCCCACATCCCTCTCCTCATCCTAGAGGATTTACCTTGGGCAGAATCCTTTCAAAGGAAGACTTTAGGCTCAAATCAAAAAGAGTTACACTTTTAAAGGTAATTGTTTCTCTCATGATCTTTTGTTTTATTTTGCTTCTCCAACCCCCTAATCTCTTTTTATTTACTTATTTTGTAACAACAACAGTATCTTCAATATACTAGGATGTTGTTATAATATTTATTTGAGCTACACTCTCACACAACTACATCAAATGGTTAAAGAACATACGGTTTCCGTGGATGGTGAAATTCTGCCTCCCGAAACGATGATTGTTCAATACTCATTTAACACCTTCAAAGGTGGCCATTATGATGTCACTATTTTTATATATTATATATAGTATGTTTATGTTTTCCTTAAGATTCTGTTTTTTACATTTTGGTCAAACCTTTATGGTTCCCATTATGGGTAAACACGATATCTTCATTTAAGGAAGTGCGGACTACCGCCCCCTCAAAGTGATTTGATTCGTTAAATACCATATGTGGGACATATAAAGGATGGAACTATGATATTAAATATTATATTATACTGGAATTATAATATACCTTTATATCATTATTATTCCATTCTATAAAATACGAATAGAAATGAAAGTAGCGTTCATGCGTACGTACGGCTTACCGTCTCCATGAACGGTGCATTTCATTTCTTACCTCTAAATGATTATGTAATGTTATAAATGCATGAATGTACTGGATATATATGACATATATTATAACTACAACATGAATACAATTCTGGATATAATAAACATTTGGCCACATGAACAACATGTAATTGTAAGAAGTCCACTTTCGACTTAAGAACCAAATACCGACAAAATGAACATTATTAACTTAAATGATTACATAATGTTCACAACATGTCAATAATTGATATAAAAGGAATAATGAACTTGGAAAAGGTTCTTAAGCAAATAGAAATTAACTCAATTTTATTATTCAGGACGTTAAAGAACGATCGAGTCAAGTCGGACCCGAGGTAAGGGATCCTGCAACTCTCTTTCTCTTTAAG
This sequence comes from Viscum album, assembly GCA_963277665.1. Classification (NCBI taxonomy): domain Eukaryota; kingdom Viridiplantae; phylum Streptophyta; class Magnoliopsida; order Santalales; family Viscaceae; genus Viscum; species Viscum album. The sequence continues at coordinate 1,814,360,971 of OY728164.1, read as the reverse complement.
TACACTCTTTTATGTCATTTCTTTTAAGCTCATCTTTCTTATGATTGGGATGTTATTTTATATTAATCCTACTGTAATTATTATGTTCATGTGATGAGAGACCCTATTCTCTCTCATCAATCCATTTTGGAAGTTTTGAGTGGCGTCGTTAGGCTGCCGAATTTTCGTAAGGGATTTTTCATCTCACTTTTATTCTCGTGAGATTTATGCTACTTTTGCCACAAATTTCATTGAGTGGTGTATGTACTGCCCATTATTCTACACTTTGTGTAAAATACTTTCGTTTATGAGTATTTACATCAATGATCTATTGTCCCTCTTTCATGGGGTGTATGTTTTGAAAGATACCCAAGTCGGTAAGGGAACCTTTCACCCCCCTCTTTTTAAAAGACTTCTTTTATTGGGTCTTTTAATTTACATATTGTTACATTGGGATATGTTCTCATGTATCCTTAATGATGTAAATTTTGTGTCCAAGTGATGAGATACTCTTTTTATCTCTCATCAACTCATTTTGATGTGACGCCGTTAGGCTGTCAAGGGAACTTCTTAACCCAATTTCGATTTCTTTGGGTTCGACATGTAGTCATTGAATATGTCATCCATTCAATATGTGTGAATGACATTTTATTGTTTTACACTTAATATCCACTTATATTGGGTGTATTTATATTCTTCACACATATTTTTGAGATTGATTTGTCCTTAATTTAAGGATACCTTCTTTATAAGGGATTTCATCACATTTGACATTTCTATTGAGGGTTCATTGTTGTTATGCACCAATTCACTCTTATATGGTGTATATACTGTCCTTTGGAGTATTATATCATGAATCCATTTATTCTCATGATATTATAAAGTTCTGACTAAACGTTATTCCTCAATTATTGTATTCAAGTGTCTCTAATTTTGGTAAAACCCCTTTAACCAAAATATCATTTTAAATGTTTTAATTATTCGTTCTTATTAATATCCATGTTTTCAAAGTGGTTTTAAGGATTTATTTATATGGATATTAATGGTTTAAAATTTTAAAAGCTTCAAGGTGGTATGGGACACTTTGATTCAAAAATATCTTTATTAAATGTTTTAAATGGTTTTGGAAATGGTTTCTTTTTATATGGATTCATTATTTCAAAATACTAAAATGTTATGTTGTGTTTGAAATGTGGAAATGTTTTGTTTCCTTTATGAATATTTTATGTGATACGTGTATGTTATGGTTCTTGGGCATTGTTATGAAGAACGGGTGGTTCCGTGATAAACTAAGGGCGGGTGAGCCCGTTATAGCTCTCCAATGCATTGGGTAACGCGAAGGAGTGAAACGTTAAGGTTTCTCCGAAGAGATTTTAGGGAATATACTGTGATGGGTATTCCAAACGTAACCAAGAGGGTTACTCCCTACGTAAGAATGTTATGAATGCCTCAAGTTACCTTTATGTCTTATGATTTCTATGATTTATTCATGTTTTGATGAGTTAGGTTAAAGTGCCTATGTTTTATGGGTAAATTATGATTTCATCTTTACGTATACACGAACTCATGTTTCCTTTCCATATTTTTATGTCCCTTACTGAGCTTTTTATGCTCATCCCAAGTTTCTGAAATGTTTTTCAGGTCAAGAGGAAAGGTACATGATAGGACGATAGAGTCAAGGATGTGTTAAGAGAGAATCCATGTTTTATTTTAAATATGTTCTCGTTGATGGGAAGAATGAATATTGTCTTTTATGTAATCCACTTTGTTTAAAAGTGGAATGTAATGCAAGTTTCATGATCTAATTCTCTAAAACTCTAAACCTGAAAAGATCCTCAATGTGTAATCTTGTAATAACTCAAGATTAAGTAAGGTTTAAGGCTGGGGCCTTATAATGATACCATAAAACTGGTGTATCCAAATAAAATATCTATAAAACCATGCTATATTCACCCTAATATTGGACGATCAATGGTTTCCAACCACAATGATTATATAAAATAGTCCTAGTCCAATACTAAAGTTTTCATTTGAATATATAAATTAAAAGAAAAATCCTGTTGGATAATTAGTGTATCCTATGTGAATGATACATGTACCACAAGATATATAGAGACACCAAAACCCACATCCTAAGAATACATGATTAAATAATCATTTCAAAGTCTTAAGTCCATCTCTAAATCCTCAGTAAATGATAATTATATACAATTCCAAATGCTGAAATATATGTCATATTTCATATGATATGTATGGACTACATGATGTTAGATAATCTAAAATAGAACTAAACTATTTTAGATGCATTACCAATTATAAAACTAGTACCCTACCCGTGCATTTGCACGGCATGATAATGTAATTTCAATTTTCCATATTAATACTCAAATAAAAATCATTTATACCAATTCAATGTATCTAAGTTATTGTGAGAGGAGGAAATTGAAAGAAAATAGGGCATGAGTGTAGTTGTGAAAGATGTAAATGGAGTAAATGATAATGGAATATTCACTATATTAGAGGAGAGGAGGAAAAATATGTCTAAGAGGAGGCACTGGCCGGTGAGGTGGAGGATGCATATACAAAAGGGAAGAGGGATTATGAATATAACATTTAATTCATGAATGGTTTACTGACCAAGTCTGTTAAGATTTAGTTTTCTATGGAATACATTTCAAATTGAATAATGATTTCATCAAGGAAACAAAATCATCTGAATGAAAATGATGAAAATAATTTAAACTCTCTATTTCTAAGAAAAGTAACTTTTAAACCACATATTATGATTCAAAATTATATGGACTATACTACAAAAACACAAGAAATTATTAGTAGAAGCACTCCATTTCACAGAAAATCTTCAACTTATAACTTTTATTAAGATAAAACCACTACAATTCCCTTTTCGATTATCAAATATGCAGTAGAACATTTCACCCAACGTAAGTTTTTTTTTAATTGTCAAACCCACTACAATGAAGATTTATTCCCCCTGCTGTTGAGGTTTTTACTTTCAAAAACCATACAAATAATCAATAAAAATGTGATACAAAGCACCAAATGATCACACAAAGGCAGTGTCATCATGCTGGTAACTTCAATATGGTCCAAGATTCCAATGAAACCCATGGATCTATAACTCGGCAATTGCCTTAATTTCCTGTTATGTCTTCATCATCATTATTTCCAAACCACGTTGTAAAGGAATACTGAAATTTGAAAATTGAAATAGTGAGAATTAGGTCTCAAATAGAGTTGATAATTTGTTCAATGATGATCATAATGATGAAAATAAATTTATATCTTTATACTGCAGGGATGATGACTTGTTAACAGATGAAAAATTCAGACTACATGGATGATGAATTGTTTACAGATGAACAATTCAACGGAAATATAAACGCATACAAATATATGGTTCTATTTCTAGGATGAATCCTCCCCCCAACAGTTAGTGATTCAAAGAGATCAAAACATATTAACATCCATGTCAGAAGTTTTATTCAGATAATTGATGATGTAGGAGTCTCATTTAAAAAAGTACAAATATTGTAATAGATGCAGGTGTTAAAATAAAATTTAGAGAAACAGTTATAGTAGATTCAGGTGATAAGATAATAGATGAAGGTGACAGAATCTAGAGAAAGTGTTATAATAGGTGCACGTGAGAATAGATGCAGGTGATAAAATTTGGAGAAACCATAAAAATAGATGGAAGTGATAATAACCAAAATGGTGATAAAACATACAGGTGGTATGAAAAAAATTATAGAAATTGTTAGACAATCTATGTACATGAACAAAGATAGAATTGCAAGATAAATCACATTGAAAGGTATTCAACGACTACAATTATAGAATTAACTGAAATAATAGTAATTTATTTTATAAAATAGAAGTTAGAAACATTGAGAATACTGAAAACCAAATGGTCATTAAGTTATATTGAGACATGGGATGCTATATGTAGAGAATAAAATTCAAGTTGTTACATTGTTTAAAGAATGTAAAACCAAACACAAGGCTGGTAAAATAATTTCCAGCCAGTATATAAGGCAATTGTATTACCTGGGTATCTGAGATATTCAAGGTTGAAGTATCAAATCGTGTGCCAATGTTTGATGTCCCTGGAGAGGGCCTAACATTTTTATGCTAAGTGTTCAAGATGGAGATATCAATGATATTAATGAAAAAAATAATTCAAATGGATAAATCAAAATTTTAAAATAAAAAAACAAAGCACTGAATATGAATAATCATCACAGCAACAGACAATGAAAAGGAGAATCATTCCAGTATTATAATTTGTAGGGTCTAAGAAACTGACATTGAACGTGCCCTCTCAACCTGTTCCTCAATACACAGCATATGACAATCCAACAGCACATACTGAATGCATTAAAAAGTGGTTAAATATCAGAGGACAATAAGAGGTTTTGCCGCTTTTAAACAGGAATAAGATAAGTTTAAAAGATTGTTGGGAGTAGAAAACCTAAGGATGCAATTGGTTATGAAAAACATTTTATGTTTTCATTTTCTAAAAATGTATTAAATTCTTTAAATGGAAGACATTTTTTGGAAAATGAAAAAGAAAATGGGAGTTTTTTAGAAAACAAAAAAAAATGTTTTCATGTTTTCCTAAAAATGTTTTCATGTTTTCATGTTTTCAATATATTTTCTTCATATCCAAATTATTTCCTACAGATGTTTTAATACATTTTGTGGAAAATGAAAATAGGAAACGTTTTCCATAACCAAACACGGCCTATTTTTATCCCTGTAGAGATTAACTACTTAAACCAATAAAAATTCACCTAGTAGCTTGTTGAATGCCTAAAACATAATAAGTAGATTCTTACAGTATGGTTAAACATAAAAGTGGTTCAGTTTGCTGATAAAAGTGATTCACATAAAAGTGATTCACATAATAAGTAGATTCTTACAGCTGTTTGGTTAAACATAAAAGTGGTTCACATAAAAGTAGATTCTGTTAAACATAAAATAGAATTTTCTTATATATAAACAACTTACCGTTTGGGTTCCTGGAAATAATAGAAGCATATGAAATATCTAAATGAGATGAACTGTTCTAGCGAACATCAGACATGATTCAGCCACATCCACTACTGCTGTCAACAAAGATAAAAACATCAATTATGATTATGGGAAGCAGTTTCATATTATGATATCATACAAATAATCTCCACTCAAAACAATGAACCCATGAATGGATGGCTGCAATTAAAACCCCAACTGAGAAAGCAGTGATTAACTACTCAAAAAAAACATCGTGAAGGGGGAACAATCTTCCCTCAATGCTTCTTCGACACATGAATAGTCATCCCACTGTGGCCAGTGGACTTTGTATGCTGCCCATGGACTGCATTGAAAAAAAGTAAGGAAAACTTTATAATGTACAAATTTTGCATCATTGAAAGGTAATATTGAATGGGCTACTAAATAAAACTGTAAGAAAAAACACAGAAAAGGATATTGCAAAATCATGTACTATTGACTAAAATATGTAACAAATGACACAAAATATGCATTACATCTACAGGATAATGAAAACTGAGGTTTTTATTTTTGAAACTGGAGTTCAAAATAATTGAAACAGAAAAAATAATATACAGGGGATGCATTAATGGAAGCAATTAATTAAAACGATGGAAATGTTTAATGATTCTGTACATCAAATTTGTAAAATTGTGATTCTGAATAACAAATCTCAAATTTGGGCATAACAGGTACTGCAGTGTATATATAATGTAGTGAAAAACATAATGAATTCTTACCAATCACAAGTTTTAGAAGGATTCAACTATACCTCTGAGAAGACATCAAATCCTTTAGCCACAATAGTTAGTCATTATTGATGTTGCACCTTAAAAACATGATGATTGCATGTTACATACCTGAGATGGTGATAAAAAACTTAATTAAAGAAGACATGTAATTACATTGGGTGACATTTAAATGATCAAGAAACATAAAAACAATAAACAAACCATATATAACATCTAATTAGGTAGCACATGCATCAAAATAAATCGACACACTACTCCGAACTATTATCTACAATTAAGCGCAATCCTTTCTCAGGATCCCCAGTTGGGGAAAACACTTCAATCAAAATGTTTTAGCTATAAAAATCCGGGGGTATTCCACAACTGTTCATATAATTTGAAACAATAAAATCATTGGACAGTTCACTACTGAGTCAAAAAATAACAACATTACCCATACATAGATTCCATACATCACGTGGTGCATAATATGGCCACCCATCGAATTACCAGATGTAAAACTCTCGGTGCATAAATTGATGGAATGCTTTGGCCTCTTATTTTGATATCCTCCAATTTCTATGGTCCTTATTTGATATAATCAAATGGAACTCAATAGGAAAATTTGTTACAGAAAAATAAGTCAGAGATAACTCTCCAGAAAAAAGAAAAGCAGTTGGTCAAGCCATACCAAAGCAGGCTCGTATTCATGGGCCTGGATGAAATGTTTTTGTAGTCAATTATATTTCATCATAAATAACACTGGATTACTCCTCATCCAGCTTCTCCCTCCCTATCCATTACAAAATATATCATGATAGGGATTTTCCTTTCCTTCTCCTTTGGGTGAAAATCCATACATCATGTTGTGCATAATATGGCCACCCAGAGTTTTACCAGAAGTAAAACTGTGGGTGCATAATTTGCAGGAATGGTTGGGCCTCTTCTTTGGATATCCTACACTTTCTATGGTCATGTTTTTGATAAAATCAAATGGATGTCAATATAAATATATGTTATAGAGATAATGAGTCAGAGATAACTCCCCAGAACAAAGCAAAGCAGTTGGTCAAGCCACACCAAAGCAGGGCCTGGATGAAATGTTGTTGTAGTCAAGGATGAAAGCATAACAATCGTCGGTTTCATATTTTTTAGTGCATAAAAAACAATATATAGTGGAAAAAGAGAGTGATACATAATTATAGAATGGAGGTTGAATTGTTTTTGGGACATCATAACGTACGAATAATTTAGTTAATTCACTAAGGTTGAAAATTTTATATTTAGAATAATTGAAGTACAAGAATGAAAAAAAGATTAAAATGGTTGATTCAAATTATAGTTTTAATAATAATTATAGTTGGCACAGAAATTAAATAATTCAATGGGAGGGATATGAATAAAAATCATAAGAATATACAACAGTTATGAATTATTTTTTTATTGTATATTGGGTCGAGAAGTTCACAGTGAAATTTCATTTTTTATCATGGAAAGAGGGAATACATTACCATAGTAATGATAATTTATATCACATCAAGGAACTATTTGAAAGTGGGAGGAAATGGTATATATACACTCATTAAACACTTGAAAATTGAGAAATAAAACATATTTATAAATAATGTCTTGTTTAAAGATTTGTTTGGAGGAAACTGGAAGGCCCACCACTCTCATTTTGGAAGACAGAGATGATCTCTGATGCTGTGTAGTTTCCTCCATATTTAACTATACGGAAGATTTGATTGCTAATTGTGGAAGAGAGATCTGATATCTGATGAGGCATCTGAAATGTTAATGTTTGGAAATAGTCACATCTAACTGATATGCAAGGAGGATGATGAAAAACTCAGAAGGAACCAAAGGCATGAAAAACCACATGGGTCCATAGGGATTTTACAAGCTTTCCGGCTTCATGAGTGGTGTTTGAATACAAATCATCACCATTACTTTCTATAACAGTTCATTCCAAATAATTCTGTGTAACAAACATGTCCAATATGAGAATACCATCCTCCCAGTCTAATATTAATGCAGAAATTTAAACCATAAAATAAGCAAGCCAAAATTAGTAGCATTCGATATATATAAGAGGCTACAGCAAGAGGCTATGGTCATATACTTTTTAAGAATCAAGACAACTTCATCAAATAAACATTTTATCTATCTTTTTTTGAGTAGTTTCATTCTTCGCTGGGGTGGGAAATTTCAGTTCCAGTGTCGTAGTGCCTCCTAGAAAGACAAGTGTTGAGAGGAATGAAGTTTAAAATCATAGATATAGAGGAAAAAATTAAAATGTATGATCTATCCTTATTCACACAGATTTAAAACTGCATTAAAAGGCTCCTGTAATAACAACATGAAAAACAACACAATTCTTTAGCATGAATATAAAGAATGGACAAATCCTTCCATGGCCATACTTTGTAACGTTTTTTTCAGAAACAAAATAAACAACACATATTTTTTCAATATTCTTATCATAGGTGTCATGAGATATAAGCAGTTTTTATCAAGTGTGGCCAAACAGTTGCCTCTGTTAGACAGCTCGTAATGAAATCTTCTTAGTCCCTATTTGAAGACACCTTTTTTTGTTTTTTTCAATTGATTATCAGAAGTGATGATGTAAATAAATTATCAGTAAGTGATGTAAAATGGATCCATTATTTATCACTCATGATTAGTGCTTCTAAAAAGATCTTTGTAGATTTCTTAAATAAGTGATTGACTACCGCTTATTTAAGTGGGTTTTTTCTAGAATTTATGTGTTAAGTGTTTTTTTAGAAATAGAAAAAATGCAGTTAATTTTTAAAAATTGATTACCCTAAGTGTAATATATATACTGTTTTTTTCATTTTTGAGCATTTACCTTCAGTCGCATGAATACATGACACATGAGTTACATCCAATGTGACTGATTTATGATGCTCCTCTGTAACATCAAGATGCTTTTCAAGTCTATGGTTAGGAGGCACTCCAATGTCCGTTTCATTGCTTGAACTCCATGCTTGATGAATGTAATAATAATTATGAAGAATAATGATCATTATGAAGAACATAGTTTCCCTGCCATCCACAAACAATGTCTGCAATATAAGTCAAACATAGAACAAAAACAATTATGTGATGAATGTAATAATTATTATGAAAAATAATTTAGTTATTAGAAGAATGTGATAAATGAACTATGGGATAATAAACCTGAAAAACGTCATTCAAAATTACTGAAATATAAACATTTGATTGAAGAACCTTCTTAATAAAATGAAGAGTTTATGAAAATATTCAATATGTAATCTGCTTGAAAATCCTGCTTCAGAAACCTTGAATCTGAAATCTGTTCCATAAATGTTCTAGTGTACATTGAAACTTGTTGAGTGTCCAACCTAATAAAATCTATTTCAATATGAAATATACTTCAAAATGAAATCTGCTTCAAATTGATTCAGTTGAAAATGATCCATTACTTAAAAAATATAATGCAAAGACTGTGAATTACAATACATGAAAATAGAATTTCAGTTATGAAGGGAAACATGTCAACTACAAGATGAAATTCATCACCCCATTAGAGTTCAAGCAGTGCTGATGAACCACGTTGGTCACATGTATTCAGATTAGACACAAATTTGATGTTGATAACAAAATGCCTGGATGATTAGTAACAGAAACATCAGAACTGAAAGGATCGTAACTGCATCCACCTATGTCAAACTCAAAACTGGTCCTCAAAAACACATTAGTGTATTAGTTACTGACCACATTGAATAAGTATGAAAATCAGTATCTGTCTAAGCTATTATGCTTTATCTTATCCATCACTGCAATGAATAAAATGAAGACGCGCACACACCGATTGAGGTCATATAACTTTGAATAAGCAAAATACATTTAACACTGTAACCAAATTATGGAAAGTTTGGATCTATGCTATTTTTGAAAACACATTGAAAACTGCATGTCTTATGAAAATGATCTGTTAGAAGACATATAAATATGGATACACCTATGTAGTACAGACAATTAAATTTAACAATGAATATACTAAGATAATTAAATATAGTGAAAGTGAATAGAGAAACAAATAAACTGTAAGCAATTTGGACTGAGTCTAACATAAAAAAAGGGAACAAAACATAAAATCATAGGACACAACTTAACAATAATGAAAAATACGGAAAAGATGAATCCTACAAAAATACCGAAAAGGATTACCTATACGTTACCAAAAAGGTATTGGTCCCCTTTATCAAATTGACTATATGGTTGACGACATATAGAAGAAACAAATGTATTATAATCATCTAAAATATATCCAGATCATATGGTTAAATGGGGCAATAAAATAGAAAATGTTAAGTAAGTATACTAACTGGTGTCTTCAACAGTGTCTTGTTATAGCAACTCTTCTATAAAAAATGGCATTATTTATATCATTCATAATCAAAGTGGCGCTAGCATGCCATTATGAATGTCAAAATTAAATATATAATTTGAAAGAAAGCCTAACAAAAATATTTAAACATGAGGGTTTATGAAAAAAATTGTGAGTTGTATAACAGCAACAACTCTTTATAACATTACCCAGTGTGTCCTGATAATGATACTTGGAGATGCTTTGATTATTTGAAGGTTAAACGTGAACCTGGAAATTAAGTCTACATCCACCTAAGAAACACCCAGGACACCCAATAGAACATGTATGTGAATGTGGGGAAACTACAAAGTTAGTGAAACATACCTTAAGGCAAGCTATGATCTATGGAATCTCATACCTGAAACCCAAACACAAATAACATTTTCATGAAGACAGAGTTACAAAGCCAAAAAAACAAAAATAAATAATAAATAATTACTGTATAAAGAAACCTGGAGAGACTTTGATTATATGATGGTCAAACGTGAACTTGAAAATCAAATGAAGTCTACAGAACAAAACATTTATGTGAATATGGGAAAACAAATACATGGTGAAACAGAACTTCAGGCAAGAAAATTTCTCTGTTAGACCATACCTAAATAACCAAAATTCAAATAAAATTATTGAATCATGACACCAAACACATTCAAATATTCATTCATATATGAGCTTAAAACATTTCCATAAACATAGAGCTACATATCCAAATACACCAAAATGAAAAATAAATTAACGCTTTGTAAAAAGCATTACCTGCTCTTGCCTCTAAATATCAGTTGTCAATCAAGAACGTGAAATAGAAAACCAATGTAAATATTATTTCGAAACCAATGAAGCAAAGTGAACCTACCTTAGGTGCAGAATAGCTCCTCTATAACTCGGAGACTTAGGTGTAATGAAGATATACCTCAAATAGACAAACAATGTAGATATAATAGTAGCTTGTGGGGATGAAATTTGTTTATGGAGCCTTAGAAATGAAGTATATAACCTTACCCTTATGTTGATCATCAAAATGAAAAAAGTTCAATACATCAATGGATTTCAATCCAAATATTTATTTATCCAATATGTAGTTAATTTAGTTGTATATAATAAGAATGAATAACGTAGTTCTAGTATTAAATGATCTCAAAGATGTCAAGAAGATCCTTAAAATCCTAATATATTACATTACCTTTATGTTCAACTTCAAAATTATATATATTTGATTATGAAAGGAAACCATTCCAAATATGTATTAATCTAAGAGGATACAGTTAATTTAACTTTATAAAATCAAATTAATATAATTATTTAGAATAGTTGATGATGTCAAAGAGGTCAACTGATGATTTATAAAAATTTGACTATTAATCATAAATAAAAATAGAATCTTCAGTTTTAAATCAACCAATGAAAATGTAAACAACGTCGTTAACAAATAAAGTTAACTACTAAATAAAAATTTAAAGTAATTTTAATTTTAAAACAATAAGAATCAAAACATAATATATGTTTTGTATATGAACATAATGAACTGCAATAGAACACATGTTCTCTTGTCTATAAAGAAGAACATCCTAAATACAAAAAAAAGTATCATTGCAACTATTTATAAAAAATACAATGATATTGTCAATTGAAAAGACAAACCAAATAAAAAACTATATTCTATTATAATGAATTCAACATAAACAATTAAAACACATGCTCAATCAAATGAAAAATAACTATTTCGGGACAAATAGAGAAATGAAACATCCACGGTAGAATAACCAATGATGATCAGCATCCAGCGAATAGAACTCAGGTGGGTGCGATCAATCATAGAACATCTAATCTGCAATAACCAATTATCAACATCATCAAGGAAGAAGTTGTTGGAATTCATTTACAAATACTATAACAAAAATCATCTAAGTATATGAGACATTATTTTCAAAGCAGCAGAAAATAAAAGTACATACAGACATATGAATGTCAAAGGGAAAACAACCTGTGAAAAATCTAATGGAATCTGAATTTTTTTCCAGTCTACTGTGGATAGGATAGATGTTTGGAAATAAATCTTACAAAATGCGAAGCATACATGTGAGTTATGGAGAAGACACGTCATCCTAGTTACACCCAGGATTAGTAAATATAGTGGATTTATACAAAATAGCGATTGTAAATCTCGTTGTTTGATGGCATGTGTGTGATGCATGCTGAAGTGGGGTATCATAGAATGTTGAAATGCTCTAAGAAGTTAGAAATGGAGAAAATTGTTTTTGAAAGAAGAATGCAAACCATACTGAAAATGTATTTCGGCAAATCAAAAATTCCATATAAACAGGGAGATAACACACCTGTCGTGAAGCACTCTATTGCATTTCAGCCTGAAAATTTCATATAAATTGAGTTAAATAAAAAATGAAATAGAAGTTATTTATAACCAATAAAGAAAATAAGTAATTAAAAGGATAAGAAACTTACAAACTGCTAAGCTAATCTCAGTTGAGATTTTTTGGAAGTAAATGAGAAACAGACCGGGAGAGGGTATGTAGGATAAGGTGCAAACCAAATATAAGGAACTCATTTTCCACCATTCAAACCATTTACTCATAATGATTTATATTTAACAAACATATAATCATGGGAAGAAAACAAATGTCATTACATATAATTACCTCCAGCAAATATATGCAGAGATAGTTGAGCAATGAAAGCACCTACATGCTGAAAGCAGAAGATGACGGATGATGCAGGGTTGTTACAGATATAGCCTTAGTAGATTCGCAAGAAACGTGTAAAAGATGTTGCGTGAAGTGAGAGACAATTCGATACATAGATAGTGGTGACGGATCTGTACTGGTTTGTTGCGGCTAAACCTTATGCGAGAATGACAAACCTGGAGATCAAAAAACCATCCGTATTAGTAATATTAATCAACTGCAATCATATAGATAACTTGAATTAAGAGTCATTATATGATGTTATGCATTTGTAAGAATCATTATATCATATGCACAGTGCTTGCAGTTTGACGATGAGCTCCGTACGTTCATAGGACCACCCAAAATTGAAATCAGAACCAAAATTGATATTGAATCCTAAGAACATGTGTCCAAAAACCTAGTTTCTATTGAAGCAGATATAATTCAAGCAACAGAAAACCTAATTTATAAAGATAAGACATCGGCATTTGAAGGTCCACCCAAGATTGGATCTGACCCCAATATCGTATTTCTAGGTTTACGAAGAGGACTTCAGTGAAACTGTTTTGTAAATAAACGAATCACCCTGTTAGAATTTGCAATATAGATGTAGCATGTATGTGAGAAGTATGGAAACAGAAAAAAAATCAGTGAACCGCACAGAAGATTAGAGACTTTGGAAGGACCTCCCTTGAAACTTGTTGACGCCGCATCAGAAGTGGGTGACGGTAAGCCCGAGGAGGATTTCAAGTTCGTGGTTGGAAACCACGATGTAAAGGTGGAAGATTTGTGGAATGAGATGAGAAGATTGCAGAAATGTTGAACGGAATAGAGCACGGACAGTAGCACGCGACGAATCCCACCTCAGTATGCGGGAGGAGATGAGCGGAATGGAGCACCGGTGGTGAGATTCGACGACGAAGGAGTCGCGCCTGGGTCGAGGATGGAGACGGAATACGGGAGGAGAGGGAGGTATTCGATGACTGCGGAACCCTAATCGATTCGGGGAGGTGTGTATAAGGGCGGAGGCGAAAGTTTTAGGAGGTCGAGCGTGAGGATGTGGGGGTATAATGGGGAAGTAGAAATTGATTAGGGTGACGTGGGTTGCTGTGGTGGTGACACATAAGGTAGGAGGAACCCAGGTTTAGTAAATATAGTGGATTCGTCTCCACGTCCTCAATGCCAAATGTAATACAATCTTAACACAAAATATTTTACCAAATTATTTTTTTCTTAATATCAAGCCCATCTTATCCACCATTTCGTAAAACCCGATAAGTTCAAGAAAACCCATGTATAGTCATGAGGAAATGGCATAAATACATAATAATGACCATGGATTATCAATAAGTTATATGAAAATTCTATTTTAATTATATTTTACATGTTTGAGATGATGTCACAAAAGAGGGTCTCAAATGAAAGAACTAAATAAGATTGCTGTGAAATTGTATAAAATTGTTATTTATTAGCCTATGAAATGATGAACTAAAACATTATTATTATGAGTTATAGTATTTTTGGGATGAACAAAAATTCATTTTTACATTTTTAAAACACTAAAACGTTTATATACAATTTTAGAACATGAAACTCACTATGAAATGACATAATATTTTATAAAACTTATATTTTTATTATTTATTTCATGTTATAATAGATTGAATGCTACTATGATGGTTGGTATACCCATAATTATGTAGTGATAGTGTTAATGATATAAAAGTTATAAAAATAATCCATTAAAACCCCAAAACCTAAAAAATGGATTCATATTTTTATGAAATAATGGGGCAATGTCTAATGATTCATTTTATAGATATTGTAATACAATACATTAATATCAATATTGATGCTTTCTGTGAATGAAAAAAATCTTTTTAGGTTATAAAACTTCAAAAAAAACATGTAACAGTCAAGAACAAGTAAATAAACATGGATTGATATTAAACAATACCAAAAGGTTATTTAAAATACTATTGACATGTTATATTAGTCGATACATCAATATGACGTTTGTTATTGATAAAATGAACACAATAGAACCCTAAATAAATTTTACATCTAATACAATATGAGTAATGGGGTATAACATTAGAAAATTACATCAAAATGGTGTGAAATAATATAAAAAATAAATTATGCAAATATTTTAAATGTATGAATTGAATCCATGTCATCTCGAGTTGTCTTTATCTTTGGATGGTTGGAAAAAAAATGTTTTTTTTACACTGTAAAGATTATTTTAATGGTTCAAACATATTATATAACCAAAACTACACACAGAAATAGTCAAAAATATTTTATCTTTTAAAAATCTCAATCTCATTGATAGTTTCCTCCACATGTAACATCATAATTAAATGAAATAGTGATATATGTTGATACAAAAATATATTAATATAGCACTAAAAAAATATAGAATTTGAAATAGAAAGGAATAATATATGTAAATAATGGAATCATTATATTTTAAAAACAGATAACAAATACTTTTTATGTGATTGAATTTCTATTAGTTTAAATAAAATTACTAAAATTATCATTTAACATTTAGAAATGTAGTTTTAATATATAATAACCTATCCTGAAATACATATTTATATTAAATTGAAAAAATGATTAATGTAAATTTTTTTATAATTGTATTAGTTGGTTTAGATTAATATTTTTTAATAGATTTAAAATAGAAAATTATTATTAATATCTAAATGGTATGTTTTCAGATAAAAATGTAATTACAATATAATTTTTTATTTTATTCATAATCTAAATTAATAGATTATGTAATATGAAATAAATAAAAAACAACATCATTATTGAATTACCCAAATCCTTCTTGGTATAGTAATAATTTTAGTTCTTTATTAGAATATGAAGTTTTTTAGTTCAATGTTATGGTCTTCAAGAAACAACTAGTTTGTATGACATTAAGATTATATAAAAATGACATAATAGATTAAAATGATGATTAATTAATAAAATAAAATTTTTTAGAATAGATATACTCATTTAAATATTCTCCAATGATAATATAATTTATATGTCTAATATTGGTCGAACTAATGTCATTATTAATTTAATAATAAAAATTTCACTGATTATTTTTAATGAGTCAAGTGTTATCCAGGGTAACTCAGTTTTGGATTTTCATGGAAGACTATAATTAATTAAATTAAATTTTAATAATATATTTTTCTCATTACAGTAATTTTCCATGATAATTATATCTTATATGTAAATTTAAAATTTAAAATATCATTTCACTAAAATAACTTTTAATGATATTAAATGTATTTTTTAAATTATCATTTAAAAATAGTAATGTTTTCTTATTTAGAATTAAATTCAAATTAGTAATTATATGTATGAATTTATTTAAAAATTATAATCTAAATTATATTTATTAAATTTAATTAATATTGTTAGAAATATTTGACATGCTAAAAATAAATTATGTTAAATGAAAAAAATCAATGAAAAAACAAAAAATTTCCAAAATGTTTGCTAAAAAATTAGTGTATGTGTTGTGATATTTCATAAAATCAATAATAATTACCTTTTCCATTTTTTTTATTTTTCCATTTGAATAGTAACCTAACATAATTGAAAATATATCATCCTACCCCAAAATTTGTCATTTTTTATCTTCTAAAAGGTTAACATCATCACCACTTCAAGACATAACATTACATCGAGTTTATCAGTTATAAAAATAAAAATAAATCACCTAAAACCATTTTAATGATACTAAATAATAAGTAATGCATTAAATAACTCATTTCCTTAATTTAGAATGAGTCATTAAAGGAAATTTTATGTCCCGACATGATTAATTTTAACCAATTTTTTTCATCTTAAATATAATAAATAAAATTTATTATATACACACACTAATATATTTTTATTAGTCTAATTTATATAGATTAGATAAAAAATATTATTGGTATTTTCATTTTTTAGGTACGTTACACTTCTATTACTAAAAAAATGGCAATCAAGTTTTGGGTGGACTACCACCTCAAGAACACAATGTGATTTGTTTTATATTACCAACATCAATGATGAACATATGGATTTTATAAATGTATTAATTTAATGATTAAGATTTTATTATTTTACTAGTTTAAAATATTAAATAACCAATTAATTAGATGATTAACCGATACCCGTTGTTAATTTAATCATTCAAACTTATCGAACCATGATGAAATTTCATTTTTATACGTAATGGATTTATATAAATTATATTATATATATTAATATTTTTAATTATAATATATCATGCCAATAAACTATATGTAGGTTGATCAATATTCTTTTATAATGAAATAAAAATTAACCATCTCAAAATCATGAAGCTATGAATTCCAATGAAACTAGAAAAACTTGCCCTACCAAGCTATGCATGCCACTAAAACCAGAAAACATGCCCTCGATCTAGAACAGCCCACTCAGCATTCTCATCATGTTCCACTAGTCCCACCTGCACCACCATTTGTGTCACTTGATCTAGCGGAACCACCATGATCATATTAGTAGCATCCATGTTCTATTGTGGATATTCCTCAACTATTTTTATTTTATCTAGTAGTCGCACCACATTTTTCAAATAATGAATTGTGGGACATTCCTAGTACCTGTCGGCCATCAGATCATCAAGAAGGGCATGTCATACCTCCTATCACTGAACGACCCCATGTTTGTAGAAATTCATGTTTCTCATGGAAGTATGACATTCTTAAGCATCTTTCAACCATTCATGAAATTATCTCTATCCTCAATTATCTTTTCCTATCATCAAATATTCATGAATACCTTCTTGAGGCTTTATGAATCCCCCTTCAGTTTGAGAAGGAGGTAGTAGCCACACAATCCTTCCATGATGAGGAATTTGATGATGCTAAATACCAAGAAATTATCATTTTTTCTAGAGGAGATGAAGGATCTCCAATTTAGGGGCCTACCCAACCAATTTACATCACTATCCATTTCAACATCATGGAGTTTCATCATTTTCTTGTCGATACAAACTCTATAATTTACCATCTCCCAACTAAACACTCTAAAATATAGGGTACTACGAGGATGTCATGAGACCATCTAACATGAAAATTCGAGTTCATAACAGGATAGAATAGACACTAGTTGGAATGATCCACCCGAATACCCAGTTTGATGGAATGGTTTCTATCACCGAGTTTATGTTATTTTCACAAAACACCACTTAATGAATTGATGGGTTGTCCATGGATCCACATTCACATGGAGGTTTCTTCATCATATAAATCCAATTCTTTATATACTCCCTTAATGGTTGAGTATGCATAATTCAAGTTGATGCATCACCGTTTTCCACTTTTGAATACCTTACCTAGATACTAAACATTACAAGTAAAATGACATGAAATTTCAGGCTTACGAGGTTGAACACGCTATGGTTGCGACCATCCTATGGAAAGTCCTGGATGATGCCTATATTTTTCTGATTCACTAATTGTAGTCCATGAATTTGAATTTTGGGAAATGAATTTATTCCTCTGGAATGAGGGGGAATTAAATTTCCATGTATAACAGATGTCTAATGATCAACTCATATTCGTATAAAAACCAGTATCAGGTGATACTAGAGCCCCCAACTACCATAAGGTATCGGGATGTCCACCCCATGGTAATAGAAAAAAGTCAAACTTTATTATTTCGTCAGGTTGGGATAAAACACATCAAGTTGGCACACCACTATTGATTCGATATCATCAAACGATATCCCTTTAATCGATGTCCATACATGATCTGGTCGATAAATTTTATCTCTATGGTCTCAGAAGTACATAACACCATGATGTGGTGTCCACCATCACTCATGTTGGTGCTAGTGTCCTATCAGGATCAATCAAATTAGAAGAATCACCACTCACCGAGGATCCCCTACCATAAATATAGAAGTTTATTTAGAGTATTCTCGTCTATATTTCACTGAGGATTTTTCCCCCATGGTCAATGAATTGGTACAGCTGATCCATGGTAATGAAAAAGATCTAAAACCCACATTGATCAGCGTTGCAATGCCAGTTGAAAGAAAAACAATACATGGACTTCTTGATGTAGAATTTTGATGTATTTTCTTACTGTTAGAACGAGAATCTAGGACATGATCCTCATGTCACATTCCACCACCTTGATCTTCGAGCAACTCATCATTGGTTTAGACAGCCTCCTGGAAATATGAAACCTTCTCATAATGCCATGGTCGAGGCCGTGGTTGATAATATCATCAGAGCCTACATCGTCAGTATGGTCGAGTGACTTAAATGGTTTCATAACATTCTGCCCATAGTTATAATAATTACCCAATCAGACTATACATCAAATTTCTAGATCTCAACCATCACTACTCAAAGGAGTAATTTCCCCTTCCTCTGATAGAACAATTGATTGATGCCATCAGGGGCATCCATGCTATCTTTTTCCTGAATTGCTATTCTAGGTATAACAATATTCAAAATGGACCCTAGGATGAAGAGTCTATATCCTATAGGGTAGCACTAGGTACTTTTTTCTACTTGGTAATGTGTTTTGGTCTAAACAACATAGGTTCCACCTACCAATGATCCATGCATAGCATATTTACTCTGATTCTCATGACATTGTTGAAATGCTACATGGACATTTTTGTGGTCAAATATCACCAGCATCAGGACCATCTCAAAGATCTCAATAATGTATATAGATTTATCTGATCTTTCCATCTGAAGATAAACCCCTATAATTGTTCCTCCAGGGTCACCTCTAGAAATTTTTTCATCTTCATTGTCAGATATAGAAGCATGGTGATAAATCCAGAAAACATCAAGGCCATCTTTTAGATGTTTCATACAAGACACAATTGGGAGCATTAAAGAATTCAGTTATACATAGCTTACATATGTTGATTCCTCTATAATTTTTGTGAAAAGTGTAATCTAATTTCCCATATCATGAAGAACGATGACAATTATTAGTGGGATAAGGAGTGTCATACATATTTTGAGAAAATCATGTAGTACCTATTATAGCCTCCAGTCACACTACTACCAATTTCCAGAAAGCCTCTTATCCTTTATATGACCGCTCTAAGAGAATCTCTTGGTTCCATTCCCCCCAAAATAATAATGATAGAATATATACGATTTTATACTATCTCAGCCACATGATCATCAATATAGAGACCAGATATTCATCTATATAGAAGTGCTACCTTGGGATGGTATTTTCAGTGCAGAAATTGAAACATTATTTATATCACCATTATATACAGCTACTATCCCATGTGAATCTGTTGTTGTAAATTTCGATTCACACCATGTTGATCAGCCATCAATCTCGATGGGAAGTGATCCTCTTGTATTTAGACAATGTTTTCCCCTAGAAGACAATCAAGGAAATGACATTGGAATACTTCCTTGCATCACATACATCTCATTTGGGCCAGTATATAGATCAGGATTTTCCGAATGAAGCAATCGTCTCAGTAGATCAACCTATTCTATTATAGAAAATCCATTTTGAATGAGGTTCACAGAGCCATAACGGTTGAAAACTTAATGATCACAGACTCAACAGATTGGGCATGGGTATCATCTTCATCATTCCAGCAGAAACTATTTTACCATATTCATTCCTGTTATCAGAAGGATGTACCAACAATGAGTCATAGTACCAAGAACTATTCAATAGTATTTAGCTGGACCTCGAGATCGGTGTTCCCCACTTACAAGTGAACAAAGAATGTGAAATACTCATAAATAAAATAAACGGTGACTATGATGTTATGAATATAAAGATCATATCATTGCCAGAATGTACCCACCAAATGATTGGCTAGTTCCCATCTCAGCTAGATGTTGCTCAAGTCCCTTGTTAATAGAACGGTCGGGTCAGCATCTTGGCTAGCCCGGCTGCATCTCTTGCGGTTCTAGATCAAGATGATTCGATTATTCATGTAGCACATAAGATATTCATTGTTACTGTTTCTTTGGATGATGATGATAGCACATAGGGAAGCCAACTTATTGCCAGTGCCTCTAGGTCAAGACCCTAAGGCCCCTGATGTAGTGTTGGAAGAGACTCCTGACTAGAATACCCTCTCTACTGAGTATCTATAGCATAGTAATCTATCAGCAGATTCAGTTGATTGTGAGCAAAAACAACGGCACACATTGAAGTTCACCCTCTAGAGTGGTCCCAGTCATGAGAAGATCCTCTACAGAATTGGGTTTAATTTGATTCCTCTATGTTTCATTCATGGAGGTTATATTTTTTATGTGAAGTAGGAGGTTTATTACAGTTCATGAGGGGCTCATCAGGCAGGGCCAAAACATTCTAACAAATTCTAGAGTTTGGGGTATTTTTGGCTCTCCATGTGCTCTGGATGTATCGAGTTTTCCATGATGTTTCATGAATTTACAATACATGCTTATTATATGCATTGGATTCCATAACTTCTCCACACTATCATGTAATATTGGCCCTTTTTAATTTGCGGAATTGATTTTGTAGGAACTTATCCACCAAAAATATCATTCCATTATAAGTTTATCTTAACTGCTATAGATTTCATAACCATGTGGGGATATGTAGTTATTCTCAAGGAGTTAAAGGTTCATTCTATCATTGAATTTGTGATACCCAATATCATATACCGATTCAGAGTCCCTCACCTCGTTATCATTGATAACACCACCATATTCTGTGATGGTGATCCAATGAAGTTGTATTATATGTAAACATCTGGTATAATCATACATCCTTCTATCTTGTGAAAGTGAATGGGAAGATCGAGGAATTCAAATCAATACCCTATAATATTTTTCAGAAGACAATTGTTCAGTACAACAAGAGTTGGATGGAAAATCTCCCCAATTCTCTATGTTCTTATTAAGTGATAGCTCGTAACTTCACTCAGGTGACACCATACTCCCTAGTCTATAGAACAGAGGTTGTTCTATCCATTCAGATTTAGTTTCCTTCATTGTTCATGGATGTCTATGATCATCACACTCCTCAAATAGTATATAAAATCCAACTATCTAACTGGAGGTACTTGATGGGAATATGCTTTGTGCCCTGCACAATCTTGAGAGGCATCAGAACAAGATAGCCAGAGCTTTCAACAAGAAAGATAAAATCTCCTATTTCTTACAAGGTGACATGGTATTGTCTCTGAGAACGCTAATTATACCTTGAAGGAAGCCTCCCTAGATAAAACCCAAATTTTAGGGACCTTATATCATTCACAAGGATTACCCAAATGGTTTATATTCCCTTGTCAATATGGATTGCGAGCATATTACTACACCCATTAATTTTTAATTCCTCAAGGTGTATTTTTTATAAATAGACCCACATCACATTAAAATGATCTATTTTCACCACTTGCATTAAACTGCACGATCCACCCCTACTAAAGGATGTAAAAATAACCATCCCCACCATGCATGACGTTAATATTTTTAATCGTCCTGCATGTAGTTAAATTGTATGTTGAAGATATATCGTTATTTTCTGAGATATATGACCATAAAATATGTTCTATCACATCATTTTTAGATGATATTAAACTGAAAGACATCTCAATAACTACTTAAGGATTGAATCCTTCCCCACAGGATTTGATATAACACTCGAACATTTTTTCAATGGGCCTATTCCTAGACAATTTTTTTTTTGTTTGGTCCATCCCCTTTGACCAAATGCATCTTAAAAACATGTGTGGTGCAAGTTGTGTTTTCCTTCATTTGCATCAGGTATATTATGAGCACACCACATATTCCCTTCCTTGGAGAACTCCACCACTTTCGTCTGTCTCGCATGACGTAAAAATACATGATAATTTTAATGCTTTATTCATCCAATTTATTTGGGTATCTCTCAACATTCTTGTCTGAAAGGACCCTAGAACCATATGGATTATTGGCCTTAGGGATTGCCTACTATTTTTTCAATCATCTAGGAGGGTATTGAATGACACATTGATACATTTCCCACATTTTGACTGTGGTTAGTGGATGATGATCATTTTTTATTCCCATCTCATGTAACATGTTATGGATTTTTTCTTTCGAATATGGTAAAAAACCATCCATAATTGTTAAAACCACTCATATTTGTCCAAATATTGGATTTAGTTATTTATATTCTTGTTATATACCTTAAAACATTAGTGTTACTCAATCCTGAATTTTGGTATTGTTGAGATCAAACCTGACTAATTTCATTCCCTTATCGTTGTACCCTTTTATCCTGCAGAGAACCTGATACCGTTACTTATTTCCCCAACCGAGAATTTCTCACATGGGATTAAAAGAATTCGGTATCCCAATACTTACATAAAGGGTTACATAATCACGGTCCAAGCGCTATGACCTTAAACTAAGATCACCACCGTCCTCACCACACGACACTAATCTATGAAATCTGTCTGATCTAATGAACGTAAAACTACTCAGCACGCGTCCCACATGATGATAATTTGAATATTATCTGGGACCTTTCATCCCTGGGTTATCCTCAGGTACCTCGAACTTTTCAGACCCCTGTCCCATATTATCACTTAGGATTGTGCAGTGTGGTAACGAATCTATGTCCTCATTCACATTTGGCTGTTTTTTCCATGCCACACACATCCCCTTGAGAAAACCCACCTTCATCCATTGACATTGCAGCAAGACGTTAAAATATAAAAGTACCATTATTCTTTACGCGTCCCATAACATAGGTTTACTTCTCCTTCCACATCTGGAAGGATCCCTGAATGACAAGGATGATAGGACTTAGTTATCTCATACCGTCTCAGGTTAATTTACCTGGGGATTTTGAATGACAATTTTACACAAGTCTCATGTTGTGAATATTCTTAGAAGTCGACGCACAATTGATTATTCATTTTCAAGGCCACATGAGGGGGTTATTGTGTTGTAAACATGGTCAGCAGCTATCCTCAATCCTTATCATCATTTTTTGGCCTCCTAAATAATAGGCACATGGATTCTCTATGGCCACCCATTTATCCTACACACATTACATTTAAACCTGGAATCTATGGTCCGAGCTCTATGACCATAAACTAAGATCCATTATTTCCTGGTCACATGACATTAAACTACAAGAAATCTTATTAAGTATATATGGATTGATTTCCATCCTCATGGGATGTATTGGAACACCTGAACATTTGATTTTTGGGTCCATTCAACGTTCATTAATTCTTTCTCATGACCACATGACTTGAGTTATTTCTAGGAATTATGAATGGTGTAGTGTGGTCTTATTTCAACATTCACGCATGGTTTGAAATAGCCAAGACAAATAACTCTCTCTTACATTCTCTATATCCCCCTTTCGTCCAGTCATTTTCACATGTTATGTGATCTAAAATTGGACCCATTGTACCTCATCGGAAATTCACCAACGTTCCCAGGAGCACTAATTTTATGGACATAGAGTGTTGGATTCTACATAGACATGATTTAATCATCCTACATGGTTGATGGTTTCCTATATTTGTGCATTCATCATCTTTCACATATGAATGGACCCAATAAAAACATGAATACTTGGCCTCAGTGATCTCTTACTATTTTGGTTAAACGTCCCCATGGCTTCCGAACAACAATTTGACATATATACCACATTAAAAATATGGTCAGTGATCAATTATCAATTTCTTATTCCTAGTTCAAGTCACACAATAAAGATTTTGTGTTTCAAATATTTTCAACAGTTGTCCTCCATTGATATGCCACCCCCATTAAGCCCGAAATTGTGGTCTCGTGATTCGCATCCTATTTCACTCAATCATGTCAAAGTGAAATTTTGAAATTCTTGGTGATATCCAATACTGATCATTTTCATGCTCTGAGGATGAATCCATGGTGTGCGGTCATTCAAGGTTCCACACCATTTCCCATTTCTCTGTATTCCACATGTTTTGAATATGGTTTACACCCTTGTCTCTCGTATTGAGTGCGGATGACATGGGTTTAGTGATTTGGTCCAGGTTCACATCTTCATGGAAGAGTCTCCCTTATTGATTTCTAACCCATACATACATAAAATACGATCTCCCAATGTCCTTGTAATATAACGTTAAACTGCATGGCACATTCAGAACTATGTATGGATTGATTCCCATATTTATGGGATATGTATGAATACAGATATATTTCCTCTTCGAGTCATAAGGATCCACTAATTATCTCTTTCGTTCAGCCTATTGGACCCGAATATTAAAGGATTGCATTGTGTGGTGTATGGAGGCATATGTTCTCACTCACATTGGGATTTCAATAGGCTCACCAAATACTTCCCCTACAAGAGATGGTCTCTCTTTCCCCATTCCATATCATATGACACTAAACTACAAGACCACTTCCTTTTCTACGTGTGGATTAATTCCCATCCTAATGGGATATGTAAGAATTCCCACACATTTCATCATCTTGTACAGAACCATATCCTATAATATTTTCTAGGCCCTTGGACAAAGGTTCCCCCTATGGGGTTTCACGCAATGTGATGTGGAATAATATCCTCATTTCCATCAGATATTCTTTAACTCCCCTCTCACATTCCCATTAGAACCTCATTCATCTTTGGGAGTCTAATCCATGGGACGTTAAAATATACACCCTGGTCTATCATGACATAAAACTGTTACATCAATTCTGCATGATGAAAAATGTGTGGGTTGGTCATATCATACACTCATAAACTATGACACTAGAATCAAAATCGCATGATACAAAATGGCACAGCATTGTGAAGTAATCACTCAAGGGTTCATATTAGTCCTCCACCATGCAAATTTTCAATGCCTACATCGAGGTTGATTCATGCAATGATGAACGGATTTTATGTACTATGATTTTTGATTCAACAAAACACACATCCACTCTAAATAACAAAACTCCCACTACAGTACACTTCTTTTTGTGTATGAGATAGTCTTGCACGATAGTATTGCCCCTTGTATTTGTACACTACCACACCATATTCCAGAACTACATGTGTCTTGATTTTATGCCATGTGAGATATGTATCGAGGCCTGTACATTTTGTCTTCTATTCCAGCAACAGGTATCTCAAATACATCCATCTTTAAAGACCCCATGGGACCAAACTCTGTTGGAGGCATGCGGTTTAGGAATACCTGTTGGGTCCTCTTTCACATCGTGTTTTGCAATAACCACACCATGTGTCTCTCTTGTCTATTACCAACCTATTGGGAGTTATATGTCCATTTAATTAATATCTTCCTACGTGTAATATGTGTGTATTTATTCTCAAACTTTCGGGATAAATGGGAACACCAGGACCTGTAGTTTTGATGTCCATTCCCTAGAATATTTCACTAGATGAAATATTGCTTTGGTCCTAATTCACGTTGGGTTTTGTTACTTTTCCACCCTGCACACATTAACATAAACCAATTACTATCTCAGAGTTCTACCCTATGACCTAATAATTAATGTTTTCATCCCCAGGAAACTTTTTCTTTGAAATGGATATAACTCCCTCTATCGGGAACATCTCATCGGCCTACTCAAATGCGTTGTTGAATAGATCCCAATATTTTGAATTCTCCATGAACAATCTCTCATTTTGTGTTCATGATTCATGATCCCTTTATTTGAATCCCCATACTCTTACATGTTTCAAGGGTTCCCCTTTACATCCATATTTCATTCCACATTTTTTCACCTACCGTCTTGGGACAGCGCACCTAATGACCTCAGGCGACATTTGGTGACTAGTATCATATTTCCAATATGGTCAATGTAGACCTTCATTTGTTTGTCCCCACGCCGGGCTTACACAATACATATTCATTAGTTCAAAAATGAACAAATTTTATCCTATATCATCACACCACCATCATTGTGGTCCAGATCTCAGGTTCCATGGTTCAAATATTTCCACTTTCATATGTTTATGTGGAATTCCAACACACTTGATTTTACCCCTCCATGAATATATATGTATTGAGTATATAGGTCATCAATTTTGGGTGGTTGTTCACCTATCTTTGCATATCCCCAAATGCATGACTCCCACTTTATAGAAAATACCATCATTACTCCTTATTTTCCCCATTGACCACAACTCACGTGGGCTTAGTTGTTTTGGTGGGATGTGTATTGGTGTAGGAGAACTAAACATGCCTTTAGTCTTATGTGATGTTAAACTACAATCTGAGAACTACGTATGTCTTGATTCTCATCATGGTAATGTATGTAGGAATGATCAAACACTTTGTCTTGGGAATAGCCAAAATTTCACCATCCTCCGTCTCAGGACATAAGATTTCACCCAGGATTAAGTGGAATTGTATGGAATGACATGGTTCTCATTCATGTTAGGTCTATAACAGACGCACTATGTACTCCCACTTTAGTATCTCCCCTTTCACTCACCGTGAAACTGTATGACCTTAAACTACATGGGTCTTCCAGAACTATTTATCGCATTATTATAATCCTCATGGGATATGTAGAACCACATGAGCACTTTCCCTCAGGCCCCACCCCAAATTATGCCACCATTGATTTACGGTCTATAACAACCCACTAGGAACACATATGTGGGATTATGTCCTCATTCTCTTTAGTAAATGTAATACAACCCTAATTTCCATTATGGATAACCACAACCTCAATGTATAACTATAAATTACAATTCTACCCTGGAATGGTTCATGATTCCCCATCATAGATGGGGGAGACATCAGCATCCACACCATAGATTATTTCCCCCACCGGTGTTGGTCTATATCCACTTTATTCATAGTTACTACGCTTGGATTGATTTTTATCCTTATGGGATACGTAACGATTTCTATGAATTTATCCTTGGGCCCTGCCCTTGAACCATTCAAATTATTTGTTCTTTTCCCTTAATTTCAGTCCAAACATTGTAACCAAAAACTATTTTCTTACAGTTTGTTCAACATGAAATTAAACTATTAGCCTCGGTCTAGGAAGTATGACCTTATTACTATGTGAATTGTCCCAGTCACATGATGTCAAACTATTATGTGCATCGTCCTCACTCTACTATGTTAATCTATGTGACTATCGTCTATATTGGCATGAAATAAAACGTTAGGGAACTCTAGAATCTCACCAGATTGATCCTTTCTGGAAATTAGTATGATCCTTTTTCAGACTAATGTTCTCACCTTATATTTTTTATCATGGTGAAATAATTTCATGTGTGTTGTAATCCATTATAACAATCCATCACCCCACCCTCCATGCTTTCCCTTCCCTTTATTTGGATCCTCGTCCACATTCTTGCCTAAAAGAACACCCTAATAGTACTGTTGATTAGCAAATGTCTCACCTATTGTCATGGGATACCATTCCGGGAGACTAATGGATGAAATTTTGATTTCGGAATTATGTTTGTTCCTTAGAAAGCGGTGAGAACTTTTATTTTATCTCTATTTTAGGGTTACACAAAATGGATAGTGTGTCTCAAACATGTTCAACAGTTATCCTCCCTTATCAGGACATGCCTATAATGTTCCTAATTTTCAGTATCGGTATTCAAAAATTCCACTCCCCTTTGTTTATATTTATTCTAACACACGATGTTACCCCGCTTGTGCACTATAACACATTGGGAAAGATGAAATTTGGATACACTGAGAAATTCATTCTTTTGTTAGGCCTCCCTCTTCCTTCCTAGAAATACAGATTTGTTGTTCAGACACCAGTTTTATGAATCCTGATCGAGGAAAGTATAATACTTTTTCACCCATGACCTCATCCATTGGATCTTGTTCATGGCCTTTTGGTGTCTCCTAATGTTCACAGAATTACATTGTTACTTTCACACACTGAGTTTGTGGTCATGGTTTCTTATTTTCTCTTCCATGAAGTCTCGGATGAGAATATGAGGACGTTGGGAATCCACTCATCTAGCACATTGTCCTCGCAACCAGGAATGAATCCTCCCCATCCAGTCTATCCATTGTTCTTTTAGGCTCTCTCTAAGGAATTTATTGATCAGAATCCATGACCGGTGATGGGCGAACCTACTATCTTATTCATCATAAGTTGTCTCAAACTAATTGTTAGGGTCTTCGAGTTCATATGATGGGAATTATTCCCAGAAATCATCAGCATGATCTTCATCTTGTGTATTGTAGGCTCGGTTAGGGCTCATGTCATCCTATTGATCCTAATTGTTGAATTCCACCTAGTTGACAATAGGTTATATCCTGCTGAAGGTCTCAAATATGATTAGGTATGTAGTGGATGGGTCTGTATATGAGTATTCTTCCATGACCATTGGTTTTCTACTTGCAATGGAAGTGACTATAGCCCAAAGCATCCTCGACAATGCGGAGCATGCCATTTGAAGAAATATTCATATGAGAATACATAGACATCATTTTTATGGATTTAATGGACAATATTTAAATATTTTTTGAATAAGACTTATAATGATTAAATATTAAGTCTTTATAATGAGATGGTGTTTTCAGGTCCCCAAGGTATTGTCATCTATATATGGTTGGGAAATCCAAAAAATCCCAGACAACAACCCTATGTGTCGAAGCCCCTCTAGGAGCAGTAATCATCATTGAAAAAGGTGCATATCTTGTAGTTTCATCAACTAATGTGCGGTAGTGGGTGTTTCATATGAGGACCTCATACATAGTTCATATGTAAGTAGAGAAGGCCTAAGCATTTTAAATGGGGATCATAGGAAAATAGATTAGGGTTTACCTCAAGATCCACCATAAAATCTTACAGCACTGAGTTGACAACTTCATCTTCCTCCAATAGTCTCCCTATACTAGCCTCTTCCCCACATGGGGACCCATATAATTATTCTAGTATAGGTATGCTCTCCTTCAATTTAGAAGTATATAAATTTGGAGGGACTATTTAATTGAGGACCAATTTTACCCGACATTTCATTAGGTGTAGAGTACCCTAATAGTGAATGAAGTGATCATGGTCGGAGATGTATGACTCCCCTTCCTCCGGAGATACCACAAATCTAGCCCAGGCAAGACCATTCCCTAAAATTCCTCCAAAGATGATTTGGATGGTGCCACATCTTGGAAGGATTGTGGAATTTTTTTTAACATCCCAGATGTCCCAAGCATCTGGGAAAATTGTATTATCATGCATTTATATATGGAGTATCCACATCCCTGAATCCTGAGTGGGAATCATATAAAACCCATAGGGTGGCGACCCTTCTCGAATACTTTTCCCCTCTAGGACAGCTCGGTCCACCACTACTTCCTACCTCTTGAATAGTGTATGCCCCACTACTACTAAAATCCCTCCACCATGTGATTTTCTTGCTTCATTTCAATCATGACCTCAACATTGGAGAGATACCCCATCACTATCATGTAAAGTCCTCCACTTCAACATCTCCCCTGCATAGGATACCTCTAAACTCTTGAAATATTCTTTAAATATCCCATAGATAGTTGTGGGTCAAGGAAAATCATTCCACATATTTCCATTATACCATGTGAAAATGACCCACATATTCCTCATCACACATGGATTGTCCTCATGATGTACTCTTTATTAGACATGTGGGGTCATGTTCTGTATGAACCAAAACTACCTCATGAAGTGGTGTCAGTTGTATTTCTCATATAGAAGCACATGTTAATCCTGCTCCACAATGAATCCATCATGAAAGGCCATGTGGTAGGACTGATTCTCCTATGTTCCCTAGCAATCATTAGTGAAAACACCTATTGGAAATGGTAATATATGGATGTTTATCACAATCGCCTTCTAGTCATGGGTGAGCACTTGTGGAGACATAATCTTGATTAGAAAACTCCCCCACCACATTCATAATAGTTGGTCATATGTCTGACCATAGAATGGAATTGAAGACCAGGTATTCATTGGAGCCCATTTGTGCAGCTATCCACCAATTCTGAAGATGGAGTTCCCCACACACCCTATTTGGCTTCATCTATTCATTGATTTCCACAATACTTTGTAAATCTTAGCCAACATCAGGATCCCCATATTGATATGTTATCCCATTACCAACATTTATGCCATGATAAATTTTCTCGACCATATTCCCATGTTTCTATCACTTAATGGAAGAATCCTTCCACAAAAGACCAACGAGATGAACTTATCCAACATATTAGCTGGTTGATACTCAGTGCTCACACTAAACCCCCATGTATTCCACTGGATGTCCTCCATGAGCTTCCAGTATGATTTCTCTTTCCTTCATTGGACTCCCTTTAGGAACGTGGGAGGCCACACATGAAAATTCTCATCTAAAGGGGATTTCAGGGTCTGACTATACCAAAACATAGAGTAGACATTCCTCACCGACTGCATGTATTCTCCAAGAAATAGGTCCATCAAAAACAATCCTAGAAACAAAATCTTCTCTGGGTCCTCCCATATATTTGTGGAGGGGAGGAACTCATCATACATCTTCCCCAATATCAGAATCCACGAGATTTTTTGAAGGCCCCAGAGGCTGATACTGACCTCCCTAAAGTGAAGACGAAAAGTGTTTGTACCCAATGACCACCAGCTTAATAAGTCTATCATTAGTAACCTCGGATGGTATATTTGTAATTAGGTGGCACATTCCACCTCATTTAAGACCAATCGCCTCAACTCCACCCTGAACTTCTCGTATGAGGCACATACCCAGTATTCCCATGCCAATCATCTATGAAATTGCTACCCTAGAACATGTCCCACTCATCGGTACACCCATTTTTCACGTTTCTCTATGCCACCATTAAAATATTGAGGTACTATGGGGGAGAAACCTCTTTCTACTATGCCTTTCAATAATCATTGTTAACATTATTATACAAGAAATTGACATTGAATTATGTATTTTCCTCCCAGGAATGATCATCGATCACAATGATCCACTAATGCTAGAACAATGTACTCCTGAACTAAATAGATGTCTCATCCCTAATTGCTTCAAAAATGAGAACATCAAACCTAAGACCAAAGATGTATAGAGGCACTCTTTTGTAGAGGGGACGTTCTTATAGATTTCTGATAATAGCTCCACTCTGGATTTTTGGTCTGAATGGCTCCACATGAATTCTCCAATTCCTAGGATATTTGTCACCTCTTATCTGCAGGAATCACTTGTATGGAACCCCATGTAAAGACCCATAAAATTCAAGGGAAATTTTTTTCTTAATTTTCTTTAGAATTTTACGAGAGCACGGTTTCAGACGGCACCTGATTCCGAGACCCGGAGTGCCTGGAATCAATTTTCGAAGTTTGGCTCGGGTACGTTCAGTGAACGAACGAGCGGGAATTGCTAACTTTTGATCCGGTGCTCGGAATTGAAATCAGAGGGCACCGATGAACTCGCAGCGCCGATATTCGCTTAATGAGACCTTTTCGGAAGTTGCGTTTGTTGCGAGTTGAAAGTTAGTTTTTGGGTTTTTAATTTAAGTTAAATAAAATTTTGTGAAGAACAAATTTTATTTTAACTTGACAAATCCTACCAAAGGGGGTTGGAAGTCGGACCCACATTCACTTAACCTCCCTTGGGAGGATTAAGTGTGGTGGGGCCCACACGAAGCTCCCAACCTTTCATCTTGTCCCAACTTCCTTAACCCCTCATTAAATGACATGAGTTATTTAGTTTTGGAGTTAATCTTTTGAATTTCAAACCTTTGAAATTCTTGTGTTAAGTTTTTGATTAAATTAAGCTCTTCTCTCTTTTTGTTGGGTTAGAAATCTTAGCCAACTTGAGAGCTTTTGAGAGATTCTTCTTCTTCTTCAAGCTCTGACGAAGAACACAAAGAACGCTCAAGCTCCGACGAAGAACGCTCAAGCTCCGACGAAGGACGCCGCCTCTCTTCTTCGTCTTCCGTGTCAACGAGAGGGAACGCCGCTTCCTCCTCGGACCTTCTTCGTCGGCATACGAAGATTCGCCAACGACGTATCTCTTTGGGCGTGTCTCTTCGTCAACGGATTTGACGAACGATGACCGCGACGCCCGACCTCCGCGACGTTGTCTTCCGCGGACGTTGTCAAATCTTCGAACATATACCCGAGGTAGGGGTTGTTGATTATTGTTTAATTATTTATCCTTGTTCGTGGTTCATGCATAACTGACGTAAGGATTTTATAAAATGTGTTATTGTTTAACGTGAGAGGGGGCCGGACCGCATGAACACGGCCGAACCCCCTCCATCGTTCTTGTTGTTTTATCTTGCGGGTGGAAGCAAGTTGGCGTGGTGCCATCGCACCACGCGGATAATTGTATGTTTATCTTACGTGACGCCGTCGCGCGCGCGCCATGAAAGAATCTTCAAGAACGCGACGCCGCCGTTCCGCATCATGGGGAATTAAAGGTGCGGCGGAGGGGCGCGGTGTCGTCGCACCGCGCCGGATGACGAACACCGCGGCCGGTTCCGGGCCACGGCGAGACGAGGAGACCGGCGGCCGGGCCGCCGGCGTCGGAAGCCGAAGAGGGGACTGGATTTTCCGGTCCCGTTATAGAAAACCGGTCGGCCAGCTGGCCGGCCGGATGGTATTAAACCGGGGGAATTAATCCCCCGGCCAGCACATAAAACCCCCCTCTTTATGAGGGGGGAGGTTCTTTTGAGGGGGGGCAGGCGGCCCCCCGTTCTCCTGCCAATCAAGCCCCCCACGTGGGGGGGGGGGGGGGTTTGCAAGGGCGCGGCATTTAGCCGCGCCGCCATTCCATGAAAGCGGGGGCTTTGCCCCCCGCATGCTGCCACCGTGCGGCGACTGGCCGCCGCGCCGCCAGGCTGCCTCGCCGCCGGCCGGCCGACCGGGCCGTGTTCAGCGGACCAGGTCGGTCCGACCCGGTTCGGTTCAGATCCGAGTCGGGTCGACCCGGTTCGGGTCAGACCAGGGGGAGTCGGGCCTGGTCGACCCGGACCCGGACCCCCCCGTTTCGAATCAGATTCGGATTTTTGGTCATATCTTGAGCCACAAAGCTCCGATTGACGAACCGTCTGCGGAAACGCGATCCTTGGATCAAGACGGTCGTTTCGGTATATCGCACTCAAGGTTTCGGATTACTTTGAGTTCAGCCGGGTCGGTTCGTTCACGAAACTAACCGGGCCTTCGGAGCGGAAACGCTCATATCTTGAGCTACGGACGTCCGATTGACGTGCCGTCAGCTGTGTTGTGTTCCTCTAAGTGAGACGGATCTTTTGGCATACTCCTCCCGAGGTTTGGAAGAAGGTGGAGTACGGTCGGGTTGGTTTTTCCTTAAAAACCAACCGGGCCCCGGAGACGAAAATGCCAATAACTCTCAGACCGGGCGTCCGATCGACGCGCCGTCTGTTGCGTTGAGTTCCTGTTGACGATACGGAACTTTTGGATACATCAACTCTGGACTTTGTGACAGTTGATGTATCAGCCTCTCGGCTCGTGGAGCGGACCCTCCGAACGAGCTTGCTGTGTGCGGGAACCCTAGTGCTGGCTGCGACTGCTACTACTGCTACTACTGCTACTGTGACTGCGACGACGACAGTACAGAGATCCTGTGTGGATTCGACGACGACGACTTCAGCACTCAGCGATCCTACGTGGATCAGTGCTACAGGTCATGTGTGGGCCCGATCCTGTGTGGGTCCGATCCTGTGTGGGTCCTCGCGCTCAGCGGTCCTGTGTGAACCAGCGCCTACAGGTCCTGTGTGGGCCCGATCCTGTGTGGGTCTTGCGGGGGTTAGTTACCTATCGATCCTTCGTGGGTCCGATGACTTAGATGGATCAGAGATCATCTTTATCGTCCTTTGAAGAAGTATACCTGTGTGAGCTGAATCCTATTGCTTTCCTGTGTGGATTGTGTTGTGCAATCCTGTGTGGATTACGTTTTACTTTCCTGTGTGGAATACGTTTACTTTCCTGTGTGGACTGAGTTGTACTTGGGCTCGTAGGTTAGAGCGTATTTGAAGTTGATGACTTAGGTATATGTATGGGCATATACCTAAGCAGTATCGGTTGTTACTTCGTGATTGTACCTTTCTTCGTGGTTTATCCTTTGTGGATTTGAGAGACCTTCAGGGGTCTCGGGGTCCCTACTGAGTAGCTTATACTCACCCCTGCATGGGCTTTGCCCGCACTACGTTGTGTTGGTTGCAGACGACGGACAGCGTTGACCTTAGCTGAGGCTTGCAGAGCAGGACGGTACCCGGAGGTGGACCACTGTGCGGGACGTGCACGGAGCGGACGGCGGGACCTGTGGAGCAGAGGAGCTATCTGTACCCACCCTTCAGGTGGGATTTCCAGTGGACAGCTCGGTGTAGCGGCATTTACTTTTCAGTTGTTGTTTTCCCTTTCGAGTTGTACTTTACTTTCTGTTTGGGTTTGTATACTGGCCCATTTACTTTTCCGCACTTTTAGTTGTACTCTACTTTTGTTTAGTGTTTACTTTCCGCTTGCTTACTCTGTGGTGTTTGTTTAATTTTCAAAGGCAATGCCTTCCCTTTTTACCGGGATTTACGCCTTGGTGCTAGTCGCCAGCCCCTGGCCTATGGAAGGCGGGTTTGGGGTAGTCACGGCACGGACCCCGAGGGCGGGTCCTGACAAATTGGTATCAGAGAAGTTCGGTTCTACCGCGATCTCTGATCTTTTCTATGTGAAGCAATAATGTTTAGCGTATTGAGTGTGGTTATCAGTACAGGGAGTCCAGTGTTGGTGTGGTGGCCGACATATCCGTACACCAGGACCCTGACTTCTGATTTCCTACTTAATGCACGAAAACATTGATTGCGTGTGTTTTTCAAAGTTTTCTTTGTGATTACTTATATCAGCTCACCAGGTATATTGTTCTGACCGTGGCGCTCCTGTTTCCATTTCAGGATGGCCCCACGACGGCAGCCAGCTAGGGTTCCGAGAGTCGAGCGTGACGACAGCCCACCGAGCGACGAGGCCTCGGTGCAGGGCCCTTTGTCAGCAGTGGCACCAGCGGTAGCTCTACCCGCCGAGCCCCCGATGCTTCCAGCAGTAGCCGCTGACGATGCACGTCGCCTCAGCGCACTGCATGAGTTTCAGCGCCAGCGACCGCCCCGGTTTCATGGGGAGACGGATCCCCAGGCAGCAGAGGACTGGCTGGAGGCAGTGGTTCGAGTGTTTAGGCTAGTGAGGACACCAGCAGACCTCATGGTGATCCTCGCTGCGAGCCTAATACACGCAGCAGCAGGACGATGGTGGAGCCTGATGCTCCAGGTGCACGATGAGGCATCTCTACTTTGGACGGACTTTTAGAGCCTCTTCCGCTCGGAGTTCGTCCCAGCCACCCTTCGTGCGGTGCGTATCCAGGAGCTTCTACAGCTGCGGCAGGGCAGCATGACGGTCGCTCAGTACTCGGCGAGATTTACTGATCTCTCGTGCTACTCGACCGACATGGTACGTGACCCACTCTTCCGGGCCCGGACCTTCGAGCAGGGTTTGAGACACGAGATCAGGGAATCACTGATCTCCCTCAGCATACCGACTCAGACAGGAGTACTGGAGCGGGACCTTCTGATCGAGAGCTTCCTTGCTAAGTCTACACCAGCACAAAGACCCACCGCAGGGCGGCACGTGGCATAGTCATCTGCAGCAGGCAGTCGACGGATGACTCAGGGGTCCAGACAGACCAGACCTTCGGGCAGACGACCTCAGGACACTGGCTCAGCAGTGCGGGGCACACAGCGAGGAGCCAGTCTTTCGAGAGGCAGACAGTGCTACTCGTGCGGCGGGCAGGGCCACATGGCTCGTGACTGCCTGACCCGCCGTGCCGAGGAGCAGCAGACGGTTGAGGGACCACCGAGGCAGAGGCAGAGGGTCGACCGTGGCGGTCCGCAGAGAGGAGGCGGACGAGGTAGAGGAGCTGGACGAGCAGCCGGTGGTGGGCGACGCTTTGAGGCTCTACCACCACCACCACCAGGAGGTCCACCCCGACCACAGGGAGCTGGCGGGCAGAGACAGGCACAACTCCAGATAGTAGAGGCCTACGACCACGACGCACCCGAGATGATTCGAGGTACTATCTGTGTCTATTCCACCCTTGCTGCAGTTATTATAGACACAGGACCGAGTCACTCTTTGATAGCCGCTGCCCTTGTTCGGAGCTCGGAGATTCCGACAGAGCCGTTGGCTCGATCCTTACAGCTAGAGACTCCTACGGGAGCAGACTCGACGATTACACACTGTTGCCGGCAGTGTGAGCTTACTCTAGGAGGCGAGAGCTTCGGCTGGGATCTTCTTGTAGCAGCGTCGAGGCCTTACGACGTCATCTTTGGCATGTATTGGCTATCTACGGTCCATGCACAGATTGACTGTTTTAGGCGCAAGGTGCGATGTGTACGCACCGACGGGAGCAGGTTCACCTTCAACGGCGAGAAGGGAGCCATAGTAGCACAGGATGGACTTCCGCGGAGGAGAGGACAGCCCATTACTCATCAGTTATCTAGCCTCATCCTTGGAGCAGTTGACGTGCGGAGTCCTGGTTTTCCTGCAGTGGTGGATCTGTTTGCGGACGTTTTTCCCGACGATGTTCCAGGGCTACCTCCTCGCAGAGAGGTAGAATTTTATATTGACATGTACCCCGGGATAGCCCCGATATCCACTCCATCATATCAGATGGCCCCCGCCGAGCTTCGAGAGCTACGGGTACAGTTGGAGGAGTTGCAGGGCAAGGGGTTCATCCGACCCAGTGTTTCACCCTGGGCTTCCCCGATATTGTTCGCCAAGAAGGCAGACGGGAGCTTGCGACTTTGTGTTGACTATCGTCGCCTGAACCAGGTGACAGTGAGGAACAATTATCCACTACCGAGGATTGATGACCTCTTTGATCAGCTCAAGGGAGCACGGTGGTTCTCGAAGATAGACCTCAGGTCAGGCTATCATCA
Organism: Viscum album; assembly: GCA_963277665.1. NCBI lineage: Eukaryota > Viridiplantae > Streptophyta > Magnoliopsida > Santalales > Viscaceae > Viscum > Viscum album. Next base: position 1,814,323,195 of record OY728164.1, on the reverse strand, counting down.
GCTCAGAGTCAGAGACGAGGATGTGCAGAAGACGGATTTCAGATGTCGGTATGGCCACTATGAGTTCTTGGTTATGCCTTTCGGTGTAACCAATGCTCCAGCAGTGTTCATGGCTCTCATGAACAGGATCTTTCAGCCATACCTCGATCAGTTTGTCGTGGTCTTCATCGACGACATTCTGATTTACTCTACGACAGAGGAGGAGCACGCCTATCACTTGCGAGTTGTTCTTGACACACTCCGAGAGCACCAAATTTATGGTAATCTATCGAAGTGCCAGTTCTGGATACGTGAGGTCCACTTCATGGGACACGTTATCTCTGAGGCGGGAGTTGCAGTGGATCCCGCGAAGATTGAGGCAGTGTTAGCATGGGAGCCACCCAAGAGCGTGACTGAGGTTCAGAGTTTCGTGGGACTAGCTGGATACTATCGGAGATTCGTGCCAGACTTCTCTAGAGTTGCGGCACCACTCACAGCTTTGACGAAGAAGGGGAAACCCTTCGTGTGGTTAGACAGATGTCATCAGAGCTTCCAGGAGCTGAGACAGAGATTGACCTGCGCACCTATCTTGAGGTTGCCTGAGGAGGGAGTAGGGTACGTAGTTTACTGCGATGCATCAGGGACCGGACTCGGATGTGTTCTGATGTTGGAGCGGGCAGTGATCGCTTATGGATCACGTCAGTTGAGGCCGCATGAGCAGAACTATGCTACCCATGACCTGGAGTTAGCAGCAGTGGTCTTCGCTCTGAAGACATGGCGACACTATCTGATGGGCGAGCGCTTTACAGTCTTTTCTGATCATCAGAGTCTCAGGTATATCTTTTCGAAGAAGGACCTGAACCTGAGACAACGGCGATGGCTCGAGTTCCTCCAGGACTATGAATTTGAGATAGTCTATACTCCTTGGAAGGGGAACGTAGTAGTCGATGCCCTTAGCAGGAGGACGGGCATTCAGCTACTTGAGGAGGCGACAGAGCAGCTAGCCTCTTTGCAGATATCCTTCGTGGATAGAGATGGAGCAGCCTTCCTTCAGTCTCTCACAGTCACTCCTCCACTACTGCAGCGAGTCAGGGAGGCATAGCGTGGGGACGCTGACTGTGAGAAACGGCGTGTACAGATATCCTCGGGATAGGCACCTGATGGTTTATCCTTTGGAGCAGAGCACGACATCCTTTTCAGGGGACGTACCATGGTACCGGTAGCTTTGCGAGAGGAAGTGCTGAGAGAGTTTCACACTTCTCCATTGGAGGTACATCCTGGAGTGGCGAAGATGTACCAGGATCTCAGACGACATCACTGGTGGCCGGGCATGAAGAAGGCAGTAGCAGAGTTCGTTTCTCGATGCCTCACCTGCCAGCAGGTGAAGGCAGAGCATCAGGTACCAGCAGGCTTGGTACAGCCCTTGGAGGTTCCTGAGTGGAAGTGGGACGGCATATCTATGGACTTCGTGACTGGACTTCCACGCACTTCCAGAGGTCACGACTCCATCTGGGTGATTGTTGACCGACTCACCAAGTCGGCACACTTCTTACCCATCAGAGAGCAGGGCTCAGTAGAGAGATTGGGACGTCTCTACGTTCAGGAGATTGTGCGGCTCCACGGCGTGCCATTATCTATCGTCTCCGATCGAGATGCCCGCTTTACTTCCCGGCTTTGGAAGGGGTTACAGGAGGTGTTCGGGACGCAGCTACGTCTGAGCACAGCCTTTCACCCTCAAACGGATGGTCAGACGGAGAGGACCATTCAGACTCTCGAGGACATGCTCCGCGCATGTGTCCTCGACTTTGGTCGTAGCTGGGAGGACCACCTACCCTTGGTGGAGTTTGCGTACAACAACAGCTACCACTCCACCATCGGGATGGCACCGTACGAGGCGATGTACGGCCGACCTTGTAGATCTCCTTTGTGCTGGACAGACCCTGGAGAGTCAGCATTGGTGGGACCGGAGATGGTCCAGGCCACGACAGAGAAGGTCCAGGTCATCCAGGAGCGGATGAGGACAGCTCAGAGCCGGCAGAAGTCATATGCTGACAGGAGGCGGAGGCCATTGGAGTTCGAGGATGGCGACCATGTCGTCTTGCGGGTCACACCTCGACGTGGTATTCGGAGATTTGGCCGAGGCGGCAAGTTATCTCCGCGCTTCATCGGACCCTTCCAGATTCTCAGTAGGATTGGTGAGGTGGCTTATCGCCTGGCTCTACCACCTCAGTTGCACCGGGTGCACGACGTCGTCCACGTATCCCAGCTGAGGAGATACGTGCACGACCCGACGCACATCATTGATCGTGGGGAGCTTGACGTTGATGATGGGGCGACTTTTACGGAGGACCCGGTGGAGATAGAGGATCGACAGGAGCGGGTCCTGCGTGGGTGATCGATTCCTCTTGTGCGCATCAGATGGCAGCACGAGAATCTCCAGGAGAGCACATGGGAGCGGGAGGCTCAGATGCGTGCTCAGTACCCTCATTTGTTTCCCTAGTTTTTGATGTATCTTTACGGGGACGTAAAGCCCTGAGGTGGGAGTAATGTAAAGACCGGTAAAATTCAAGGGAAATTTTTTTCTTAATTTTCTTTAGAATTTTACGAGAGCACGGTTTCAGACGGCACCTGATTCCGAGGCCCGGAGTGCCCGGAATCAATTTTCGAAGATTGGCTCGGGTACGTTCAATGAACGAACGAGCGGGAATTCCTAACTTTTGATACGGTGCTCGGAATTGAAATCTGAGGGCACCGAAGAACTCGCAGCGCCGATATTCGCTTAATGAGACCTTTTCGGAAGTTGCGTTTGTTGCGGGTTGAAAGTTAGTTTTTGGGTTTTTAGTTTAAGTTAAATAAAATTTTGGGAAGAACAATTTTTATTTTAACTTGACAAATCCTACCAAAGGGGGTTAGAAGTGGGACCCACATCCACTTAACCTCCCTTGGGAGGATTAAGTGTGGTGGGGCCCACAAGAAGCTTCCAACCTTTCATCTTCTACCAACTTCCTTAACCCCTCATTAAATGACATGAGTTATTTAATTTTGGAGTTAATCTTTTGAATTTCAAACCTTTGAAATTCATGTGTTAAGTTTTTGATTAAATTAATCTCTTCTCTCTTTTTGTTGGGTTAGAACTCTTAGCCAACTTGAGAACTTTTGAGAGCTTCTTCTTCTTCTTCAAGCTCTGACGAAGAACAAGAAGAACGCTCAAGCTCCGACGAAGGACGCCGCCTCTCTTCTTCGTCTTCCGTGTCAACGAGAGGGAACGCCGCTTCCTCCTCGGACCTTCTTCGTCGGCATACGAAGATTCACCAACGACGTATCTCTTCGGGCGTATCTCTTTGTCAACGGATTTGACGAACGGCGACCGCGACGCCCGACCTCCACGACGTTGTCTTCCGCGGACGTTGTCAAATCTTCGAACTTATACACGAGGTAGGGGTTGTTGATTATTGTTTAATTATTTATCCTTGTTCGTGGTTCATGCATAACTGACGTAAGGATTTTATAAAATGTGTTATTGTTTAACGTGAGGGGGGGCCGGACCGCATGAACACGACCGAACCCCCTCCATCGTTCTTGTTGTTTTATCTTGCGGGTGGAAGCAAGGTGGCGTGGTGCCGTCGCACCACGCGGATAATTGTATGTTTATCTTACGCGACACCGTCGCGCGCGCGCCATGGAAGAATCTTCAAGAACGCGACGCCGTCGCGCCGCATCAAGTGGAATTAAAGGTGTGGCGGAGGGGCACGGTGCCGTCGCACCGCGCCGGATGACGAACACCGCGGCCGGTTCCGGGCCGCGGTGAGATGAGGAGACCCGTGGCCGGGCCGCCGGCGTCGGATGCCGAAGAGGGGACCGGATTTTCCGGTCCCGTTGTAGAAAACCGGCCGGCCAGCTGGCCGGCCGGATGGTATTAAACCGGGGGAATTAATCCCTCGGCCAGCACATAAAACCCCCCTCTTTATGAGGGGGGCGATTCTTTTGAGGGGGGGCAGGCGGCCCCCCGTTCTCCTGCCAATCAAGCCCCCCACGTGTAGGGGGGGGGGGGGCGGTTTTGCAAGGGCGCGGCATTTAGCCGCGCCGCCATTCCAAGAAAGCGGGGGCTTTGCCCCCCGCGTGCCGCCACCGTGCGGCGACTGGCCGTCGCGCCGCCAGGCTGCCGCGCCGCGCCGCCGGCCGGCCGACCGGGATGGGTTCAGCGGACCGGGTCGGTCCGACCCAGTTCGGGTCAGACCAGGGGGGGTCGGGCCGGGTCGACCCGGACCCGGACCCCCCCGTTTCAAATCAGATTCGGTCTTTTGGCCATATCTTGAGCCACGGACCTCCGATTGACGAACCGTCTGCGGCAACGCGATCCTTGGATCGATACGGTCGTTTTGGTATATCGCACTCAAGGTTTCGGATTACTTTGAGTTCGGCCGGTTCGGTTCGTTCACGAAACCAACCGGGCCTTCGGAGCGGAAACACTCATATCTTGAGCTACGGACGTCCGATTGACGTGCCGTCAGCTGTGTTGTGTTCCTCTTAGTGAGACGGATCTTTTGGCATACTCCGCCCGAGGTTTGGACGCAGGTGGAGTATGGTCGGGTTGGTTTTGCCTTAAAAATCAACCGGGCCCCGGAGACGAAATTGCCAATAACTCCCAGACCGGGCGTCCGATCGACGCGCCGTATGTTGCATTGAGTTCCTGTTGACGATACGGAACTTTTGGATACATCAACTCTGGACTTTGTGACAGTTGATGTATCAGCCTCTCGGCTCGTGGAGCGGACCCTCCGAACGAGCTTGTTGTGTGCGGGAACCCTAGTGCTGGCTGCGACTGCTACTACTGCTACTACTGCTACTACTGCTACTGTGACTGCGACGACGACAGTACAGAGATCCTGTGTGGATTCAACGACGACGACTTCAGCACTCAGCGATCCTATGTGGATCAGTTCTACAGGTCCTGTGTGGGCCCGATCCTGTGTGGGTCCGATCCTGTGTGGGTCTTTGCGCTCAGCGGTCCTGTGTGAACCAGCGCCTACAGGTCCTGTGTGGGCCCGATCCTGTGTGGGTCTTGCAGGGGTTAGTTACCTATCGATCCTTCGTGGGTCCGACGACTTAGATGGATCAGAGATCATCTTTATCGTCCTTTGAAGAAGTATACCTGTGTGAGCTGAATCCTGTTGCTTTCCTGTGTGGATTGTGTTGTGCAATCCTGTGTGGATTACGTTTTACTTTCCTGTGTGGAATACGTTTACTTTCCTGTGTGGACTGAGTTGTACTTGGGCTCGGAGGTTAGAGCGTATTTGAAGTTGATGACTTAGGTATATGTATGGGCATATACCTAAGCAGTATCGGTTGTTACTTCGTGATTGTACCTTTCTTCGTGGTTTATCCTTTGTGGATTTGAGAGACCTTCAGGGGTCTCGGGGTCCCTACTGAGTAGCTTATACTCACCCCTGCATGGGCTTTGCCCGCACTACGTTGTGTTGGTTGCAGACGACGGACAGCGTTGACCTTAGCTGAGGCTTGCAGAGCGGGACGGTACCCGGAGGTGGACCACTGGGCGGGACGTGCACGGAGCGGATGACGGGACCTGTGGAGCAGAGGAGCTATCTGTACCCACCCTTCAGGTGGGATTTCCAGTGGACATCTCGGTGTAGCAGCATTTACTTTTCAGTTGTTGTTTTCCCTTTCGAGTTGTACTTTACTTTCAGTTTGGGTTTGTATACTGGCCCATTTACTTTTCCGCACTTTTAGTTGTACTCTGCTTTTGTTTAGTGTTTACTTTCCACTTACTTACTCGGTGGTGTTTGTTTACTTTTCAATGGCAATGCCTTCCCTTTTTACCAGGATTTACGCCTTGGTGCTAGTCGCCAGCCCCTGGCCTATGGAAGGCGGGCTTGGGGTAGTCACGGCACGGACCCCGAGGGCGGGTCGTGAAACCCCTGGTATCATCTTGGTGAGCCATTCCATCTCAAAACATTATAATTTTTTTCCTTGATTGCAGATCTTGTTCAGAGAGCTAGATAGCATAGACATGTTATTGATCCCGGTAGCAAAGCCATACCATAAACCTCATAGCGACATGTTGTAGAGAGCATAGTCACAATGTTGGAAGAATCGGAGGGGGGGTTCTATATAGAAAAATAGGGACAAATTCACAATTATTGGGAGAAAAGTGTCCAGAACATCAAAAATGTCGAAATCAATAACCAAATAAAGGAGATATGTAAGGAAAAAGGAGGGTTTGTCCTCCCATATTCATAGGCAATGACCTCTGAGATTCACGACGTGCCTGGACGTGATGTCCATCATGTCATTATCAACCCACACATCACCAATCAGCATCGTGACCCTGCTTTTTGGTCTTTCTTTGCGATTAGCCTCATAATTTTGGCTATCTATCCTCAAAATTTGACACTTTTTCTCTCATCACCTCCATGTCAATGGAGGTAGTTTTTGAAACCAAATTGTGTGCATATGAAAAATACACAAAAAGAACACAAACTCCAATGGGGATGCTTCATAAAGCACCTTCACGATGACCTTTAGCACTGTGGCCAACATGAAGCCCTTTGGTACAATAGCTAGTGTGAAGACCATCAACATAGTGGCTAGGACAATGTTGTGGCTGCCTATGAAATCAATTCATAAAAATGAGGCCAAAGAAACTGTGGTAATGACATAATTGATGGAATGTTTTGGTTCATGGAGGGAAAAGGATCACCTCTGTGATCCCTTGTATATTGAAAGAAGCCTCTTCGAGCACTGCAGATGGAAAAAGGATGCCTCTATGTCTCTAAGGGTGTCACAAACCAGCCCAGGGCGACCCTGAACCGGTCACCCGAGCCGGTCGGCGGAAAGTCCCGACGGGCGTTCCCGATCCTCCCGGGATGGCAAAAAGTTCCGGGAATCGAAACTATAATAATTAGGAACAATTTGGCTGAGGCGAAATAGATAAGTAGACAATTAAAAAAATTGATGAAAAAAAAGAACTGGCAGCAGAAAGACAAATAAGTCAAACATACCTCCATCTGACCTCCTAGGTCACCACCCAACTCAAAACCACACTTCTCCAACATTGAGCAGCTGAACCAGAAACCAATACGAGAAGCTGAACATGCAACTGAAATGATAATATAGGCGCGAGCATTAAAAATGATCAGTAGGGATGCCAAAGTAAACCACAGGATCCAGCCAATACCACATTCCAGAAACATACCCAAAAAACACTAGTTTCCACATAAAATGATAGAAAAAAAGTTTTTAACATTTTAAAGGAAAAAAGATCCTAATTTACCATCTAAAACCAACACACGCCACAACCAGTTTTTCCCAAAACAATGAATTTCTAAATAACTGGATTTCAAATCTATGTTTATCACATTATGAAAAAGACGAATAAGTAATAAGTAAATGCTGGAAACCAAATTCAAGTAAAAGTATACAAGTAGAAGTAAGCAATAACCAATGGAGATCATAAACATCCGTAGAAAACCCCTGGATGTACTCGGGTTCAGACTACTTGCCGGTGTGGTACTCCATAGTCAATAACCAACTGGCCGCCCTAATAGCCAACCGGTGGCACATCCCTCCTGGCCTGTCCACGACTCTAGGGGGTACTAACACGTCTAATCAGGGCTAACAAGAAACCGCCACTCGATAATCTATAAGACGCTGAGGAACCCATGGTGGTTTTAGTAATACTGTGTAAGTGGGAGGCCCTCGCACGCGTGACTCATCTCACTGCACTTTCCAACCCCTTACACGGACACCGCTACACAACAACCCTCAAGGGAAGTCCCACTGTAAGGATGCACCGCTATCATGCACACATCAAAAGTTCTTTCACATTCAATAAGGTGCCAAATAGGCTTTCACAACATTAGAACCTTTAAACATTTCACAAATGGGTTGGGTTTCCAATCGGGCACATCCACCTTTCTCAAAATCCAATACAATCATCCATTTACATTTTAAAATTTTAAATGGACCATTACACCAAGCAACCATTAAACTCACACGAAAATCCAATCGGGCCAACCATGCTTCTGCTCCGTTTTTTGTTAACACCAAACCATTCTTCAAAAACCTAGTTTTAAAAAAATATAGTTTGAATGTGTCATTTTCATTTGGAGGCATATCCATGTGAGCACCTAGTGCTCCAAGGATGTGCCAACATCTAATGGAACGTCTAGTTTTTAGGAGGAACACCATAGAACCCATCCTTCATAGAACACTTTAGTACTAAAACCAAACCCGATCCTTTCAAATCAGTTTTTTTTACAAAAATGTCTTTTTCAAACCATCACCATTTCAAAAACATTTATAAAACAACCCATAAGAATATAATTTTGTTAACCAGAAAAACACTAAACCAATATTACATTTTTCAAATCCCAATCACCATCAATTTCAATCAAACACATCACAAGGAACTCAATTTAACTTTACCACGAACCGTTGAATTTCATATAAACCAACATCAAAACCACTTGTAGAAATTTAAAACAACTTTATAACCTTGTTAGATGTTTTTCATAAATACAATGGAGATGCAAATACTATATAAGAATTGATTGAAAACATTAAAGTGGTCATGGTTTGAATCAAATGGGAAAATGGTTGGATCGCCTACCTCGACACGTGCGAAAATGGTAGAACCCCAATGGAAGGAGGAAAGACGCTCCACAGACCAACTCCACAACCTCGGTTAACCCATGTCCAAAGCGCACGTGACCTTGAAGTGCATACATACATACATATATATATATATATATATCTATATATCCATAACTGTATATATATATATACACAACTATATACCCATACACCATAGGAATATATATATATCCTGCAATGAAAACCACAGAACATTGCTAAATTTAACAACTCAGATAAATCTGACTCTGGACCAGATAAAGACCTCAGGGGTCGGCAACTGAAATTCTAAAAAAAATCAGAACTCTATAGAAAGATAATTAAGCGGATTACAAAGCTTCAAAACATGTTTTAAAACAAAAAGGTAGAGTGCAAACATTAGCGGAGTGATCCAGAGGTAAAAATACGCGAATTCACCTTCCTCGGAGGGACGCAAATACAACACCACATTAACGAAATGAAGAAAATCACTCCACAGACTAAATGCATAACCTGGATACCGTGAAAAACGCGCCAAAATGAAACGTGATTTTATAGTGTTATGGTTTTCAGAATAACACCAAAAACAATAAAAAAAAATAATAATAATAAAAAAGAAGAACAACCGCAAGGGAGAAAACCAGTGAAAGGGGAAGTCGACCGGAGGGGGTCGGCTAGGTCGGCTGGGTCGGCTGGGCGCCAGACGTGGAATGCGGGTGCGGGGTCATGACCAGGAGGAGGGGGATTTGGGAGGGTGAGCCGGACAGGGACGGGGGAGGCAGATGAATGGTGGAGCTGAGGGTAAGGGGAGGCGGCGGCGCTAGCGCGGTCCGGTGAGCGAGCATGGGGCGGGCCAACGGCAGCTGGCAGAGGTGGACGACGAGGCAGAGGCGGACGATGGCGAACAAGAGGTGGCAGGAGGCGGGGTCGCATGGAGGGGGGTCGGCGCGGGCTGGCCGAACCAAGAAGGGGGGGGGGGGAATCGGGGGAGAGAGCACACGAGAAAGAGGGGGAAAGGGCGGCGGGGCTGGGTACTAGGGTTTCATTTTTTTATTTTCTTATAATAATAATAATATAATTAATAGTAATAATAATTTAACATACTTTAATAATACTAATTATCATACCGAAATAAAAAATAATAATAATAATAAATCATAATTATTATAAACATATATACATATATAAAAATATATATAACATATATAAACATAAATACATATATATACATATATATATATAAACATATATATATATATAAACATATATATAACAGATATAAACGTATAAACATATATGAACCTACATATAAACATGTATACGGATAAGCATATAACGTTAAAACATATTTATTTGTGAATATACGTGTATATATATACACCTATAACCATAAATACACATACATTATATATATTTACACACAACATTAAAACATAAACACATACACATGTAGATACACATATATATAGACATATATAAAAATATAATCATACATATACATATATCTACCCACATAACGTTAAAACGGGATGACTGTGCGGTATTTCTACACCGTACAGTACCCAAGCGGACTGCAAGCATGCTACACGTAACCAAACGAAAATCAAGTGCCCAAGAGGACTGTGCATCTTAAACGCATGGTATTCGTGCACTATACCAAAACATAATCTCATCCCAACATTAAAAATTTAAACCAGGACTCACCCGCACTTAGGAAAAATCACCCGATGCTAAGAGAAATAAAATAAATAAAATGACTAAAAAAGGCGGGTGTGACAATTATCCCCACCAGAAACACTTTCTGCCACCAGAAAGTCACCAAGCCAATAGTTGACTCAACTCAAGTCCATGCCCAGGAAAAACTGAGGAAGAACTGTGAATCCGGGGATGGCCATACTCTCAACTGGTCACACTCGACTAATTCAAGCGAAAACTAAAGCCCGAGGATGAGGGGAGAACACATCAGGGTTCTCCCCACCACGAGAATTCGCAAAGATGGAATCCTTGATACCCGATCCTACCATCCCTGAGGGGGCCAACACGGAAACTCCCAAAATGAACCCAATTAATTTCCCCACACAGACCTAACAACACTCGGAGACTTAAACAAGAATCTTGCTCGACTGACCCAACAGCTCGAGGATAAGGAATTAACTCAACCCCTCACACACCGACCGAATAAAAACCTCACCGCAACTAGAGACAAGGGAATTTATAGCCCAGACTCACAATGGACCTCGAAATACTGCACGTTAATTTCAAGAAACCAAACATTCCTCAAACGAACACAAATGAGTCCCAACTCAAAATTAGAACGACCCATTCATTCGCGGGCCCATTAACCTTCAATGAGAACCGAATGATTTGAAAATACACGGAGAACAGACAAGACCTCTTAGACTGCCGTAGAAAATGATAATCACATCACCACAACTATGATTAGCTTACAATGGTGCCAAGAACAGAACAAGGAATCATTGGATATTTCTTGTCAGAAAGATGAAAAAATAATCCGAAGTGATGTTATACACACCCTCAGCAACTCCTGACAGTGCGCGAGCTTCACCCCGAGACCTGCGGCTGGGGCTCTGATGGCTGAAGCATCCTCTACCTCATAGTCATAAATTTGCATACTCTATTCCCTAGCTCCTTCCTCCCGAATGACACTTCTTCCAGAACTCTCACCGGTGGCCTAAACAGGCATAAGGTAGCAATAGAGGGATGCGACAAGGTGACTTAGAATGTCTGGACAGGCCATACTGGTGGCGCACAAGAGAGCGGTCCAACAAACTATGAGCTGGTACAGATGAGGATGGTTTCTTAGAGATAGGTTCCACCTACCCACACTCTTTTCGAGGTTGGAAACCTTCGCAGAAGTCGACCATCGTTAATCACACCCAAAACTCCAACAATGATGAGACATCTCATCTTTAGTAGTCTAAAACAGAACCCTTAAATAAACCTGAGAAGGTACGCACCCTAACACCCCAGGGAGTTCACAACAACCTGAAAACCCACACTAACTCCACGACCACACAACTGTCCTTAACGGACTTTGATTACTTTGATAGATAGCCAATATGCAAAAATAAGTGGAAACTCGGCATGACTCATTAGCAACCATAATGACATTTCCGGGCGGCAAACTCATGACAACTCGAGAAACATCATTGAAACCGGAATCAAGCCAAAAATCAATCAAGGTAACATCACAAGACAAGAGAAATAGGCCCATAATCCAAACATATACAAACACTAGCATATATCGCTTTTCCATAACCATCATTTCTTTAAAATTTTAAAACCCACATATGGAACCTTATGAACTGTCACATGTGCATTCATTCAATATCGCTCACATCATCTGCAAACAAGTTCCCCTACACACTCTCCATACAAACCCATGCACGTGTGACCCTCCAAAAGGAGTGCCAAGGTCCAAACACTTATTTCCTTACTAAATCCAAACACATATCATATTGTTCCAAACCAATACACATTCTATTTAAAAACCCAATTTAATAATTTCAATAAAAATTTGGAAGAAATCCATTTTTTTTATTTTGAAATCACTTACATTTTCAACAGACACACACACATAGACCAAGTTAAAAAAACACAACCAACTATAGACCATCGGAATGAGGGACTAGTGTCGGTACTTAACTCCGAGAAAAGGTGGTGAGCCATGCCCCAAGTAAGACATAACACTAAGAGGGCCTTAAAATTAGCACTTGGACTCCACATGGGTCGCCACCCCACATGAGGCCACAATGTGAACCGATTCGCTCCCATTTTCACCCCTCAATCCAACAAAACCAAAGAAAAACGACTCAAATCCCGGACTAATACTGGTAACTCAGGTCTCATCACGAGCGGTGGTGATCAGGCACCAACCTGTAACCTAACTCCTAAGCCCCGACAGTCCTAACCTCCTTCTACAAGACATCCCAAATATCAAGGGCCTCCACTGATACCATTTTTTCACGAACCAACCCGGGTCGACCCTGAACAGGTCACTAGAGCCGGTCCGCGGCAAGTCCCGAGGGGCGTTCCAGATCCCCCCGGGATGTAAACAAGTGTCGGGCATCAAAAATTTAATCATTTGGAACGATTTGGCCCATGCGAAAGAGAAAAGCAGACAATTAAAAAAACTGACGAAAAAAATGAACTCGCAGCAGAAAGACAAATAAGTCAAACATACCTCCATGTGACCTCCTAGGTCACCACCCAACTCAAAACCACACTGCTCCAACATTGAGCAGCTGATCCAGAAACCTATACAAGAAGCTGAACCTGCAACTGAAATGATAATATAGGCGTGATCATTAAGAATGATTAGTAGGGATGCCAAAGTAAACCACAGGATCCAACCAATACCACATTCCAGAAATAGGCCCAAAAAAACACTAGTTTTCACAAACAATGATAGAAAATAGGTTTTTCACATTTTAAAGGAAAAAGATCCTAATTTACCATTTCAAAATCAACACACGCCACAACGAGTTCTTACCAAAATAATGAATTTTTAAATAACTGGATTTCAAATCTATGTTTGTCACATTATGAAAAAGATGAACAAGTAATAAATAAATGCTGGAATCTAAATGGAAGTAAATGTAAACAAGAAGAAGTAAGTAATAACCATGGGAGTTTCTAAACATCCCTAGAAAACCCCTGGACGTACTCGGGTTCAGACTATCTGCCAACATGGTACTCTATAGTCAATAACCAACTGGCCGCCCTAATAGCCAACTGATGGGACATCCATCGTGACCTATCCACGACTCCAGGGGGTACTAACCCGTCTTATCAAGGCTATCATGCAACCGTCACTCGATAATCTATAAGACTCCCAGGAACCCATGGTGGTTTTAGTAATACTATGTAAGTGGGAGACCCTCGCACACGTGACTCATCTCACCGCACTTGCCAACCCCTTACACGGACACCGCTACACGACAAACCTCAAGGGAATTCCCCCTGTAGAGATTCCCCGCAAGAATGCACACATCAAAAGTTATTTCACATTCAATAAGGGGCCAACCGGGCCTTCACAACATTAGAACCATTAAACATTTCACAAATGGGTTGCGTTGCCAATCAGGCACATCCACCTTTCTCCAAATCTAACACAATCATCCATTTACATTTTAAAATTTCAAACGGACCTTTACACCAAAAAACCATTCAACTCACACCAAAAGCCAATCGGGCCAACCATGCTTCTTCCCCCTTTTTTTAACACCAAACCATTCATCAAAAACCTATTTTTATGAAAATATAGTTTGAATGTGTCTTTTTCATTTGGTGGAATATCCATGTGAGCACCTAGCACTCCATGGATGTGCCAACATCTAATGGCACATCTAGTTTTTAGGAGGAACACCATAATGCCCATCCTTCATAGAACACTTTAGTATTGAAACCAAACCTGATCTAGTCACATCACTTTTTTAAAAACAAAATGTCATTTTCAAGCCATCACAATTTGAAAAACTTTTATAAAACAACTCGTAAGTGTATCATTTTGTTAACCAGAAACACACTAAACCAATATTAAATTTTCAAATCCCAATCACCATTAATTTCAATCAAAAACATCACAAGGAACTCAATTTAACATTACCAAGAACCCATTCTTTTCATATAAACCATCATCAAAAAAACTTTTAGAAATTTAAAACAACTATATAACCTTGTTAAATGTTTTTCATAAATATAATGAAGATGCAAATACTATATAAGAATTAATTGAAAACATTCAAGTTCTCAAGGTTTGAATCAAAATGGAAAATGGTTGGATCACCTACCTCGACACGTGCGAAAATGGTAGAACCCCAACGAAAAGAGGAAAAATGCTCCGCAGACCAACTGCACAACCTCGGTTAACCCATGTCCAAAGCGCACATGACCTTGAAGTGCATACATACACACATATATATACATATATGCATATATATATATACAACTATATACCCATACACCATAGGTATATATATTTATCCTTCAATGCAAACTGCAAAACATTGCTAAATTTAACAACTCAGATAAAGCTGACTCTGGACCAGATAAAGACCTTAGGGGTCCACAACTCAAATTCTAAAAAGAAATCAGAAATATCTATGAAGATAATTAAGCCCATAACAAAGTTGTGAAACAAGTTATAAAAAAATTAAGAGTGCAAACATTAGAGGAGTGATCCAGAGATAAAAATAGGCGAATTCACCTTCCTCGGAGGGGCGCGAATACAACACCGCATTAACAGAAGGAAGAAAGTCACTCCGCAGACTAAATGCATAACCTGGATACCGAGAAAAATGCGCCAAAATTATACACGATATTAGAGTGTTATGGATTTTATAATAACACCAAAAATAATAAAAATATAATAATAATAATAATAATAATAATAATAATAATAATAAAGAAGAACAACTGCAAGGGAGAGCGCCGGTGAAAGGGGAAGTCGAACCGGAGGGGGTCAGCTAGGTCGGTTGGCTTAGCTGGGAACCGAACGCGGAATGGGGGTGCGGGGTAATGGCCGGGAGGGGGGAGAGTCGGGAGGGTGAACCGGACAGGGACGAGGGCGGTGGCCGAACAACGGAGCTGAGGGCAAGGGGAGGCGGCGGCACCGACACAGTCAGGTGAGCGAGCAGGGTGTGGGCCGACGGCGGCTGGCGGAGGCAGACGGCGAGGCAGAGGCAGACAGCGGCGGATGGGAGGCGGTTGGAGGCGGGGTTGAGTGGAGGGCGGTCGGCGTGGGCCGGCCGAACCAGGAATGGGGTGGGGATCGGTGGAGAGAGTGCACGGTAAAGAGGGGGAAAGGTGGGGCCGGGTACTAGGGTTTCATTTTTTTCTTATAATAAAAATAATATAATTAATAGTAATAATTATTTAACAAACTTTAATAATAATAATTATCATACCCAAATAACAAATAATAATAATAATAATAAATCCAAATTATTATAAACATATATACATATATAAAAATATGTATAACATATATAAACCTAAATACATAAATACATATATATATATATAAACATATATATAACATATCTAAACATATAAAAATATATGAACCTACATATAAAAATGTATACGCATAAGCATATAACGTTAAAACATATTAATTTGTGAACATATGTGTATATATATACACCTATAACCATAAATACACATACATTATATATATTTACACACAACGTTGAAAAATAATCACATACAATCCTAGATACACATATATATATACACATATATAAAAATATAAATATACATATACATATATCTACCCAAATAACATTAAAACGGGATGACCGTGTGGTATTTCTGCACTGTACTGTACCCAAGCGGACTGCAAGCGGGCTACACGTACCCAAGCGGAAAGCACGTGCCTAAGCGGACTGTGCATCTTAAACGCATGGTGTTCATGCACCATCCCAAAACATAAACTCCTCCCAACGTCAAAAATTTAAACCGGGACTCACCCACACTTTGGAAAAATCACGCGACGCCAAGAGAAATAAAATAAATAAAATGACTAAAAATGGCGGGTGTGACAAAGGGGATGGTGGTCGACTCCACATTTATGATAAACTTGAAATAATCCAGTTTTGATGTGAATTCAGTAGTGAATTCACAACACACTATTGTATTTTTTCACCACCTCTTGCCTATATATACTTGGCTTCCCATGGACCAAAAGAATGATACCCCCACATTTCTCCTTCTCAGCTCCCAAATCACAAATCACCCTCAGATATGTGAATAATTGATAAGAATAATATGTTAAAGATATTTGAGAATTATAAAATACATTTCCCCTAACTTAAACACAAACTATATTCATACATGGATTCCCCTCAATGAAGCCCACATGCCATAAAAATGTGGGATCATACTATGGGAAGAAGGATCTTCACAAAGCACTCAAGCTTCATGAAGTACCTTCTATTCATATGTGAACCCAATGATAAGTGAGGATAACTGTTCCTTATGAAGTATATCGCTTCACAATGTCATGCATTGTAAAAAAACGTTCATCCTTCATGTCATACTCCCTCAAAGAACTTGGACATCAGGAATCACCCTTCATATTCATGTATAAACCCCACCTAGGATAGTCCACTTAACCTCATAGATAGTACCCCTTCATAGAGTTTCTCCACTCTGTGGAGCACTAGATCATTGCAAGGTCCCTTTCTTATTAATTCTTTTGCTTCACAAATCATTCTCCAGTATGACCCTCTAGGTTTGTATGAAGTGATCTCAAGTTCCCCGGGGCAGTGCTTCGTATTTTGTTGTGTATCATCATGCGTATTAACATAGGCACGATAATGTATATTGCATATTATCATAGCCACACTAAAGTGATCCCCACAATGGATCACTAAAAAACCCCATCTCTACAAGGCATTATCGGTGCCTTCCTTGCCGCAAGTGTTAAAGTGTTATGTTTTTATATGTCCAAGGGGAGAGGAGTTCATATTAATCATCCGATATATAGGATGTTAAAATACTAAGCACCATCTCCCTCCGTACGTGATGTTAAACTATAGCCTTTCCCAATTAAATATAATTAGGGGGCCTCAAGTCAGACATCTTTCAGGCCCACTAGTCTCAAGAGGAGTTGTATCTTACTCACATGTAAGGATATCCTCCATGAATGGGATGAAATATGTCCACGGTAAAGGGAAGCCATATGGGTTTATTCTCCTAGTCGTTATGGTGGGAGGTATCATCCTTGTTCATCTGCCCTTATTCAGTGTGAAAACTCTGATGGAAAGTTGGTAATAGTGACCTTCGATACCCATCCATATCTTATTTGGACTTATCACCATCAGACCTCCATCTTATATTAAGTCCCAATATCAATCTCCATGGGATGAAAACCACATGTATGTCCTGTTATATTAATTGTGTGCACAACATTTGTGATGTGATAACCAGGACATCGTTGCCTCATTTTTCTCACACTGAGCATGACTCACATGGTCATTGAGTAATCACCTACCATGGCATCCTCACTGGGATACCTCTACATGTACGTGCCAATCCCTTTCCCTACCAAACTATGTGGACATTGAGCCTTTACCATTCCAAGAAACGTATGTAGGATGCCTCCCAGAGGTTCAAGAAAAACACCCCTTAGTTCGAACAACATGATGTTAGTTCACCCTCATCCGGCAGGATGCTAAAATATATGCCCCTTCCATCCTGCACAATGTTATACTGTACACATGAAAACTATATGAGTTTTCATCCATGTCTTCTTGAAAATGTACGCAGGAAACCACCCCAAGGTTCAACCCCAAATACTGATAAATAAATTACAAACTACATCAGTTTTGATCCCTATATTCTAAAAATGGTCCGTAAGAATCCTCCCTGAGGTTCAACCCCAAACACTGGTAAACCCATATTAACAAAGATAGTTTTGATCAATATCTTCGATATCGGGTATGTTGGAAACCTCCCTGAGTTTCAACCAATATTGGGGGAAAACCTCAATTTTCATTTGGATGGGACCCATATCCTTGGTACGTCCGTTAGTGGAATCAAACCAACTCCAATGATGATAACAACACATAAGCCCCATGAAGTCATATAATAATTGTCCTCAATGCACACTATGATTTTATGCCCCATGTTGAAATACATGGACATTTATTCCCTACTATGGGGATATGCAGGAAGCTTCCTGAAGGTTCAATCCCATCACCCATGTCTCATCCTGGTCTCTCCCTCAAGAATTTTTGATTCGTGAAGGTCATGACCCAAACTAGATGTTCCACTTCCTCCGGGTCCTAACCATGCATCCATTCTCAAGGGCCACCCCATAGGTGTCCCATCTCCCCAACAAAAAATGATGAATTTGATTCCCTGCCGCAGGGATACACATGAAGCCTCTATGTGGTTCACGTAAAAAACCACCATCTCCTATAAGTCGGATCCATACCATTCCTCTCATTAAATTTGATCAACCATCCATCATCCATTGTGAATATTACCTGGGAACCCACATCCTGGTAGCATCAATCCATCCTCCTCGGCAGATAACCGTGCATAATCCCCACACAATCCATTACCATCAAACCAAGAGTTCCCCTCTTGCAATGGGCCATTATCCATGCATAAGACCTAGCCAGTCTCTAGTTCATTGTCATTTGTGGACACCCTGATTCATCACCCCAAAAGAATAGTTGGGTTTTGATACCTATCTCTCAAGAAAGGGTGTATAGGAAACCTACCTAAGGATCTATCCCGGCCAATGGTAAACCGTAGTGTCCCCTTTTGTTGGGACCGAATCATCCCTAGATCTACCCTCATTTTGTGTCTTGATACACTAATTTAGTAAACCCCTTGGGTGGTCCATCTTGGGGATACAACCACCAAATACACTCCTATCAATTTTCTGATAATTCTCATCCATCTACTCTAGATGTAAAAGTCACAACATACCAAATGTTAAACGTGGGATGCCAAGGAAGTCCTCTGGGACATGCCTATGGAACATAATTCCCTGTACTTGATTTGGGATAACTCAGGAATGCTCACCCCCAAGAAGACCTATCATAAAGGGATGAAACACATCCAAATTACTGTTTCAGCATCCAGACATGCCAACAATGTCCAACATGGATACATCTGTGATCGAAGGCTGTTTCACTAACTTGACCCCAAAGAATGTCCTCAAAAAACCAGTGTAATTTACCAGTGTCCACAAAGATATTTAACTGAGAATAGTTTCATGAACAATGTATTAATATTTAATGGGGAACCAGACTAGGAAAATAATTTTGAGGAGGAATCCACAGAAGGAGGAACCCAAATCCCATCACTCCATTTCGTTAATGGAGGAAATGACCTGGAATAAGGGATAAATGAATTCCGCATTTGGATTGAGGGAATGTGCGACAACAGCGCAACATGTCCTCAATAGATGGAAGTGTGACCCCGCAAATGTAGCGAATAGAGAATACATTTGAATGGATTGTAGATATTTAACATAGTGGCATGATCAATTTTACAGGAATTCTTAGATAATCATGGGAGTGCAATTCAAGGATAACCTATTATAAGTTGGGGAGATTATAAGATCCTATCTTGGTTTAGAGAATACATGGTCTAGAATATAGATATTATCTTTCATTATATTGAGTAATTTTTATTTGGGATTTACAGTAGGGTGTGTTTGGGTGAAAATGTGAAAAAAATGGAAGAAAAGGACGTTTTGCACGATTAACACATGGTTTACCCAAACCATGCACCCAACATTAATAGGTGCATGGTTGGAACATAGTTTTCCCAAAAAATTTCCCTCATAGGAATAACAGTGCACTCCCACAACAATAAAAACATTTTTAGGGAAAACAAATGTGTAAAACTGTGTTCCTCTATGATACAAATTGTGCATGAGAATTAAATGCCATCCGAATTTAATTTTTAAAATCTCTTAATCCTCGGAAACTCACCTTTTTCAACCCCATTTCAACCCAAGGAGGAATTTCACCATTTTAGAGATCTCTAAACATATTGCATGCCCTACAAAACCTCTATTTATTATGAATGAAATCTTGAATTGATGTCCCTCCTCTTCCAATACAAGATTTCTTCTCCCATTCACTCATCATTCCTCCCTTGTTCATTCTACATTCATTCAATGATGTAATATCATTTTATAGAAAGATATATAACTATATGATGATATATAGATATATGATTCTATATTAAAATATAGGATTACAAAATCATGATATATTTAATCATGATTTATGGTTTAGATTTTTGGATCTCATTTTAAATCGGTGTGCCGCTTAATTTTGGGAAATTTTCATTGGGTGAATATCCATCATTGAATTGAGGTAGGCAGTCTAATATTCAAATACCATATTATTGATTTTTATATGTATCTAGAAATTTAATAATTTATATAATATTTTAGAAATTTGAATTCTTACATTCAGTTAATTAATGTAGCCAATTTATAAATTGATGTATTATTAGAATAGATAATTAATTGTTGAAATAATTAAAAGAACAATGGGTTGTCCAATTAGAGAATAATTAGGTTAATTAATTATGTGATTAAATGGATCTTCAATTTGAAAATTAATTTTGGGATTAATAAATATATTTTTGGATATTTTATTTAGATCATTAAATGAGGAATTAATTATGATGCGCTATTGTTACCAACTAAGATAATAAAAAGAAGAATTAATTGTAGATATTAATATTATGAAATGGGATGATTTATTGGTTAATTATTTAGAAATAATTTTCATTATTCATTATATAATTTATTTTGAAAAATTTTAATAGGATTTTTAGTTTTCTAATATTGATCAATTTCATGTTAAATTAATTAATGGGGTTATTGAGCTAAGCTATTTTTGAATTAATTAAGGGTATTTATGTGATACAATATTTGGTTAATCAGTAATGAAATATGTGTAATTAATTATTATTTTAATTAATTAATGTTATTAATTTTATTATATAATTTTTTAATTAAATATTTATATTATTATGTTTATGTAATTTTCGAATTAAAATTGTAATCTATGTAGATAATTAATTTTTGATTAAATTAATTTTTTTATGACTGTTAACATAGTAATTAAATGTATGCACTAAATAATGGGATCATGGACATTCTATTTTGTGTAATGAATGGTATAAAGTTCATTTATGTTTGAATTAATGAATAGGACTAAGGGAATTCTAATTTTTGATATAAGAATTATAACATTGGAATTCATGTATGAATTAATGAATTGGATCATTTTATATCTAAATTTTAAATAATATAATATTAAAATGGAATTTTGTGACATGACATCCCACAAACATATATCATTCTCCAGCATTATCCAAAGTAGGGATTGTGGTATATGAATCTACGTGGATCTGTGGTGTTAATGTGGTTAATAGAGAATATTTAATGTTGTCCTAAACTATTTACCTATTACTTTTACTTATTTATTTATAGAACATCACATACAATTATTGAATCATTCTTTAGACATCATTGTTGGTGGAAAACTATGTTGTACTCACACCCTAGGCAGAAATCATGATCTATAAATGAATTGACATTATTATTAGAGGAATACTTAAGTGAAAGGTCTAAGGTTAGTTTATTGATTGTGGACAGAGCTTGGATGAGGGAACTAGACATGGTTTGGAACTCACATGAGAGTATTCAATGTCTTTATTTTCTGTCTTCTCATGTGACACATAGAACATGTAAATTATTCTTCTTTGGTTGGATATTGGATTTCCCGAAATGATTGTCTTGAGTGAATGGTATTTTTAGGGTTATATATGTTTCCCATATTATTTATTTAATTGAACTTGTATTTTACCATAATAATATAGGTTAACTTTTCCAACATTATTTATTTTTTAGATGATCATTGCTAGTTAGAAATATCCAGCATACAGGGAGGCACATTTGAGGTCCCATGGCAGTCCGAATTAGGTCACATGTTTTTGTCACCTAGGGAAGGACATTACTGATATTTAATATATATTCTACTAAGTTAGTTAATTATATTAATATCAGCCAATTTAGTTTCTATTATAAAACTTATTATATAAATAATAATATATTAATAACATATTTTTGGTATGTAAATCTCGGTATTTCATGTAACACATATCATTTAAGATAGTTTTTATTCTAGGTGAATCATGCCAACGCAGTATCAATATCATTGAAATATATAAAATTGATTTATTTAATTTAAAATATTTAATGTATTATAATGTCTCCAGATATTTTATTTACTTATGTGATTGTAATTTTTTGTAAAAAACGTTATCAAATATAGCTTTCATACATTAGAATTGTAGTGAATTACATTATCCATGCCTCAAAAAATGTCCCATAAAAATCTCAATGTGACCGTGGTAGAAAATTGTTTAATATTTCATATGTTGAAATCCCGCATAAAGAGAATGGTTTGTAAAACATGAGTACGAAATTTTAGAATTGAATATAAGGAATTTCACATGGTAAAAATTATAACATGGTCTCTATGTCGGTGAACATTAGTGTACTTATAAGATACGTACACAGAGGAAAATCATAAATATTTATAAGTAGCGACTGAGGTCGTCAATAAAAAATTGGCGAATGATCAATGGAATGTTAAGGGCCTATTTACCGGAAATCTATGATTATATAGAAGGATATGAGATGAAAAATAATAAAGGAAACAATTATTTTTACCAAATTTATAATGTTGAGTAATTATTATAGTACCTACAAAAATAAATAATATTACATAGCTTAATTTTTTCAATGTTATATGAATAATAATATCTTTTGGTCATGCTTTGATCAAATTATATGATATCCATTACTCCATGAAATGGATATCCTATATCACACCCTCTTTTTACAAATAAAAATCTGATTTTAACATATCATAATATCCATAAATCAATTCATTATATTTTTCTATAACTATATTATAAAACCAATATGGTTAATTCATTAATCAATAATCTTAATGTAACACCAATTTTCAATCATTATGATTATTTCATCTATTTTCATTGCTAATACAAAGGAAACATTATCTATTACATTTCATATGTGAGTGGTTGGCAGGATACCCTTATCATCAATTGGTTATAGGTTCAAGACTTACTACCTTATAGGTTATCCTTTTTGAAAAACCATATAGAATCCAAAATAAATATGGCTGATATCCTTGAAATTTAATCATTAATAATCACTATAAGAATGTTTTTCAATACAACCTCGATACATAAATACTTTGTCCATTTATTTTCACATATACCCTTCCTTATTCAATACATTATTCTTTTGAAGATGGAATTGACTTGGGTAACACATGGGTTCCCCACATTTAAGGAAACAAACTATAAATGAATCATTATGTTGAATTTTATTTCTTTTCATCATACCCTATATTTTTACCCTACAATTATTTTAATTATGTCATTATTTACCACACACAATGTATTTATCCATTCTGTTGAGAATGATACTTGGGTGCCTCCATCCACATTTCATTAATTATGAAAATATCACCATTTTCTCACTATGATATCCACCAAATTATCTCTTAGAAAGATTCCACCATCTCTTGATTAGTAATTTTATATGATGCTTAATGTATATGTTAGCTAATCAAAACTCTGGTAAACTAATTAGGAACCAACAAGATAACTTCCACTCCTATCAACATTCTACTTCGTTTCTCATTGTCATCACATATTACTTTATTTTAAGTTTATCTTGACACATTAATGTTCCAATGATTTACTAAAACCCTTAATCATAATGTGAGAATCAACTATCAATTTGGAAAACCCATATAAGTAGTTTAGGGTTTCCAAATCAGGAAAAATTATATTTATCTAAGACACCTAATTTTTAACCAACATCCTTCATTAGAATTTTATATTAACCTACAAAAAAATATTTTTTAATGAATACATGAGTTTTCATAAGATTATAAACTAAGATAATCAAAACAGGTTCACAGTAAGGCTCATGATCATGTACCATGTAATGCTCAATTACGGCCCAATGATCCTTGTTAGAGTTGTTACTCCTTGGTACAATGGTTCCAAAACAACTTCCACTTTTATAATCTTAATATGGATGTATTATAAGGATTTCCAACATAATATACTCAATACCAAAAATCATGCATGTTATTTTATACTTATCCTCAATGACTTCCTTACCACTCTTTTTAATAAACTTTTTTTTCCAATATCAATTTTCCAAGGCTTATACTAAACATAATTTCCTTCCAAATGTTGGGATTTGAAACTTGTTTAATATAGTTGGTGTCATGATACCATTACATTATATTTAGATACCGGTAAATCACATCGCAAAGGACATAAAATTTTAGTATTCATTGTAAACCAGATACATACATTTGCCTTGTATTACAAATGAAAAAATAAATTAAAACATAATTTTTTAAATTGAGGATATGATATTTATGAAATCTACTTTATCAATTAATAAATTTCTTGGTACACGTTAGTGAATCATGGTGAAAGGAAACACAATATGGGTGAGCTCAAATGCATAGTAAATATAAAGTACAATGGAAAAAATAATGAATCATTATTATAAATAAATTTGAATATATAAATAAATGAGAACAAATTACATATAATCAATAATTGAGAATGAAATGAGAAAATAATATGGAATAATAAATAATAGAAATCATATGCGATTAAAGAAATAATCTTTGAATGAAAAGAATCCACATATTTTTTCATTGAAAAAATATCACAGTTACTAAATAACTATATTTAAATGAAAGAAGTGATTATTTATTAGATTTAATTTATATGGAATATATAACTATATATTATCATGACCATTCACAATATAGTTTACATAAATTGTTAGAAAAAATATATTATTTTTTTGAATTAACCTCTAAGGGTTTGTCTCTAACTAATTTCATATTATGATACTAATAATGCATTAATGGTAATATATTAAGTGGTCCACAACACATGTCATAAATTAATTTTTCCCAAACCTGTATATATTTTATTAACTGGTCACCTATACATACAGTGCATAACTAAATAATTAATAATAAATTTATATAATCAATTTAATTAATGATTAATGTGACTTAACAAATATCTGTATTGAATAATGAATATAGATTTATGAATATTTTCCGATATAATAAAATAATTTTCCTTGCAAACACCATTTGTAAAAATCATAAATTTTCTGGGGAATAAAAATCTACATAATAAATGTTATTGATATTTAGGGGAAATTTAATGTTCAATGATCATATAAAATTTAATATGTAAATGGGAATAGAATGAATCAAGGTACTGTATGTTAACAAAATCAAAAATCAAATAAATAAAAAAACATCAAAAGAAAGAATAAGGATTGTATTAAAGAAAAATATATAATGTGGTGTATAAATAAAGGGTTTTTGTTGTTGATGAATGAACATACTATAAAAATAACATATTTAACTTATTGAGGTAAAAAACCTTTTTATTATTTTTTTCGAAAATCCATTTCATTGGGAATAAAATTTAAAAATAATTTTCAATAAATATTAACTATTTATATATTAAATGGAATTTTATTCATACCTTTTATATTATTTATGGAATTACACATCATTATTTCATTAAATATCCATTTTTTATGATAACATGGTCAACAAGTTATATTATTGGAAAGACATAATAAGAATCATTCTATATAATTTTTAAAATTAAAGTGTAAAAAAGTTTATAATAAATAATTTTAGAAAGGATCAAAATTATATTGAAAATATTTTTAGAAAATAATTTTTATGAAGAAAATAGGTTCCCTGGCTAAAGATCTAAATAATGATGAGTTTTTATAAAAACATTTTATAATGGATTTTGTTAACCGAAGAGTGAAAGAATGTTAATATTACCTGAAAAATTTCAATAATAACTAGAGTATAATAAAATTTATTTATTTATATAATATTAATTGATTAATTACCTCTATTGATAATTCATTGTTAAAAAATCTGAAACCAAGTTATATTTTCAAGTAAACCTCTTGAAAGGACTGTAAGGTTGATGTGAGATTAAATAAATGAATATATAATTTGTTTCAAATTTAAATCCATATAAAAATTGAACATACTAAAAAATATAGCATGTGTAAAAATATAACAATAATGACAACTAGGAAATAATATTACCTAATGAAAAGAAACGAGGTTAGGAAATTATTTACCATATGGTATCTATTAACTCAAATACCCATAAAAATAAATATTTTAATATGAAACTCAAAATAAGATGATCATAAAACAAATAATAGTATAATATATCTATATTAATATTAGATATATCCCAATAAATATGTAAGTGATAAATATGATTTTTATCCCTTATATAAAAAAAGGGAGATGAGAAACCATTACCATGAATTTCGTTGCGGGTGAACATCATTTAATATAATGTATAGTTTTTTAATAAATGTAATAAACTTATACCAAAAACATAATTATGATCTTAAAATCATATATCTTCTGATTACAATAAAATTTTACCAGTTTGATAACAATCATTCATTATTATCATTATTACTTGTGATATTTATTTAGTTTTTCTAGTATGTATTGACATTTTAATTGTGGTTACTATTACTTAGATCACGATTTCATATTCTATAGAATATAAAAAAAGATTTAATTATAATATTTATTCATTATATATGTATATATAATAATTTTTTATTGTAAATTAATTACATCGTTCATGGATAATGTAGGCCATATGTACACATGGAGGATGCTTTCATTATTTTGCATTATGAATAAGAATGAAAAGTTAATGATAAGTATTTATATAATAATTAAAATATAATATATCTATAATAGATTCAATATTTTTTAATTTAAGTAGTACATTTAATGTTCCATTTATTGTGTGAATGAATCACATCGGATTGGGGAGACAATAGTCTACATGTCTACAAAAGGATGTAATCGTATTTACATAAAATGGAATAAATAGAGATATGTGTTATATAAAAAATAAAGAAGAATAACTAAATAACATATATCATATATATCATATATATCATATATAAATATAATTTCCATCAATATTCCCATCATGATAGGTGGTAAAATGATAACGAATAATTGTCGTTATGCGAGGCCATGTGCTACCATACACACAAATAGTATGTTTGTTACCCAATAGACAGATGCGTAAATATATGTTGGTTGAACCCTTTATATAAAATAATATTAAAATATTAATTATACAAATCTTAATATTAATAATGAAATATTAATATTTTAGGTCTGTATAATGAAAATAAAACAGTATACCATGCGGAATGAGGATACCTCTTATTCGAGTAACTGCCTTTCGTTTTCACCTAAAAAAATCATGTATAGCATTCATCCCAATGTGATGCTTCTAGTTTTAATTTAGAGAGGTTTGAATATAATTTTATAATATGTTGGGTCATAAAAGGTCATTATAGTTGTGATTAAGTGGTAGGGTTGAGTGCCCTATGATAGTTGAGGATGAATGGTATTTTTGAATATTTAAAAAGTTATTCACTGTTGAGGGGTCTCAATTAAATTATGTGCATCTCATAACATATTATATTATTTAAAATGGGGTTAATGTTAAAAATATATCCATAAAATTTGTTTTGGACACGTTTCTAGGTCAAATTGGGCCTCATGGATAAGGCTTACTCCATTATTAAGTTAATTGTTCTTTTAATCGCATTATTTAATTTTAATCTATTACACTAATTTTTTTAACATAAATTATATATTTTAAACTTCTAAAAAAATTTAAAATTTTCTAGTTCCATATATTAATTATATTTTCCGAATTTTAATCAATTAAATGGTAGAAAATAATTTAAATTTATTCCCACAGATGGATGACAAAGCATGGTTTCAATGTAAAAATGTTAATAATATTGAGATGTCGTTATAACAACTATTTATGAGAAATTTTTTCAAATGACATATTTTTTTCATTTGTTATATATAATATATTTTTACATTTCAACCAATTTAAAATAAAATTTATCCTTCTAAATAAAATATATTAATAATCTATTTTAAATTAAAATTTTAACCTTTTCATTAGTCTTCAAAAAATTCAACATCTTATAAAAATAAAATACAATTAATCTAAGAAATTTTTTATGTTATTATTTCAAATATTATGTTTATTTTGAATTAAATTATTTATAAATGTTATGAAATTTAGATTTAAAATAGTATCTCCACTAAATGGTTGTAAAGATACCTTTAGAAAATATAGTTTTTTATGTGTAATATTGAGTTCGCTAATATCTTATGATTATAAAAAATATTGGATTAAGTTAAAAAATGTTTGGATATTATATATATTTATATCTATATATTCTCATAAATTAGATAATATTATTCATAGCCTCTAAATTGAAGTTCTATGTCATATCTTATTTAATAAATTAATATAATTTTAATAACATATTGGTTGGTAACACTCATTCTTACATGTAAACTGAGTCATCAAAAAAATGTTGTTATGTGAGACACATTCTATCCTAGTATCACAAAAAATAAAATATATATCATATAATTGTATTTCCTAAAAAAAAACTTTTTTATTTTTTATGTTATTATATTCCCTAACGTTCTTGGTGTTTCATTTCATACACATTATTGAATACAATATACATTCTTCTGAAATTATTTGCATTAAAAATTGTTTTTTATAAATTGTATAAAATGAATTTCAGACTATTATAATGATTTAATTCTGATGAAATAATTCCTAGTTCGTACATGCATTATATATCACCTCAATACATTGATATATCTGAGGAGAAAACATAAGTTTGGATTTTTGGTGTATCCCCACAGAATTTAGAATTTATTATGAGTATGGTCTCAATGATTAGTAAAGTGTATTGGCATAATACCATGATAAAATGATTTTTATGCATTAAATTAGGTATTCCATTAGTATAATATTATCTTTATTGATATATATTATTTTATTTATTTTCATGGGTATATAATTCTCTTAGTTTCATGTTTACTATAAATTAATTTTGATTACATATTCCTGCAATAAAAGTTTGGTATGTCTTTTAGATGGTATTTTAATTAATATACTTTATGTGCTGAGCATTTGATCTTAATGATTATTATGTTTCAATTTCTTGATTCTATAATTAATATTAATACATTTATCATTTTTTGAAGATAAAAACTGTAAAATAAATTTGATAAAGAATTCATATAAATTAGTTTGTTTCATTTTATGATGGAAAATTAGTCAATTTATGGAAAAAACAAAGGATTTATCATCTTAGGTGATGATATAATTATAAAATAATCTTAACCTAAAAATATACTTTATTTTTTTATATTAAATGAAAAAGTGTATTTTGGTAAATATTTTTATTATATCATTGATTTAATATTTGTAATAAAAGAGTTCTTTTGATGTAGTTGTCAATGATAACTAGGCACAGGATTTCAGAGTTGGAAGCTAAGGAAATGATTATATATAATTAGTCATTATATTTTTTATATTGGATTATTTATTTTTTATATGTTCAGTATGATAATATGTTTAGTGCAAATATATGACTGTTATGTTTAATAATTTTATTTGATTCCATAGAAAAAAGTCAAAATAATTTTTGTTTTATGATATGAAATCATCAGTGAAAACACTAGGAATAAATCATGTACTAAGGATATCATGATGATTTGGTAAAATATAGAATTTATGTGTTTGAAAGAAATGCATATATGCTGAGATAAAATAACATGGATGTACATGTGCAATAAAATAACCTTGTAATATTTATGCCAAATTTTGTTTATGAGCATTGATAATATAATTATTCTAATACATGATGCAGAGGACTAAGCCGGTGCACCTAGTGAGAGACTCCCATGGGAGTTTCCTTAGATAATAAAATTCGCATTCTTATCTACTATACTATATTTAATATGGTTATGTTAGAAAAACTAACATGAAAATTTCCATTGATAAATCTGGATTGATCATGGAGAGTCATAGGATTATCAGAATATATTAAATTTTATATATAATGCTAATATATTAAATGAAATATTTAGGTTGATGTTTCCATATTCATATATTGAAAATTATTATATTGATTATTGATTTATTATTTATAAAAATGGGATCATCATAATGAAACTGAGATGTTTTTATTGAATGAATAAACTATTTATTATACAAAAAAATTGAAATATAGTTAAATTATTGAAAACCATATTATCTTCCAATTATGGTGGAGTTTGTTTTCTTTATGTTCTGTATCTATGATAGTGAGATTAAAATTTTTATAATCATGTTACTCTTATATGATCTCTTTAGTGAGTGATCCTTATCTATTTTATTATACTATATTCTTAAAGTTATGTAAATTAACAAAGGTATATATGGATTATTCATCTATATTTTTTATTAATGATATAAAAACATATCAAATATTTTATTAATAAAATAAAAAATTTATTTTATAATAATTTCATATTTTTAGATAACTATTTATGAACTCATTATTGGTGTATATATAACTCTCAAGGATAGTATAACCAATATATAGAGACAATAATGGGTAGATGATTTGAAAGATGTATGTCAGATATAAATTGGTTGGATTGTGATTGATAAATGAAACATGATAATTATCTAAATTTATTATCAGTATTAGGATTACAATATATAATTTCTAGTTGTTAATCACATTTTATTGGTAAATATATAGTTATATATTTAAGGAATATATAATTTTGTTGTTGTTTAATGATATCGAAATTAAAGTAGGTTTTGGGAAAATGAATTTATATAATATTTTTCTCTTACAAATGGTTTTAATGACACTCAAATATGATATATTCCTATAGTTTATTTTTAAATACATCCTTATGATACTATTGATTATTTAAAAATTTCATTAACCATATAATATCGTCATAGATATTTTTTTATTATAATATTTAGATGAAAAATTGTATACATCTGGGGAAAAAAATTAAAGACCTTAATATATGATAAAACATTTATAATTCACTATATTCGATACATTTCACCCGACATGAAATAAAATATAAAATAACTTGATAAATTTTAGAAATATAAAAATATTAATGTTTGACCATTACAATGTATCAATTTATTAGTATGGAATAGTAGGATTGACCACTGTATGAATTATATGTATATAAAAATTAATTGATACTGTTATAAAAAACGCAATTAGTTCACAAATAATAACTAATAAGATCATTAATTGGATATGAATGTCTTTTTATAAAAAAAAGATATTGTTGAAATAAATTTATATATGATGAAATTTATAACTATGGATAAATTATTTTTTATATTAATTCCTTTTAAACACCAATTTAGTTGGTAAATGTTATAATTAAAGGAGAAAGTTATTATTTCAAAATTTTGTTTGAAAATAATAATGGGTTTTCATTGTTTATCCTCATTTTATTCAAAAACCTAATATAAAAATTTTAAAATATTATATTAGAGAAGAAATTATTTTTTCAATTCCTTATAATGAAATTGTATTAATTTTAGTTTTGATGAATCTTATAAAAAATACATTTATTAGTTTAAAAACACAACATTCACATAACATTAATTTGTTTGAAATAATTTTAATATAATAAGGAATATAATGATTTAAAACAAATTTAGGTTATCAAATAATAATATATGGAATCAAAATTATAATTTTATTTTTTTCTATCAAATTATAAAAAATATGAGAAATATTTTTCATACTAATGAATATGTTACATTAATAGATATTTTTTTGGGTATTTTTTTAAAAATTATTATCAAGGGAGAAATATATTTGAACCAAAATTAGAGCATCGTTCAATATATTATTTCATAATAAATTTATTTTTTTTCTTAAAATCAGTACCAATGATATATTCATAGTATATATAATTTTAATTCATAAATTTTTATTTTTTAATTATAATATTTTTGTGTGTTTATTTATAAAAATATACAATTTCAAATCATGAGAAGTTTAATTTCATAAAATTACCTTCGTATTTTTGATTTTATGTATTAAATTATGAGTAATGGTAAATCATAATCCTTTTCATTAAAATAAATTTCTTATGCTATAAATTAGTTATAAATTTAAATGTATATTATTCGAAAATATAAAATATAAACTTCAAATTCAATAAAACGGGAAATGTTGTTTCAAAAAGGAGTTTATGAGGTTGTTTTTGATAACATAATAATTTTACATTCCATATTTTTTTCCAAATATTGGCCTTTGACACTAGAATAGTAAACATTTAATATTGATAATATAACGGTTACTCCGAAAATACCACATTAATTATCTTATAAATGGGTACCATCTTCACCAATTTATTATAATCCACAAAATATACATTATCCACGAATTTCATCCATTTTTTCCTCTTATAACCATATCTCACATTCATATACATTATCTGTTAACAGATAAAATATTATTTTTTTCATTGAGAAGACTACCAAGTCCAGGACAGAAAATGATTACTTTTCCAAAACTATCATAAAAGGATATATCAATGGACGATATAATAGTATAAACGTGATGTTTATGATATAATTATTTTTTTATAATTATATTTTATTAAATATATTAGTGATCTGATCCTGAAATTATTATCATTAAATCAGTGGTTTATAATGAGAAAACTAATAGGAAATTGAACACCATTTTTATATGTAATAACATTACATATATGTTATTAAACTAACGAATTTTACAAATTATTTTATATGACACTAATAATAAATAAATAAGATAATTATTCATTTTTAATTATGATATTAAAAATATCCAATATCATAATCATGTATTATACATAGTTGGACCATGTCTAGGTCAATCTAACCACCTACAGTAACAATATTGTACGTTAATGTCATAGATGACAATGATAACATATATTAAGGTGTAATATATTATTAATGTTTAAAAAATATTTTTATTTTGTTCGAGTAATTATATATCAACATTTAAATTAATTATTATAAAGGAAAAATTTGTTTTTTAGTAATCATCGAAATATGACCACTATTGATTTCATCTTCATGGTTAAAAACAAAAAAAATATAATTTAATTAAAAATTATAAAGTATATTTAAAAATATATTTTTTATAGTTAATTATCTAATAGATGCCTTCTTTATTAAAATAAATACTACCAATTCCTCAATTTAGAAACTTCTTTAATACGGTAAAAAATTACTGACAGCAGTTATTGAAAAAAGGTATAATATATCTTAATATCTCTCTATATATATTGATTATATAAATGAAGAGTTTGAATGTATATATATTTTAATAAGTTTCGCAGTTATAAAAATAAATAATTTTATTTAATTATTACATATATTTTATTCTAGTGAAGTACGTGTCTAAAATATTTAAATACATTCTTCCCAATTTCCCATCATTGAGACATTTAATGTATTTAATTAGTTAATATAATTTATATTGTTTTGATATTTCATATTTTAGATTCCATATAATGAATAATAATTTAATACATTTATTTGATATTCAATTATATTCCCTCCCTTTCAATAGGTTTTGATTTGACTTTTCTAAAGTGCTAAGGGTTTGGTTCGCCTCAACCCTCAATCCATGGGACATAATTCATTTTGTGGAACATGTTTTTATAGTTCATTCATATCCCATGAATATATATTTTTCCTAAAAAAATTTTAATTTAATTTAATATCCAAATCAATTCTTCTTAATCATGCTTCCATTAATTCAGTTTATTCCCTTGTAGTATGTATTTTTGAAACTCAATTATCATTCATTTATTTATGATAGTTATTTATAATTATTCTTTTTTTTGTTAAACTATTCCATTTTCACGATTATGTGAAATTCTTTCATTGTGTTATATGGATATATTTTCCTACCAAATAAACAACTTTTCAGTTATTTATCATATCTTGAAACATATTCTATTGAAACTACTGGAATTCATTCTATTGAGGGCATATGATCATGTTATTCTAGTAATTTTTCTGACATGTATCCAATGATCAATACACTGTGGACATTAAAATATATATAAATAATATTAGATGATTTTTAACAAGTAATTATTATTTTCTATTTACCTTGAGAATAAGTATTGATAAAATATATATTTTTATTCCAATGCAAACAATTATTAGAAAACATATAATGTACTGATTAACTATAAATATTTTTTCTATAAATGTGTTATGATTATTATATCCATTTTTATGAGGGAGTAAATTATTTCTAGTATTTATAAAATCATTATCAAATTAATGTTGACAATGTATTTTATTTTTTTATTTTTCATTACACATATAAAACATATTATTAATTAGATTTTCTTTATATAATTTAATGAAATGCCATATTGACCAATATAGTGAATAAAAAAGATAAAAAAAATTATGGGAAGGGAAAAAAATACATTTCTCTATGTTTCATAGATAGGGGTCATTAAATAAAATTTATTTTTGTATTTTTGGTATGTATGCACAATTTAGAGAGATTTCATTATGTCCCCTAGAATAAAAGTTATGTTTTAGTGCCTATGTCATTGATAAATTTCCATTGACATACAAATATATTCATTAAATCAGTTTGAGAAATGTATTATTTATTTACATTCATTAATTTGTATTTATAAATATATAATTATAATAGAATACTATTTAATATGAATTCATTTTGATTAACAGTTCCTTTTATAAATTGTTTTCCGTGTTTAAGGCATGATTTATTTAGTTATATATTTCCCCTAATATGATATTGATCACACATCTCTAATGCTTCTATTTCCATAGGTTGTTGAGAAAAATTCTATATTTTAATGATTATAAGGATAAAACATGTGAATAAATTTGATTGATATTTAAATGACTTTAAATTAATTATGATATTATATATAAAATAAAAAATTTCCATTAGATATAAGGAAAATACGATTAATTATTTTTTTATTTTATAATTCTATAAATTTATAAACCAAAAAATTTCATTATAATGTTTGAGATTTATAAATAATATTCGATTTTGTAATTGTTAATAGATATATCTAGGGTTTTACATCATATATTACTGAATGTATGAGTTGTAGGTGTCTTTGAGCATCAGATATAGGAGAATACAATATATAATCATACACAGGTGAGGTAAAATCATTGAAAATGGGAATATAATTTATGATAAATAAACATATATGAATAAAGGACAACATGATTGGAGGTGTGGTGGGATTGAGTGTGTCTTGGTGTTAATGAATTAATCCTATTCTAAAAATAATGGTATGTGTCAAAACTAATAGAAAACAATGTATTTTCATGATATCAAATGAAAAATGTCCATGAATTATTTTTTAAATGATGGAATATTTTTCATATTAATTTTTGATTTAGTTTCCTTTGGATGATAAAAAATATAAATTTAGTGCTTTAGAACTCTAAAACATTCATGTATCAATGTAAACATATTTAAAATTAACATAAAATGACATGAAACCATATAATAATGGTTTCGAATGATTTATGTTGGAGTTGTTATAAGTTATACATGTCTATAGTTTTTTATGCCTTCAATGAATTAAAAATAACCATTAAATTAAATTAATTTATCAAAAAATGTGTCGATGAACCAGACCCAAATATTTATATTAGATTTAGATGAAATCAGAGGACAAATAATGATATATGAATTTTTTAAATGAATTAATATATTCTACATATGTCATATTTATAATTTTCAATGGTTGATTAGATTTATTAGATAATTTCAAACTCTATAAAATGTGTGTAATAGTGAATAGCTATAAACATACCATGAATTTATATATAAAAATCGGGAACTGCTAATTTAATGTAATTTGACACATTTTAATTGAATAATCATTAATCAAACATAAAATGTGCTCTAAATGGTAATTGATGTTGTATAAATAATATATATGACATAAAAAATTATATTTAGTAATGAATTTATAAGGGAAATTCAAATTTCTAAGAAATCATATGAAAATGAAAAATGAATTAATTTTTGATATAAATAACTAGTACAAAAAACCAATGTTTTTTTCTTATTGGATAAAAAAAATTACACAATAGTGATTTTAAGAGTGTAAAACATGAATTTACCAATCAAAAACTAACATAGAACCACTGATTGACATGAAATAATTGTAAATTGGCCATTGAATTATTTTTAAACTTTATATTATATAACATTTCAATCCAACATTTACTGTTCTTATAATGAGATAAAATAGGACTTTTAAGAGATTAAACACATTTAAAACATTTCTCAGTGGATCAAAATTAAGAAAATTATTAAAAAATTTCTTGTAATCAGTAAAACATGACTATTATTAATTAAAATGTAGAAACTAATACAACATCAATGAATTTCAATGTTTATTCGGATGCTAATAAAAATTAGTTTTTTAAAACATTAAAAAAGCGTATACATGTTAATAACCAGTAGAAGAATACATATTTATGTGAAATCAAATGAAATAATTAATTGAATTATTTTTTACAAGTTATAATAGAATATAAATAATTCTAATCTTTATTATTTTCATAATTACTTATTTTTATAATTAATCCATTTTCATTAGAAACATGACTCATGGGATAAAAATAATTAAATGAACTCGAATATTTGTGATACCATTGTGAAAAATGTTTTCTATTTATCTTTTAAAAATAAAAAATATATTTATTTTCAATCAGAGTTTTGGAATTCTTAGGATCACTAAAAAGTAAACTTTTATTGTTTTAAAACAATGAAAATTGTGTGTAATGACAAAACATATAAAATGACACCATACAAGTGTAAAATATTAGGAAATTGTTTTCTCAATAATTTTTTATTTGAATATTTAAATTTATAATCAGTTAGATGTTTGGTGATGTCAGAAATGTTAAAAAAGTAGTTTCTAGAAATAATAGTCTTAAAAAACACTTTTATATGGGAAAATAATAAATAGACCTCAAATTATCTATAAATCATTATTTATTTACAATAAATAATTTTTTTTATGAATTAAAAAAATTTCTAACAAAGTAATTGTTTTATAGAAAATTAAGTGAGACATGATTATTTTTTGTATATTATGAAAAAAGTTTTAAGTAATAAATTCATAGATAATTATAATTAAATGATGTGAAAATCGGTTGATATTTTTAATTATTTGTGACATTTTTGGGGAAAAATGAAAATTTAACATGTGATCCTACTATAATAAATAAAATCATAATATTAAATTGATAAAAATATTTACAAATTTGAGTTTGGGTGTGAAAATATTGAAAAAATTCATATATTGAAATTAAATTAGAGTCTATTTACAAAGGATTTATATTTAAAATATATAATTGATTCCATATCATTTAAATTTTTATTTTCAACGAATAGAAAAAATTTAAACATTAACTATTTTAAAACACCAAAATAAATCTATAATGGTTAATGCTTTTCAATATAAGATGGATTCATGAGAAATAATATGAAAATTCGTCATTCAATAATACATTATTTTTTTGTGAAGATAGAACATCAATTATCAAAATTGTGTGCTTAAAATGTGAGTAAAATTGTTTTAAGATATTACTGTCATTAAAAATATATGTTTGGATATCAAAACAAAAAAAAATTACCAAAAAATAAAATGACATAACTGTAACATTATGGTAGATTAATATTTTATATTTCATTGTAAAAACCTTATCAAACTAAGTTGTTGTTTTCATGATATAACAAAAAATTCATCAAAAATAAATTTTTTATCTCTAAAAATTTAGAACATTAAAGTAATTGTCAAAACATAAACAATTATAGTTTATTTAATTAAATTTAGTGGATAATATTCATTGAATTTTTTATTACATGTGTGATTGATGGAAATTATAATATACAATGTTGTCTAGTCAAAATTGGGGAAAATCGTTTTTTATTATATTAATATCTCTATGATCTAGAATTAGGGTGTCAATATGGGGAAAACATTAATTAATTATTAATATACCATTGGAAAATAAGAGATTTTTTATTTTTAAAATATTTTATTTTACACTGGTGAAATTTTTTTACAGTTTTTTTATGATCATATAAATTTTTTTAGATCTTTGAACCCTAATTCATGCATATATAGGTAAAAACATATTAAATGAATATATAATAATTTGAAATCATATAAAAATATTTTTTTATTTTATTATAATATTTCTATTCATAAAGATTATAAATATTAACTAGAGTGTGGTTAGAATGAGTAAAATAGTTATTGGAAGGGAAAAAATTTTGTTAAAGACTCACAGATACAGGTAAAAAAAGATATAATATCCTCATACATTTATGAAATCATTTTATAAAAACTAATGATCTTTTTGTACAATATATAAAATAACACCATGATGAAAATCACACAACACATGTTCTTTATAAATTTTTTATATTCATGACATGTAATACGAATTGTGTATGATTTAACATAATATATTATGAAGAATAGGTGGCCTAATGACAAAGTGTTTTCCATGAAAATGATTGAGGAATTAAATGGGTTAAACCTAGTATTCCAAGTGGTGGCCCAAAAACATTTTTAGGGAATCATTGATACCTACACTGATTTTATTTAATTCGAAAACATTTATTTAAAATTTCAACCCTACTGATGCTAAAAATTTATTGACTTGTCCTTAATATAATTTACTATTTTAATTTTAGAGGAATAAATTTTTAAGGAGTTGGGATACTATTAATATTTTACAAAAATATTGAGAAATATTTCACCAAAATGCACAGTAATTTTCTATACCTATAAGAAGTATTATTTAGGATTTTTCTATATAAATTCTTTGATATTAAACTGTTGTAATGATCTACCAAGTGTAGTGAGAGGAATTACATGACCATTTTGGATATATATAACCACACCATGTATTCTTGAAACAAATTTAATGAATTTATTATTTCTATAGATTGAACATCATTCAATATTTTTATTCCAATAGAACACCCAACAACCATTCTTGGGGAAATGTTTATGACTACAATGATTATAATCAAGTCTTACACATGCATTAAATTTTGAATCCTATGTGGTTCTATGAATTTGAGGCATATTCACCCATGGAATATCCATCTTCAGTGTTAGATTATTTAACTTCCAATGTTGTTGTCTAGTGGTCATTACATTCCAAAAGTGTGGGGTTTATGTATTTTAATGACATGTCTATGTGAAAAATTTCTCAAATTAATTTTTTATTCTTTCAACTATGGAAGATTGTCATTAATTTTTTTTATGATTTATCCATTTAGTCGGTTACCCATGAAATTCCAGGTCGAGGCCCAAGAACCATGTTTGGGTGTATCATCCATGAAAAAAATGTTTTAAATAATGGATAAATATGGAATTATATTCACGAACTTATCATTAGTTTGCCCATCATTTCTAGAATATTTTGGTAGAGTTCATAGTGTAAATTTCTCTTTGGGTTCCTCCTTGACCATCAATCTGCATTATTACTCAACTTAACCATTCATTTTCCATCTATGATGAATTATTACATATAATTTTTTCAATGGCACGTGAATTTAGAATAATTTTTGTATAAATATTTTTATTTTTTCTTAGATCACATATAATTTTGGTTTAAAGCTCACATGAATGAAATCTTGTTCTTTATTCCAAATATCTTCTTCCATTTTCATATCCCTTTGAATTAATATGACATCTATTTGAGACCATTTTTATTTTCACATATTTAAAATGTTTCATCAGAATTTGGTTTTATACTACTATATTTTTATATACGAAAACCACATATTTCTTCCCCATCTTGAAACATCGAAATTAATTAAATAATTAATGACATATAGTTGATTAATGTATTTTGAAAAAATTGAAAATTGTAAATAAAATATAACTATTAGTTAAATTTCATTTTAATATTCAAATTATTTATAACACTATATTTACATATATAATATGATTTTATTTATTTTATGTTAGTTAAAAAGAGATATAAATATAAAAATTTAAAAATAAGATAAAAATTTATTTTTTTAATCCAACGTCCCATTGTCATTTTACATCAAATTCATTCTCAACCTTCCAATATTTTTCAGATTGAATTCCATTTGAGTTTTAATTTTTATTCCTAGTATGGGTCTTCCACCTTCGATACCCATCCATCTTCTATTTGAATTTATCAACATCAGTCCTGGATCCTAGATTCAGTCCCAATATCCATCTCTATGGGCTGAAAACCAGATGTAAGTCCTGCTATATTCATTGTCTACACAACATTTGTGATGTGATAATCTGGTCCTTGTTGCATCATGTTTCTCACACTGAGCATGACTCATATGGTAATGGAGTAATGACCTGCCATGACATCCACATTGGGCTACCTCAACATGTACGTCCCAATCCATTTCCATACCAAACTATGTGGACATTATGAATTTCCCTTTCCAAGCAAGGTATGTAGGATGCCTCCCAGAGGTTCAAGAAAAATACCCATCGGTTCTTACAACATCACGTTAGTTTAACCTCATCCGGAATGATGTTAAACTATATGCCCCCTTCCGTCCTGTACAATGTTACACTATACACATACAAACTATGTGGGTTTTGATCCATGTCTTCTAGAAAATGTATGAATGAAACCACCCTGAGGTTCAACCCCAGACACTGGTAAAAAATTACAAACTACATCAGTTTTGACCCCTATATTCTAGACATGGCACATAAGAAGCCTCCCTAAGGCTCAACCCCAAACACCAGTAAACCCATATGAACTAAGATAGTTTTGATCAATATCTTCGAGATAGGGTATATAGAAAACCTATCTGAGATTCAACCCCAAATAAATGAAAACCTCAATTTCCATTTGGATGGGACCCATATCCTTGGTACTTCTCTCAGTGGCATCAGACCAACTCCTATGATGCTAACGACACATAACCCCATCATGTCATATAATCATTTTACTCAACAGACACTATGATTTTGTGCCCCATGTTGAAATACATGGACATTTATTCTGTAATGCCCCGACCCTAGTTACCCAGAGTCGGTGCATTATTACATAACATTGGCATGATCACAAGAAAGATCAAATCTCGAAAGACCGATTGGTTTAGTAGCCTTGGAAACACTAGATATATTCATAAGTTTTACATTACATCATAAAATGAAAAACTAATACAACAACATAATGTTTCCACAATCCACACTATTAACCCCTCATAAAAATCCCTGCAGGTCATTCATAACTTACTTCTTCACATCCTGGGAAAAATAAAACATAGAAAAGGGGTGAGCTCAAATGCCCAGTAAGGATAACAATATAGCGGAAACTTTCATAAATAAGAATAAACATTTAAGGCAATGCATTACTAAAACAAAAGCCTTTTAAACTTTAACTTCAACATAGTATGGGAAAAGTAAAAATGAAATAATTCCATTTACTTATTCACATGGATATTCTACTAATCGATTAATCACATGAAAAAATCAATAACCACTTTCATAATGTTGGAATGCATAATGCCAGACTATCATAACCACATAGTCAAGGCCTCATGCCAAGACTACAAATAAGATTTTGTCAAGGCCTTGTGCCAAGACACTAGTTTGTCTCATGAGACCTACCGATGCATCGAGGAGCTATAGCGGGCTCCACCCGTCACTTATTAAGTCCAATGCATTCCCATATGAAAAGGTTTAAACATAACATAAACATTAGTATTAAAACTAGCATACGAAATGTCAATAATTTCACCATAAACTATGAATGGTATAAAAAATAGCACATCCATAGTCAAACATATCACAAAACCTTCAATACAATATAGAAGTTTTGTATCATAATAAATCAACTTCAAATAATCTTAAAATCCATCAAAGGATGTTGACATAGATGAAATCAAAATTCTTTTTAAAGAAATATCTCCTTTTATTTTGAAATCATTTAAGATCCATATAAAATAAAACATTTTCTTTGAAAATATTCTTATAAGCTTGTAAGGAAAGCTTTGAAGATTTTATAACGGCGTAAAATAACCGCACCCTCCGTATAAGTTAAAAAAAACATTCTTACCTCAATTCTGTCGAAAAGGTTAAAAAGGACCTTGTTTTGAAAATGACGGAAAGATTCCTTTATAAACCACTTATAAAAGTCAAAAAGGGTATAAATGACTTTAACTCATATTTTAGTAAATAGTAAAAATGTTTTCAAATAAATTTTTAAGAACCATGGATGTGGATGATAAAGAGATCCCAGTAGATTATTACGTATAAACAACCTCGGATAATGAAGAGATTGTGAAATAACCCTTACCTTGTACTTTTCCTTGGTTGGGGTAGGTTAACCTCCTGTATAATGGTGAAATAATTGTTATTAAATTATACAAGAATCATATACATTAATATGATATCATATATGATCTTTTAATATTGATTTGATAATAATATCTTAGTATTATCGCTATTTCAGGTGTGAACTTACTTGTTTGATTTTGTATGTTTTGTTACGTAAGACATGTTTGTAAAGGATAAGTTGTATATTATTCAAATCCAGAATGGTATCAAGTCCTTAAACATCATTTTTAAATCATCAAATGATAATTATACTTGAATGGATACGATGGAGAATGAATCTCATCGCGTTCGTGGAGACGGTAGTCCGTACGTACGCACGAACACTACTTCCATTTAATTTTTATTTTAAAAGAATCGAATACAAATGATACATAGGTATATTAATATTTCAGTATAATATAATATTTTATACATGTTACTTAAGTTCATTAACACCATCCTTTATACGTTCCATGTGTGGTATGAACGAGTCATATCATTTTAAGGGGGTGGTAGTCCGCACTTCCTCAAATGAAATTATCGTATGTATATACAACATGAAATGAATAATGGTATGAAATAAAATGGAATTACAGAATCTTATATATAAAATATATATCATTAATATCATATTTAATTACATTGCCCTCATAATGGCCACCATGAGAGGCGGTAAGATGTATTTGAACAATCATTGTTTCGTGAGGCGTTAGTTTTCCATCCACAGAAACATTATGTTCATCATCCATTAGATGGAGTTGTGTGTATGTGTAGTTTG
The DNA here is from genome assembly GCA_963277665.1 of Viscum album. Taxonomy (NCBI): domain Eukaryota; kingdom Viridiplantae; phylum Streptophyta; class Magnoliopsida; order Santalales; family Viscaceae; genus Viscum; species Viscum album. The sequence continues at coordinate 1,814,279,818 of OY728164.1, read as the reverse complement.
AATCCTTCTTATAACAACATCCTAGTATATTGAGGATACTGGTGTTGTTACAAAAGAAAGGAAATAAAAAGAGTTTCGGGGTTGAAGAAGCAAAATAAATGAAAATAATTTAAGAGAAATCATTACCTTTAATTTAGGTAACTCACTTTGGTTGGAACCAAAGGACTTATTGAAATGCTTTCTGCCTAAGGTGAAGCTTCAAGGAGGATTAGAGGGATGTGGGGAGCTTATTTGGGCAGATTTTGGACGAGCCAAGTGGCTTGAGAGGTGTGAGGAATGAGTAGAAGTGGTCTCCTTTTATAAGGGATAAGAGGGGCTCTTTAGGAAAGAGTGAAAGAATTACTTTATAATATAATTATATTCGGTTTATAATGGCCCAAAAATCATTGAGGTCGAAGATAAGATGACTCATATTCTAAATAACATCAACCAATAATAATTGGACAGGTTTTAGATAATATTTTAATCATTATAATCTTATTTATTTAAATGATTTATTAATGAGGTAAACATTGCATCATTATTGTGTCATTAATAATTTAAATTATTGGATGTCTAAAAATTATAAATAAAATATCATTATGTAGGAAATCTTTTTAGATTTCTAATGAATATTTATAATCGAAAATCCAACATGTATAACCCTATGTAACAATTGTTTTGCTAAAGGATACATGCTTGTGTCATTTTTGTATTCATTTTAACTTAATTAAAATAAAGTGTCATTATCACTTACAAGTGGATCCATGGGGTCCCAAAATTGACACAATGATGCCCATGGTCGACCATGTATCAACAAATAGGGTTAAGACACGTTTTAGGGTAATTTAATATTATTATAATATTATTTTTTTAACCCTTATTTACCGGATTTACCCTTAACCATGGTAAATAAAATATTTACCGCAGTAATTATTCAAAATGTCTAAAAATAAAAGATACCTATTTACACAATTTGAACATCCTGATTCCAAATATGGAATCCATTTTCCTAAATTCAAAACACAGAAGTGGCAGAAATTAATTTAAAATTAATTCCCGCTGTCAAAACAAAAAGCGTGTTTTTAAGAGATAATAACTATCAAAAGATTGACACTTGTTTATGTTCGGTTTAATTGTAAAATTATGTCCAATGACCAACATTATATTAAATGGTAAAAATATATTCTAAATATACTTTAAAACCACTCAAATTCATAATTTATCAATATTAATTATTTTGATTAAAAAAGTTGTTTTTAATTAAAATTTAGTAATTTTCACTATTCATCAAAATATAAAAGTTATCCGAAAAGTACCAAAATTTCACCCTAGGCTAATTTTGATATTCTGAATCCAAAAATGAAGTCTATTTTGAAATATAAAATATACATAATTTCAAAAAGTAGTTATTACTATTCATAACAGCTAGTTTAATTGGTTGTTAGAACTCGGTGTTGCGTACAACACACGCTATCACATTATTCAAAGAGAAGCGTACCGTAGAATCTTGGGATGTTTCATTTTAAATTTTTGATGTCCCCATTTAGTCAAAAAGTTTAAAATATAGTATTTAAAAAGGTTTCACTATTAAAGTTGATAAAAATGCAATACTGAAAATGAATTTTTTCTTGCATTATATCTAAGAAACTAATAATATGGATTCTAAAATTATAAGGATTATATAAACATTAAAATTTATCTAATACTATTCATACCCTCTTTTGAACAGCTTGTTTGGTAAGTCATTGTGTTCTTGAACTTGGTGTTGCATGTAGTGAAAGTTATTGAATTATTTTGAAGAAATAACACACTATGAAATCTTGGGGTGTTACATTCTCCCCTCCTTCAATAAATTGGGTCCTCACAATTTGAAATTGTTCTTCGAAAATAAAAGGTTGAAAATAGAAAATATCTTTGTGGGAAAATCCACATCGGAAATTGGGTTACTAAAATTTAGTCTTAATATGAGGAAAAGAGAAATGAAAGGATCACCACCAAATTATGATCTCTATTAGGAGAACATTGGTGGCAATTATAGACATATAATTGGAGGAAAAACGTAAATATTTATAGGTAGTGATTGAGGTCATCAATCACAAACAAGTATAAAATTGAGGTCCTTAAACTCCTCAATCTATGATGATTTGAAGTACCATCAGTTCAACAAAATATAGGGTATTGGGATAACACATTTTTTACGTTTCAAAATATCTTAGTTGAAATCCCACATCGAAAAATGAATTAATGATGCCTCTATTTAAAATAAAGAGTGGAAAGTATGAAGATTACCGAAAATAACACATACTAGGGTTCCATGTAGGAAAATATGGATATGGAAGAGAAATCTAACCATCAATTATCTGATGGAGAGTGGTAGAGAACATGGCTATGAAAAGGCCAACAATCCCAAAGCCATAAATTAGTGATGATTTAAGGTACCATCTAGGAAAACATTTTTGTTCTAAGTTTCTTTTCTTAATGTTGATGAATTTATTTATGAGATTGGCTAAGATCATAAGGAGATATACTTACTTTATAATTAGAGTTTTATCCATTAATAAGTTTCTACCACAAACTCATCTATCACTCTAAAAGATAATAGAATGTAATAATTTTTTTTATTTATACTATTCGTACAGGGTTCCAAAATAAATGAATTTATAATTCATCTACCAGATCTTTAAAAAAAACAACATTATTTAATCCAGGACATCTTGTGGGCCAGTGGTAGGTGATACACCCTTGTCGCCCTTCGGTTGCAGGTTCAAGTCTCGCAGCCTTGCCGGACGCGACGGGTTGCCGCCCGACCTCCGGCTTTTCCTTTTATGGAAATCCAAAATAATCCAAACTATAACTATCCAAAATACTTCTATCCAAACTCACAGTCCAACATTTATAAGGAAGGTAAACATAATATAGATCATTTTTACCCCGTAATAGCATATGAATACCTTCATCATGTATTACCATATTCCTTATTGATTACATTCATGTTCCTTTATTCCATATAGAATGCTGGATATACTTCATTAATCCAAAAATGTTTTAAACCCCAACAATGATGGAATATAAAAATCATTAATCAACTTCAAGGTAGTCAATAATATCCAATATAATTTATCCAAATCAATCATGTATTATTCTAAAATCACCACCTCGGTATCAGAACCATATTATGGTTTATCTTTCTCTCAACCATATATTTTCCAAACATTTAACCTGCTACTGAGTCACTTTTCTTTGTTCCACACCATCTTAAGTCCATAATGAAATAGTACTGCAGTACAATCCTTATATACTCCATAATTGTTATAACAAGTACATTATTGATACAACACTCAATTGATATAATCAACATAATAACTCTAATCATTCCTCTTCATCTGTGGTAGAATCATAACTTGATTATTATCCAATAGCATCATTTGCGGCATAGTCTGATGACCGGGACATAGGTTCGCGTAGTGTCCAAACTCCTTGAAAATGATGCATTGTACATTTGAAACCATTTTCTTACCCTTGCAGTCATGTACTTAGTGCCCTTTTCCTCCACACCTATAAAAAACTCCCATTCCTTTCAGGCAAGTTCTAGGGTGTTTCTTTCCACAGTTACCACATATGGGAAAATTCTTCTTTTCCCTCTTCCCTTTATCCATCTTTCTCTCTTCTATCATTTTCTTCTCTTGCTTCCCTTCAAAGCCATAATACTCAGTAAACTCTTTACTTATCTTATCAACACATGATATTATTTCTTCATATGATGATAATACATGGGAGACTATTTCTCTTATAAATTCTAGCTTAAGACCATGAAAGATATGATCCTTCCTTCTCTTTGGATCATGTGAATTTCTGGAGTTCTCATTCCTTCTACTGGGCGCCATTTCTAAACAATGGAATACACTAGATCAGTTTATGAATCAAAATACATAATCCCATACTTATAAAACACTTAACATAAATTGAACTATTTATGGATATAATCCATAATCATAAAAATGTTTTTCTTTGAGGAAGTATATACTCATAAACCCTTCATAATGATTTGTAAAGAAAGTGAGAGTTATCCTAAGCATATCCCCCGGGAGTGTCGTAACCAAGAGTGCAACAAGGCCCGTTGTCGTGCACCAGTTCCCGTTCGAGTCTAGCTCAAAGCGGTGTTTTCGGGTTTTACCCCTAGGTACATCTGTGCCAGAGCCGCCTCTACCTGCTCGTATCCAGACAGGGATGTATTGCTCGGAAAACTCACAAAATCTCTACAATACCAAAATTCTAGGAAGTTCTTCTACACTAATCCTCAAAGTTCATCTTAGGTCTACGTGCTCTAATCAGAGTTTATCTAAATCTAGCTTCCATGGTTTGTACTAAACCTCCCTCTGATACCAACTGTAACGCCCCGACCCTAGTTACCCAGAGTCGGTGCATTACTTCGTAACATTGGCATGATCACAAGAAATATCAAATCTCGAAAGACCGATTGGTTTATTAGCCTTGGAAACACTAGATATATTCATAAGTTTTACATTACATCATAAAATGAAAAACTAATACAACAACATAATGTTTCCACAATCCACACTATTAACCCCTCATAAAAATCCATGCAGGTCATTCATAACTTACTTCTTCACATCCTGGGAAAAATAAAACATAGAAACGGGGTGAGCTCAAATGCCCAGTAAGGATAACAATATAGCGGAAACTTTCATAAATAAGAATAAACATTTAAGGCAATGCATTACTAAAACAAAAGCCTTTTAAACTTGAACTTCAACATAGTATGGCAAAAGTAAAAATTAAATAATGCCATTTACTTATTCACATGGATATTCTACTAATCGAATAATCACATGCAAAAATCAATAACCACTTTCATAATGTTGGAATTCATAATGCCAGACTATCATAACCACATAGTCAAGGCCTCGTGCCAAGACTACAAATAAGATTTTGTCAAGGCCTTGTTCCAAGACACTAGTTTGTCTCATGAGACCTACCGATGCATCGAGGAGCTATAGCGGGCTCCACCCGTCACTTATTTAGTCCAATGCATTCCCATATGAAAAGGTTTAAACATAACATAAACATTCGTATTAAAACTAGCATACGAAATGTCAATAATTTCACCATAAACTATGAATGGTATAAAAAATAGCACATCCATAGTCAAACATATCACAAAACCTTCAATACAATATAGAAGTTTTGTATCATAATAAATCAACTTCAAATAATCTTAAAATCCATCAAAGGATGTTGACATAGATGAAATCAAAATTCTTTTTAAAGAAATATCTCCTTTTATTTTGAAATCATTTAAGATCCATATAAAATAAAACATTTTCTTTGAAAATATTCTTATAAGCTTGTAAGGAAAGCTTTGAAGATTTTATAACGGCGTAAAATAACCGCACCCGCCGTATAAGTTAAAAAAAACATTCTTACCTCAATTCTGTCGAAAAGGTTAAAAAGGACCTTGTTTTGAAAATGACGGAAAGATTCCTTTATAAACCACTTATAAAAGTCAAAAAGGGTATAAATGACTTTAACTCATATTTTAGTAAATAGTAAAAATGTTTTGAAATACATTTTTAAGAACCATGGATGTGGATGATAAAGAGATCCCAGTAGATTATTACGTATAAACAACCTCGGATAATGAAGAGATTGTGAAATAACCCTTACCTTGTACTTTTCCTTGGTTGGGGTAGGTTAACCTCCTGTATAATGTTGAAATAATTGTTATTAAATTATAAAAAAAATCATATACATTAATATGATATCATATACGATCTTTTAATATTGATTTGATAATAATATCTTAGTATTATCGCTGTTTCGGGTGTGAACTTACTTGTTTTCTTTTGTATGTTTTGTTACGTAAGACATGTTTGTAAAGGATAAGTTGTATATTATTCAAATCCAGAATGGTATCAAGTCCTTAAACATCATTTTTAAATCATCAAATGATAATTATACTTGAATGGATACGATGGAGAATGAATCTCATCGCGTTCGTGGAGACGGTAGTCCGTACGTACGCACGAACGCTACTTCCATTTAATTTTTATTTTAAAAGAATCGAATACAAATGATACATAGGTATATTACTATTCAAGTATAATATAATATTTTATACATGTTACTTAAGTTCATTAACACCATCCTTTATACGTTCCATGTGTGGTATGAACGAGTCATATCATTTTAAGGGGGCGGTAGTCCGCACTTTCTCAAATGAAATTATCGTATGTATATACAACATAAAACGAATAATGGTATGAAATAAAATGGAATTACAGAAGCTTATATATAAAATATATATCATTAATATCATATTTAATTACAGTGCCATCATAATGGCCACCATGAGAGGCGGTAAGATGTATTTGAACAATCATCGTTTCGTGAGGCGTTAGTTTGCCATCCACAGAAACATTATGTTCATCATCCATTAGATGGAGTTGTGTGTATGTGTAGTTTGAATCCTTCTTATAACAACATCCTAGTATATTGAGGATACTGGTGTTGTTACAAAAGAAAGGAAATAAAAAGAGTTTGGGGGTTGAAGAAGCAAAATAAATGAAAATAATTTAAGAGAAATCGTTACCTTTAATTTAGGTAACTCACTTTGGTTGGAACCAAATGACTTCTTGAAATGCTTTCTGCCTAAGGGGAAGCTTCAAGGAGGAGGAGAGGGATGTGGGGAGCTTATTTGGGCAGAGTTTGGACGAGCCAAGTGGCTTGAGAGGTGTGAGGAATGAGTAGAAGTGGTCTCCTTTTATAAGGGAGAAGAGGGGCTCTTTAGGAAAGAGTGAAAGTATTAGTTTATAATATAATTATATTCGGATTATAATGGTCCAAAAATCATTGAAGTCAAAGATAAGATGACTCATATTCCAAATAACATCAACCAATAAGAATTGGACAGGTTTTAGATAATATTTTAATCATTATAATCTTATTTATTTAAATGGTTTATTAATGAGGTAAACATTGCATCATTATTGTGTCATTAATAATTTAAATTATTTGATGTCTAAAAATTATAAATAAAATATCATTATGTAGGAAATATTTTTATCTTTCTAATGAATACTTATAATCGAAAATCCAACATGTATAACCCTATGTAACAATTGTTTTGCTAAAAGATATATGCTTGTGACATTTTTGTATTCATTTTAACTTAATTAAAATAAAGTGTCATTATCACTTACAAGTGGATCCATGGGGTCCCAAAATTGACACAAAGATTCCCATGGTCGACCATGTATTAACAAATAGGGTTAAGACACGTTTTAGGGTAATTTAGTATTATTATAATATTATTTTTTAACCCTTATTTATCGGATTTACCCTTAACCATGGTAAATAAAATATTTACCGCAGTAATTATTCAAAATGTCTAAAAATAAAAGTTACCTATTTACACAATTTGAACATCCTGATTCCAAATATTGAATCCATTTTCCTAAATTCAAAATACAGAAGTGGCAGAAATTAATTTAAAATTAATTCCCGCTGTCAAAACAAAAAGCGTGTTTTTAAGAGATAATAACTATCAAAAGATTGACACTTGTTTATGTTCGGTTTAATTGTAAAATTATGTCCAATGACCAAAATTATATTAAATGGTAAAAATATATTCTAAATATACTTTAAAACCACTAAAATTCATAATTTATCAATATTAATTATTTTGATTAAAAAAGTTGTTTTTAATTAAAATTTAGTAATTTTCACTATTCATCAAAATATAAAAGTTATCCGAAAAGTAGCAAAATTTCACCCTAGGCTAATTTTGATATTCTGAATCCAAAAATGAAGTCTATTTAGAAATATAAAATATACATAATTTCAAAAAGTAGTTATTACTATTCATAACGGCTAGTTTAATTGGTTGTTAGAACTCTGTGTTGCGTACAACACACGCTATCACATTATTCAAAGAGAAGCGTACCGTAGAAGCTTGGGATGTTTCATTTTAAATTTTTGATGTCCCCATTTAGTCAAAAAGTTTAAAATATAGTATTTTATAAGGTTTCACTATTAAAGTTGATAAAAGTGCAATACTGAAAATGAATTTTTTCTTGCATTATATCTAAGAAACTCATAATATGGATTCTAAAATTATAAGGATTATATAAACATTAAAATTTATCTAATACTATTCATAACCTCTTTTGAACGGCTTGTTTGGTAAGTCATGGTGTTCTTGAACTTGGTGTTGCATGTAGTGAAAGTTATTGAATTATTTTGAAGAAATAACACACTATGAAATCTTGGGGTGTTACATATTCCCTACTATGGGGATATATAGGAAGCCTCCTAAAGGTCCAATCCCATCACCCATGTCTGATCCTGGTCCCTCCCTCAAGCCTTTTTTTAGTGAAGGTCATGACCCAACCTGGAGGTTCCACTTCCTCAGGTTCCCTACCATACATCCATTCTCACGGGCCACCCCTTAGGTGTCCCATCTCTCCAAAAACCATTGTGATTTTTATTCCCTTCCACAGGGATACATATGAAGCCTCTATGAGGTTCACACACAACAACACTATCCCCTTAATGTAGGATCCATACCATTGCTCTCAATAACTTTTATCAATCGTCCATCATCCATCGGGATTATTACCTAGGAATCCACATTCTGGTAGCATCAAGCCATCCTCCTGGGCAGATAACCGTGCAAATCCCCACACAATCCATTACCATCAAACCAAGTATTCCCCTCTTACGATGGGCCACTATCCATGAATAATCCCTAGCCAGTCTCTAGGTCGTTTTACTTTGTGGACACCCTAATTCATCAACCCATAAGAATAGTTGGGTTTTCATACCTATCTCTCGATAAATGGTGTATAAGAAACCTCCCTGAGGATCTATCCTAACAAATGGTAAAACATGGTTTCCCCATTGGTTGAGACCAAATCATCCCCAGATCTACCATCATTTGGTGTCTTGATCCACTCATTTAGTAAACACCTAGCGTGCTCCATCTTGGTGATGTAGCCACCCAATACACTCCTATCAGTGTTCCGATCCTTCCTATCCATCTATGCAAGATGTTAAACTCGCAGCATACCACGTGTTAAACGTTGGATACTACGGAAATCCTCAGGGACCTGCCGATGGAATAAAATTCCCTTTACTTGATGTTGGATGCCTTAGGAATCCGTACACCAAAGAATACCTATCATAAAGGGATGAAACAAAGCCACATTAGTGTTTCAGCATCGAGACATGCCAATGATGTCCAACGTGACTACATCTATGATCGAAGGTTGTTTCACTAACATGACCCCATGGAAAGTCCTCATAGAACAATTGTAATTAACCAGCATCCACAAAGATATGGCCTAGAGAATAGTTTCAGGAACAATGTATTAATATTGAATGGGGAACCAATCTAGGAATCTAATTTAGTGGAGGAATCCACAGAAGGTGGAGCCCACATCCCATCATCCCATTTCATTCAAGGATAAAATGAACCTGAAAAAGTGACGGATGCATCCCGCAATTGAATTGCGGGAATGTGTGATAATAGCGCAACACATCCTCAATAGATGGAATTGTGCCCCCCGCAAATGGAGTGAAAATAGAATTCATTTGAAAAGATGGTAGATATTTGGACATAGTGACATGATCAATTTTACAAGAATTTTTAGATAATCATGGGTGTGCAATTCAAGGATGGGCTATTATAAGTTGGGGAGATTATAAGATCCTATCCTTGTTTAGAGAATACATAATCTGGAATATAGATATTATCTTTCATTATATTAAGTAATTTGTATTTGGGTTTTACATTAGGGTGTGTTTGGGTGAAAATTTGAAAAAATGGATGAAAAGGAGGTTTTGCACGATTAGCACACGGTATTCCCAAACCATGCACCGCTTTTTAATTGGTGCATGGTTAGAACATAGTTTTCCCAAAAAAATTTCTCTCTTAGGAGTAACAGTGCACCCCCACAATAATAAACACATTGTTAGGGCTCACAATTGTGTTAAATTTTGTCCCTCTATGATAACAATTGTGCATGAGAATTAAATGTCATCCGATTTTAATTTTTAATATCTTATAATCCCACGAAACTCAACTTTTTCAACCCCATTTCAGCCCATGGAGGTATTTAACCATTGTGGAGATCTATAAACATATTCCAAGCCATACAAAACCTTTGTTTTTTATGAATAAAATCATAAATTGATGTCTCTCCTCATCCAATATGGGAGTTCTTCTCTCAGTCAGTCATCATTCATCCCTTGTTCATTTTGATTTCATTCAGTGATGTAACAGAATTTTATAGAAAGATCTGGATCTCTGTGGTGATATATATATATATATGATTCTATATGAAAATCTAGGATTACAATGTCATGATCTATTTAATCATGATTTACAGTTTAGATTTTTGGATCTCATTTTACATCGTTGTACCACATAATTTTGGAAAATTTTCATTGGGTTAATATCTATCATTGAATTGAGGTAGGCAGTCTGATTTTCAAATACCATAGTCATGATGTTTATATGTATCTAGAAATTTTATAATATATATAATATTATAGAAATATGAATTCCCAAATTAAGTTAATTAAGGTGTCCAATTTATTAATTGATGTATTGTTATAATAGATGATTAATTGTTTAACTAATTACAAGTCAAAGTGTTGTCCAAGAAGAGAATTATTTGGTAAATCAATTATGAGATTTCAGGGATATTGAATTAGAAAATTAATTAGGGGATTAATAAATATATTTTTGGATATTTTATTTAGATAATTAGTTGATGAATTAATTATGATACTCTATTGTTACTGACTATGATAATTAATAGAAAAATTAATTATATGATATTCATATTATGAAATGGGATGATTAATTGGTTAATTTATTTGAAATAATTTTCATTGTTCCTTAGATAATTTATTCTTAAAATCATTTAATGGATTTTATGTTTTCTAATATTTATCAATTTCATGTAAAATTAATTAACGGGGTTGTCGACCTAATCTATTTTTGAATTAATTAGGGGTATTTATGTGATAAATTATTTGTTTAATTTGTAAGGAAATATTTGTAATTAATTATTATTTTTAATTAATGTTATTAATTTTATTATATAATTTTTGAATTAACTAATGGTATTATTGTGTTTATGTAATTTTATAATTAAAATTGTAATCTATGTGGATAATTAATTTTTTAGTTAATTATTTTTTTATGAATGTTAACATAGTAATTCAATATATGCCCTAAATAATGGGAACATGGTCATTCTATTGTGTCTAATGAATGGTAGAAAGTTCATTTATGTTTGAATTAATTAATGGGAATATGGAAATTCTAATATGTGAAATATGAATCATAACATTGGAGTTAATGTATGAATTAATGAATTGGATCATAATAAATCTAAATTTTAAATAATATTATATTCAAATAGATTTTTGTGACATGACATCCTAAAAACATATATCATTCTCCTACCTAATCTATAGTAGGGATTGTGGTATAGGTATCTACCTGGATATGTGGTGATTGTATTGTTGACATAGAATATTTAATGTTGTCATAATGTCTTTGCCTTTTAATTTTACTTATTTATTTATAAAACATCACATTCTATTAATGAATAGTTTTTTAGACATCATTCTTAGTGGCAAACTATGTTGTTGTCACGACTCGAATTCACCAAAAGGAGGGAAGGGTCAGTAGATTGCCAAGCCCTTCATTCTTTAGGTTGAATAAGAGATAATGACCCATGAAACCTGCCTTCAATAGGTACCAGAGTGGATACTAGAACCAAGGGTATAGAATCACACACAGGATGGAAGTCATTAACCTTTTTATTTTAATAGGATCTAGAGATAAGGTAGCAACCCCAAAAACACCCAAGATGAAAGTAAAGGTAACTCCAAAAGTAATCGATTCCCATATGCATGTTCAAAAGTAAGGGATACAATCCACCGAATCTACAAAGCTAAACTACCAAAAAAACAACAAAAGCAACTACCCCAAGGTCCATGCTAGTATGGTCCCACACGATCCCTGAAGTCCTCCTGGAAACCTAAAAGCAATTTTATATTCATATGGTAAGTATACAAGTACACACAGTAGAGGAAACCAAAGACTCTCATTCACATGTGGGGGAGACATTCTAATGACCCGTTGAAAAAGAGATAACCAAACACCCAACATGGAAAATCTATCAACCCAACCCTCACTAAGTCCTGCTCCCCAAATAAGGATAATCAAGAAACATATAGTAAAATAACATCGATATTTGGGTACCCCACACCATATTCCCACTGTTTATTGAAGACATCCTACGCATTGAACCAGTCCCACAATTCTCACCTCAGTCCCACTCACATACCCCGCCCGCACACACCTGGGCCACAACCGCTATCTCGCCCGAAGACACTGGGGAAACAAACGCTATCCCGGCCACAAACACATGATCCACAACAACCACACGTAACTACGACCAGAAACACTTAGGCCCGAACAACCACTACCACGCTCGAAGACACCTTTTCCAGAAAGCTACAATCATGCCCGAAGACAGCTGGGCCTCATCGCAAAGATACTTGGGAAACAACCTGCCTGTAAACACCTGGGCCATCCACCACAACTACCCCACCCCGATGATTCTTGGGCTAATAATGGACCTCAGGACAACACAACCTACCCTAAGAGTCTTGGGTTATCTGGGAAAGGGAGAAGAAAAGGAGCTAATAACCAGCCACTCAAAGGAGTGTTGGGAAAAACACCCTCCCCATGAAATGGGGTGTTCGTCAGTAAGTGCTCAACTTGGGTGTGGAACGAATAAGAAACATAAAAGCTACTGATATACATATAGGTAACAAGCACTCATACCAACATTGGGGTTCCAAAACCTATGCACAAACACCATTGTTACTATTCATTCACAAAAGAAGTAACGAAACACGCGGCCAAGTAACAAATCATTCGAAAAATAATCCGTGTTTAATCTATTCTTGCTTCCATGTTCAAGTAATCTCATTTAAATAATGTTTTGCACTACTGGGAAACTAACATCATAAGCACAAACCAAGGGAAAAGGTTACAGCCAATAGCAATTTAAGAATTCACATATAGTTCTCTTGCAAAATCACAAAAACAAAGGGATAAGTGAAATCCCTAGAAGTACTGAAACCAAGGGAAATCCCCGAGATAAAACCCCATGTTCCCAAAATCCAAGAGCCAACGGTTTTTCAACAACAAGGGATTCCACCCCAATTCGTGATATAAGTAGAGTATCCACACAACCTCAATTCACAACCAGCTAAAGTACAACAACTGGAGATCCCATCGCCACCCGTATCACTATAGAAATTGGCCCGTGAAAGAAACAACCAAACTGCCAACACCAACACAACGCAATCCCATGCATGTATTTTCTGATTTAAGATATTTAACACACTCCATTGTTTCAATTCCACTGTGCTTTAATCAGTGTTATCAATGATAAGGGTTGGTCCTGGTTCTTTCAATTTATTTAACCGAGTATACATAAATAACAAATTCCATGTTACAGTTATTTAAACATCCAAAAGCACTGAGGTTCATTAGTGCTCAGAAAAATTCCACCAAAAACCATGATTTTAAGTGGACATAGGCCTTTACAAATTCAAAACACATAACAACATAAAGAGTACAACAGAAAATTGACCACACCCCCTTCCATTCTTTAACGTCTATTCATTATCGTCATTACGTTCGGTTTCATCTATTTCCAGAAAAGAAAAACCATTCCCACCTCGCATGATACACAGAAAGGAGAGAATAATGAAAAAATCTCTACTTGATTGATCAATGATCGATCTTTTTCTACATGCTCTAGGAATAGGGGATACACGACTTGCAGGGCTCCGGCACAGGTGCACCACTTGCCTCTGGAACAAAGGAATTCAACGCACAAGGAAGATGAGACTAGCCAAGGGTAATGAGAAGAAAAAAATCCAGCGTGATAAATAGATGAGATCCCAATGTTATAGGATATACAATTTGAACGCCTTGGAATTCAGATTGTGGTTCTTCCACGCTGTTGGGTGGTTACACATGACTAGATTAACTGTTATTAAGTAGAGAGATTTCTCTGGAATTTTAGTTAATAATTATGGGATTAAAAATCTCCATGAAACGCTTTAAAAGGTTAAACAGACTAGAAGTGGGGTTACGGAAAAAACTATAGTATGAAAACCCATCAAGGATGGACAACACTGATCGGTCGCACCGATTTGTCAGTCGCGCCGATCGGTCACACCGACAGGTCACGCCAATCGGTCTCGCTGATCGGTCGCGCCGATCCGTCGCACCGACAGGTCGTGCCGATCAGTCGCGCCGATCGTTCGCACCGATTGGTCACGCCGGTCGGTCACACCGATCGTGGCACAACCCCTTAGGATCCTAGAATTTGGTAAAGGGATGGATTATGAGGGTCTGGGACATTACATCAGATATCTATCAAACTATTCTCGCCCTCGAGAATCCAGAACCAGACCCGAAGGAAAGAGGGGGGGGGGTCCGAACAACCACCCTAGAAGATACCTCTCTAGAGTGAACCTCTCTAACACAGGAACACCTTATCTCCTAAACAATCACGGATGTCCTACCACTCCTTTCCCGTGGAACCATGCAAAACAAAATACTAAACCATTCGTCCATGTGGGAGAGGGGTTTCTCTTCCTCTGTGTTAAGATACTATCCGCTTTGGGCGGTACTGACTCACCCGCACAGGTTTAGGCACATCCAATTTAATGTTTTCTAACTAGGAATTAGGTCCTCCCTTCCCCATACTTTAGGAAACTTCACACACATTCACAGAAAAAGGAACGTGCACATCCCATAGTCAACAAGGTAAAGCATTACATAGCAAACAAGTACAGAAAAAACTGGATAAAACTCAAAAAAACTCTTGGTACTTTGCACACATCTGCGCTTCTCTCTCCCAGGTACTCTCTTCAATCCCACCATGCCTCAAAAACACTCGATCCAATGGAATGTTTCATCCATGAAGTGTCTTATCCTCATGAACCTCGATCATAACTGGCAGTTCCATGAAGGTTGCATAGTCTTCGATATCTAGCTCTCCCCAATCTAGGATGTGTGAATAGTCGTGCAGATACCGACAAATATGGGACACATGGAAGAAATCGTGCCCCCTTTGTAGTTGTGGCGGAAATGCCAGCTGATAATCTACCTTTCCAACCCTGTGCAATACCTCAAAGGGGCTGACGAACCTGGGAGAGAGCTTTCTTCCCCTGATGAACCTCTGTTGTCCATGCTGAAGGGGGACCATCAAGAACATGTGGTCCCCAACCTCAAACTCCAAGGGACTTCTCCTATCATCTGCATAGGACTTCTGCCGGTCCTGATTTGCCTTCATCCTTTCTCGTATAAGCTGCACCTTCCCCGTTGTGCTTTATACCACCTCTGGGCCAAGAACACCTGCCTCCCCGACTTCGTTCCAGCACATGGTTGAAAGACATGACCTCCCATACAAAGCATCTAACAGAGACTTTCCGATGGTAGAGTGGTAGCTATGTTGTAGGAAAACTCTACCAGAGGCATGTATAGCACCCATGATCCTTTGAAATCCAGGACGCATGCTCATAGAATATCTTAAAAGGTCTGGATGGTGCGCTCTGTCTTCCAATCAATATAAGGGTGGAAGATAGTGATAAGGTACAGATGGATGACAAAAGCATGCTGCAAACCCCTCTAGACTCGTGAGGTAATACGTGCATCCCTATCTAAAACTATGGAACTCGGAACTCCATGAAACCACACTACCTCGTCCACATACCTCCATGCT
This sequence comes from Viscum album, assembly GCA_963277665.1. NCBI lineage: Eukaryota > Viridiplantae > Streptophyta > Magnoliopsida > Santalales > Viscaceae > Viscum > Viscum album. The sequence continues at coordinate 1,814,263,985 of OY728164.1, read as the reverse complement.
AGAGCGTCCACCGCACTTGACTCCCTGATTGCCAAAATGTGAGCCGACTTCATCAACCAGTCTACTAATACCCAGATGGAATCATAGCATACTTGATACTTGGGTATCCCTGTGATGAAATCCATCGAGATGTTGTCAAACTTCCACTCTCGGACATCAAAAGGTTGCAACAAACCACATGGAACATGGTGTTCAGCCTTCACGTGCTGACACAATAGGTACTTGGCCCCAAATTCTGACATTGACTGCTTTACCCCGGGCCACCATAACTTCTCCTAAATCCCTACTACATCTTGGAAACTCATGGATGAACCTCCAGGTGTGATCTGTGGAACTCGCCAAGGCCCCTCTTGCGCATCGCCTCTGGAACAAACATTCTCCCCCAGAAAATCATCTGGTTCTGAGCATCCTCAGTCCACCCTTCCAGAGCATCACCTTGGATATCCTAGTCACACATCATTTAACTCTCTAGGTATCCCCAATGAGACTCCTCCACCTGACATAACAGATAAGATTGTACTATCATCTGATACAGGAAACCCTTTCCAACATCCATCCTCGCATCCAAGTGTAGGGAAGGCAACTCCTCCATCGCCCTCCAAGCATCTTCCAACTCTCAGACCACATCCCTCTGTGACCTTCATCTAAAGGCATTAGCCTCCATGTATCCTTTCCATGAGGTGTATGAAATAATGAAATCATAATCTTGGAGGAACTCCATCCATCTTCGCTGTCATAGGTTCAGGTCCTGATGGGAGAAGATATACTTCATGCACTTGTGATCAGTGAAGACCACAAAGTGCTTTCTGATGAGGTAATGCTCCCACAAACTTAGTGAAAAAACGACCACTGCGAGCTCTAGATCATGGGTGGCATAATTATGCTCGTGGGGGCGTAACAGCCTAGACCCATGGAAGATCACCCATTGCCACTACATCAACACACATTAGAGGCCCTGCCCTGAAGCATCACATAATACCTCATACACCGCCCCTTCTTCTGGAAACCTCAACACTGGGGAACTAACCAACTTATCCATCATATAGTCGAAGTCTGCCTCACATAGCTCACTCCACATGAAATCCTAGATCTTTTTGGTCAAGGATGTCAAAGGTGATTCACCTCAAGAGAAGTTGGGTACGAACCTCCGATAGTAACCTGCCAGCCCGAGGAAACTAATGACTTCTGCTACGTAGTTGGGTGCTGCCCAACAAAAAATCGCCTCACCTTCAATGGGTCTACCGTTACTCCATGCTCAGACACCATGTTCCCAAATAAGTTCACTTCTCGCATCCAGAACGTGCACTTCTACAAATTCCCATAGAAATGGTGTTGTCAGGGGACCTTCAAAACCGTCCTCAGGAGCTCAGCGTGGTCCTCCTCTGATCTTGAGTAGATCAGGATGTCTTCAATAAACATGAATATGAACCGATCCAGATAATCTTGGAAGATGGAGTTCATAAGCCCCATGAAAACAGCTGGAGAGTTCGTAATGACGAAAGGTATGACTACTAACTCAAAGTGCCAATATATGAACATGAATGTCGCCTTTGGGATATCGCCCTCCTTCACCCTCAAATGGTGATATCCAGACCACAGGTCGATCATTGAGAACCATCCCGCCCCTTTAAAATGGTCAAAGAGATCTTCTATCCTTGGGAGAGGGTAACGATTCTTGATCGTTACATGATTCAGTATTATATAGTATATGAACATCCTAAGACAATTGTTTGCCTTCTTGGCGAACAATAATCGAGCACCCCATGGTGACAGACTTGGTCAAACAAAACCCTTCTTCATCAGATCGTCAATCTGAATCTGCAACTCTCGTTGCTCCAAAGGGGCCATCCGGTAGGGGGCCATCGAAATCTGATGGGCAATAGGCTAAAAGTCTATCCCAAACTCGACATCACATCGACGAGGTAGAGTCGTCACCTCCTCAAGGAAGGCGTCCATAAACTCACTGAAGATCCCTGGTACCTCCACCATCTCTACGTCTGCTAGCTCCCCTGATTGCCTAGCTAACAAGGAAAGCAAGGGTTCCTCTCACCTACTGCCCTTCTGGCCACCCCTCTCACCATTAAAAGTAACATGTCAGCCACCTAATTATGAAAACACGACCCTTCATCGGAAGGAGTCGATGATAGAACATACAGAGAACAGCTAGTCAATGCATAGGATGATATCGTATGGCTGTATCTGCAACAGTAGGAGGTCCTGACTGAATGATGTGGACCTATTGTCAGTCTGCATCCTCGAAAAACATATAACAAGTCGATTTGACCTCTAACTGCTGTGATCAGCACCAGGGGCACTGGAATACCCTCAGCATCTACACCTAAAGCACGCGCCTGGCTAGGTGTAACAATAGAGTGTGAAGATCCTGTATCGAACAAGACGTAACCAATGGTACTGAACAAACTGATCGTACCTCGAACATCCTCCGGTCCTAATGGAACTACTGCCTCCAGGGAGTACAACTATCCATGCCCAGCTCCTCTACCCATTGGTTTTCATCCACCTTCCCAATCAAACCCTCATCGAGGTCCATGAGGAGCGCCCGGAGGTCGGCCTACCCCTACAACGTCTATCCTTGGAGGAGCGGGGGATCGCTGCCCCTACTGCTGCTGCTGAAAGGGCCTAGCTGGAAGCTTCTGTTGAGGTGGGTGCTTGGCCTGTCCGCCACCTTTGTACTGTACACGGTTTGGGCACTGATTTTAGAGATGTTCATGGCTCCCACCGACCTAGCATCTTAGCCTTGGGACCAGAGAGAAAGGGCAAGGGATGGGATATTGGAACTGGAACAGCTGGGGCCTTCTCCCTGCCAGTCGAAACCTAGAGGGCCCTGATGCTGGAGGCCTAGTGCTGACGGCCTTCCCCATAGATGATCCCAGCTAGATCACTTCTCGCGACACACCTCCCAATGTGTTCATCCTCTCCTCCACCTCCGCCTTCTTTTGGACCTCCATGTATGTCGGTATGGTGAAGGGGGTAACCGCGTATTGAAGGGAATGTCGAAGTTCCTCCTCCAAACATCTCACACGAGACTCCTAATCTGGAATGCGATCCAGAGAAAAGAGGAGGAGATCAGTGAATATTATCCCCAACTCTCTTACTAACATACTCACCTACTAGAGGGAGAGTAACTCCTTCCTCTTCTCATCTTTCATCATAGAGGAGAGGAATTCGCCCGGAACTCCTTCACGAAATCAGCACATACCACTTCAGCTTATCTCCTATCCCCGAGGTAGAGCATCCACCACTGACGCGCTGCTCCCTGCATCTGGCAGATGGCCAGAAGAACACAGTACATGGTTGGAGCCCAAATCAAGAAGAAGGGTATCACCTGCTCCTCTATCAAACTCTCCATTTTTATGTCAAAGGTGCTTCCCTCATAATTTTCGAGATACAGTCGCTTGAAGGCTCAAAGAGACTTCTGCCACTGTTCGTCCTCCTAATCTCGATTAGCCCTCTACTGATCGTCCACGTCAACCTGCTTGGCCTCGATCGCCCATACAACTCGTGGTCATCTCCCGGGAGACATAGCTGCATGGTAAACAAAGAATGCCTAAGCCCATGTAGTGAGAATATTGTTCTTAAAATTTCTTAAACTTCTTATTTATTTCAATATCCCAAAACACCCCAGAAACATGAGAACACAAGACATAATGATTCATGTACCTTTCCTAGGGTCTTTACCCTCCAATCAGTGTAGCCTCCCTTGGTCGTTCGGTAGGTCCAGTGTCCATGCATGGGATCACGAGGGGGCCCTAAAATCCCATGTCCTAGCCGATATTCCCTGGCCTAAATCATGTACCAAGGTCACCCAACACTGTTTCTCTATAATCCAATGCAATCCTCACTGTGCCTATCTCTAGACTCCATCCTATCTCCCAACCTTTCCTCTGATACCATTATTTCATGACCCTCCTTCACCGAAAGGATGGAAGGGTCAACAGATTGCCAAGCCCTTCCTTATTTAAGTTGAAGAAGAGATAATGAACCCCGAAACCTGCCTTCAACAGGTCCCAGAGTGGTGACTAGAACCAAGGGTATATAATCACACACAAGATGGAAGGCATTAACCTTTTTATTTTAATATGATCGAGAGATAATGTAGCAGCCCCAACAACACCAACGCTGAAAGTAATGATAAAGCCAAAAGTAAACCATTAACATATGCATGTTCAAAAGTAAGGGATACAAGACACAAAAACTCCAATGTTAATATACCAAAAAAAAGAAAACGACAACAGAACTGCCCCAAGGTCTGGGCTAGTACAGTCCCGCACGATCCCTGATGTCCTCCTGGAATCCTGAAAATAGGTTTATATACATATGGTGAGCATAAAAGTACAGTTAGTAGGGAAAACCAAAGACTCTCGTGCATAAGTGGGGGAGAAATTATAATACCCCGTGGAAAAAAGAGATAACCAAACACCCAACAAGGAAAAGCTATCCACCCAACCCTCACCAAGTCATGCTCCCCAAAAAACGCAAATCAAGTAATATATAGTAACACCACGTCAATATTTGGGTACCCCACACCACTTTCCCACTGGTTATTGAAGACACCCTACTCATCGAACCAATCCCGCCATTCTCACCGTAGTCCCACTACCATAACCCGGCCGCACACACCTAGGCCACAACCGCTATCCCACCTGCAGACACCTGGGCCACAACAGTTATCCTGCCCGCGGACACCTGGGCCACAACAACCTCACGTAACCATGCCCGCAAACACCTAGGCCAAAACAACTACTGCCACAAACAAATACACCTAGTACAGAAAGCTACTGTCACACCCAAAGACACCTAGGCCTCATCCCCAAGATACTTGGGAAACAACCTTCCCGTAAACACCTAGGACAACCCCCACAACTACCCTGACCGATGATTCATGGGCTAATAATGGACCTCATGCCGTCACAGCCAGCCCGAAGAGTCTTGGGCTATCAAGGAAAAGGAGATGAAAAGGAGCAAATAACCATCCACTCATAAGAGTGTTGGGAAATACACCCTCCCCGTGAAATGGAGTGTTCGGCACTAAGTGATCAAATTGGGTGGGGTGAGAATAAGAAACGTAAAATCTATAGATATATGTATAGGTAAGAAACACTAATCCCCACTTAGAGGTTCCAAAACCTAAGAACAGACACCCTTGTTACAATTCATTCGCAAGAGAAGTCACGAAACTCGCGGCCAAGTCACAATTAATTCCCAAAATAATTCGCTTTTAAGCAATTCATGCATCTATGTTCATGTAATCTCATTTAGATAATGTTCTGCACTATTGGGAAACTAACATCATAAGCACAAACCAAGGGAAAGGGTTATAGCAAAAAACAATTTAAGAATTCACACCCGGATCACCAGCAAAGTCAAAACAATAAAGGGATAGTTAAGATCACTCGAAGTACTGGAACCAAGGGAAAGCCCCAAGATACAACCCCATGTTCCCAAAATCCAGTAGCCAATGGTTTCTCAACAACAGAGGTTTCCACCCCAATTCGTGATATAATTAGAGTATCCACACATCCTTAAATTCCCAACCAGTTAAAGTACAACAATAGAGGATCCCATCCCCACCCGTATCACTCCAGCAATCGTCTCGTGAAAATAAACAACCAAACCGCCACCACCAACACAAGGCAGGCCCATGCAAGTATTTTCTTATTTAAAAGATTTGACACACTCTGTTGTTTCAATTCCACTATACTTTAATCAATGTTATCATATAAAAGGGTTGATTTTGGTGCTTTCAATTTATTTAACTGAGTATACATAATTAACCAATTACATGTTACAAGTATTTAAATATCCAGGAGAACTAAGGATCATTATTGCACAGAGAAAGACCACCAACGACCATGATTTTCAGTGACCATAGGATCGTACAATTCACAACACATAACAACATAGTGAGTACAGTAGAAAATCAATAACACACCCCCCCATCATTCTTGAAATTTTATTAATTATCTTCATTAACATCAGTTTCATCAATTTATACAAAGGAAAAATCATGCCCACCCCACATGATATACATAAAGTAGATAATAAGGATAAAATCCCTACTTGATTGATCAACGATCGATGTTTTTCTCCACGTGCTAGGAACATGGGAGGCATGACTTGCAGGGCTCCAGAACAGGTTCACAACATTCCTCGGGAACAAAGGACTTCAACACACAAGGAAGAGGAGACTATCCAAAGGGAAGGAGATAAAAAAATCCAGCATGATAAATAGATGAGATACCAATGTTATGGGATGAAAAATTTGAACTCCTTGGAATTCGGATCCTGGTTCATCCATGCGGTTGGGTGGTTACACATGACTAGAATAAATTATATTCAGTAGAGAGGTTTCTATTAATTTTTAGACATTAATTATTGGCTTAAAACGGCCTTGAATCGCTTCAAATGATAAAAGGCCTAAAAGTGGGGTTATGGAACAAACTTTAGAAGGAAAACCCGTCATAGATGGACAACACCGATCGGTCGCACCGATCAGTCGCACAGAATGAGGTTAGACCCATTAAGAACCTAGAATTTGGAAAACGGATGTATTTTGAGGGTCTCGGTCATTACAGTTGTACTCACACACTACCCAGAAATATTGATCTATACTTGAATTGACATTATTGTTAGAGGAATACATAAGGGAAAAGGCCCTTGGATAGTTTATTGATTGTGGATGGAGCTTGGATGAAGGAACTAGACATGGTTTGAACTCACATGAGAGTATTCATTGTCTTTGTTTTCAGTCTTCTCATGTGACACATAGAATATGTAAATTGTTCTGCTTTGGATGGATATTGGATTTCCCGCAATGATTGTCTTAGGTGAATTGTATTGTTATGGTTATATATGTTTCCCATATTATTAATTTATTTGAACATGTATTTTACCATATAAATATAGGTTATATTCTCCCCCATTATTTCTTTATTAGATGATCATTGCTAGTCTGAAGTATCCTGCATACGAGGAGGCACATTTGAGGTCCCATGGCAGTCCGATTTAGGGCACATGTTTGTGCAACCTAGGGAAGGACATTAATGATATTTAATATATATTCTACTAAATTATTTAATTATATTCATATCATCCTATTTAATTTCTATTATAAAACTTATTATATTAATAATAATATATTAATAACAATTTTTTGGTCTGTAAAACACAGTATTTTGTGTAACACATATCCTTGAAGAAAGTTTTTATTATGGGTGAATCAAGCTAACTCAGTATCAATCTCATAGAAATATAAAAAATTGATTTATTAAATTTAAAATAGTTAATGTTTTGTAATGTATCCATATGTTGTATTTACTTATGTGTGTTGTTTTTTTTCATATATGCTATCAAATATAGTGTTCATACATTATAATTGTATGGAATTGCATTATCCATGCCTTAAAAAATGTGCCATAAAAATCTCAACGTGACCTTGGTAAAAAATTGTTTAATATTTCTTATGTTGAAATCCCACATCAAGAGAATGGTTTGTAAAACATCATCAAGAAATGGTAGAATAGGTTGTAAGGAAGTTCACGTGGTAAAAATTATAACACGGTCAATATGTCGGTGGACATTAGTGTACTTGTAATATATGTACTTAGAGGAAAATCATATATTTTTATAGTTAGCGACTAAGGTCAACAATAAAAAATTGGTGAATGATCAATGGAAAGTTAAGTGCCTATTTACCAAAAATATATGATTCTTTAAATGGACATCATATGAAAAAATAATAATTAGGGAAACAATTCTTTTACCATATTGCTAATGTTGAGTAATTATTATAGTACCTACTAATATAAATAATTTTACCTAACTTATATTTTTCAATTTTATATGAATAATAATATCTTTTGGTTGTGATTTAAACAAATTATATGTCATTCATTACAACATGAAAGGGATATCCTAGAACAAACCCTCTTTTTTAAGATTAAAAATATTATTTTATCATATCATAATACCCAAAAATAAATTCACTATATTTTTCTCTAACTATATTATAAAACCAGTATGGTTAATTCATTAATCAATAATTGTAATGTAACACCAATTTTCATTTGATTATGATTATTTCATATATTTTCATTGATAATACCAAGGAAAAATAATCCATTACATTGCATAAGTTAGTGGTTGGTGGGATAACCATATCATCAATTGGTTATGGGTTGAAACCTTACTTCCTTCTAAGTAATCCTTTTTAAAAAACCATATAGAATACAAAATAAATATGGATGATATCCTTGAAATTTAATCATTGATAATACTTTTAATAATGATTTTCAATACATCCTCGATACATAAATACTTCGTCCCATTATTTCTACATATTCCCTTCCTCTTTCAATACTTTATCCTTTTGTAGAGGGAATTGACATGGGTAACACAAGGGTTCCCCCCATTTAAAGAATCAAAGTATAAATGGATCATTATGTTGAATTTTATTTCTTTCATCATCCAATGTATTTTTCCTCGGCAATTATTATAATTATTTCATTATTTAACACACATAATGGATTTATCCATTCCATTGAGAATGTATCATGGGTTCCTCCATCCACATTTCATTAATTATGAAAATATAACCTTTTTCACTCTATGATATCCATCACATTATCTCTTAAAAAAATTTATCCTTCTCTTGATTAGTAATTTTATAGTATTCTTAATGTATATGTTAGTTAATCATAACTCTAGTAAACTGATTAGGAACCAACAAGATAACGTCCACTCCTATAGACATTTTGCTTCACTTATCATTGTCATCACCTATTCCATTATGATAATGTTATCTTGACTCATTAAGGTTCCTATGATTTAGTAAACCCCTTAATCATAATGTGAGAATCAATTATCAATTTGGAAAACACGTATAAGTATTTTTGGTTTTTCAAATCGGGAAAAATTATATTTACCTTAGTCACATACGGTTTTGCCAATGTTATTAATTACCATTGTCTATTATACTACCAAAAAATAGTTTTTAATGAATACATGAATTTTCCTATGATTATAAACTAGGAGGATTAAAATAGGTTCACAGTAAGGCTAATGATCGTGTACCAGGTTATGCTCAAATATGGCCCAATGATCCTTGTTAGATTTGTTAATCCTTGGTACAATGGTTCAAGAACAACTTCCACTTTTATTATCTTAACATCGATGTATTCTAATGATTTCCAATATAATATCCACAATACCAAAAATCTTGGATGTTCTTTTATATGTATCCTCAATGTCTTCCTTCCCACTCTATTTAATATTATTTTCTTTCCAAAATCAATTTTCCAAGGCTAATACTAATGATAATTTCATTCCAAATGTTCGTATTTTAACCTAGTTTCATAGAGTTGGTTTCATGATTCCATAAAATTATATTTAGATACTGGTAAATCACATCGCAAAGGACTAAACATTTTAGTAGTCATTATAAACTAGATACATACATGTGCCTCGTATTACAAATGAATGAATTAATTAAAACTTAATTTTTTTACATTGAGGATAAGATATTTATGACATCTACTTTATCAATTAATAAATTTCGTGGTACACTTTAGTGAATCATGGTGAAAGGAAACACAATATGGGTGAGAAAAAATGCATAGTTAATTTATATTACAATGGAAAAAATAATGAATCATTGTTATAAATAGATTTCATAGAGTAACAAATGAGAACACATTATATATAATCAAAAATAGAGAATGAAATGAGAAAATATTATGGACTAATAAATAAAAGAAATCATATGAGATTAAATAATAAAACTACGAATGAAAAGAGTGAATATATTTTCTCATTGATAAAATATCACAGTTACTAAATACCTAAATTTAAATAAATGAAGTGATTATTTATTTGATGTAATTTGTATGAAATATATAACTATATATTATCATGACCATTCACAAGATAGTTTAAATAAATTATTAGAAAACATATATTGTTTTATTGAATTAACCTCTATGGGTTTGTCTCGAACTAATTTAGTCTCATGATACTACTAATGCATTGATTTGAATATATTAAGTGTTCCACAACGCATATATCATAAATTAATTTTTCCCCAACCTGTATATATTTTATTAAACGTTCACCAACACATACAGTGTATAACTAAATAATTAAATATACATTTAAATTATCAATTTATTTAATGATTAATGTTACTTATCAAACATTTGTGTTGATTAATGGATATAGATTTATGAATATTTACCAATATAATAATATAGTTTTCCTTTCCAACACCATTTTTAAAAATCATAAATTTTCTAGGGAATAAAATGATCCTTAATAAATGATTTTGATATTTAGGGGAAATTTAATGTTCAATGATCATATGAAATTTTATATGTCAATGGGACTAGAATGAATCAAGGTAGTGGATGGTAACAAAATCCAACATCAAATAAATAATAAAACATCAAATGAAAGTATAAGGATGGTATCATTGAAAAATATATCATGTGGTTTAAAAATAAAAGTTTGTTGTTGTTAATGATTAAAAATACTATAAAAATAACATTTATAACTTTTTGAGGGAAAAAAACATTTTATTATATTTTATTGAATATCCATTTCATTGAGAATAACTTTAAAAAAAATCATTAAATATTATCTATTTATACATTAAATGGAATTTTCTACATAAATTTTATAGAATTTATGAAATTACCCAAAATTATTTCATTAAATCTCTATTTTGTAGGATAAAATGGTTGACATGTTACGTGATTGGAAAGAGATAATAAGAATAATTTTATATAATTTGTAAAATTTAAACGTGTAAAAAATTTTATAATAAATCATTTTGGAAAGGAAAAAAAAATATTGAAAAAGTTTTTAGAAATTTTTTTTTTTGAAGAAAACAGGTTACCTGACTAAAGATCTAAATAATTATGAGCTTTCATAAAAATATTTTATAATTCATTTTTATAAGTGAAGAGTGAAAGACTGTTAATATTACCTGAAAATTTTCAATAATAACTAGGTTTTTATAAAATTAAATTATTTATTTAATTTTAATTGAATAATTACCTCTATTGATAATTCATTGTTAAAAAATCTGAATCAAAATTATATTTTCAAGTAAACCTCTGGAAAGGAATGTAAGGTTGATGTGAGATTAAATCAATGAATGTATAATTTTTTTCAAATGTAAATCCATATAAAAATTGCACATACTAAAAAATATTGTATGTATAATAATATTACATTAATGACAACTGGGAAATAATATTACCTAATGAAAAGAAATCAGGTTAGGAAATTATTTACCATATGGTATCTATTAACTCAAATACCCATAAAAATAAATATTTTAAGTTGAAACTCAAAATAAGATGATCATAAAACAAATAATGGTATAATATATCGATATTAATATTAGATATATCCCAATAAATATATAATTGATGAATATGATTTTTCTCCCTTATATAAAAAATGGAGATGAGAAACCATTACCATGATTTTCGTTGCGGGTGAACATCATTTAATATCATGTATAGTTTTTTAATAAATGTAATAAACTTATTCCAAAAACATAATTATAATCTTAAAATCATATATCATCCGATTACAATAAAATTTTACCAGTTTGATAACAATCATTCCTTATTATCATTATTACTTGTGATATTTATTTAGTTTTTCTAGTATGTATTAACATATTAATTGTTGTTACTATTACTTAGATAATGATTTCATATTCTATAGAATATAGAAAAATATTTAATTATAATATATATTCATTATATATGTATATATAATAATTTTTATTTAAAATGAAGTACATCGTTCATGGATAATGTAGGACTTATGTACACATAGAGGATGCTTTTATTACATTGCATTATGAGTAAGAATGAAAAGTTAATGATAAGTATTTATATAATAATTAAAATATAATATAACTATAATATATACCATATTTTTTATTTAAAATGGTACTTTTTATGTTCCATTTATTGTGTGAATGAATCACATCGCATTGGGGGACAATAGGCTACATTTCCACAAATGAATGTAATCGTATTTACATAAAATAGAATTAATAAAGATATGTGTTATATAAAAATTAAAGAAGAATAAATAAAAAACATACATCATATATATCATATATAAATATAATTTATATCATGATTCTCATCATGATATGTGGTAAAATGATAACGAACAATCGTCGTTATGCAAGGCTGTCTGCTACCATACACAGAAATATCATGTTTTTTACCCAATAGATGGATGCCTGAATAAACGTTGGTTGAACCCTTTATATAAAATAATATTATAGTATTTATTATACATATGTTAATATTAATAATTGAATATTAGTATTTTAGGGCTGTACAATGAAAATAAAATAATATACCATGCGGAATGAGGATACCTCTTATTCGAGTAACTACTTTTCGTTTTCCCCAAAGGGAAATCTTGGATTGCATTCATCCCAATTTGATGCTTATAGTTTTATTTTAGGGATGTTGGAATATTATTTTTGAATATGTTGGGTCCTAAAAGGTCTTTATATGTGTTATTAAGTGGTAGGGTTGAGTGCCTTTTGATAGTTGAGGAGGAATGGTAGAATATTTAAAAAGTTATTCACTATTGAGGGATTTCACTTACATTATGGGCATCCCATAACGCATTACATTATTTACAATGGAGTTAATGTTAGAAATATATCCATAAAATTATTTTTGGACTCGTTTTTAGGTCATATTGGGCCTCATGGTTATGTCTTACTCCATTATTAAGTTAATTGTTCTTTTAATCGCATTTTTTTAATTTTAATCCATTACCCTAATTTTTTATCGTAAAATATTTATATTGAACTTATAAAAAATTTTAATTTTTCTAGTTCCATATATGGATTATATTTTCCAAATTTAAATCAATTAAATGGTATAAAATCATTTAAATTTATTCCCATAGATGGATGACAAAGCAGGGTTTCAATGTAAAAATGTTTAAAAGTTTGAGATGTCGTTATATCAACTATTAATAAGAAATTGTTTCAAATGAGATATTTTTTTTCATTTTTGTATATATAATATAATTTTACATTTAAACCAATTTAAAATAAAATTTATCCTTCTAAATAAATTATATTAATATTCTTTTTTAAATTTAAATTATGACTTTTTCATTAGTCTTCAAAAAATTCAACATCTTTTAAAAATAAAAAAAATTAATCTATGAATTTTATTATGTTATGATTTCAAATAATATGTTTATTTTGAATTAAAATATTTATAAAAGTTACCAAATTTAGATTTAAAATAGTATCTCCACTGAAAGTTTGTAAAGATACCTTTAGAAAATATATTTTATTATGTGTAATATTGTGTTTGCTAATATATTATGACTATAAAAAATATTGGATTAAGGTAAAAAATTGTTTGGATATAATATATCTTTATATCTTTATATTCTCATAAATTAGATAAGATTATTCACAGCCTCAAAATTTATGTTCTAAGTCATGTCTTATTAGATAAAATAATATATTTTTAATAAAATATTGTTTGGTAACACTCATTCGTACATGTAACCCGTGTCACCGAAAAAAATGTTGTTATATGAGACACATGTTATCCCAATATCACAGAAGATAAAATATATATCATAGAATTGTTTTTCATAAAATAAAAATAATATTGTTATTTTTTCTGTTTTTATATTCCCTTACATTCTTGGTGTTTCATGTCATAAACACTATTGAATAAAATATAAATTCTTCGGAATTTATATGAATTCCAGAATGTTATTTATAGATTTTATAAAATGGATTTCGGACTATTATAATGATATAATTGTGATGAAATAATTCCTAGTTCGTACATGCATTATATATCAACTCAATACATTGATATTTCTTAGGATAAAACATAGGTTTGGATATTTGGTGTATCCCCACACAGTTCAGAATATATTATGATTATGGTCTCAATGATTAAAAAAGTGTATTGGCATAATACCTTCAGAAAATGTTTTTTATGCATGAAATTTGTTATTCCATTAGTACAATATTATCTTTATTGATATAAATTATTTCATTTATTTTCATGGCTATATAAATATCTTAGTTTCATGTTTAATATGTATTAATTTTGATTACATATTCCTGAAATAATATTTTGGTATGTTTTTTTAGATGGGTTTTTAATTAATATACTTCATGTGTCGAGCATTGGATCTTAATGATTATTATGCTTCAATTTATTGATTCTATAGTTAATATTAATACATGTAACATGTTTTTTAAGATAACAACTGTAAAATAAATTTGATGAATAATTCATATAAATTAGTTTGTTTAATTTTGAGATGGGAAATTAGTCATTTTATGCGAAAACCAAAGGATTTATCATCATATGTAATGATATAATTATAAAATACTCTTAACCTAAAAGTATCATGTATTTTTTTAATTAAAGTAAAAGGAGTATTTTGGTAAATGTTTATCATTATATCATAGATTTTATTTTTGTAATAAAAGAATTCTTTTGATGCAGTTCTCTATGATCACTTGGCATGTGGTTTCAGAGTTGGAATCCAAGGAAATTATTATATATAATTAGTCATTATATTTTTTATATTGGATTTTATAGGTTTGATATGTTTAGTATGATAATATGTTCAGTGAAATAGATGATTGTTATGGTTAATACTTTTATTTGATTCCATTGAATAAAAGTCAAAATTAATGTTTGTTTTATGATGTAAAGACCCGGAAATTTCAACGATTTTTTTCATAATTTCTTTGGAATTTTACTAGTATGTGGATTTAGATGACATGCGACACTTGATTCAGAGGCTCGGGGAGCCCGTAATCAATTTCAGAAGTTTAGATCAGGTATGTTCAGTGAACGAACGAGCGGGTTTTTCTATCTTTTGAAACAGTACTCAGAATGGAAAACTGAGGGCACCGATGAACTCACATCACCTATAATTGCTTAAAGGGACCTTTACTACAGTTGTGTTTGAAGTGGGTTGAGAATTATTAATTTTGAGTTTAGTTAAGATGTTAAATAAATTTGTTAAAACAAATTTATTTCTAAGGAATTTTAATCCTCCCATGTGTGGATATATGAGAGGTGGGGCCCACACGAGCCGCATCCTCTTATCTTCGCATAACTATCTCCACCCCCCCCTTAGTACCACAAAAATTTAATGTGAACACTTAAATTTTTCATGACAATCCTTCATCTCCCTAATTAATATTCCATCAAGGGTTTGAAAGCTAAAAGGGCATGATAGTTTTATATATTGGGGGCCTTCAATCAATTATGGGTTGGTAAATGTTTTTGAGAACCCTGTGGGAAACATCTGGAGATATTTAGAAGAGCTCCCTCATTCCAACGAAGAACGTTCTTGATGAAGAACAACACCTATTCGAAAAAGAATGCCTTCGAGGAAGAACGCGAAGTCACCGATGATGTGACTTCTCTACTTCATCCTCTGTGTCAAGGGAGGAGACACCACCATAGGGAATGTCACCATCGATGATGACACTTCCTCCGACGTCAACAGAATCAGCACCGATCTTCAGCAATGTCTGAACATTGTGACGCTTGCCTCTTTCTATGGCTCGACAACATGTGACGTCTTTCCGAGGTAGGGTTTATCTTTTCTTGTTGAATACTTTATCATCGTTCTTCGTTGGTTAAGGAATTGGCCACATTATATCATCGTAATGGGATGAGATCGAACCACACGAGCATGAAAGATTCTCCTCTCATCTTATTTGTTAAATTTAAACTATGTTGGTGGTGGAGGAGTATGGTGCCGTTGAACCATGCGGTGATCAGAAGGGTACCACAGACATGCAAGGTCACCGGGAAGGCGACGCGGTGCCATTGCACCGTGCAGGGATGAAAGGGACCCCGGCCTGAGCGGGGAGTGGCGGTGGGGTTGGACGGTGCTTTCGCGCCGTGCTAGAGAGGACGAGGAAGGCTGCGGAAGAGAGTCGTACCACATGGAGGGGCGCATCACCATCGCGCCACACCAGAGCTACAGGAGTAGCGGCCAGAGCGGGGCGCGGCGGCGGGGCACGACATTGTCGCGCCGCGCCGTTGGAAGAATGTCGCAGCCTAAGGCCTCAGCAGGCATGGAAGGGTGGCCGGCCATGCTGGCTTCCAGTGCTATCAAGAGGCAGGACAAATGGGAGGTCACACGGTCACTCAAGGGGCCGGCCGTTTCGTTGAAACCAGGGGGTGTACACCCCCCCTAATCCGAGGCTACGATGGGCCCCTCTAGGCGCCGCCACTCCGCCTGGTCGGCCAGCCCCGCGAGCAACCACATCGGCCAGCCGGGCTAGGCCGCCAGTGCCTGGCGGGTCGGGCCATGGCCAACTGGGCCGGACCCAGGTCGGGCCGACCCGATTCGGCCCGACCTAGGGGGTATTGGGCCGGGTCGGACCAGGCCCAAACCCCCTATTTTCAGACTCTCTTCAGTAAAACGCTCATATCTTAGGCTACAGACATACGATCAATGCACCATTAGATTCATAGGATTACATTGATCGAGACGGTTGTTTCTTTATATTACACACAATGTTTAGGTGAACTTTTGGGTATGACCGGGTTGGTTCAAACACGAAACCGACCGGGCCCTCGGAGCGGAAACACTTATAACCTGAGCTCCGGACGTCCAAATGGTGTTCTGTCGACTGTGTTGAATTCCTCTTGATGATTCATATCTTTTGGAATACTTCACATGAGGTTTTGATGCAGTTGGAGTAGTTCTGGGATGGATTTTACCCGAAATCCAACCAGGCCCGTGGAACAGAAAATCTGATAACACTCTGACAGGATGTCCATTTGATGAACCTTCAAATTCATTTGTAATCACAATGAGAAATGATCCCTAAGAGTATACCCTATGAGAGTTTTGGGTACAATAGAGATATGATCATGTTGGTTCGTACACGAAACCAACCGGGCTTCCGAGACGAAAAGGCTAATAACTCACACACTGAGCGTCTGATTGACACACCGTCTGTTGCGTTGAGATTCCTGAGATGAGGTGGTCCTTTTGGAGAACTTTTTTTGGGACTTTTGGATACTTGAAGTATCAAATAGTAGCTTGTGGAGCGGATCCTCTTGGAGACGAGCGTACAGAGTGCTGAGAACTAGTAGTTGTGGACCTGACGACTACTTGACCGATTCAACATAGAGTGAGTCGACTAGCCCAGTGGACGGAGCGCTTGGTACGTGGAGGCAGTCCCATGGTAGACAGAGGTCCTGGTTGATGGCAGCAAACCCATGGTACTTGACAGGATGAGTACCTCTATAGGCTATTAGGGGAAACACTACTCTGTTGGGGCGGCAGACCCTTGGTGGGGAGCACCACTGTGTTTGGGTGTGGACCTTAGGAACTTGACAGGAGGAGTACCTCAGCAGTATAAGGTTAGTGAGTAGCACCTCAGAGTCATGACAGGACTACTATGATAAACAGAGGAGGAGTTCTCTAGAAGCCGTGGTTTCGACATCATGAATAAAATCCAAGTTTGAGCTGAGTCAATGACCATTGTGTAATCCTGATGATTGAGATGGGTTAGTTGATAACTTTGGTATATGTATGGGAATATACCTAAGTAGTGGTTATCCGTTGATTTCATTTTTGTGTGATACCTCATGAATGAGATCGGCTACTTGATAACATAGATATAAGTAGGGTCTTATACCTATGTAAGGGTTAACTGTTTAGATCCTTATTTGTGGTTATCCTTGTTGGATTTAGTGATACCTTGAGGGTTATCTATTTAGAACCTTATTTTTGGTTATCCTACCTTTCAGGTAGGATTCGAGGTGGTTGACCGAGGAGCTACTTCTATCTTCCAACTGTTTGTCTTTTCTGTTGTACGTTCGTTCAGTTGTATCTCTATAATTTTAGTTGGGTTTGTATTATGTCCCATTTACTTTTCAGCACTATATACTGTACATAGTGTATTACTTACGCTTATACTCTAGTTGGATGTCTTTATGTTATATAATGGAAATGCCTTACTAGTTATTGGGATTTACGCCTTCAGTACTAGTCGCTAGCACCTGGCGTATGGAAGGCGGGCTTGGGGTAGTCACTGCACGGGCTCTAATGATGGGTCGTGAAAAATTGGTATCAGAGGGAGGTTCTACCGCAGAACCCAGGACTCTGAAAATTATTTTCTGTGAATAAATAGTGATAAGAGTAACGAGTGTGGTCTTCAGTTCCGGGAGTCCATTGTTAGTGCGGAGGCCGAAATATCCATACACAAGGACCCTGACTACTGATTTCTGACTTTGTGAACAAAAACAATGATTGCATGTGTGTTTACAAAAGTTTTAAAGTCATCTCAAACTAGGTTAGCTCACAAGGTATGAATCGTTGACTGTTTCACATTTGTTCAGGATGTCTCCACGCAGACAGTTAGTTGGAGTTCTGAGATAATACACTATGACGGCACACCGAGCGATGAGGCTCCAGTGTAGGGACCTTTTCTTTTACTATATTGGCACCCTCCGGTGGTGTACCAACAGCACCACCACCTTTTCGGAAGTAGATGCCACCAGCCGTACTTGTTGATGATGGACACTGACAGAGCGCATTACACGAGTTCCAGCAGTATATGCCTCCAAGGTCTCAAGGCGAGGAAAATTCCCAGACAACAGAGGACTGGATGAAGGTGATTGCTAGAGTTTTCCGCCTAGCTAAGACACCATTAGAGTTGATGGTGTACTTGGTTACATGTTTTTTCCAGTTTGTGACCATGAGGATGGTCTGCATAGTGATGATGCTCTGGTACGTGGACCGATGCCTGAGATAGTACCTTCGGGTAGTGAGTCAGCTATGCATCACTACCTGTTGGCCAGCAGTTACAACCAGTGGTACCAGTAGGTGACACATGTAGGATTACTGCCTTACACATGTTCCAACATCATATACCCTCATTTTCGGAGGCATGCCCAACTCTCAGGTGGCTGAGGACGGGCTTGAGGAAGTGGCTGAGTGTTTTTCTAGAGCTTATACAGCTACGATAGAATGACGTTTCTGTAGCTGAGTATTAATCGAGGAATACCTATCATTCCGGGTACTCGATGAATATGATTCAAACAGTGCTATAGATCTCGGACCACTGATCATGCTGTGTTTAATGATATTCGAGCCATCACCTTATCCTCTATGCATGGAACTGGAAGCAGTCTTAGAAACATGGGCGTGTAAAATGTTTCAGGAAGAAGAAGTGTTAAGGATTGATGAATCTACAGAGAAGAAGATGTGGAAGCAGACCTAGGAGTGCAGCATGAGGTGGTGTACATTTCAACATGTTACAACCACCCACTTTTGTAGTTTTTTCCAGGTTCAAGGAGCTAGAGGGCAGGGGAAGAGAATACTTGCATGTGGTTAAGGAGTGTGACCCAAGGGCTCTACGAATGATTTGAGGTACGGTCTGTTTCTACTACTAGCTACCATATCAATAGACATAGGTACCAATAATTCCTACCTTCCATGAATCTTGTCCCAGAACTAGAGTTTCTGGTTAAGCCGTTGACTTGACTCTCATATCTAGAGATAACTTTGGCAGGATACTCGATAATAACACTTACACTAATGCTGTGATATGACCCTTAGGGTGAGATTTTCGGTTGGAACCTCTATGTGGCAGCATCAAGGCCTTACGGTGTTAGTTGGGTATGGACTGGGCAACCACAGTTCATATACGGATTGACGGAATTATGCAAAAAGGTTGTGTTTTATCTAAAATGTTGGGTTGGGGTTTTCCTTGGTTGGTGAAAAGGAAAACCCAGGCAACATAGGATAGAATAATGTATAAGAGGGTGCATTCGATCAATCAAGAGATGGCCAAACTTACCTTTGTGCTAGAATTCTCTAGAGTTGTGGGAACACATCCTACAGAGCTTTCAGGAGATGGGGTAGAGGTTGACCAGTGCGCCCAACCTGAGGGCGTTGGTTACATATTTCACTGTGATGCATCAGGGACCAGACTTGGGTGTGTCTTGATGTAGGAGTGGGTAATGATCACTTAAGGATCATAGATGATGAGACTGCACAGTGCAGCCAAGAGACCACTAGAGTTCAGGGATGGTGACCACGTCTTCTTACGGGTCTCACCTCGATGAGGTCTAAGGAGATTTTTCCAAGGCAGAAAATTATATCCGAGGTTTATCGGTCCCATATAGGTCCTCAGCAGGGTATGAGTGGTGGTTTACCAAATGACCATTCAACCACAGTTACACTAGGTGGACGATGACTTCCACTTATCTCAGCTGAGGAGATGTACGCACGACCTAACCGTCATCATCGACCACAGAGAGCTAGACATCAATAACGGGGTGACTTTCGCAGGTTTCCAGTAGAGGATGAGGATAAATAGGAGAAGTTCCTACAAGGGAAGACGATTCCTCATGTGCCCTTTCTATGGTAGCACAAGAACCTCAAGGAAAGCATATGGGAGTGGTAGGCTCAGTTGCGTGCTTGGTACCTCCTTTAGTTTCCCTAGTTTCTGTTATATCTTTACGATGACGTAAATCCTTGAGGTGGGAGTAATGTAATGACCCAGAAATTTCATGGAAAATTATTTCTTAATTTCTTTGGAATATTATGAGTCTGTGGAATCAGACATCACTTGATTCCGAGGACCGGTGTGTCCGAAATCAATTTTCAAAGTTTATCTCGGGTACGTTCAGTAAACGAATGAGCACATTTTTCTATCTTTTGATCCAGTGCTTGGAATTGAAAACCAATGGCACCGATTAACTTGAGGAACTGGTAATTTCTTAAGGTAAAATTTAGCACAGTTGCTTTTGAAGCGGGTTGAGAATTATTAATTTAGAGTTCAGTTAAGAAGTTAAATAAATTTGTTAAAAAAAAATAATTTATAAGGAAGTTTAATCCTCCCATGTGTGGATATATTAGAGGTGGGGCATGCATGAGCCCCATCCTCTCATCTTTTCATAAATCTCTCCATCCCCCTCCTTTTAGAACCTCTTCAATTTAATGTGACATCTCCCCTTTTTTATAACAACCCTTCACCTCCCTAATTAATATTCCATCAAGGGTGTGAATGGTAAAATGGCATGATAATTTTATATATTTGTGAGCCTCCCCTCAATTATAGGTTGGAAAATATTTTGGAGAACCATGTGGGACACCTCTAGAGAAATTTAGATGAGATCTATCCTTCCAACGAAAAACGTTCTTGAAGAAGAACAGTGCCTCTTCGATGAAGAACGACTCCGACAAAGAACGGGAAGTCACCGATGATGTGGATTCTCCACTTCATCCTCCATGTCAAGGGACTAGACACCACTGTGGGAAAATTTTCCATTGATGACGACACTTCCTCTGACATCAACAGAATTGGCACTGATCTTCTGCGACGTCCGAGCACCACGACGCTAGGCTCTTTCCATGGCACGAAAACGTGCAACGTCATTGCGAGGTATGGATTTTCTTTTCTTGTTCAAGACTCTATCATCGTTTTTCATTGCTTATGAAATTGGGCGCATGATATCGTCATAACAGGAGGAGATCGGACTGCATGAACATGGATGATTCTCCTCTCCTCTTCATTGTTAAATTTAAATGATGTTGGAGGCGGAGGCGCATGGTGCCGTTGAACTGAGTGGTGATCGGAAGGGAAACACATCCATGCAAGGCCGCGGAGGAGGTGACGCAGTGTCGTAGAACCACGCGGGGACGAAGGGGACCGCGTCCATAGCGGGCTGCAGCGGTGGTGGTGCGCAGCGCCGTCGCGCCGTGCCAGAGAGGCTGAGGAAGGCCACAGAATAGAGTCGGGCCATAGCAGAGGGGCGCGGTGTCGTCGTGCCACACAGAAGTGACATGAGCTGTGGCCAGAGCAGGCTGTGGCGGCGGCGCATGGCGCCGTCGTGCCGTGCCGGGGGAAGAAAGTCATGGCCTAAGGCCGAGGCGGGCTTGGAAGGGTGGTCGGTCGTGCCAGCTACCGGTGCCATCAAGAGGCGGGACCCATGGGGGGTCCAGAAGTCACCCAAGGGGCCATCCATTAAGGCCATCCGTTTCATTGATACCAGGGGGGTGTAACACCCCCCCCCCCCCCGAAATCCACCGATAGTGTGGGCCCCTCTAGGCGGTGCCACACCACCTGGCCAGCCAGCCACGCGGCCAACCGCCTGGGGTGGCTGAGACGGGCCGCCAGTGCCGAGCAAGGCCATGCTAGTTGGGCCAAGAAACGCCCAACTGTGCCGAACCCGGACCCGGTTCCGGTCGACCTGGTTCGGGCCGACCCAGGGGGTATTGTGCCGGGTCGGAACGGGCCCAAACACCCTATTTTCAGACCCTCTTCAGTTAAATGCTCATATCATGGGCTAATGACCTCCGATCGACGCACCATCAGTTGAATATGATTACATGGATCAATATGGTCTTTTAGGTATATTAAACTGAAGGTTTCAACAAACTTAGGGTATAGCCAGGTTGGTTCGAACATGAAACAAATCGGGCCCTCGGAGCAGAAACGCTAATAACCCTAGCTCTGGACATCTGAATGACGTTATGTAGAATTTTTTGGATTCCTGATAATGAATCAGATCTTTTGGCATACTTCACCGGAGGTTTGGACGTAGATTGAGTAAGGCCGGGTTGGATTTTACCCGAAACCCAATAGAGACCCTCGAACGGAAAAGCCGTTAACTTTCAGACCAAACGTTCATTTGAAGAACCCTCAGTGGCTTTGGTAATCACGTTGATAAATTGTACCGATAAGTATAACCTATGAGAGTCCAGGGTAAAATTGAGATATGGTCGGGTTGGTTTGTACACGAAACCAATTGGGCCCCTGGGATGAAAAGACTTATAACTCACAGACCTGGCGTCTGATTGACACGTCGTCCATTGCGTTGAGACCCCTGTAACGAGGTGGTCCTTTGTGAGACTTATTTTTGGAACATTGTGATACTTGGAGTATCAAACAGTAGCTCATGGAGCAGATCCTCCTTAAGACGAGCGTACGGAGTGCGGAGAACTAGTAGCTATGGACCTGCCGACTGCATGACCGATTCAACTTGGAGTGAGTCGACTAGCCCAGTGGACGGAGCGCCCAGTACATGGAGGCAGACTCATAGCGAATGAAGTGTCTGGTAGTTAGAAGAAGAACCACGGTACTCGATAAGAAGAGTACCTATGTATGATATTATATGAACCACTACTATGTTTGGGGGGCAGACTGCTGGCGGGGTGCACTACTGTGCTTAGGTGCGGACCTGCGGTACCTCACAGGAGGAGTAACACAACAGTCTAAAGTTAGTGAGTAACACCTCGGAGTCGTGATAGGACTATTGTGCTCGATGGAGGAGGAGTTCTCCAATATCCATGGTTTCGACATCATGAATAAAATCCTGGTTTGAGCAGAGTCAATAACCATTGTGTAATCCTTATGATTGAGATAGGTTAGTTGATAACATAGGTATATGTATGGGAATATACCTAAGTAGTGGTTATCCGTTGATTTTATCTCTGTGTGATACCTCATGATTGTGATGGGCTACTTGATAACTTAGGTATAAGTAGGATGTTATACCTATGTAAAGGTAATCTATTTAGATCCTTGTTTGTGGTAGTCCTTTCTGGATTTAGTTAGACCTTGAGGTTCTTGGGAACCCTACTGAGTATCGTTATACTCACCCCTGCACGAGCTATGCCCACACCTCATTATGTTGGATGCAGAAGACAGACAACACATACAGAGACCGAGTGTACGAGGACTGAACTTTACCCGGAGGTGGACCTCACGACGAGTCAGTACCTGGAGCTGGACCTCATGATGAGTCATTACCCGGAGGTGGACGTCACGACGAGACGGTACTTGGAGGAGGTTGGTGGCGAGAGTGTTAAGGAGGCTATCTGTAACTACCCTTCAGGTAGAATTCGAGGTGGACGACCCAGGACCTGCTTCTATTTTCCAGCAGTTTTTCCTTTCTACTATACATTCGTTCAGTTGTAGTTGTATCATTTCAGTTGGGTTTTTATTCTGGCCCATTTACATTTCATCACTATATTATGTACTTAGTGTATTCCTTCCGCTTTTACTCTGTTTGGATGTGTTTATGTTTAATAAAGGTAATGCCTTCCCAGTTATCTGGATTTACACCTTTGGTTCTAATCGCCAGCCCCTGGCCTATGGAAAGCGGGCTTGGGGTAGTCACGACACGGGCCTCACGGAAGGGTCGTGAAAAATGCTATGAAATCATCAGTGAAAACACTAGGAATACATCATGTACTAAGGATATCAAGATGATTTGGCAAAATATAAAATTTATGTGTTTGAAATAAATGCATCTATGCTCAGATAATATAACTTGGATATTCATGTTAAATAGATTAACCTTGTAATATTTATTACAGATAATGTTTTTTAGCGTTGATAAGATAATTATTCTAGTACATGATGTGGAGGACTATGTCGGTACACCTGGTGAGAGACTCCCATGGATGTTTCCATAGATAATAAAATTCACCTTCTTATCCACTGTACTATATTTACTATAGTTATGTTAGAATAACTAATATGAAAATTTCCATTGATAAATGTGGATAGATAATGGAGAGTCATAGGATTATCAGAATATATGAAATATTTTATATAATGTTAATATATTGAAAGAAATATTTAGGTTGATGTTTCTATATTCATATTTTAGAAATTATTATATTTATTATTGATTTATTATTTATAAAAATGGGATCATTAAAATGAAACTGAGAAGTGTATATTTAAAGAAGAAGCTATTTATTATACAAAAATATTGAAATATAGTTAAATTATTCAAAACCATATTATCTTCCAATTATGGTGGTGTATGTTTTTTAACGTTCCTTAACTATGGAAGGGGGATTTATATTTTTATAATCATGTAACTCTTATATATTATAATTAGTGAGTGATCCTTATCTATTTTATTATAGTATATTCTAAAAGTTAAGTTAATTAAGTAAGGTATCTATGGATTATTCATCAATAATTTTTTTAATGATATAGAAACATATTGAATATTTTATTAAAAAAAAATTATTTTATAATAATTTCATATTTTTATATAACTATTTATAAACTCATTATTGGTGTATATATAACTCTCAAGGATAATATAGCAAAAATATAGAGATAATAATGGGTGGATGATTTGAAAGATGTATGTCAGATATAAATTTGAAGGATTGTAATTGATAATTGAAACATGATAATTTTCTGAATTTATTGTCAGTATTAGGATTACAATATGTACTTTCTAGTTGTTAATCACAATATATGGATAAATATATAGTTACATATTTAAGGAATATATAATTATCTTGTTGTTTAATGATATCGAAATTAAAATTGGTTTTGGGAAAATGAATTTTTATAATATGTATCTCTTCCAAATGGTTTTAATGACACTCAAATATGATATATGCCTATAGTTTATTCTGAAAACCATCCTCATGATACTATTTATTATTCAAAAATTTCATTTACAAAATAATATTGTCATAGATATTTGTTTTTCTAATGTAAAATTTATAGGAAAAATTGTACTCATCTTGGGAAAAATAAAAAATTAAAGACATTAATATATGATAAAACATAAATAACTTACTATATTTGACAGATTTCGCCCCACATGAAATAAATTATTAAATACCACGATAAATTTCATAAATATATAAATATTTATATATGACCATTATAATGTATTAATTTATTAGTATGGAATAATTGGATTGACCACTGTATGAATTATATGTATATAAAAATTAATTGATACTTTTATAAAAAAAACACAGTTAGTTCACCAATAAAAACTTATAAGATCATTAATTGGATGTGAATGTATTTTTAGAAAAAAAAACATCTTATAACAATAAATATATATATGATGAAATGTATAACTACTGATAAATTATTTTTTATAGTAAAACTTTTTAAACACCTATTTTGTGGTTAAATGTTATAATTAAAAGAGAAAGTTTGTATTTCAAAATTTCATTTAAAAAAATAATGGTTTATCATTGTTTATCACTATTTTATTCAAGCACCTAAGAAAAAATTTTAAAAATATTATATTAGAAAAAAAATTATTTTTTGAATTCTTTATAACTAAATTGTATTAAATTTATTTTTTATGAATCTTATAGAAAAATACATTTATTAGTTTAAAAATTAAACATCCCCATAACATTAATTTGTGTGAAATTATTATAATATAAAAAAAATAGAATGATTAAAAAAACTTTTATGTAATAAAATAATAATATATTGAATTAAAATATTAATTTGATTATTTTCTATCAAATTATAAAAACTATTAGAAATATTTTTCGTACTAATGAATATATTTCATTAATAGAGATTTTTTGGGTATTTTATTTTAAAAAAGTATTATCAAGGGAGAAATATATTTGTACAGAAATTAGATCATCGTTCAATATATTATATTATAATAAATTTATTTATTTTCTTAAAATCAGTACCAATGATATTTTTATAGTATATGTAATTTTAATTCATAAAATTGTTATTTTTTAATTATAACATTTTTTAGTGTGTTTATTTATAAAAAATATACCATTTCAAATCATGAGAAGTCTAATTTCATTAAATCACATTCATATTTTTGATTTTATGTATTAAATTATGAATAATGGTAAAAAATAATCATTTTTATTAAAATAAATTACTTAATCTATAAATTAATTTGAAATTTAAAAGTATATTAAAAAAAATCTGAAATTTATAATAAAAATTCCATAAAACATGCAATGATGATTCCAAAAAGAGTTTATGAGGTGGTTTTTGAAAACATAATCATTTTACATTCCATATGTTTTCCAAATATTGGCCTTTGAAACTAGAATAATAAAACTAAAATATTGATAATATAACGGTTGCTCCAAAATAACCCCCTTAATTATCTTATAAATGGGTATCATCTTCACCACTTTATGATAATCCACAAAATTGACATTTGCCACGAATGTCATCCATTTTTACCTTCTATAACTATATTTCACTTTCAAAATATTATGTTCACAATTATTTATCATAAGTATTTCATTTCCAATGAGACATATATGGAAAAATCAAGTCCCCGGTCTGAATATTATCAAATATAATATTTTCCTTCCTAATTATCAAGATTAAAAATTAGTAAATAATAAAGAATATATTGATATTATTATTAATTATATAATTTAATTTTTCTATATTATCTTTTTATAGTTATATTTTCATATACATTATCTGTTAACAAGTAAATTATTATTTTTTACATTGAGAAGACAGCCAAGTCTAGGACACAACATGTTTATATTTCCAAAACTATCATACAAGGACTAATCAATGGATGATATAATAGTATAAACATGATGTTTATGATATAATTATTTTTTTAATGATATTTGATTGATGCTATTAGTGATATGATCCTGAAATTATTATCATTAAATCAGTGGTTTATAATGAGAAAACTACTAGGAAATTGAACACCATATTTATATGTAATGACTTCACATATATTATATTAAAGTAATTAGTTTTACAAATTATTTTATATGATAATAATAATAAATAAATAAGATCATTATTCATATTTAATTATGATATTAAAAATATCCAATATCATAATCAGGCATTATACATAGTAGGATCATGTCTAGGTCAATTTAACCACCTACATTAATAATAATGTACATTAATGTCACAGATGACAATGATACCATATATTAAGGAGTAATATGTAATTAGTGTTAAAATAATATTTTTATTTTGTTCGAGTAATGTAATATCAACATTTAAATTAATTATTATAAAGGAAACATTTGTTTTTTAGTAATCATCCAAACATGATCACTGTGCATTTCATCATCATGGATAAAAAAAATATATATTTAAATTAAAAAATATAAAATATATATTATTATATATTTTTTATAATTAATTATCTAATAGATGCCTTATTTAGAAAAATAAATACTACCAATTCCTCATTTATGAAACTTGTTCAATGAGGTAAAAAATTACTTACAACAGATATTGATAAAATGTATAAGATATCTTAATATCTCTCTATATATATTTATTATAAATGAAGAGTGTGAATGTATATATACTTTAATAGGTTTCATAGGTATAAAATTAAATAATTTCATTTAATTATTACATATATTTTATTCCAGTGAAGTACAAATATAAAAGATTTAAATAAAGTCTTCACAATTTCCCATCATTGAGACATTTATAGTATTTAATCAGTTAATATAATTTATATGCATTAAATGAAACATATTTTAGATTCCATATAGTGAATAATTATTTAATCCATTTTTTTTATATTCAGTTATATTCCCTCCCTTTCAATAGGTTTTTATTTGACTATTTCTAAAGTGGTATGGGACTGGTTGGTCTCAAATCTCAATCCATGGGATATAATTCATTTTGTGGATCATGTTTTTTTATAGTTCATTCATATCCCATGAATATATATTTTTCCTAAATAAATTTAATGTTATTTAATATCCAAATCAATTCTTCTTATTCATGCTTCCATTGATTCAGTTTATTCCCTAGTAGTAAGTATTTTTGAAACTCAATTATCATTCATTTATTTATGATATTTATTTATAATTATTTTATATATGTTTTATACACTATTCCATTTTCATGGTTATGTGAAATTCCTTCATTGTATTGTATGGATATATTTTCCAACCAAATAAACAACTTTTCGGTTATTTATCATATCTTGAAACATATTCAATTGAAATTACTAGCATTCATTCTATGAAGGGCATATGATCATGTTATTCAAGTAATATTTGTTTCATGTAAACAATGATCAATACACTGTGAACATTAGACAATATATAAATAATATTAGATTTTTTTAACAAGTAATTTTTATTTTCTATTTATGTTTGGAAAAAGTATTTATAAAATATATTATTTTATTCCAATACAAACCCTTTATTAGAAATCATATAATGTACTGATTAACCATAAATATTATTTCCATATATGTGTTATGATCAATATATCTTTTTTATCATGGAGTAAATTATTTCTAGTATTTAGGTAAATCATTATCAAATTCATGTTGACTATGTATTTTATTTTTTTTATTTCTCATTATACATATAAAAAATTATTATTAATTAGATTCTCTATATAATTTAATGAAATGTTATATATTCTAATATAGTGAATAAAAAATATATTAAAAATGATGGGCATGGTCCAAAGATACATTTATCCATGTGTCATAGATATAGGTCATTATATAAAATTTATTTTGCTATATTAGGTATGTATACTGAATTTAGAGCGATTTCATTATGTCCCCTTCAATAAAAGTAATGTTTTAGGGCGTAAAAAATTGATAAATCTTCATTAACAACCAAATATATTCATTACATCAATTTATAAAATGTATTATTTATTTACATTCATTAATTTATTTTTATGGGAATAAAATTATAATAGAATACTATTTAAAATGAATTCATGTTTATTAACAGTTCCTTTTATAATGTGTTTTTCGTGTTTATGGAATGGATTATTTAGTTATATATTTCCCCGAATATGATATTGATCACACATCTTCTAATGTTTCTATTTCTTTAGGTTATTGAGAAAATTTTTAAATTTTAAATTTTAGAAGGATAACAGATGTGAATAAATTTGATAGAGATTTAAATGACTTGGAATGAATTGGGATATTATATATAAAAGAAAAATTTTCCATTTTATATACATAAAACACAATTAATTATTTTTGGTAATTTCATAATTCTATAAATTTCAATACCAAAAAATTCCATTATAATGTTTTAGATTCATAAGTAATTTTTTATTTTGTAAATTTGAATAGATATATCTAGTGTTTTACATCATATATTAATGAATGTATGAGCTGTAGGTGTCTCTGAGCATCAGATATAAGAGAATAGAACTATATATTCATTCCCAGTTGAGGTAAAATCATTGAAAATGGGAATATAATTTTTGATAAATAACCACAAATGAAAAAAGGATAACATGATGGGAGATGTGGTGAGATTGAGTGTGTCATGGTTTTAATGAATTGATCCTATTTTAAGGATAATGGTATTTGTCAAAACCAATAGAACAATTTTTATTTTCATTATATCAAATGAATAATGTCAATGAATTATTTTTTAAAATATGGTTTATTTTTCATATCAATTTATGTTTTCGTTTTCTTTAGATGATAAAAAATATAAATTTAGTGCTTTAAAACTCTAAAACATTCATGTAATAATGTAAATATATTTAAAATTACCATAAAACTACATGAAACCATATAATAATGGTTTTGAATGATTTAGGTCAAATTTGTTATAATGTATACATGTCTACGGTTTTTATGCCAGCAATGAGGTAAAAATCACCCTTAAATATAATAAATTTATCAAAAAATGTGTCGATGAACCAAACCCAAAAATATATCATGGATTTAGATGAAATCAGAGGAAAATAATGATATATGAATTAATTAAATGAAGTAATATATTCCATATATATCATATTTAAAATTTTCAATGATTGATTATATTTATTAGATAATTTAAAACTCTATAAAATAATAGTAATAATGAATATCTATAAACAAACCATGAATTTATATATAAACGTCAATAAATGGTAATTTAATATAAGTTGACAAATTTTAATTGAATAAACATTAATCAAACATAAAATGTACTATAAATGGTAATTGATGTAGTTTAAATAATATATATGACACTAAAAATTACATTGAATACCGAATTTAAGAGATAAATTCAAATTTCTATGAATACATAAGAAAATGAAAAATATGTTATTTTTTAATATAAATAACTCGTACAAAAAAACTTATGTTTTTCTATTATTGGAAGAAAAAATTACACATTAGTGATTTAAAAGTGTAAAACATGAATTTACCTATAAAAAAATAACATAGAACCACTGATCGACCTGAAATAATTTTAAATTCTCAATTGAATTATTTTTACACTTTATATTATATTAGATTTCAATCCAACATGTATTGTTCTTATAATGAGATAAAATGGGACTTTTAAGAGAATAAACACATTTTAAACATGTCTCAGTGGATCAAAATTATGAATATTATTTAATATTTCCGTGTAATCAGTACAACATGACTTTTATTAATTAAAATTTAGAAACTAATACAACATTAATTAATTTCAAGATTTAGTTAGATGATAATAAAAATTATTGTTTTATAACATTAAAAATCATATACATTTTAATAACGAGTAGGATAATTCATATTTATGTGAAATCAAATGAAATAATTAATTGAATTTTTTTACAAGTTATAATAGAATATAAATAATTCTAATCATCATTATTTTCATAATTACATATTTTTATAATTATACCATTTTTATTAGAAACACATCTCATGGGATAAAAATAATTAAATGACCTCAAATATTTGTGAAACCATAGTGAAAAATGGTGACTATTTATTTTTTGAAATTTAAAAATATATTCATGTTCAATCCGAGTTTTGGAATTCTTAAGATCACAAAAAAATAAACTTTTAGTGTTTTAAAACATTAAAAATTGTGTATAATGAAAAAACAAATAAAAGAAAACCATACTGATGTAAAATATACAGAAAATGTTTTATCAATTAATTTTTATTTGAATATTTAAATTTATAATCAATTAGATGTTTGGTGAAGTCAGAAATGTTGATAAAGTATTTTCTATAAATAATAGACTTCAAAAACTATTTTATATGGGAAAATAGTAAATAAACCTCAAATTATAAATAAATCATTATTTATTTACCATAAATAATTATGTTTTTTTATGAATTAAAAAAATATCTACAAAAATTATTTTTTTTTCTAGAGAAATAAGAGAGACATGATTATTTTTTGGATATTATTAAACAAGTTTGAAGTTATATAGACAGAGAATGATAATTAATTGATGTGAAAATCAGTTTATTTATTTAATTATTTGTGACATATCATGGTAAAAAATGAAAATTTCATGTTTGATCCTCCTGTAATGAATAAAATAATAATTTTAATGAGAAAGAAATATTTACAAATTTGAGTTTGGGTGTGAAAATATTGAAAAAATTCATATATTGAAATTAAATTAGAGTCTATTTACCAAGGATTTATATTTAAAATATAACAATTGAATCCATATAATTACCAATTTTTTTCAAGAAATAGAAAAGAATTTAACATTAACTATTTTAAAACTCCAAAATAAATCTGTAATGGTTAAAACTTTTCAATATATTATGGATTCATTCCAAATAATATTAAAATTGGTCCTTCAATAATAAATGATTTTTTTAGGAATATAGAAAATCCATTATAAAAACTATGTGGTCAAAATGTGATAAAAATGGTTTTAAGATATTATTGTCATTAAAAATGTATGTTCAAATATCAAAACAAAACAAATTACAAAAAATTAAAAATACATAACTGTAATATTGTGGTAGTTTAATTTTTTACATTTCATTGTAGAAACCTTCTGAAACTATGTTTTTGTTTTCATGATATATCAAATAACTCATCAAAAATTAATTTTTTATGCTATAAATATTTATAACATTAAAATAATCGTCAAAACATAAAAAATCATAATTTATTATCTTATATTCATTGGATAATATTCATTGAATTTTTTATTATAATTGTGATTGAATAAAATTATAATATAAAATTTAGTCTAGTCAAAATCATGGAAAATCTATTTTAATTATATTAATATCTCTAAGAACATGAATTAGGGTCTCAAAATGGGGAAAACATTCTTCAATTATTAATATATCATTGGAAAATAAGTGATTTTTTATTTTTAAATTAGTTTATTTTACACGGGGGAAATATATTTAATGTTTTTGTAGGATCATATAAAAAACTTTCGAGCTTTGAACCCTAAATCATGCATGTATAGGTAAAAAAGTATAAAATAAATATATAATGATTTGAATTCATATTGAATTGATTTTTTATTTATTTATAATATCTCTAAGTATAACGATCATATATATTAACTAGAGTGTGGTTAGAATGAGTAGAATAGTTATTGGAAGGGAATAAATTTAGTTAAAGACTCAAATCTATAGGTTAAAAAAGATATAATAACCTGAAAAATTTATGAAATCATTTGATAAAAACTAATCATCTTTTTGTACAATATATGAAATAAAACCATGATAAAAATCACACAACACATGTGCTTTATAATGATTTTAAATTCATAACGTGTAATGTGAATTGTGTATGATTTAACATGATCTATTATGAGGAATTGGTGTCCTCATTAGAAGGCATTTTCCAAGAAAATGATGGAGGACATAAATGGGTTAATCATAGAATTCCAAGTGGTGGCCCATCACCTTTTATTAGGGAATCATTTTTACATACACTGATTTTAGTTAATGCCAAAAAATTTATTTAAAATATCAACCCTACTGGTGCTACAAATTTAATGATTTTTCTATAATATATTTTACTATTTTAATTTGAAAGGAATAAATTTTAATGGTGTTGGTATACTATTAATATTTTAGAAAAATAGTGAGACAAATTTCACAAAAATTCACTGTAATTTTCTATAGTTGTAAGAAGTATTATTTAGGATTTTTATATATATATT
This sequence comes from Viscum album, assembly GCA_963277665.1. Lineage (NCBI taxonomy): Eukaryota > Viridiplantae > Streptophyta > Magnoliopsida > Santalales > Viscaceae > Viscum > Viscum album. Next base: position 1,814,230,258 of record OY728164.1, on the reverse strand, counting down.
CATTGATATTAAACTATTGTAATGAGCTAACATGTGGAGTGAGATGAATTAAAAGACCAATTTGGATATAAATAGCCACACCTTGTACTCTTGAAACAAATTAATGAATTTATTGTAACTATATTTTGATCAACATTCAATATTGTTATTCCAATATAACTCTCAACAACTTTTCATGGGAAAATATTTATGACTACAATGATTATAATCAAGTCGCACACATGTATTAAAATTTTAATCCTATTTGGTTCTATGAATTTGAGGCATATTCACCCATGGAATATTCAACATCAGTGTTAGAAGATTAAACTTCCAATGTTGTTGGCTAGTGGTCATTACATTCCAAATGTATGTGGTTTATTTATTTTAATGACATGTCTATGAGAAAAAATTCTCAAATTAATTTTTTATTCTTCCAACTATGAAAAAATGTAATTAAAAATTTTTATGTATAAGCCATTTAATCATTTAACCATGAAATTCCCTGTCCAGGCCCAAGAACCATGATTTGGTGTATCATCCAAGGAAAAAATGTTTTAAATAAGGGATAAATTTGGAATTATATTCTTGAACTTATCGTTAGATTTCCCATTTTTTCTGGAGTATTTGGAAGAGTGCATAGTGAAATTTCTCTTTGGGTTCCGCCTTGACCATCAATCTCCATTATTCCTAAACTTAACCATTAATTTTCCTTCTAACATGAATTATAATAGATAATATTTTGAATGACACATGAATTTAGAATAAATTTTTTATAAATATATTTATTGTGTATTGGATCACATATAATTTAGTTTCAAAGCTCACATGCATGAAATCTTGTTCTTTATTCCAAATATATTCTTCCATTTTCATATCCCTTTGAATCAATATGACACTTATTTGAGACCATTTTCATTTTCACTTATTTAAAATTTTTCTTCATATTTTGGTTTTATACTACTATATTTTTATATATGAGAACATCAAATTTCTTCCCCATCTTGAATCATCGAAATTAATTTAATAAATAACAACATACTGTTCATTGATGTATTTTGAAAAAATTGTAAATTATAAATAAAATATAACTATTAGTTAAATTTCATTTTAATATTCAAAGGAGTTATAAGAAAATATTTACATATATAATATCCATTTATTTATTTTTTATTAGTTGAAAAGAGAAATAAATATAAAAATTTAAATAGAATATAAAAATTTAATTTCCTAATCCAATGTCCAATTGTCATATTACATCATATTCATTATCAACCTTCCCATATTTTTCAGCTTGAATTCCATTTGAGTTTTAATTTTGATTCTTTGTATGGGCCTTCCACATGCAATATGAAATGTTTATTTTTTTGAAATGGTTAATAATTCTATAAGAGGAACATGGAGTGATATAATGAAATTGTGTTGCATTTTCAAAAAAAATTAATATTCATTGAATCATGAGGGGACATATTATTTTGTAATGTAATAACTAGATAGAGTGTTTGTGGTCTATATTCATATGTCTTTTAAATTTATTAAAGGATTCATTAATGGTGTACGCGAGTAACAACAATGGAATGGACATTAGTTCTTTTATAATGGTTGATCTATAACATTTACAATGACATAACGAAATAATGAATGAATTTTAATGAACATAAAATTCTAGGACACTGATAAATAGGTGGGTCAATGAAGAAGAGGGTGAGTTCTCTTATTTTTATGAGAAATCGATTTGTATATATCATAAAACTATAGAGGAAAACTAGTGATCGTGGTGATGTAATATTGATAAAATGGTCATTCATTTGTAATAACTACCCCATATCATAATTTTAAATGGAATACATGTATGAGAATGATTTTGTTTGTCCTGACTATCGTCAGGAAAATACGATTATTTTAGTGTCCAGTTAATTCACTAACTATTATTGTATTTCTCGTTACCAAAAATAACTGGGTTAATGGTGATGTGAAGAAAAACCCATTTGCATCTGTGTGGAGAAGGATGTTATAATGTCTGACAGGTTGAACTCTATATGTAATTATTTTAATTTTTTTCAACAATTTTAATTTTTGAAATTAAGTATCTATGAGTGTTTTAATATGTCACTATGGTGTAGAGATCACCATGATTTCATATAATAATAATGGATACTGAGAGGCCAAACTACAAAAGATTTTTGATTTCCTCGACCATCTCCTTTAGAACAGAGTGAATATTAAACACAATTTGGATGTGGAAGATCTATATCACATTTATATAAATGTTGGGAGATGAAGGTAATATTATATTAGTGTGTTTTATATCTTATCATAAGGATTATATATTGTTTATCATGTTCATGAAAAAAAAACAAGGTCTAGTAATGGAATGAAAAACTGTTTCAAAATAATTTCACAAACCAAAACCACAACAATTGATATCCAACAATAGAACATTGGAATTTTTGGTTACTAAATGAAATTTTGAAAAATGTTTTCAATGTTTATGATTTCAGATTTTTTCTTAAAAATATATAAACATGATAAAAATCATTAATTCTTATGATAGATATGTTATTAGTTCTGTATAGAGTGAATATGAACAATAATAGCTTGTGGAGTGTTTATGAGAGTAAATAAAAACCACATATATTAATAAATTCTTGTTTAAAGTATATATTTATGTTATCAACTATATAGAGATAATGATAAAAAAATATGAATTTTTTTTCCTAATAAGTGTATCATTTAATAGAAGCAGTGTAATATTATTATATATGATGGTTTTTATATAAATGTTGAAATTAGTTTTATGGTTGATAAATTGGTTATGTTTACGACTGAGCATCATTATCCGTATATAATACAATCATTATATAATAATGAAGATGGTTATTTGATTACGTTGTTAGAACATATGTTTTCTATTAGGGAGTATGAAGACATGGTGATCTGTGATGTTTTTCCTATGAATGTTAATACTCTCATGTTTATATGAACTTTAAATTTGATGTCTGTGTATGAAATTATGGATAAACCATAATATATTCTTTTCAGTATAATTATAGGATATTTATTATTAAAACAAAAAGGGTTTCCATGATTATGAATCACATTTAAGTATTCAAAGATATTGTGAAAAGTTAATAAAATAGACATGAATACAATAATGAAAATTTAAAGAGTTAAAAAAACCAAGAGTGAAAAATAATATATGAGTGATGTTAAAACAATTTACTTAAATAATTGATTTAATAAAAGACTTAAAATATGATTCAAAATAATAGTTTTAAGGAATAATATATTTATATTTAGGAAAAAAAATTTAATAGAGAATGTTAATAGTGGAGAGTACTCCAATAATTCGATGTAAGGATTAAAATTTTAACACAAATAATTTTAACACAAATAATTTTAACACATCATTTAATTACATAATTGTGTCAATTTTATATGAATTTTATAATGTATTTATATATATGGAAATCAATGATGGAATATCTCCATTCCCAAAATGTCAACACCATGTTGATTTATATTATATGGTGACACTTTCAGTCGTGAACCTCCTAATTTAGTAGTACCTCTACTGAAAAAACACTGATATACGACAGATAATAACCCCCGTGTGACATATTTTGTAGGAACTAGGTTTAAAACAATCACCAAATATATAAAAATATCACTTAAATGAAATTAATTATTATATATTATTTTAAATCAATATATAAGATACTATGACCAACATTAACACCATTAAATTATATAAAAATAGGGTACACTCATGAACACCCTTCAAAAAATGTGTAAAGTGAACAGATATTTAGAGTCCCTATAAAAAGTAACAAAAGGAAATGTGAATGCATTGACCTGAATAATTCATTAATGTTTGTGGTAAAATTTTCATTAATGTTCAAAAAATTCATTTTTGTTACTAGAAAATTATTTTGTGGATTCATTGTTTGAGAATAATGGTATAGTCACATTAATCATAACCAGTGCATCTTTTGTGTATTTTACACATATATGGGATTGTGTACTTTAATTAATTTATCTTGTTGTCTATGATTCACCCATGGTAAATGCGTTGGAAATGGTAAGTAATGGGAAATTGGATGAAATGTTAAGATAAGGAAATGGTAATAAATGTTGCTAATGGACCCAAAATGGTTAAGGTAACTTAATCATTTCATGTCATTTATTATTAATTTCCATTTTTCATGCACAATTGATTATACCATATATTGTGCGGAAACCATTATTTGTGACCTATTGAGTTATAATCACACCCTCCTCAGGCCACTGTTGGGTACCTGCACATAATTAATGTTTTTATGTCATAAGAAGAGAAAATGTCATTGCTAGGTAGTTTTGTTGGAATGAGTCTACGTGCAAGAGGACCCAAACAATATTTCAACACCATTTTAGAGATTTTCTACTTATCTACATTTTGAGTATTGATTACTTTTTCACATATAGCATGAAATGGCATATTTATTGTTTTACATGGTTACACCCCGTTTTGGGGAATGATTTTTATGCATTCTCCTGTATTATTTATTATTATTTCGTTATTTTTTTTATCTTTTGTTGTGAATTACTCTTCTAAAAAGGGGTATAATCCCCCCAATTGAATATTCGTACCTTCTCTACTAGTCACAAACATTTGGTGTATGAGGAGGTGTACTTAAGGTCATGTAAACACTTAGATTGGAGCACCGGTTTAGGGGATTCTAGGTTGGGGACATTACAATGTGTTATAAGAGGATGTCTTTCATCTACATCATTGGAATGATTTTATTTGGGATAATATAGGGGTTTTAGGATTTTTAGGTCCTCACTAATGAGATCATGCCTGGGAGAATCAAACCCATGTATGAGATATAACCCATGTCTACTAGGGTGGGAATTGTCGTGTCTGATTGTGTGATGTTAAAATTGATGGTATTTCACCATTGGGGGATGAACATATTTTGTGATGCGATGGTTTTTGATATTTTTATCGTGGGCTCAAAGGAACAATTTTGATATTAATGCAGCCTTGTAGGCACCTATAGAGATTGGTGGCATGCATCATGGTAGAAACACCTAGGTTTTGTGTGTAATGCATGAAAGATAGAATCCAACTTGCAACTTGATAATTGAAAAAGGGGAAATGTCGTGAATGAATCAATGAAAGTGGATAAATATAAATATATCTTAAGGTATTATTAATGAAATACGTGAAATTATGTGTTTTTAATAAATTAAGAAGGCTGTTTTCAACAAGTTCTTTGACTATTTGGTTGTTTACCCTTTGTGGACCGTAAAATGCGATAGGGTTGTTTGGGGTATTAATTTATAAATATTATAGTTTTCTAGGATGGATCATGTATAGTGGGATGTTTTTGGATAATGATGATACTTCTTATTATTAATTTGTGAGTGTTTTATGGTATGTGTTCTAAACCTTGTGTTTGGAATTGTAGAGAAATGCATCCACGACATTGAGCGCCAGTTGGGAACATGAGGATATTGCCGATAAAACTCCACTAATAGAAGATCTAGAGAATGTTGTGATCCAGGAATGTAGAGAAGGTAAGTTTAGATTGAAGTTGACTCATTTTTTGCAGATGATGGATGGGGGCCTATGGTGCGTTTCATTGAGAATGTTTGAGTTGACCCCGAGAGTTCCAGCTGTTGCACCCGCTGACCTTTAACAGAGTGTGTGGGATAGAGGTAGTATAGTTCTGGATCGAGTCTATCTAGATGATACTTGATCAGCTGGAGACACATTTTGGGATGTGAGTCAAGTTGACTGCTTATATGTTTCAGGTCCTGGCAAAGCATTGGTGGGACATCCCAGCTCAGACTGGGCAGGATGAGGGAATGTTGTGGAATGATTTCAAGGAAAGGTTTCAAGAAGATTATTATCCTATGTCTTTTTGGAAAGATAGGGATGTAGAGTTCATGAGAATGAATCAGGGATCAATGTCAGTGATGGAGTGTGATGGCCTCTTCACTGGTCTACAATGCTTTGTTCCAGCGTTGTTTGGGATAAGGTAGTAGTTACAAGGAATTTCAAGGATGGACTGAGACACGAGATCAGGTCTTAGGTGAAATATTTTATTGAAGAGGTTTGCAGAGGTAGTGGATCATGAATTGATGTCCAAGGGGAACCTACAAGGAAATTTAATTATTGGACCTTTCGTTCCATCTTTGTAGACATGTTGCGCTTTTTCCGAGTTCTAGAAGCCTCGTTTTGTGTGTTTTTAGTTGGTAAGATGTGAGAAAGGTGGTCAAAAGAGAGAGTCAGCCTCACATGGTTGTGAACAAGTGTTCCCCTATTAGTGTAACATGTCGTGGGAAATGTGTGGCTAGTGTGTTTGACATCTAGTTGTGTTTCGGTCATGAGGTAGATAAGGACACATTTAGAGGTTCTATAGGAACATTTTGCAGGAATGTATGAATGTTGGTGAGAGGGAAATGAAAAGCATAGGAAATGGTTATTTTTTCATTATCTGGAAGGCAGTTGGAGCTCCATTGGAAATACTAGTAGGGGTGGTGGAAGTGGAACTATAAGAGAGAACCACCCACATCAGCATGGTAGAGCAGTGCATGGAACACAGGTTGGGGCTCATGGTAGTGGGGTAGGTCAGCTTCAGGCAATTTAGTACGCACCTAGTAATGGTAATGTCGGGCCATCAACTGTTTGAGGTACAATCTGAGTAGCTTATATGCTTCCTAGTGTGTCCTTTTAAATTGGTTCCAAAAACTCATTTATTTGTTCTCAGCATATAGTGGTGTAGGGTCCTTCCATTGAGTGTCTATGCGGTGTTATGTATACTTACACTCTTTTAGAGGTGATAAATAAAGACATCAGGTAGTGTAATGGATCTGCTCCAGAATTCGGTGGGTATCACTTCATGTGTTACATTTTCATTCTAAAGATTCCATGATTTGATATGATCTTGTGTATGGATAGGATAATGTTTCATTGGGATAAAATAGATAGTTATCGTATCAAGGTATTATTTATTTTACTTGAGGGTGACTATAATATCCATTGTGGAGAGTGGGAAATCCACGCAGGTCATCGAGTACCATTTTTCAGTATTTGGGTAGGCTCACTATGCCTATAACATTACATGTGCCTTATGATGAATGAGGGGAGCATTCTATCCTCCCTCCAATAGTGGATCTATTTTAGGATGTGTTTCTTGAGGATTTCTCGGGGTTCCCACGTGATAGGGATGTCGAGTTCAAAATTGAGTTACTGTCAACAACAGAGCACATTTTTATTCCGACATAACGAATGGAACCGAAATAAATTCAAGAGTTAAATGATCAACATGATGATATGTAGAAAAATGGGTTCAATGATTTTAGTAAGTATCATTGGGTATATGATGTGATTTTTACAATGATGTTTGATGGGTCTCAATGGTTCTTTGTTGATTATCTGATGTCAAAACAAATGATGTTTAAAATTTGGTACCCTCTTCCTAGAAGTAATGACATATTTGTTCTTCTGAGGGGTGAACCAGTGGATTAATGATTTATCTGAGGTTGGGTTACCACTAGTTGAGGGTGAGGCCTTTGGACGTACCACTGACAGATTTCAGGAGTTGGTACGGTTTGTTTGTGTTTGTGGTGATGCCTTTTATCTTGACTAACACAGCATTGGGGTTCATGGTATTGATGACTTGAATCATTGATCCTTATCTTGGTCAGTTATTAGTTTTATTTTTTGTTTATATAATGGTGTACTCGAAAACTCATGATGATCGTTACCGACATCTTGAAATCATTTTTTGTATACTATGAGATCATCGACTATATGCCAATCTGTCAATCTGTCAGTTCTAGATTACAGAAGAGAATTTCCTAGATCACATCCTCTCTAATGGACAAGTGTTGATAGATCCAGATAAAGTTCAAGCTGTTTTGTATTGGGAGAAACCCAATAATATCATAGATGCTTAGAGTTTTTGGGGTTTGACTGTCATTACCGGAGGTTCATCTATGATTTTTGTCGTTTCGTAGCACCACAGTCAGTTTTGACCAAGAAGTGAATCAGGTTTGAGTAGTATGAGTCTTATGAGAATGCCTTTCAGTAGTTTAAATTGTGATTTTTGACCACAATGATCTTGATCTTAAACAATCAGGTAGGAAGTATGTGAAAATTTGTGATGTGTTCGGTATCAGCCATGGGGATGTGTTGATTCAAGATGAGAGGGTTTTGGTTCATGGGTGGAGGCAATTGAGACACCATGAGAGGAATCATACAACTCTTTTTCTTGATTTTGATGTATTAGTATATCCCCTAAAGTGATAGAGGCATGACATGTTAGGGGAACATTTCATAGTTTATACCGATCACAAGAGTCTAAAGTATATCTTTTTCCAGTCGAGTTTTAATCTTCCACAATGAAATTGGGTTGAGTATCTTTTAGTAATTCTTCATTAATATTGTATGTATAATTCGGAATGGTAATAGTGTTGCTGATCCTTTGAGAAATAAGGCTCAAAACCAGATGGAACATGAATCCAGAACCTAGTGTAAGGTGATGGCTTCGTTCATGGATATGCACTTGGTGGGGTAAGATAAAAATATTCATGTGACTCTTTTTTTCATGGAAGTTGAGTCCAAAATTTGAGGTGAGTTAGGGAAAGATAGCTCAAAGATCATAAATGTTTTTCCATAAAGGAAGGATTCAATGGTAGTGACCCACCTTCTAGGTGGGCCATCAATGAAGATGTGGTTGTTTGTGTTCATGGTCGTGTGGTTATACCCTTTTGAATATAGTAATAGTTGATGTGTTAGAACAATGCATCAAAATGGGTAGTAAATCCATGTTTAACAATTATGTATCATTATCTTTACATGCAGTTTTGGTGGCTGGGAATGAAAAGGGAAGTTGCAGGCTCTATGGAACGGTGCCTTACCTATCAACATGTGAAGGATGAGCATTAATGCCCATGTGGGTTTTTACATCAATTACCCATTATGGAATGGAAGTTGGATGATGTGACATTCGAATTTGTGGTGGGTATCTAGTTGATTACTTATATGAATGATGCAATCTGAGTGGTTGTGGTTCGGCTAATGAAAGTGTCTCATTTATTACCAATTCCGGAGACTTACACATTTGATCGGTTGGGTGTGATATTTGATTGAGACAGACTATGGTTTCATGGTGTGTCACGAACTATTATATTAGATCATGATTCTCATTTCAAATCACACTTCTGGTAATGTTTTTTGATGTCTCTTGGTTCACATGTGATTTTGAGTACGGATTTCCACCCGAAGACGGACGAGTAGTTGGAGCGTACAATCCATGTGTCAGAGGACATGTTAAGGTCTTGTTTCTTGAACTTTGATGGTTCTTGGGAAAAGAACTTGTTTATTGTTTAACATTCCTATAAAAAAATTTATAGGTTACTGTTAAAATGGCACCATTGAGGTTCTATAGGGGATACTATGTAGCTATCCAATGTGTTGGTTGGATGCTAGTGAATCTAAGTAGTTAGGATAGAGTCTCGTGTAGGAGACATTAGAGAAAATTTAGTTGATTCAAAAATGGATGAAAATGGCTCATAGTAGGTAGAATAAATATGCGGGTTAGATAGGAATACCTTTTGAGTTTGAGGTGGGTGATAGTTTGTTCCTTTTTGTGTCTCCATGTTTGGGTCACCAAAGGATTCAGAAGCATTGGATGTTGGCACCCAGGTATGTGGGGTCGTTTTAGATTGTAGAGAGGATCACATCAGCGTGTTATTGATTTCCTCTTCCACATCAGTATGTTGTAATGTATGATGTATTTAATGTGACGCATCTTCAGCATTATCACACTTACCCCAATCATGTGTTGGATGTCGATGATGTTGAGTTTGAGGCTGATGCATCCTTTGATGTGAATTGTGATTGTGTGGTGGATCATAGTGATATTATTATTTGGTAATGTTGAGAAACTAGTGATAGTACTGTTGTAGCATGGGAATGTTCAAGAAGAAACTTGGGAGCATGAATCAGATATGTCTGCTCAGTGGTCTTATCTATTTCCCTTGGAAATTCATGGAATCATGGGATCTCTGCTAAAAGGCAAGATGTTATAAAGTGGGGAGGTTGTAAGATCCCAAATCGCAGAAAAGCATTTTCTCATTTTTGTTTTGGTTTTAATGCCTTTTTTGGGTAATTATGTTCTTACCCATGTCTTTAAGGAGTATTGGGGTTTCTTCAAGGGTTTGGGATATGAAAACGGAAAAAAATGGGGTATTAGGGTAGGTTTCATGTTATATGCGTTGTTAGTGATAACTCTGTGGACAACCTTGGAAATCATCAAGGTGGTGGGATTTTGGATAGTGTCCTTTTTGCAATTTTCACATGGTTTGAAAAACCATGTTAGTAAACTGTGTGGCCCTGACATATTTAAAAAAACTACAATTTTTTCACTCTGGGATTTTTAACCCCAAATTGGTATTTCCTTTTAATTATCTTCTCTTTACAATAGGGACAAAACTAATCTTCTAATATACCTAATAGACAAATCTCCATCATTTCTAATCCATTTCATGTGTCGTTGGTTGCGGATCGAAGCTCAGGGTATGGAAAATCTCATAATTTTTTCACTTTTTTAGGGTTTGTATCTTTTTCTACTATCTTTCCAAAGCTATAAAACATAACTCTTTCAGTGAGATCTAGGATGAAACATCAAGGGTAGGTTGAAGTGGAATCTAAGGGCACGATTAATATAGTGTTTTCCTACAGAATCGAGGTATGTGGTCAACAAATTATATCTGATCTATTATTCGTGGATTTGTGCAGGCATTGTTTTGTTCTTTGGTGTCATTTTGTATTTTTTGATCACCCATTTCATGTTTGGGTAAAATTGTTATTAATAAGTTAAATAGATACACTCATGATCCCCATGGGATACACTGAGGGTGATAGGCCCATTCTATGGCTACCCATGGGGTGTGCGGACATTTTCTCACATAGGGATTTTTTAAGAACAAGTGAGATTACTGTGTAATTATATAGATCCCTTGATAATCATTTTTATGTGATTAACAATTTTGGTATAGAAGCTTGGTGAGACACCTTTTATTTATAATAACCTAAGGGATACTGGGATAATATGTGGAAATGATTAAAGAGTATAATGAAATTGAATATGAGCCTCTTAATGAAGCATAGTGAGTTTGGCATAATGAAAAATTCCTATTGAGAAAGGAACAATGAATGAATTCTTAGTGATATAATCATAATAAATGGGGAATCAAGATAAGTGGATAAATGATGTGAAATTTGGTAAAATGTTAATGGTTCAAGGAATGGTAATAACACTAATGTTATTATTATTATTTCTGTTTTACTTGGGAAATGGTTGTGATGTTCTGTGATTGGTTTATGGATATACATATATATATATATATATATCAAGTGCACATAGCTTGGTAGTGTAGGGGTATTGACTGAGGTTCTACAGCCATGGGTCGAATTGGACTGAGGAACTAAACTCCACCCTTAATGACTGTGTTAGGGCATATGACTAATGTTATATTTCCCTATCTGTTGAATCTACCTGGAATGAGGCATATAGGTGAGGATATGGTTGACATGATGAAGTTTATCCTAGTGAGATAGAAAAACTGTGTTTTTTCATGTATTTGATTCTATACATTAATTTATGTATCTTGTTATGTGTGATGAACCCAAGGTAAATTCTTGAAAATGGTAAGTAATATGAAATGTGATGAAATGGTAGATAAGAAATTGGAATAAATGTTGGTAATTGACCTAAACTTGTTAGGGGAACTTAATATTTTCTTCCCATTTATTATTAATTTTCCATTTTGATGCACAATTCTTTAAACCAAATATATTGTAGACAGGGTTAGTGGTGTCCTAATTAGTTGTACTCACACCCTACTTGGGATATCGTTGGGTACCTAAGAATACATCATGATTGTAGGCCCATATAATGGAAAAGACCCTTTCTATGCAGTTAGGTTTTCATTGGTGTGTGTGGAGGAGGACCTAAACACGGTTCAAGGACTATTTGTTGGATTTATTAGTTTTTCTTCATTTTGAGTTTTATTCACTTTTTCACTTCTAGAATGACATGGTATATTTACTTCTGGACGTGGATGTACCTTGTTTTACAGATTGTTTGTTATGAAATCCATTTTATTATTTATTATTATTCCATTATTTTTTATGTTGTGTTTTAGATTACTCAGATAATAGGAGGTATTCTCTCCCCAATTGACTATTTAGACCCCCACTGCTAGTCTGAAACCTTTTCGGTATGTGGAGTCCCGCTTAAGGTCCTGTAACAACCTATCTCGGAGCACCTATTTAGTTTCTTCCAAGTCAAGAAAGTTAGACATTGTCAAACAAATCATCATGGATGAAAATTCCACAATTACTATGATTTTTATCATATAATCAGAATCAAAAATTTAAATATAATAAAAAATAAATAAAACATATGATTTCGTGTCCATACTGATTTAATTTTAATTGAAAAAATACAATATTTATTCGGTCATTGTATAATATCATTATGATGATAACAAGATGATTACCCCACCAATATGATACAACTACATAAGAAATGACAGATCCCATACCACAAATGGGGGAATAAGAATCCTTTAAAATGGATAGAATGAGTGGAAGGTCACCACCAAGATCCTTAATAAAGGATAACACTATAATCACCCTATATGCTATATACAAAAAAAATCATATTACAATAACATATCCTAAACCAGTGGTTTCTTGATAGTTTCCATCTTAATACTAATAAAATGGATAAAATTTGGGGAAGGATATAAGTAAACAAAATTATATCCTCCATGGATTAACATCCCATGGTTGGGATCAATTTCTGACAATTTAGGGTTAAAAGAACTCCAAGATATTCACATAGGTCTTTCTTGAAATAATGTAAAATATGGATACATGATATTTTGATAGTTTATATAGTTTTTTATATATTGTATAAATATAATAAGACTCTAAAACAACCTATAACACCAAAAATAACTAAATATTTTAAATGGGATATAATTAGTTTAAGGGATATGGGCTGTGATAAATTCTTGACATTCAATGTTCCCTCTATAATAGAGGGATATATCCAAGCCGCAGATTACATAAAAGTTGATGAAGACTATTTCTAATCCTAGGTCACTACATAATAGAACTCAATATCATTGATTGGGAAAATTCTATATACCATATCATTGAGGAAACTGTCCCAAAATCAATATAACTACTAAAACATACCATTGGGAATCTAGACAGCTTTTAGGGTATCCCTGATAAAGCTATTCCAAAAATGGTAGTATGACAAAAAACATTATACCAAGACACTACACTATAGTGGATATCTAAATGCTTTAACAACCTCTGTTCCATTTCACAACCAAGTCTATGTGTTAGTTTAATCTTCTGTACTGAGATCTTATCTCTATCTCCCACTTTTAATGATAAATTCCCCAGAATTTCCCTTACACAACTCCATAACCAATAGTTTCAAAAATGTAAAGGGTAAAAAGGTCTATAACATTATATCATATACCTGTTAAAAAATTCAATTCATTTAAAATCAAAAGAAAACTCCAGAAAGGAAAAGGTAATAATGTGACGAAAAAACATCTCATGAGATACCTATAATGATTATCCATACAACTAAACACCAAAAAAAACTAAACACCAAAAAACCAGCTGAAAACGATCACAAAAATACTTATGTTTCCACTTAACAAAATAAATCTACCATTTTTAAGTAACTTTCTATTAAAATAATAGTCTACACTATTGTAACAACCACTAAAAATTATATCCAAATATTACCAAAAAATCACAAATCCTGATGTTAAGAATGTAATTCTTGTATATCAACTTCCCAAAATATTATCTTATCTTATTTTAGATGCATGGAAATAATCAATTGATTTTGATAAATTTTAAAATATTACAATTCATTATGAAGACTATATTACCTTTCCATATACAATTCAATCATACATCACATGCTGAATTATGATGATAAAATCACATCTCATAAAATAATAATGATCAAACATGAAACCAACATGTGAATTGGAAATTGGAGAAAAACACATGAAACTCTACGTGTTTGGAGTGATTATAGGACTAATGATCCCATGTACACTTGTCATTGTAATCAATATTCAAAAACATATTAACTAATGGAATGGATGTCATATGTTTCACTATCTGCTGACAATCATTGATACCTTCTAGACGATCCATGAATATCATGTAATCCATGATATCAATATAACCCCCTTAAATGGCATGTGATTCATCATGAAGAGAAAAATATATATGAGTGAGTTGAAATAAAATATGTATATGGTCTAGAAATGGTATAATTTCCCAGCAATAAGAAACTTATCCCTCATATCCCAACACCTCGAAAAGCCTAACGTAATGTGGTGATAGGAAGCATCCCCTACAAAAACTCGTTTTCCATAAAGATAAGAAATAATTATGAACACATGGTATTCAAACTATAACATTAATTTCCTCCTCCTTAAATCATCATAATAGATCTTTTTTATCATGCACTACATTCATCCCTTAATGAAAAAAATTGTCCCTTCACTAACATGATTTGTACGACGTTGATAATGAGAATTAATGAATAAATAGACACTACCAAATGTAATAGATAAAAACCTCATCTCCCACACCCATTCCCCAATGGGGTATTCGAATTTATGGGTCATAGATATTATAATTGTTAGCTATAATTATTGTATATTTATTCTCCAAATTTCCAGTATAATCCAAAATTCATTCCAGTAACATATAATCATTAGTCTAGATAGTCCACTATTTCTTTTACATATGAGGTTTAAAAGTAGTAATGAGGTGAATTTGTGTACACAAATCATGATTCTATCCTTTATTGACACATAATTTTAAAATATAATTTCGATCAATGAATATTTTACATGTAATTCCATAATTCTTCACAACATCATCAACACACCACTATATCATGATATACATTGAGTCTGATTATTTGATTAATAGTAAGTAATCTGACTATATTAGGTGATCCAATATTACCAATATTTAATAAAATAATACCTGAGATAGGGTAAATATGAATATGATTTGTATCATTATTTAATCCCATTTCCACTAAATAAAATATAAGGGATGCCACAAAATTATAGGATCATAATGTAATTCGTTCGCCTACTATAATTAAAGAAACTAATCCACAAACTATTCCACCATCCATTTCTTTTCCGGCTACCAATACTGAATTCCCAAACGAAATACATTTTGGGAACTCATGATTAAACTATTATAAGTTACTTTTTAAACCCATTACAAACTCACTCACCCGTCAATGATGAAATAAACAACATCACATTAAATAACATCTATATATTAATAACCATTCACCATCCCTCAAAAGAATCAATGTGGATGAAACCAATAGCCCCAAAAAACAAAAATAGATGATGTTTTGGTTGATTATCCACTTATTGAATCATAAATGGCCTTGGTTTCCAATACATTCCATTATCAATACTTCTCATTAGAAAAATATTTCGGATGAAATAAAAATATCATTGAACATATTCAGGATATCCATCATAGAAGAACTACCATGATAATTACATATAATCTCATTTACCTTTACCCCCTCCATGTTAAATGATATGATCATCCGTAGAACACCTTCCTAATCTATGACAAAAAACAACCACCTTCTTCTGATCACCCAGTTATAACATCTTCCATGGATGTCTAGATCATCTCATCTATCAATCTAAAAATAGATCCTAGTACTCTGCTAGGGATAAAGTCAAACTGAATGTGATATATAGATCCCCCAACATACTCTCATTATAATTATTTTAAACTCATCCTTAATAATTCCTGAGAATATTCTATAGAGAGGCACATAATTCCCTAGTATACTGATCATCATCCAATACCAGAGTAAACATTTTGTGATTATCCTGGCCATCCAGATTGTCCTCTCCTTCTAGAAGAAGATAATAATTTTGTGAAATAGGTAATTACAAAAAATGGATAAAATATTTCCTATAACTAGTGGTTTTAAATATAAATAAAATGTATTTAATTAATATAAATTCCCAACAAAACAAAACTTTTATGATGAAACCCTGTAATGAAGAAATTACATCACATTTTTTCATGCCTTGAATGTTTTTCCTCGTGATTTAGACATTTTTTACAATCAAATTGATGGTATAGGATTCAATGGGACCACAAATCTCATATCCTTCCCATTATTCTCAACCACGTGTCACACACAATGATCAATTGATTCCAATACAAACTAACCCATAGAATATCCTATATACCTAATAGTAGTCTCCATCATTCACTCAACCAAAATATATTGATCATTATAATCCATGAATACCTCTCTCAAAAGGAACATACCTTTACTAGAAATTATGGATGATATTTAAGGACCATTGAGTCCCACATTTAGTAAGAATTATGATGGGAATAAGAATTGGGGGTACAATGAGATGAAATATACCTCCAAGAACATAATGAAGGATAACATCATGAACATCTAAAATTAAAATTGCACAAAATCTTATAACAAATAAATCACCCAAACAAATTGTTTAAATAATTCAATCCATATGTAGATGATGTACATTTGGAAAATATAGAGAATTAACAAATGATACATAATTTTTACCTTAGTTGATTGATATCCCATAAATATTTTTAAAACTCAACAATTTTTAGTTATATGGATTTCAAATCATGGATATGGGTCACCAATGAAATCAGATAATTGATAGATATAATATAGATTTCATGGGGATATGGGATTGTATACCCACTCTAAATATTATATGACCTTGGAACAACATAAATCACCATTCAATGAAATTGATGAATATGGTAAGACTATGATGAAATCATAGGGACCATGACATGACAAGGATTCTAAAAAATCCATCATAGAAACATGATTTTATATCCATTGTATATCTGACAAAACATAATGAAAGCTATATAGATATAAGCATAGTACACAATATTACTTAATAAGAATAAATTGGAATATGTTGCAACCCAGTTCTATAATGTGGAAACCCAAAATAAATATAACCACCAAAATTCACTCCAAAGAATTCTATTTCACATAAGTTATTCAAATAACAACAAAGTCAATCATTTCTCTAGCACTATAAATCAACTCCAAAGACTCTTTGCTGCAGTTGGCCTCCCCACACCACCACTAATTATGTCTCATTTTACTACTATTGATCAATGATCTCTGACTCTTTATAATGAGAATAGATATTTATCTCCCTATTTTCTCTATATGCTACTAAATACACCCCCATATACCTTTACCAAATAATTCAAACAACGGAATCTTTTCGAAGGATTACCCCATTATAATTTTATATTTCCTAGCATATTGAGACAATCAAATGGAAAGTAATGAAATTCAATTCCATGTGGAGGAGTGCCATTATAATGTATGTGCCAATGAGTTTTTTAGTCTATTTGTGATGTTCAATGTCCTTTTACCTAAAAATGATAATAACTTCATATTTAGCGTTGATTTTTGAAATATAAATAAAATTAATGTATGGTATTATAAACCTATACATTTTTAGGATTATATGATTGAAAAACTTCATTTTACATGATTGTTTAATAAATTTTACCTATGGAGTATATAGAACTGTATTATAATCAATTTGAAATAAGATTAGATTTTACGAATAGATATTTATTTTTCTTTTTATGACAGCTGCCCCATTACTAACATGAAATTAATGAATAATGTTATTTGTCCATTTATTATAAAATATGAGGGCATTTATTTTAATTCAATAAACACTTTTCTATGACCCTTGAATAATATAATAATTATAGGAAATATGTAATTTAATAATTTTATGGAAAATAAATTGTTTAGAAACATATAAATATTTTTTTTATAATTATTAATCAATCGAATAGTGGTATGACTAGATGACCAATGATTTTTTGATGTCTATGTGATGAATATTTGGGTTCAGATGATGCATATTAAAGATAATGAGATCATGAGATTACATTGATTTTTGATCTTTTAGAGAGTGTTCATGAGATAAATATTAACCACTCTTGCAACATATAATTTTATGTTAAATAGTAGACTAAGAATCATGCAAGGAAAATATTGATACGATGCCTTCCTATAGTAAAAGTTTTTCTTACCATTTACCCTATCATAACACTACATAACGTTTTTGTGGTATTTATGATTGGATATGAGACCACTAGAATATTAATTGTGGATTTTTAACCCAGGTATTTAAGCCTACCACATACTTTAGAGAGAATACATATAGGGATATATTTATCTACATAAATAAGGATAAGGAATTATTTACCAACAAATGAGAATTCAAATGTGAAAAATATCTTATTTAGAAAATAATTTTTGATCCATCGAAATCCTAAAAGATTAAATTTTAATGTCCCGTGGAATGTTTAATTGATGGACTGATAGATGGGATGACTACATTAGAACATTTAATATTTACATAAACATAAATTATGAAATTAAAAATTTCATGTCGATGTATTTCCTTTGAGAAACTAACTTTTAATATTTATGTGTGATATAATATTTCTTTTTTTTATATGGAAATGTAGACATTAGATTATGATAAATAAAATATTCTGGGTGAGAATATAATCTATATCCCTATTTGGTGACAAATATAAATTCATTGTACTCTTCATTCATTATTAATGAATGATTTTTATTCTAGGATTATATTGGCATGAATATATTGTTTTCCGGAATAATTCCTTTTATTATTAATGGTTTGGTTATCCATTCTATAATCAAGTAACTAGATTTCATTGATAATAATTTTATTTGGGGTTATATCATGACCAAATATATTCATTAATAAAAAATTTCATTATACATATCCATTATAAATTTCATTCATACGATGATCTCGATTCTTAAATAAAAAGAAATTTAAAAAGGAAACCTAGAATCTTCTAATGAGGTCTTTTATTTTGTATCAATCCATGTTAATCCAATTATTATTTTTCTCAAGGTTTACCAAAAAAATTTTTTCAACTCTATATTATCCATGTAATGGTATAAAACAAAAATTCCAAATAATTTCATGAAATATTTGGGCTATAGACTTTAAATAATTTTCTATATGTACAATATAGTGGAATTTAAATATTATTTTTACAGTTGTATAAATTAGAAGAAAATAGTTCTAAATATATTATTGTGTATTGAACTACATTTTATGGGTTCTAAATTCATAGGGTTTCCTTTATTTATCATGAAATCAATTGATATCAATTGTATAATTATTTATGAAATATATCATCACATTCTACATATACAGAGTTATAGTTTTCACAATACTAAAAATGGATTTTATAGTGTTTTAAAAATCTAAAAAGTTCATGTAAAAATAATAACCATGTAAATTACTATATATTGGAATTAAATTATAATTAAAATTTAATTATTATTTATAACATTCATATGGAAAATGTCATAATATTATGCAGAGTGGCTAATATGATTGAGAATGAATATTAAAGGTTACAAAAGACTTCAAAAACACTAAAAGGGGAGTCAAAATATGGTGAATGACTATCAATTTTCATTGAATCAATGTATAAAGATAAATGTTTTATTTAATAATTTTTTGAGAAATTATATATTAATTATGATTTTGGTGTTCAAAATATGAAAAAATATGAATATTTTAAATACATAAATGGTATTATAAATGAAAACTGGAGATTCAATGCGGAAAAAAATACATGTCATGGCATGGTGTCACAGTAGAATAATTAATGATTTATGTTCTCAATATAGTAATTGAAACCAAATCAATTCTATTTGTTTCTCAATAAGAACATAATATACATTTTATTAGTATAAAAAATAATAAAATGTGGGTATAATAGTAAAAAAATATCTACCACAAATATATTTGTGTGAATTTATAAGAAATAGATTATAGATTTATTTTTATCATGATTGAGTATTAGAACATTTCAATTTGAAATTTCGTGTGCTCAGAGTAAAAAAATACATTGTTTTAGAAGCAAATATTGAATAAAACAAAAAATATATAAAATTCACTAAATAATAATTTTTTATTGTATAAAATATAAATATATACATTTGAGTAGATTCCAATTATTAGTTATTTATTCCATTCATTAATATATTAAATAAAATTTTTACTTTTTTATCTATTATATGAAGAGATATGATATTGAAAAAAATATATTCAATGATGTGTGCATTGAGAGTATGAAAAAATATTTTATGGATTAAAATATAAAACCTAGTGAAACCCCTATAAAACCCTTTATGTCCATGAAAAACACTAGGATTACATGAAAAATGAGGAATAATAGAAACCCGCCTATGATCCTTTAATACCTTATATTTTAAAAAATCATATAACAACATTTATTATCTAGAAAATGATTTGAAACTCTTAATCTTATTGGAAGAGAATAAAAAACTCAATATATCACTAAAAACATTAACCTGTAAAATATTAGAAAAATATTAAACCATTGAGAACATACAAAAATATTAATAAAATATCAAAAAATGCATAAAACTCAAGAAAAACCAAAAAACCATAGAAAAAAGAATAAATTTATGAGTAACCATAAAAAATATATATATTTCATAAAAATCATGTTAAATCATAAAATATATTAAAACCCCTAAAATCATTATGAAACCCTCTAGAAAAACTAAAAACCATTACGTCCATTTTATCCATAGGAAATCCTTAAAATCTAATTAAAACTTGGTAAAATCATTGAGAGCACTAATAGTGAATATAAATCTCTAAAAGAAGATATAAATATTTTATATACCTAAAAATCGGTAAAAAACCAAATGGCCTAAAAAACAATGAGAACCCATGAATAAAACTTAAAAATTACAAATAAACATCGTAAAAGTCATTGAAAATATTCAAATTAACTATAAAAAATTGAAAAACAAGGGAATAAATGAAAAATAGTAAAAATAATGAAAAGACCTATATAATATTCTAAAAAATGAATATCATGAAAACAAATTAATACACTCAAAACACTAAAACCCATTAAAATGCATAAAATATCAAAATATACTGTAAAAATAATTATATTAATATTAATATATATAAAATCGAGAGAAACATTAAAATTATATAAATACAAAAGACACAAAAAATCTATAAACATTTCTTATAAATATGGGATACTTTTTATGAATTATAAAACCAGTTAATATTAGTAATAAATTAAATAATACATTCAAACCATAAGAAATTCCAAAAAACACTCATTTACATTAAAACTATTTTAAATGATAAGGAAAGACTGAAAAATTCATTTCTGAAAACATGAACTCTATCAAAATAAAATAAATACATTAGAAACATATGAATACTAAGGAAAACCCTATAGAATACTTTGAAAACAGAAGATAAATCATAAGCATCCTTAGAATTTCATAAATATACCTTAAATATCTTTTATATTATTTGAAATAATGAAAAACCTAAACATACATTGATAAATAATGTAACATTATGAAAATCCTGAAAAACCATCCAAAAATGTATAAATCATGAAAAATACTAAAATATTTATTTCCTTTAAATACATTCATAACCCAAATGAAACTTATAAAATAATGTAAAATCAATAAAACATTTTAAACACATAATTGCTCTGAAAATTATAAGAAATCCTTAAAACACAATGAAAATCTTAAAAAACTAGAAACACATGAAAACCCAATCAAATTATTAGAAATAGTAGATGTATATAAAAAAATAAAATAATTTTAAACCAATTTAAAACCTTGAAAACCCATAAAGAATAATGGAGAAAACTGAAAGATCATTAAAAAATAATTAATATTAACATTCCTTGAAAACCAAGAAAAAGCATCGAATACCCTAAAAATATATGAATACCTTAAAATCTGTAAATAAACCAATAAAAACAATTAAAAACTATTAAATATTTTATTGAAGATTAAAAACAACAAAAATTAAAATGGATTACATTTGTAAATGATAACAATTCATAAATATTGAAAAAACCCATGTAAATGGTTAAAATCTATAATAAATTTAAATAATGAATATCATTATAAATTGATAAAATTTAAAAAAAATGCAAAATTATAAAAAAATTACATAACATAGAAGAACCTTAATAACCAATTAATACACCAACTATAATGAAAATACATGGAAAACAATTTAATCCCTACATATTTGTGAAAAACTATAGAAATACCATGTCAAAAAATATTTATCTTTGGAATACCATTAATGGAAAAACAATTCAAATTCATCAAAATCATTAGAAAACATTAAAATGAAATAAAAATTGAAACCCATTAAAATTCAATATAAATAATGAAATTTTTAAAAGGCTAGAAAAAAATATGAACAAAATTGGATACCTTTATTTTTTTGAAACCCAGTGAAAACCATTATAAACTAGAAAACCCATGGGAATTAATATAACATTGAAAATATTGAATACATATGAATAACTATATAATATAAATGAAAACCCTTTATCTACCATGAAAATCCATAATAACCTATTATAAAATAGGAATAACCTTGAATTATGTGGAATACATATATAACATGAAATTTTTGAAACTTTTAGATCAACATTTTAAAAAACATGAAAAAACCATTTAAACCATTATGAGCCATTTAAAGCTATGAAAAACCTATTAAAATTATTTAAAACCTTACAAAACCTTAAAAATCCAAGATAACCTTAAGAACCACGTATACAATATAAAATCATGAAAACCATAGAAAAATAAAAACATTGGTATTTCTATATAATACCATATAAAATTTTAAAACCCTAAAAATTCATGAAAATACATATTAATCCATCAAAATACCATGACTTTTTATATAAAACCATTGAAATACAAAAATAACACTATAAACAAACATTATCAGTTTGAATGAAATTTTAATTCTGTGAAAAAAACGAAATCACTAGTAACATTATAAAATATAAAATTCCATGAAAAATAAATAACACAAATTAAAACTCTTATTATTAAGGGATAACATGATAACCATTTTCAAATAATATAAACACATTAATAAATATTGAATGGAATATAAAATCATGGAAATTCTAACAAACTATAGAAAAAATTATAAAATTCAACAAAACCAAAAAAACCCCATGAAACACATTAGAAATCTATGAAAAATAAGAAAGTGCACGTAAACCAAAAAAACGTTAAAATATTGAAAAAAAGGAAAATACATGAATATACATTAAAAATTTTAAATATCCATATAAAATAGCGAAAAAATAATGATTATATTCAGAAAAAGGAAAACAATGAAAACCACATAAAACAATAAAAAAATTATGAAATTTTTTCAAAATCTATATGAAACCATGAAAAATAATTAAAATAATTACATTCCACAATAGAAAAGTCATTATTTAAAACTAATAGAATCTTATATATTTCCCTTAAAATCATGAACAATATATAAATCCTTGAAAACCCTTAAGAACCTTATGAACCATGGAATATATGGATAGCATTTGAAGAACGTAGAAAACATTAAAAACTATATAATAAAATTTAAACAAATTGAAACACTTAGAAAACAATTTAACACCCTTAAAATCTTGAAAATAAGGAAAAACCTTAAAGATCTTTTGAAAACCATACCACTAAGAAGGATCTAAAATTTATAAAAACCATTAAATAAACACAAAATATTCTCAAACCCCAAAAATAATCTAACCATTGAAACCAATAGATACCCATAGAAAATAAGAAAACCTATGAAATATCCCAAAAACCTATTATAAAACATTTAAAACATTAAAAACAATGAAACACATTAAAAAATATTGGAAAATATTTCAAAATAATTGAATCTCCAAAAATATACTATAAAATTTTGTAAAAATCTTTTAATACAATATAATGGAAAATAAATCATTAAAACCTGTAGAAAACTTATGAAACACATTGAAATAAATTGGAAAAAATAAGAATTCATTACTATTTGGAAAACATGAGTAAACCACTAATTGGAATAAAAAATCTCAAAACATAGATAAAATATAATATTTACAGAGAACCCATTAAAATCACAAGATAATAATACAACCTCTAAAAAACCTTTACATTCATAAATTGGTCATAAACCCTATAAACCTTTTAAAAACTAGGGAAACTCCATAGAATAATTCAAAATCCATTTGTCCCATATAAACCATAGTTTAAAAATAGAAAAAAGATAATCTTTTTAAGACGATGTTTTTGGATTATACACATTAGAATTATTGATATGTATTAAAAAATAACGTCATAAAAAATCATATATGATCGTACAAATATGAATAAGGACATGAAAACCAAATAAACCCATGAAAAAAATTAAACCCTGTTAATAGAATAAAAATATATGAGGAACAATTATAATGATAGAAAAAAATTATAGATATAGGAAAATAAAAAAAGAATATGAAAACCCATGAAGAAACATGAAAACACATGAAAACCCTTCGAAGGGATTACAAGTACATGGATGTATTGAAATCATGACAGATACATTAGAAATATTTATGTTAAACTAAAACCCCATTAAATCCCTTTAAAATTGGAAATAATCATAATAAATATTGAAATCATTAAAAAAGTATAAACCAAAAAAAATCCATAACAATGCCCTAGAATATAATTAATACATTAAAAGGACTTGGGAACAGATTAAAACCCATGAAAACCATTTTTAACTTATATAATAAATTGATTTCATTTAAAAAAACATAGGACCCACATATAATATTCCAATCCTTTAAAAAATCTAAAAAACCAAAAAAATCATAAATTTATTTCAAACACCTCTTTAACCATTTAAATTATAAAGAAACACTAAAAACCCATGATGAATCTGAACGAAACATTGTAACTATGAAAACCACTTTAAATTCAAAGAGACTATGTTAAATTATTTAAAATATAGATATTATGAAAAAACAATAAAACTATGACACTGAAAAAACCAAAATGAAGAAAAATAATAAAAATAAATATATTTAAATTATTAATTGTTAGGATTATTAAAAATGAATAAATAACACTTAAAATTATATATAAATATTTAAAAATCATTATAAACACTAAATGGAAAATAAGTCATAAAAATACCGAGGAATAATACAAATAACTACAAAAACATTATACCACATAAGAAATTAGGAAAACCCTAGAAAAAAGTATAAAAACCAATAATAACACTTAAATCCCTTCCAAATCCCTATGAAACAGAAAAAAATAAAGGCAAACCCAATGAATATTATAAAAACCCTAAATCCATTTAGAACTATAAAAAGCACAGAAAACCGACAATACCCAAAACAACTATAAAAATTCCAAAAACATGGAATGTTCTCAATATATTTAAAAAGACATTCGAAATAATTAAAAATAATTACAAATATATTAAACATTGAAAATTAGAGAAACTATGTAAAAAAATTTAATAACTGTGTACAATATTAAAAAACCTGAAAACTCATTTATTACAATACAAATAATGAAAATTGTTGAAAAGTCTACACATCAATAAAAAATATTAGGAATAATAATAAACCATAAAATAAAATGATAAAATATATTGAAAAAAAAACCATAAAACCCCATTAGCATCTAAAACCCATGAGAATCAAAAAAAAATTGAAAACTATAAAATAACTAAAAAATCATAAGACACCTTTGAAATACCATAAATAAAATAGAATCTTTAAAACCGATGAAAAACCATAAATGTCAGGAATAATTTTTAAAACCACATTGAAGTCATGATAGACATTGGGAAACTATGAAATAATCATAAAAAAGTGAATAAGATTAAAAACAAAAAAATAATAATAAAAACTACAACATAAAATAAAATCCTAGTCAACCTTGACAAATATGGAAAACCAAGACATTCATCAAAAATCATGAATTATTGTGATACCCATAGAAAACCTAGTAATAATGATGAAAATATAAATAATAGGAAAATACTAAAACCCTCATTAACCCATGGATTACATTTATATGTCTATCAAAAAAATTTAAAATCATAGTCAAACATGAAAAAATATCGTAAAAACATCGAAAAAACCTAAAACCACAACCAATAAGTGTAAATCCTTGAAAACCATAAAAAAATATTAAAAATTGTGGAGAAATATAAAAATCATTGAAAAAAGTAAAAATACTAAAAATAATTGATAGCCTAATAAAAAATTAAATTGACTTTGAAAATTGTAGAAAACCATGAAATCCCTTATAAAACCATACAAACACTATAAATCATTGTAATACACTAAGACCCCTTTAAACCACATAAAACACATAAAAATTGACACAAAAACATAAATAATTAAATAATTCTGAAATATTTAAATAACTACAATAAAAATAAAAAATATTCAGAAAATATAGCCTTATTAATTTCATAAAAAAATAGAAAAACAATAGAAATCCAAAAAAACCATCTTAGCCATGAAAAACCTAAAAAATGTTAACTACTAGATAATAATAAAAAACCTAGAAAAACATATTAAACACAAAAATAGTGTAACAAATCCTTTAGGTTTTTAGAATTATCTAAAAAAATATAAAACAATATATATCCATATAATAAACCCTAAACCATAAATTTCTATTAAAAACTAGGCATATCCAAAACTGCAGTAAAACCTACAAAAACTGTAAAAACACTATTAACCCCTAAATCTTCATGGAGACAAAAAAACTAGAAAACCAATGAATAATCAAGATTAATATGAAACCTAAAAAATTAATTGGAATACTAGAAGAACCTAGAAATCCCAAAGAAAATATTCCATCTACTAAAAACATAAAAAATTTACAAAATCACATAAACCCCTAAAAAACTTCTGTAAAAACGGTTGAACACATATTAAACCCAAAAAATCCTAAAATCATGAATAACATGAAATATCCTTAAAAACAAAAACACTCCATAAATATATATATAAACAACATTAAAATATAAAACAAATCTTTGTAGCACATAGTATTCTATATAAAAATTTATAAATAATTAAAAAAAACTACTGAATATGAAGATCACTATTTAAAACAATAACATATCATAACACCGCTTATAAAATTTGAAAAAAACAACTTTTACCCTTTATGAACATTAAAAAAATTAATAATATTTAAAACAACATAAATTATTTATATATTCATATAAATATCTAATAAATGATGAGAACCATTTAAAATGATGAGAAATTATTAAAATACCTTAAAACCTTGAAAATTTTTAAAACCCATTTTGGGTAAAAAGAAACTAGGGAAGACCATAAAACAATATAAAAATAATTAAAACAGGAGAGGACCATGAGAAAATGGAAAACCATAATACAACAATTTAAAATGTAGATAAACATTAAAACCCATTTGAAAAACCTATAAACATTGCAATCCTATTCTAAAACGTAGGGGAGTTCACAAATTCCACTGAAAATCCCATGAATTAAATGGAAATCCCCAATATCCATGAAACAACATAAAATAAATTAAAATCCTTTTCATACCCACTAATGTATTTGAAAGATGTAAAATCATGAAAAAATATTGAATCCCTGAAAAATAATGTTACCCCCTAAAAATTGAAAACCATGAAAAACATTGAAACCCCATAAAATAATTTACAAAAAAACAAAACATTGAATTCTATGTTAAATCAATGAAAACCTTTTAAAATATGGATTCTATAACCCCACACCCCAGTAAGTAAAATCATATAAAACCATAGGAAACCATGAAAACCAATGTATAAATTTTGAAATAAAGACATAAGTTACAAATAAATAAATCACTAAAAACCTATTGAATTCTAATAACATAAATTTAAAATATAATTCTAACAAAACGTAAAAAAAATTAAACTCTCTAAAACACTAAAACCTTACTAAAAATGGACAAACGAAAAAATCCCTAAAAACATTTAATCAACATTTATCCACCCACATAATAATTAAAACCCATGAAAAAAATAAAACCTCAAAAACTACATAATTTACTACAAAACATTAGAAAAACCTACAATTCCTTCATGAAAACCTAAAAATCATGAAAACTAATTAGAAATATATGAAAAAATTAAAAAATAATAAATTTATTTATATGAATTGGAATCCCTTTCAAATACATGGAATTCATTTAAAACACTACATAATTATATTACACAAAAAACCTTATCAACTAAGAAAATGATGGAAACCCATGAAAAAAACATAAAATATTGAAATTATATTTAATTATAAAAAACTTATGATGTGAAGTTAAAATAATAAAAAATGGAAAGAAAGTAATAACATTGGTGAAGAACAAAAGACTCTACAAACCATTAAAAACAAGTTTCAATCTATGGAAAAATATACAATACTATGAAAAACCATTAAATACTCTGAAAAAAACATAAAATCCCATGTAATTTACAAAAACACATTGAAAACATTAAATTCAACAATAATAACATAATATAATGTAAAAGATTACAATGACCTATAAAATTTCTAAAATCTAGTAAAAAAATGAAAATTAATAAAACAAACTACAAAAATGCCATATAAATCTATAAATATCATGTAAAGGCCTAAAATATTGAAAAAATAAAGAAAATAATTGAATAATCCTAAAAAACTCTAGAAAACCCATTATGGAAATACAAATGATGAAATCAGAAAAACACATGAAAACCGTTAAAATTGTGAGAATAATATAAACTTTGGGAAATAAAAAATTATTGAAAAACAATAAAACTCTAATATACCTTTCATTGTAAACAAAAGAGAACCCTAAAACTATAAAAAAACATTGGAAGACCTAGAATACCCATAAAAAAGATGAAAACATTGAAAAACTAATCAATATTATATAATACCAAGGAATAGTCAACAATCCTAGGAGACTCTTATATACTATAAAAAACTACATGAATACCTAAAATTCACTGAAAATAAATATAAAACCTTTAAAATTTCTAAATCCATCAAAAATATTTTAAATCCATTAAAACTATTAAAGAGGATGAAAACCCATATTCAATCCTATACAACACAAAAGTATTTGAAATTCGCTAAAAAGAATGAAAATCACTAAAAATGATTAAAAAACTCAAGAAACCAATGAAATCAATGAATAATTATTAAATCCCAGTTAATTTATTCAAACTATTGAAAAACCTTAAGCCCCATAAAAAACACTATACACACATAAAAAATTGGATTCCTAGTTACATTTTTTTGAAATATTAAACACTATCAAAAAAATATAAAACCCTTCAAAATCACAGAAACCATAAAAAGTTTTCTAAAAATCCATGAAATCCTAGAAATCCCATTAAAACTTGAAAATAAGGAGAATCCGTAAAAACATTGTTAATACAAAATATATATAGATAACCATATAAATAATTAAAAGAAATCATATAATTCTAGTTTCGGATTAAATCATGAAAACACTTAAAAATAATAAAAACCATGAAACCCCTTTCGAAAAAATGTAAAACCCATTTTATCCTTTGAAAATGATGAAAAAATATAAAATTATTTATATAAAAAATAAAAAAACACTAAAAATTTATGAAATTAAAATGAAAAACAAGTAACACCATGATACTCAAAAAGAATCAAAGCAATACCTAAAAACACCCATGAAAATTACGAAAAATTAATCAATCACAGAAATACCTCAAACTATATAGTAAATACTAGATTCCTCATGAGTAAAAATCACAACTATAAACAAGGTAAAATATTAAATGTCTTGAAATGATTTTATGACCTAGATGACCAAGAGAAAATGTTAAAACACTTGAATAAAATTCAATTTTTAAAATATGAAAAAAATAAAGTACACCTGAAATTGTAATGAATTTACGAAAAAATAGAATAAGAAAAAAAACATGAGAACCTTCTAATAATTTTAGACATATGTATTTAACTAAATAAATCATTAAAATAAACAAAAATTGTAAAATTATGAAAAATACTCGAAACCCCATGAAAATACGGAAACTCTTAATACGAACCTATAGAAATTCAGATAAATACTCTAAACACCATAAAGTATTAATACAATTGAAACCGTCTAAAAAATCATAGAAACTATAAAAAAATTTAAACTTCTGAGAAAATTTATTATGAATATAAATAATCATGAATTATTATTATCACATCAATTATCATAGAAAACCCAATAAAACCCAATAAACCCAAAAGCAATACTAAGTGACTCATGAAACCCATTTAAATTATTTGAAAACTTTTGAAAACACTTCAGATTATAATATTTGCATGAAGCATCAAGAATATATTTTAAAAAACCAAGAATAACATAAAAATCCTTGAAATCATTTAAAAACATGATTTTTTGATTAACTTTTAAAACTATTAAAAAGTTAAAAATATAATGATAAGAAAAAATGGGAAAAACATGACAAAATAAAAAATTCATAATATTATTTAGGATATTTAGAATATATGGAAACAACATAAAAATATAATAAACCCCTAAAAACCCCAAGAATACGTTTAAAATACTATAAAATCTATTAAAAAATGGGTTAACATTGAAATCACAAGAAAACCATAAAAAGCGTGATAATTATGTCAAACTAGGGAAAATAGGCGAATAATATGAAATACCCTTGAAAACATTTATAACTTTTACGAACCCCATGGAATACAATAAAATCTCATTAAATTTTTTATACCATGTGTAATACACATTAGTTTGATTGATGACACTAAAACCATCAACATTCACTAAAGTATAAATTAATTTGTGAAATATATAAAATTAACGATACTAAATTAACATGGAAAACTATGAAATACTAGGAATATATATTATATGATAAAAAATATTTCAAACAACTCATAAAAAAACAGACAGTAGAATATTTAAGATAATTATAAATTGATTCTAAAGTTATGAAAAAATTATATATTGTAAAAAACCAGATAGACGACATAAGAAATCACTAAATCCCCATGAAAATCCCTATAAATCAATGAAAATAATGAAAAAATGAAATTAATAAATAAGATAACATGAATACATAAAAATTCTAAATATTATAAAAACCCATAAAACATTATAAACCCTAAAGAGTAAATATAAAATATATCAAACCCATTTATATTTTTGAAACACTGGTCTACCCTAGACTACCATGGAAAATATGTAAACAAATTAAAATGTCGAAAACCTTCAAAAACCATAAATAATATGATAACCCCATTATTAATATTGAAGACATGGAAAAATTCATGAAAGTATTTATAAATGATGAGTGGACCAAAATACCATCGAAACAAAATAAAAACCCTAAAAAAACAAACACCTAAATTCAATTAAAACACTAAAATATAAAAAAAAATCCATAGAAAATGTTGTAAAAGAATACAAGAACGTGAAAATATTTAAAAATATCATAACCCATTATAATTATTTATAAAAACAATAACATATATGTAAAAATATTTAGGTGTTTAATAATCATAAATAACAATGAACTTTTTTTATAATTTTAGAGTAATAATTAAAAATATTAAACCATATGAAATCCTAAAACACCTAAAAAAATATATTAAGACTTAAGAAACCACTAAATAAAGTAATAATTATTTGAAAAAACTTTAATTTCTTATCCATCATGAAAAATCATTATATAAACATGAAGAATTAATGATATAACAAATTGTCGTAGAAAATATTATAAAACCCTTTAAAATAAAGGAACGACATAGACAGAATAAAATCCATGAGAGATAATAAAAAAAGAAATATTTATGAATCATAAACCTTAATTATAATCCCTATTACAATCTAATATTAATTTGAAAATAAATAAATAACCAAAATATATTTTCATAGGTTATATAACTGTAAGACACACATAAAATCTATAAAAACCCATTAGAATCAATAAAGAACCCATTAAAACCCATTTTAAACATGATAATGACTATAAAAAAATTAAAACCTTTAAGACCCTCTATTCCACAAAAAAATAACTGATAATCATGATGAAATATACAAAAATTGGTGACCCGTAAAAACAAAAAACATTTAATATTCGTGAAATCCAAATTAAAAATTAAAAATTAAAAATACAACAACGAAAACCATATTTAACAATCTAAATCATTACAAAACAATTTATAACATCAAAAATAAAGGAAATACATTGAAATGGAATGATTAAAGAATAAATTTAAAAACAAATAACCCTCATAAAATCCTTAATACCATAGAATACTTAAGAAAAATATGAAATTCATGAAATTGAAGGAATATATATAAATTCTTAAAACTGTAAGAAATCCCTAAAAAAGAATAACGATCATATAAATTTATAAATAACTCAAATAATAACTAAATAACTTAAAAACATTAAAAATATAAAATAAAAAAAGAATATTATAAGTTATAGAGTTTTCTTAAAAATAACAAAAAACCAAAAAAATTAGTTACAAACATTAGAAAACCATGAAAAACATTGAAAAAATGAAAAAACAACGAAATCCATTGATAAAATCATAGCCAATAAAAACCTGAAAAATCATGAAACATTGTACAGACCACATGTGCACATTATAGCCCCATGAAATACAATAAAAAAATCTAAATCCCTATAAATTTATAAAATTCCATTAAAAATAGAAAATAATTAATTAATCATTATGATCATAGGAAAATCGTAATGAATCCTATATAAACACAGAATTCTTGAAATTCATTGAATAATAATGATAATTTTTTGGTAAGCATGAAAAATTCCAGAAAATCCAAAGCAATCTTATAATATTTTATAAATCACTACAAAACCCTTAATTAACTAATAATTTTGATAACAAATTAGAATAAACGAAAAACATAACCGTCCTTGAAAAAATAGAATAATGACATGTAAAATCCATAAAACCTGAAAGACTGGTGAAATCTATAAAAACTTATTAGACCATAAAACACAAAAAAACATTTGAAACCCATAAAAATATTTTCTTACATAAATTTTTTGGATACACTATAAATATTTTAAAAATCATGAAACAAATAATTTCGTTTCAA
This sequence comes from Viscum album, assembly GCA_963277665.1. Classification (NCBI taxonomy): domain Eukaryota; kingdom Viridiplantae; phylum Streptophyta; class Magnoliopsida; order Santalales; family Viscaceae; genus Viscum; species Viscum album. The sequence continues at coordinate 1,814,197,049 of OY728164.1, read as the reverse complement.
AATACTAAAAAATATTTCCATGGGGAAGCAATTTAAATTCAAAAGAAACCAATGAGAAAATAGAAATACTATAAAAATGTGTTGATAACAAGAGAGAAAACAAAAAAATATATTAAAAAAATATATATAAAATCAATATAATACAGATAAGATCCATAAATCCAAACTAATATAACATTAGAAAACACTACAAACAATTTCAAAGATTGTAAAACCCAATGAAATCCTAGAAATAAATAAAATGCCAAAATCATGTTCAAAAATCTGATAAGACTAATACAAATATAAAACCTCTATAAGAACATTAGAAAATTTATAATAGCCATTATAAACACAAAAAACTTGTAAAATACCTTGAAAATCCTATAAACCCTAATACGAAAAAAAAATAAAAAATAAAAAGAAAACTTTCAAAATCATTAAATACTTCATACATTCTATAGAAATTATGCCAAATCAAAAAAAGATATAAATCCATTAATATACAAATATGAATGAAAACATGAGAACACAAGAAAATCCAATGGAAGCAACAAAACCAATTATAAAAATGAAATCCATGGAAAGAACTAGAATATCCTAAAATTTACTAGAAAAACATATAAAGTATCTAGAAAACAGAAAATAGTAGTTTAATTAAACAAAACCCTTGAAAACCGCTATGATTTTTGGAGATTTCTAAAAACCCAAAAAAACACTATAAGATTATGAAAAACTGATTAAAATAGTAAAAATACTCTAAATACATTATAAAATATGAAAAACTATACACACCGTAATAAACATTGAAAAAATATTTAAAACCATTTAAACCATTAAAATTCATTAAAATCTATGGAATTTCATGAAATTATTTTAAACCCCTTGGAAAACAAATAATCTCTTATAAACCCAGAAAATATTAAGTCACCCATTGAAAAAACAATTAAAACATGTAATGCTATTTAAAACCATTTAATAACACTTGAAAACCATGAAACTAAAAAATAATGTTAAACATATAAAAAATATAAATCCCATCAAAGTCACTTAAAAATGAATGAAAAAACATGAATTCCCTGGAAAAAGTAACTACCCAGACCAGTTATAAACATAGGTAACCAATTTAAAACCCATAACATTCAAAAATTACATGATAGATATATGAAAATAAATTGATAAAAAATTAATATCCTAGATGCATTGAAAAACATGGGGTAATTAAATGATCTAAGAAAACCCTTAAAAACCTGTATACAGGTGAAAATCATAAAAACACTTAAACATAAAACTTCAATAAAATAAAAAAATAGAAAATAGAAAAAAAAATTAAGTTGTAGTAAAACACTAAAAACCATAAAAACATTTATAAATTTAAGGAAACTAATGAAAGAAAGGGAAAGTACCATAAACCTATTAAATACACGGAAAAAACAAAATTAATCATAAAATGTCTCTAAACCTATGTAAAATTATTAACCTATAAAATCTCTAGGAACAATTGAAATACAAAATAATATATTGAAAACCCATAGAAAATATTAACACCCCTATAAATCATAAATTATAATGTAAAATACAAAAAATTGTTTACATCCATATATATTTTTTGAAAAGCATGAAATCCTAAAGATACCACATAAACCATTAAAAACCCTATAAATTTTTAAACAAACTATTAATTCATTAAAAAGAAAAAAACAAATGATAATCCCTATAAAAACTGAGAAACCCTAGAAAATCTCAGAATATCATGAAATACCTTATAATCTTAAAAAATATTGAAACCTTATAAATTCTTATAAAATAATTAAATACTATAAAAACACTAAAAAAAATGAAAATCCATTGATGATAATAATGAACCCTTTAAAACCCAAGAAAACCTTTTAATATAATTGGAAATATTACAAAATATCCAAAATCTTCGAACATTTTATTATCATTTACAACAAAAAAAATCTATAAATCCCCTTTCAAACAATATGAGACCTTGGAATACCCATGATAATACATTATATAAAAAATATAACATCTATACAAAATTATTGGAATATATAAAAAAATCCCTAGAAAAACCACAAAAACATTATAATTACATAAAATATTGAAAACCATAAAAACAAATATAAAAATTAAAACCCTATTAAATCCATCAGAAAACAACTAAAACATCCAGAAATTCTAAAAATATCTCAAAACCATTATAATCCTTTGATTACTCAAATAAAATATTCATAAATGATATTAAATCATGAAAACCCTCAAAGATATAGAAAACTAAGATAATAGTTTAATATGATTGATATATAATGAAATATGACAAAAAATCATAGAAAAACCTGTTAAAGACCAATAAAACCTATTTAAAAACTTCACGAACTCCATGAAACAACGTAATAGACCTAAAAACTAAATTACTAAAAAATAATTAAAAGTATAATAACCATGAGAACTGATATATTTATTCAAAAATAATAAAACCAGTTTACCAAGGGATACCCTCAAGACACCTGAAAATCTATTAATATCATATAAAATGTATATTATTATTTAAAAATATATTAAATGATAAAAATTCTATATATCCTTAATAGTTTATAAGAAAATTACATCCCTTTAAAACCAACAAAAAACCCATAGAAAAATTCAAAAATACAATCATAAATTATTAAATCCATATAAAAGACTGAAAACCATGAAAACACTAGAAAACAATATGAAACCCTAAAATCATAAAAATAAATAAAACTCAGTAATATTCGTTAAAAAATATATTAAAAACAATTAATTTATTTTCAAACATTGTAGAACTATGGAAAACAATAAAACCCCTAATAAAAATATAAAACCCGAGAAGGCCAAAGAAAATAAAAAAATAGTTGAATTTTATTTCCATTACATGAAAACCATTGAACTCAAAAAATCAATAGAAACACCTGAAAATGAATAAAAACATGAAGACCCATGAAAATTGTGGTTTTTTTAAACAACTAGTACTCATTAAAATAAAATAAAATACATAAAATACATAAGGACTATATATACATTAAAAAAATAATCATTTTTAAATAGAGAATCCCAAGAAAAACAAAAAAACTAAACTATATGAAAAAATAATTAAATATTTAGAAATCTCTTATAAAACTATGGAAAACATTAAAACACAAGGAAAATAATGAAAATCATATTAATGTTGAAAAACATAATTTACCCAAAGAAACACCCTAAATACTCTGGAAAAAATTTATAAACAATAATATGTTGAAATAGTATAAATATAGCATTTTATTCTTGTATAAATGTTAGAAAACATATTTTCTTAACAGAAATAAAAATCCAACAAAACCATTTAAATCCATGAATACATTGTTAAACCATGAAATATCATAAAACCACCAAATCAACCTTACGAAACAATAAAAATCCTTAAAATATGTAAAAAAAATAAAATATTTAATAATAAACTGCCCTAATAAAACAATACAAATATGAAAAGAAAAAATGTAAACTAGTGAAAACCAAGAGAAACCCTTACAAAATCACATGAACCACAAAATTTTAATAATATGTTTTACATAACATGATAAAATTTGAAATATAATTAATATCCTTGAAACTTTTTGAAAGTAAAAAATAATTAAAATCATTATTATTTCTATAAAATTTGATGAATAAAATGTTACTGGAAAACAATGGAAAAATTCTATGAACAATAAAAAACATTGAAAACCCCTATAACCTCCACCCAAAAGACATGAAAACATTAGAAATGTATTAAATATAATGAAAACCATAAAAATACATTGAAGCCAATATATCCCATATAAAACTCTATATAACACTAAAATACAAAGATCAAAATATAAATGAAATAGAAATATATAAGGAACTAAAGACACTAGAAAACACTAAAAACACATCAAACGAGCTAGAAAATAGTAAAAAATATTAATGATACTTGAAAAAATTAGAAAAATATGTCAAACTGGTAAAAAAATATAATGATCATTAAATCCATAAAAAACCCTATAAAATAATTTAATATTATGAAATGGAATTAAAACCAAAGGAAATACTTAGTACAACATAAAAGTAAAAATACACTTGAAAATCAATAAAAATAAATTACAAAATATAAAAATAAAAACCCATAAAATGGATGAAAGTAATAATGAACCATTAAAAATAAGATAAACCCCTATAAATCTATTTAAACGTAGTATAAAATCTAAATCTATTAACAAATAAAAAATGTAATGAAATATTTATAATACAAAAAAAACACGAAAAACCATGAATGTTTTGAAAAAACTAAAAACATGATAGATCATTAAACTAATAATGATTGATGAATACACCATAATATAGAATAATATACATTTTAAATTGTTTAAAACTATATAAAAATGTGAAAAACGTTGATTTCCATGAACACATTAAGGATTCATTGGAATACTCCAGAATTCCTTATTTAATCCCCACAAATCTCATGCAAAATAAATGAAACCATTAGAAAACATTGAGATCCCAAAAATTCATAGATAAATATATATAATCCATGAAACCCTTAAAAACCTCATAAAACCATTTAATAACATTTTATGTAAATGAAAAAATATTATAATAAATGATAATACTACAATATCCTTTAATGAATGAACACCAATAAAAACCTATAATATTATATAAAATTATATTTGACCATAAAAAATAGAAAATCATGATCTAAATTTTGAATCCCATTAAAATCATTGACACATAAAAAATAGAAAACCCTTATAAATAATACTAAATATATAAAAAAAATAAAAAACACATAAAACCCCAAAAACATGAAAACCAATTATAAACATGAAATAAATTTCAATCATTAAGAAATTAGACGCCATAATGAAAAATGTTAAAAAATAAATTCAAATATTTTAAATCCCCAAAAACACATTAATAACATGGAAATAACTAATAAATTATTGAAAAAATAGAAATATAAATTAGCCATGAAAAATGGAAAAATCTGTAAAAAACACAAACCCTCTATAAAATCTGGCAGATTCTCCCAAAAAAACCACTGATCTAATAATATTATTATTAAAATTATATGATATAATTAATATACCTAGATACATTTAAAACCTATTGAAATTCTTATAGTCAAGAAGATATATAAAAATGATAGAATACTCTAGGAAAACCCATAAAAAATTGAAAATTTTGAAAACACTAACAAAATCTCTAGAAAACAATGAAAATTCAGATGAAACAATAATAACAAGAAATTAGTGATAAAACCCCAACAACCATATAAAAAATTTAAATTCATTAAAATTGAAAACAAAAATAGATCAAAAAAATTGATTTTTAGAAAAAATAAAACTAAGTGAAATCCTTACAAACCAAGGAAAACATATAACATGTTAAAAAACCATGGACAAAAAATTAAAAACATTAAAAACAAAAAAAAAATTAAAAAACTAATAACTCTCCAAATTCATAAAATGCATTAGAAGACATAAAATCCCCATAAAAAATCAAAAGCGAAAAAAATATTTGTAATATCATGTAAACTAAAAGAAATAAAAACACCCAATTAAACATTGAAAACCCTGTAAAACAGTTTCATTCGATTAACATTTTGAAAAACCATTAAAAACCCTATAACCCCCTGGAAAACCTAAAAATATTTACACCTCTTTGAGAAACAATAATACCACATTAAAATAATGAAAAAATTTAACTAAACATAAAACCCATAAAAGTCCCAAAAATTATAATAAATAAGATGTCACCAATCAAAATCCATATAAAAATTGATAACATAGAAAAAAATTAATCCCAAATAAAAATATTAAACCAATGAACATCTCTGTACACAATTCAAATCTTTGCAAATACTAAAATGATAAAATCATTATAAATACATGAAAATTATTATTAAACCCTAATAAAACATATAATCCATAAAAATTTAAAAAAATTTCTAAATTCATGGATGTTAAAAATAAACCCATTAAAACATTGAAAACACTAAAAATCATGAATACTCATTAACACCATATAACAAAATAGAACTATTAAAAATCATCCAAATACTACAGAATCTATAAAAATTTAAAAGTTTTTAAAATCATAGGAAATGATGATAAGCCGTAGAATTTTATTTAATTTTAGTTAAAACCATGTGAATAAAATGGAGGACTGCTAAAAAGAACTATAATGTCCAGTAAAATGTTGAAATAATGAAAAACCATGCAGAACTAAAAATTAAAATATAATTGAAATCATTTAAAATTATTTATTAATTACAAAAAACATAGAAAATCCTATAATAACCTATAAAACATGAAACCCACATAAAAGTACTGGAGAAGCCTAGATAATACTTAAACCCCATGGAAATATGTAATCACATTTCAAAACATGGAAGACCCTATAATAATCTTGAAATCCAAAAAATCCCTTTAAAACATTGATAAACCATGAAAAGCCATAAAAACACTGGAATACAAGAACGACCCCGAAAACCAATTAATAATTCTATACTTTTGAAAATCATTAAAATCTATGAAAAAAATGAAAAATCATCGAGAAACCTAAAACCCTTAAAACTAATAAAATAGAAAATCATAGAAAATCATCAAACCCGATGAAAACCTAAGAAATAAAGGAAAATCATAAAATAAAAAAAATAATTGGAAAAATCAAAAAACCCTAAATATATTATTATATACATCAAAAATATATCAAAACATACATAACCCATTTAAAACTATAAAAACATTAATAAACCATATATATACACTACATCATTCAAAAACCCCGAAATGTGTAGTGATCCCTAAAAAATAGAAAATAATAGACAATAAATAATCACAAGATGCTATTAAAGTCTATGAAAACACTAAAACAAATTTAATACCGCAAAAAAAAGCTATACAATATAAAAACAAGTAAACCAAAGGTAACCATCTGAAACCATACCACTAGGGTATCCAAAAATAATAAAAAACCGATATTGCCTAATACAAATATAAAAACCCCAATAACATTGAAAATTACTGATAAAATATAGAAACTCAAATAAAACCAAAATACGAATAATTTTTTTTGAAAACATCTAAATCTGTATGAATTATTATAAAATACACATTTAAGTAAATTTTAAACCATATAATAACTTAAAAAATAAGAAAATAATCCCATAATAGTGAATATTAATGATGGACCAAAGAAAACACTTGAAAAATCCTAAATGTATTAAATTTATAAATAACCAATATATCCCATAAAAGACTAAAAACATAAGAAACTATATAAACCACATGAAATTATAAGATATAATTGGAATACCTTTCTACGTCCATTTAATTAAGTAATTTATATGGTTGATATGTTCCATTGATGTTTTGAATAACTTGCAGAGTGGATGGTGTAGTTATAGCTGAAATGTCAATGGAAAAGAATACAAATATGTGGAGGTGTATACTATACTATAAGATCATTTTCTTCATCAGGGATAAGTATTGTCCAGTGTATAGTATTTGTTGGGAAATTTTTAGGGTTCATCAAATTTTAGATAACATTTTCCACGGGAATATAGGTTGTGGCATGGAGTCATTGAAGAATGAATGTTGTTGTGTGGGCAATTTTTGGGTAGATATGTTTCCAAAATAGGTTATAGTTGGGTTATTTTAGATGCACTGTTATCCCACTCTATGTATTTTGAATATGTGATGTAGGAATCTCAATGTTTTTCATAGGTGTATATTACTAGACCCACTGTAGTGTACACCCTTAATACACGTCACAATTCCAAACTATGTTGGAATCATTGGAACATAATGTGAGATATTTTTTTTCATTCATTTAATTCTTAGTTTTACAATAAATTTTCCCTATCAAACTATAACATTTTCCATTCAACTATCTGATGTCTTATGTCACCGATACAAAATTTATTAATGTGTTTCATTTTATCTATAAGTTTTTTGAATAATTAAATTTGAAGATCAATTGGTGGATATTATATTCTAAATATCCTCCCTTTCATCTATAAGTTTATTCTATTCAATATTCCAAATGTTTTGTTTCTCATGGAGGTGGATAGCTCGGGATGATTTATGGAAGGATATTTATATTGATTTTAGGGTCTAGGGAAATCATTTTGATTCTATAAGATGTGGTTCATGGGGTATATATTCAAATTATTTCATTCATTCATTGAAAATTACAAATATATTTTAAATGTAATGGATTCATGTTCCCTCTTTGTTTTATTTTAATGACTAGGAACTGAATCTGTTTATCTCTCATTGGGGGGATAATAAATTTCATCTTATATAGATGATAATTTTATTAAATCAATTATTCATCTGTATGAGTGAAAAAACTCTGATTTCCAACATTTATTATATTATGGATGTGATTTTAGATGATTATAGTTATTTATAAATATCATATTTGTTGGGTAACATTCATGTTTTTTAATTTATATGAATGATAAAATCATGGTACATGTATTTTTTTATCTCAAATTAAATAATTTTATTAGAATATATAGTTTGATAAAGAATCTATAACCTACATATATAAAAATTTTAATTGGAATACTCATTCATAAAAATAAATCAAATAACATGATTGTATTTTAAATAGAATATAATTATGAATTTTATAAGTTAGATTAAATGGTAATGATTGGATATTCATTATGTGTTTCCCTGTGGGGATTAATGATGATGGTTAGGTTGGACATTGTGTTAGGAAGAGTTCTGATATATAACAGTCATGGTATGTGACATGAGTGAGTCTATAATGTCTAGGATGTTTAGTTGTTGCATTGACACAGTTATCCTATAGTGAGAAGAAATTTTATAAGATTCATTGTTTTAGAGGTAGATGATAGATAATTGAGCTATAATTCACTGTGGTTGATTTATTTTTCTATTTATAAATGGAATGATTTAAAAATACTGAAACATAAATTACATGGTTCATTTAAATGAAAAATAATTAGTTGTAATTTTTTTGTGATTACCTTAATTGAAATGAAAAGGATTTGAATAGGATCATTTAGTTATAAATTACATTGAATAATAAGTTAATGTAACATAACCCCATTAAAACATATATATGGTGGGACCTATGATTAAAATTTTATCTCATCTAGATATGTGTGGTGGTGTATGCGTATTTTATAAATATCATGTTTTGTTGTGGTGTTATTGTGTATTATTCATGTATAGTTTTATTTTGAATCCAAATTTTTTGTTTTTTATGTTACTTATATACCTTCTGTTTTTATGTTATATATATACACACCACAACTAAGATGGGTATTCTTTCCAACTCCATAATTTTTAGGTACCATCTTTTACCCCAATATCTATGTTAGAGGGTATTTGGATGGCTGTTTACACTCTCATCCCTGACCACCTTAAAAAAATTCATTATACATGTTTTGTTTTAAAATTTCATAAAGAAGATTTTTATTAGTGAAAGATATTACACATATATGTTAAATGTTTTTTTGGAGAATAGCATGTGATGTGAATGATTTTATATGTTTTCTCAGTCATTCATGGTTTTATGCGGGAATGATTTTGATGTCCAAATTTTTCATTACACCCTACATTCCTTGTTATCTTATGAGGTGATTTGATAATGATAAATGATATAACCTAAATCAAAACACTATGGGATGTTAATATATATATGGATATAACTTAAAACATATAAGATATTGTAGAATATTTTATGTGATAATTATTGAAGTAATGATAGAAGAAGTCATTAGATATTGGTGCGTTAGAGTGGAAAGTATATGTAGAAGAAATTAGATGTATTCTTTTTTATGTTATATCTATATTCTGTTAAAATGATTGATATTGAATAAATTGGGTCAGTTATATTGGGGATTGGATTTTTAATTGACCTGTTGAGGTTCTTGTTGGCTATGTTATTTTTTTACTACTACATTAGCATTCCCTTTTCACAGATTTAAATATAAACCCAGGATATGATCCCACATTGGATACATGTTATTATCACCCTATGTATATATAAAATATTTATCCCGATTCAATGAGATATTTTTTGGGTAATATTGGATTTACTCTCTTGGATTTGGTGAAACTGTTCACCTACATCCATATGACTTGACAATGGTATATTTATTGTATTTTTTGCATTCATCATGCATTTTGGGATGAGTAATAGTTTAATTTTATATTATGTATTGGGGTTTTGGGGTTTTTATTCATTGAAAAATATAATACAATTCTATTATCGGGGTTTAAATTCTTTATATTATATTTATAGACCGTTGTAACTAGGCATGAACCCTAGGTGTATATGTGGTGAGGCTCACGGGTCATTAAATCTATAAGGACCCAGCCTTAAACATTACTTTATCTTGATTTATTACAAGATTACACATTAAGGATCTTTTCAGGTTTAGGGTTTTAGAGAATTAGATCATAACTATTACATCTCAAAAGATTATACAGAATACACTTCTACAAAGTTTCCATTTTTTTGAAAACATGATCTCTAAAAAAAGTCATTTCTAGTTCCATTTTTAAGAAAGCATGACTTTTCCTTGATCTCAACCTTGACCCTATTCCACATTATGTCATGTGAAGGATATTTCAAAAAAAACTTGGGTTGAGAATAAAAAGCTCAGTAAGGGATACACAAAGAATGAAAACTGTTAGTTTTTCAAAACAACAAATAAACCATGTATACTTTATCAAAGTAATACCTCTCACCTTTATGAAGTAATAAAAACTCTTCAATGAATAAATTATCATTACATACCCTTTTGTAACCAAAAGATTACCATAAAACTCATATAAAGAACACATAACATATAAAGGTAACTAGGGACATAATCATACTTAAATGGAATAACCATACGGTCGACTTCAACACATATCACTTAATGGAATAGCCATACGGACGACTTCCATACCCAATTCAATGGAGGTTATAACGTAACCACCCGTTCTGTTATTCATGGAACCACCCATCATATGGTTTATCACATAACCACCCGTTAAATGTCAAAGTTCCATTATAAAATCAGAAGACATAAAACAAATATAATGGAAAGAAAACATTTCCACACATTGATCACAATATATCACATAAATATATTGACATAACAAATCCATTATAAAAACAATTTTCAATACCAAAATAAATAAAAGAGTATATGGTATTTATTTTATTTTAAAAACATTACGGCTTGTTGAGGAATCCAAAGACCAAATAATACTCACGGCGGCAGAAAAGGTTGGTGTCACCACATACGTTAAAAAAAAATTTCTTTTTTTTCATTTTATAAAATGATTCGTATAAAAAGATTAATTTTGTATAAAATTAAAAGTCAAAGGTGGTTATACACCGTATAAAAGAAAGCCTTGTGTTATAACAAAATATGCCTCAATGAAAATAGATTGAGACGAAGTCCCTTACCTCATGTGCGATGTGACTCGATTACTCTTTAATCTCCTGAATAATAAAATAATTTAATTTCTACTTTTTTAATAAACTTTTTAAAGTTTATTATTTATTTTATATAACTTATTTCAATGTTATAAATGTTTTGTAATCATTTAATTTAATAATGTTCATTTTGTCGATATTTGGTACTTGAGTAAAAATGGACTTCTTAAAATTACATGTTGTTCTTGTGGTCAAAGGTACATTATATCCAGAATGATATTCATGATTTGGATATCATATATATCCAGTATATACATATATTAATAATAGTACATAACATTTAGAGGTAAGAAATGAAATGCACCGTTCATGGAGACGGTAAGTCGTACATACTCATGAACGCTACTTTCATTTCTATTTCTTATTTAATGGAGTGAAATTATAATGATATAAGGGTATATTATAATTCCATTATAACATAAAATATAATAAAATTAACTCCATCTTTTATACATCCCACATATGGCATTAATGAATCAAATCACTTTGAGGGGGCGATAGTTCACACTTTCTAGAATGAAATTATCGTGTTTACCCACAATGGAAACCATAAAGGTATGCCAAAAAGAAAAAATAGAGAAGAATAGGGAAAACATAAACATAATATATATCATATATAAATATAGTGACATATTATTGGCCACCATGAAAGGTGTTAAAATAATATTGAACAATCATTGTTTCGTGAGGCAGAAAATCTCCAACCATAGAAACAGTATATTCTTTAACAATTAGATGAAGGTGTGTGTAGTTTTAGCTCTAATACATATCATAAAAACATACTAGTATATTTAAGATACTGTTGTTGTTACAAAATAATGTAATAAAAAGATTTTAGGGGGTTGGAGAAGCAAAATAAAACATAAGAACACAAGAGAAGACACTACCTTTAAATCGGGTAACTCTTTTTGATTTGAGCTCAAAGGATTCCTTGGAAAGACTTATTCCCAATGTGAGCATTCTAAAATTAATAAAGGTATGTGGAAAGACAAAATGGTTAGGGGTTTTCCGAGACAATGGCTTGAGAGATGTGGGTAAGGTGGTAGGGTTGGGGGCCTTTTATAAGAGGTGAAGAGGGGCACTCTTGTAATGTTATAAAAGGTTGCATTATTATAAAATGATTTTCGGATTTTAAAGGTCCCAAAATTATATATTTCTAGGATAAGGTGATAAGAGATTTAAATACACCCATACAATAGGTATTTTTCAATTTTAGGTCTTATATATTACATTATCTTTTTATTTTATTTAAATTGTTAAATAATGATGTAATCGCTGCATCATCATGGTGTCATAAATTATTTAATTTATTTAATGTAGAAAAATTATAAAAAAATATCATTATATATGAAATATTTTTAGATTTATAATGAATATTAATAGTAAAAAAATATGACTTGTATAAACCCATTGAGGAATTGTTTCTGTAAAACAAAACATGTTTGTGACATTTTTATTATAACTTTAAATAAAAAGTTATTAATGTCATTTTCCTACCAATGTGCCTCCATGGGGTCTCCAAGATATCACATGTATTTTCATGGTCAGCCATGACACATCCAATAAGGGTAGGATATGTGTCAAGGTCATTTCATATTATTAAAACATTATTTTTACCTTAAATTACACTAATTAACTCTAACCGCGATTAAAAACTTAAAAGGTACTATTCAACAAAAAATATTTTAATCTTATTAAACAAAATTTTACTTCTTAATGACAACCATGTGTGTAGGATTTTGGAAATTCAAAACACAGAGGTAGTAAAATTTCATTTAAACAAAAAATCAGTTTTTTATGTACCACTTAGTGGTTTCACTGTTCATAAAAAATTGATATTTTTTACAAAAATAACAAAACATCACCTTAGCCTATATTTGATATTAAAAATTCAAATATGATATCTATTTTACAAAATAAAAATCATATAAGTTACATCAATTAATTTAATAATTAATTCCCGCTGTCATGACAAATAACGTGTTTTTATGAAACAATATATATCAAAAGATTGATACTAGTTTAAGTCCAATTTCAAAGTGAAATTAATTCAACGACCACTATTGGATTAAATTGTAAAAATATATTCTAATTTCACGTTAAAACAAATTAAAATTTTAATCTAATAATATTAATAAATTATATTTAAAATAGTTTTTTAATTAAAAGACAACATTTTCCACTATTCATTAAAAATGAACTTTATCGGAAAAATACCAAAAATTTACACAATGAAAATTTTGATCTCGATTATAAATGAGAATTTAATTTGGTCCAATAGAATGTATAATAGTTACTAAAACTATATTTATAGAGGGTTCTCCATCAAAAGGCGATAGATTGACCTTTTAGTGAATATTAGAGTATCTATGCCTAAAATTGAATTATTTTCGTATATTAATACTTTATCCTTTATTAGATAAATGTAAAAATATTTAACAAACTTATATAATAAAATTTTATTTATTTATATTCATTCCCTCTAATAAAATGGCTATGTGTTAACTACCATTTAAAATAATATTATTTTATTACTAGTGTGCAACGTATGATTTCAAAGAAACTCTTTGTTGTGTATCGGGTACGCTATCGAACATAGAAACCCCTTTAAAGTAAAATTAATATTTAATTCATAAATATTAATAAATATGAAAATGTTATATTCTTTATTTCCCTGAGATTTTACATCCTTCCCCCCTTTTGGGAATTGCATCCTCACAATTTTATTCACTTATCAAAATAAGTGGGGGTATTTATCCCTCATAGAATTTTCAGATTTCCACGTTGCCTCTTCAACTATATGGTTTTTCCACAAATCCATTACCTGTTGAATTACCTTATTCTGCAATACATTCTCTCTATAGTCCGGAATCTGAACTGGTTGTTCCTCATAAGAGAGATTCTCTTCCAACTGAATTACCTCCGGGCTCAAAACATGAGATGGATCTGGCATATACTTTCTCAACATCGAAACATGAAAAACATTGTGTACCTGAGATAAACTCGGAGTAAAATCCACTCGGTAAGCAACTGATCCAACTTTCTCCAGTATTTCATATGGTCCAATGAACCTTGGAGTCAGCTTTACTTTCTTACCAAATCACATCACACTTTTCCATGGTGAAACATTGAGAAAAACATGATCGCATACATCGAATAATAGATCCTTCCTCCGGTTATCTGCATGACTCTTATGCCTGCTCTGAGCTGTTCTCATGTGTTTCTGAATCAACTGAACTTTTTTTCCATCACTTCTACCATTTCTGGTCCTATTGGCTTCTTTTATCCCACTTCATCCCAAAAAGGTGGAGTTCGACACCGTTTACCATATAATGCTTCAAACGGAGCCATCTGTATACTGGAATGAAAATTTTATTATATGAAAATTCAGACAAATAAATATGTGGGTCCCAACTTCCTGATAATCTATCGAACAAGAACGTAGCATATCCTCCAAAGTCTAAATTGTTCGTTCTGACTGCCCATCTGATTGAGGATGAAAAGTTGTACTGAACATTAATTTAGTACCCAACGACTCCTGAAAGCCTTTACAAAAGTTAGAAGTAATCCTGGGATCACGATCATATACAATGGATAGGGGAACTCCATGAAACCTGGCTATATCTTTATGATACAATCGAGAATGTTTATCTAGAGAGAAAGTATCTCGAATTGGAATGAAATGAGCAGATTTAGTCAAGTGATCAACAATAACCCAGATTGCATTATTACCTCGAGATGTTTTCGTCAATACCGCAACAAAGTCCATGGATATATTTTCCCATTTACACTCTGGAACTGGTAATGGCTGCAGCATCCATTTCGGTAACTGCTACTCAGCTTTAAACTGCTGACAAGTCAAACACATCACAGTAAAATCAGCAATATCTCTTTTAATTCCATCCCATCAGTACTACTCCCACAGATCTCTATACATCATAGTACAGCCAGGATGAACTGAAACTGGGGAACTATGAGCCTCAAATAACAACTCATTTTTCAACTGTAATTCACCAGGCACACATAATCTCTTCCCAAACCTCAAAAAAATCATTATCAATATTATATTTCGGAAACTTACCCTTCTGAACCAGCTTTACCTTTTTCTGCAACCCATTGTATTTCTTCTTCACTTTCATAATTCTGTCTGATAGGGATGATCTCACTGATACCTGAAACAAAACAGAAGAACATCTTACACCAACAAATTCTATTCCAATGTTAATCAAATCAAAAACCACATGATCTCGTTCCAAACGTATCATGGTTAATGAAGCATTAATTTTTCGACTCAAAGCATCAGCCACTTTATTTGCTTTTCCTGGATGGTAATGAATTGTAGAATCATAATCCTTGATTATTTCTAGCCATCTCCTCTATATCATGTTAAATATTTTCTGAGTGAATATTTACATTAAACTATTATTATTAGTATATATTTCACACTTTACTCCATAAAAATGATGCCTCCAAATTTTTAGAGCAAAAACAACAGTAGCTAATTCAATGTAATGTGTAGGGTAATTTACCTCATGAATTTTCAACTGACGTGAAGCATAAGACATTACCTTATCATTCTGTATTATGACAAAACCAAGCCCTTTCAATGAATCATCATTGTAGATAACAAACTGACCATTACTGTAAATAAGTGCCAAAACTGGTGCATTCACCAATCTTCTTTTCAACTCCGGAAAACAATCATCACTTCTTTTTTTCCAGATAAACATAACACCCATCCGAGTTAGCTTAGTCATTGGACTAGATAATCGTGAAAAATTTTCAACAAACCTTCAGTAGTAACCTTACAAACTAAGAAAACTAAGGATCTTGGGTACATTTGTGGGTCTTGGCCATTCTTCAACAACTTGTGTTTTAACAGGATCAATAGTTATGCCATTTTTTGAAACAATGTGACCAAGGAAATAAATTTATTGTTACTAAAACTCACACTTGCTGAATTTTCCATATAGTTTCTTTTCTTTTAAGGTTTTCAAGATTACCCTTAAATGACTTTCATGCTTCTCTTTACTTTTAGAAAACACCAATATATCATCAATATAAACAACCAACATTTTTCACCTGAGTCAACTGAGCCATCACTACAACAAACTGTTTTGTTCTGATTCTAACCATCT
Source organism: Viscum album (assembly GCA_963277665.1). Lineage (NCBI taxonomy): Eukaryota > Viridiplantae > Streptophyta > Magnoliopsida > Santalales > Viscaceae > Viscum > Viscum album. Next base: position 1,814,180,424 of record OY728164.1, on the reverse strand, counting down.
CAGGATACTGATTTGAAAGGTCATTTCCCTCTGTATTCCTTCCCATAAAATCTGCTCTATTTCCCCTATGAAAAACCATTCTTAACACAGAAATATCTTAGGAGAAGAAACATGGTAATCTTTAAATGCTATATAATTTCAATCATACCATTAATTTATTTATAATGTAACAATTTTCTAACTCCTAAATTTGTCTAAACCGACCTCTGATACCAACTATAAAGCCTCAGCCTTAAACATTACTTAATCTTGAGTTTTTTTCAAGATTATACATTGAGGATATTTTCAGTTTTAGAGTATTAGAGAATTATATCATAACTATTACATCTAAAATGATTACACACTAGACATTTCTACAAAGTTTCCTTTTTTTTAAAAACATGAACTCTAAAAAACAGTCATTTCTAGTTCCCTGTTTAAGAATGTATAACTTTTCCTTGATCCCATCCTTGACCCTATTCCATATTATGTCCAGTGAAAAGCATTTCAAAAAAACTTGGGGTGAGTATAAATATCTTAGTAAGGTATACACAGAGAATAACAACTGTTAGTTTTTCAAAAAAACAAGTAAACCATGTATACTTTATCGAAGTAATACCTTTCACCCTTATGAAGTAGTAAAACCTCTTCACTGAATAAAAGATCATTACATACCCTTTTGTATCCAAAATATTACCATAAAACCGATATAAAGAACACATAACATATAAAGGTAACTTGGGACATAAAAATAATTAAATGGAATAACCATACAGTTGACTTCCACACATATCACTTAATGGAATAACCATACGACCAAATTCCATACCCAATGTATTGGATGTTATAACGTAACCACCCATTCTATTATTCACGGCACCACCCGTCATATGTTATATCACATAACCACTCGTCAAATGTCCACATACAAGTATAAAATCATAATATATAAAAGAAATATTATGGAAAGAAAAAATTCCCACACATTAATCACAATGTTTCACTTAAATATATTGACATAAAAAATCCATTATAAAAACCATTTTCAATACCAAAATACATAAACGAGTATATGGTATTTATTTTATTTTAAAAACATTACGACTTTTTGAGGAAGCCAAAGACCAAATAATACTCGCGGCGGCGGAAAAGGTTGTTGTCACCGCATACGTTAAAAGAAAAATTCATTTTTGTCGTTTTGTAAAACGCTTCGTAGAAAAAGATTCCTTTTGTATAATATTAATATTCAAAGGGGTTTATACACCGTATAAAATAAAGCCTTGTACTAGAACAAAATATTCCTCAATGAAAGGAGATTGAGACGAAGTCCCTAACCTCATGTCCGACGTGGCTCGATTTCTCTTTAATCTCTTTAATAATAAACTAAAGATAATTTCTACTTTCTTAAGAACCTTTTTCAAGTTTATTATTCCTTTTATATTCCTTATTTCCATGTTATAAACTTTATGTAATCATTTAATTTAATAATGTTCATTTTATCGATATTTGGTACTTGAGTCAAAAATGGACTTCTTACAATGACATGTTGATTATGTGGTCAGGGGTTCATTATATCCATAATGATATTCATGATTTTGATATCATATATATCATATATATCCAGCATATACTTGTATTTATAATATTACATAACATTTAGAGGTAAGAAATGAAATGCACCGTTCATGGAGACGTTAAGTCGTACGTACGCATAAATGCTACTTTTATTTCTATTTCGTATTTAATGGAGTGAAATCATAATTATATTAGGGTATATTATAATTCTAGTATAACATCATATATAATAACATTAACTCCATCCTTTATATGTCCCTCATATGACAATAACGAATCAAATCACTTTGACGGGGTGGTAGTCCACACTTCCTAAAATGAAATTATCATGTTTACCCACAACAGAAACAATAAAGGTATGCCACAAATGAAAAATACAGAAGCATAAAAAAACATGAACATAATATATTTTATATATAAATTTAGTGTAATCTTAATGGCCACCATTAAAGGTGCTAAAAGAAGATTGAACAATCATCATTTCGTGAGGCAGAAAATTGCCAACCACAAAAACAGTATGTTCTTGAACCATTAGGCGAAGGTGTGTGTAGGTGTAGCTATAATAAGTCTAATAAAAACATCCTAGTATATTGAAGATACCAGTTTTGTTACAAAATAAAGTTATAAAAAGATTTTAGGGGGATGTAGAAGAAAAATAAAACATAAGAACACAAGAGAAGACACTACCTTTAAATCATGTAACTCTTTTTTATTTGAGCTCAAAGGCTTCCTTGGAAAGTATTATGCCCAATGTGAGGCTTCTAGGAGTAATATAGGGATTTGGAGAGACAAAATGGGCCTGGTTTGGACTAGGAAATGGATTGAGAGGTGTGGGTAAGGTGGTAGAGGTGGGGGCCTTTTATAAGAGGAGAGGGGGGGCACTCTTGGAATGCTATAAATTGTTACTTTATTATAAAATGCTTTTTCAGATTATAAAGGTCCAAAAATTATATATATCAAGGATAAGGTGATTAGAGTTCAAAATCCATGATCCAATAGGTTTTTGTCAACTGATGGTCTTATATTTTACATTATCTTTTCATTTTATTTAAATCGTTAAATAATGAGGTAATCACCGCATCATCATGGTGTCATAAGTAATTTAACATATATAATGTATAAAAATTATATAAAATTTATCATGATGTAGAAAATATTTTTATCTTTTTAATGAATATTTATAGTAAAAAAATATGACTTGTATAAACCCATTTAAAAATTGTTTTAGTAAAACAACACATGTTTGTGACATTTTTATTTTCACTTTAAATAAAAAGTTATTAATGTCATTTTCCTACCAAAGTGGCTCCATGGGGTCCCCAAGTTGACCCATGGATTTTATGGGTCGTCCTTGATACATCCAATAAGGGTAGTACATGCTTAATGGTCATTTTTTATTATTAAAATATTATTTTTACCATAAATTACACTAATTCCCTCTAATCGCGATTAAAAACTTAAAAGTAACTATTCAACAAAATTATTTTAATCTCATTGAACAAAATTTTACTTCTTAATGAAAAATATATGTAGGATTTTTGAAATTCAAAGCCGAGAGGGGGTAAAATTTCATTTAAACAAAAAATCAGTTTTTTAAGTACCACTTAGTGGTTTCACTATTCATCAAAAATTGAAATTTTTTAGAAAAATACCAAAATATCACCCTAAGCTATATTTAATATTCCAAATTCTAAAATGTTTTATATTTAAAAAAATTCTAATCATATATGTTACATTAATTTATTTAATAATTAATTTCCACTGTCATGACAAATAGCGTGTTTTTATGAACCAATATATATCAAAAGATTTATACTGGTTTAAGTTCAATTTCAAAGAGAAATTAATTCCAACGACCACTATTGGATTAAATGGTAAAAATAAATTCTAATGTCACTTTAAAAAAAATTCAGAAGAAATTTTAATCATATTAATAAAATAGATTAAAAAGAAATTTTTAATTAAAATACAACATTTTAAACAATTCATTAAAAAGTGAACATTATCGGAAAAATTCCAAAAATTTACACAAAGTAAATTTTGATGTCCAAATACTAAAGAAGAATTTTATTTGGTCCAATAAAATGTATAATAGTGATTAAAAATATATTTAAAGAGGGTTCTCTATCAAAAGGCGATAGTTCGACCTTTTAGTGAATATTAGAGTATCTATGCCAAAAAATGAATTCTTTTCGTATTTTAAACCTTTATCCTTTATTGGATAAATGTAGAAATATTTAAAAAAAATAGATAATCATATTTTAGTTATTTATATTCATTCCCTCCAATACAACAGCTACGTGTTAACTACCATTTAAAATAATATTATTTTATTACTAGTGTGCAATGTATGATTACAAAGAAAATCTTTGTTGCATATCAGGTATGCTATCGAAAATAGAAACCCCTTTAAAGTAAAATTAATATTTATTTCGTAAATATTAATAAATATGAAATTTTTTATTCTTTATTTCCCTGGGATGTTACAATATCATTTCCTTAATTTCCGGGCTAGGCAGTGTAACCTTTTATGGGGGATGTCACGATTAGTGAATTTTTTTAGGTGATATAATGATTTTATTGTCAGAATAAATAATCATTTGGTGAAATGGTATAGAAACCATTCTGGTTGATCTTTATTCATGGAATAGACCAGTGAGAAAGGATAGGAAACCTACTTTCTGTGTCCATTGTGGTATGATGCATAGAATCTTAGAATATTTAACTTCAATTTTAGGTGGACTTATCTATATTTTAGATACCTTAAAGATGCGAATGCATTATGATTTCATGTACTAGTGTATTAAATCTTTAGATTTACGAAATTATTATGAATTGCAATTAAGGTTCGTTGATAAAAAATCTATATTAAAAGGCATAATGCTCTACATGATTTTCATTAATTGGTCATGGATATTTTCCATCAATATTTCATATAGTAGATGACGAGTATCATATTATGACTGAAATTTTTTTAGTCAACCAAACACATGAGGATGATTCAAGATATAGATGTATGTGTGCCCTTTAATGATATAAATTCGGAATGTAATTCTGTAGCATCTCATGTTTGGAGAAAGAATTATTATTAAAGTACCCTGAGATGAGAATCAATAATATTTGAGAGCATTTTTTTGAGAACTATTGATAGTTAATAAAATATTTATTGCTTCATGTTATTGGATAATAATGATTTTTAGAAAATTAAATAAAAATAATATATTTTTGGATGACTTTCAAAAGGTGTTTTTAATGGAAATTCAGGTTATTGGTGATATATGTTGACAATGGGTAGGCCCTACTATGAATTCAAAAAACGGAACCTAGGTGAAATGGAACTCATGAAAACATTTAAGGACCTCATGATGTTTTAACTGAAGAATTTCAATTTCAGTTTTATAGAGAAATGTGTTGAGAGGATGTGTTTAATCTATTGATCAGCTTTATAGTCACTAATTAATTTGTTTCTACATATCACGAGATGTAAAAAAAGGTTAATCATATTTAGAATATTATTTATCAACTACACTATTCTATATATATTGGCCAACATAACATGTTTATGAGAAAATATCTACCTAGAATATGGATGACTTCTAGAATGTGGGTCCACAGTTAATTAGGATATGACTATAGTAAACCATTACAATATATTTTGGGGTAGGATACTCAATTGACCCTACATGGGACATACCATTTTTTTATATTACTACAAGTTCTCTATTTTTTGAGAGTTTGAATTTTTGACATCCGAAGGAGGATAGTGTTAAACAGATAGTCGACCCCCATTTGGGAATTAAAAATAATTGGATATGAGACAGATTTCACAAAGGGTAACTAATGATTATTAAGTAGCTAATAAAATATATAATTAGATGAAAAAAATAATATTTTTTGTCATTTTACATAAGGACTTATGAAAAAATCATGGTTTTGGAGACCATTATTTAAAATATAGAGGATCATGGAATGGTTATATTCATGTTATATATCTAATAGTTATAGTAGCGCTAAATGTAGATTGAGGTTCGGTCAGATTTTCAACTACATTTCTTATGCCTAATTTTATTCAAGGGATTCATTGTAAATTTATTCCCCTTAAAATCAATCTTCTATAATAAATGATATGGAGATATTTCTATGGTGTTATCTATAACAATTTGAGTATATGATTTTTTTGAAGTGTTTCAATGATGTATCCTATTCATGGAGAATATCTTGTTATCTAATGATTTATTTTATTATAGAAATATCCATAAAATATATTTCTTATAATGGATTGATTATTAGACGTGCATGAAGTCATCAAATTCAACTAGTGATTTTTTTTTATTTTTTTAGGGTATCATGTGGTATTTGATTTTGAGAGCTGTTTTCAAATGTGTGGCATGAATTTCAAACTCTATTATTCTCAATTTTCCATGATTCCACGAATACATAACATATAGGATGTTCCATGTATTTATTTGAATAATTAATTGATTTTTTATTGATTTCAACATGACATTACCTCCACATTTAGACATTCAGTTTCAAATAGAGTTGCTGCTAGGATAATATTTCATTTTTATAGCATTATAACATGTAATCTATAAGGATTCAAGTCATGAAGTTGATAAATTTTTATCTATTCAAAAAACAAATGCTGACCATTTAGTTTTCAAGGATTTATTAGCTATCAATATATCAATAGTAAATGTTGAGAGATAAAGATATCCAAATGGATGCCTTTTGGTGGAGGTATGGGTATATTGAATTTGTGTTCCTTCTATTTACTTTTATGAATACAATAATTATATACATAGTTCTTATAAATTCTATATTTAATGAGTTATTGGACAATATAATATTAATTTTCACATTTAATATATCAATCTACTAGAAACAAATGTAGGAGCACATTAACCATCTCAGAGTTGACTTGTATATCCATTGACATAGTTAAATTCATCTAAAATATTGGAAGACATTTCTTATAATGTAGTTGTTCACATACATTGACTTTTTTTTGTCTTAGTTGGATGTTCTTTTAAAACCATACAAGAAATATGATATTGTTTTTAGGAATCACCATATAATATTGTTGAAGATTATAATTTCCATTTTCTATTGGGATATTACTAGAGGAATATGTATCATGACTCTTAAATTTCCAATCAATTGATAATTATGAACTAAAATGAAAACACATTGTATTGACTAATAAATTTAATTCAATGATTGGTTACCTTTAATAGATATTGAGCTATAACCCAGATGATTAGGTTCATGAAGAGGGTGTGATGATTGATGTTTTATGTTGTACATCTCATTTTTTATTAGTATTCATCCTCAGGGAAAAGATAGTGATGATATCTTACCAATATAGAATGATATATCTCAATGTGAGTAAATATCCCAACAAACATGATGTATTAGTTTTGGTTAAGTTTGAGGTAAATTAATGTTGTTATTAAAAAATCTATAATTGCATTATGGATTTAAAATTGCATAAAAACATGGAATATTTTTTTCTCTTATAATTTTTTATATTTCCCTTAAATAAATTGGATTATTATTCCCTTGTATTATTATTTTTATATAGCTTACACTAATATAAAGTGGGAATATAGTTGACGATGCATTGTGTTACATGAAAAAAATGATGTTGTTTTGTGATGTGAATATTTTTGGAATGGAATATACCACAAATTTGTGATTAATACTAAAATGTGAAAATTTATTAAAAGAGAATTCATTTACATTTTAGCATGGGAATGAATTTTAATGAACATGGTTGATAAATAAAGTAGGAGAGCCTCTATGATTATTGTAATTTGTGACTATTTTGAACATGGTGATGATCTTGAAGGGTATTAATGGGATTTTTAGAACCACATGCAATTTAAAGTGAGGAGATATGTTATATTAGAAATGAATGAAGGAATACTTTGTTAGTTTTATAGATCAATCATTTTAGTGAATCTATATGTGATAATAATTTTTCATTATTTAAATAGACATCTTTGGTGTCCAAGGATGAAATATTTTGTTATAGTTATTTTGATGTATGTTTCTTTATTAATATAATTTGAAACATAAATATCATGTTTGTAGTGTTTTACAAATACATTATATTTCTTATAGTAAAAGTGGGATAATATCTCGAGAAATATTATCATTTGGATACCATATTAGTTCGGTAGATATGATGTAGTTTAGGTGATAAATATTTAAATGATTATTTTCGTTATGTTTCCAATGATCAAATAATTTTGTTTCATTAATTTTATTTTGATTTTGTATGTGGATGATGTGGTCCATCTTTATGTTTTACCAAAAAACCTCTTCACTAATCAATATCGATCTTTTACCTTAGTGTCAAGTGAGTGATTCAATATTTTTTTGCCTCCAATTTTTAAATCAACATGGTTTTTCTTACATAGAATGTTTTCAAGACATAATGCACTATCCCATTATTTATAGGATATGTTGTGAGAATATGTCTTGATCATTTATGGACACTTGAAAATTCATATTCCAATGGTTGGGTTGACATTACAATATATATCATTCATCCATGGGAATATAACAACTTTATGAAATATATGAGTATAATTTTAATTCTCCATAAATATGTATGTATGGAAATGATTAGTCTATTTTATACTAATAAAATATTGAGCATAAAAAAGATAAACCATATGATCTGATAGTGTATTGGGTGATGCATGACAAATAAAGGCATGTTGATCATAGAATGATGTATATAGAGATTGTGGTTGGATGCAATGTAAACTTTTGGGAATCCCAAGAGTATGGTATTAATTTTTTTAAATTAATAACATTTTCACTTTAGTGAATTAAGATATTTAGGTTGTGGGGTTTTTCTAGTGAGGTTGTATATTGGTTTAAATTTCCACTGATGTTGGACATGACCCATGAGGTCATCCATGCCTCCCATATTTATTGGAATCTCTATGATGACTCCCACATATTTAATTTATTATAGATATATATTGATGATGATATGATTCTCTTGGTGTGACTTGTATATATCTTGTATAACCATGAAATGGTGATGTGTTGAAAAAAAACAACTTGGTTCTTTGATTGTATTGGTAAGATATATTGGATGGTAGTGAATGAGAGAATGTTTGGAAGATAACTCCCAAGTACCTAGGGTTTTTTTGAGTTCTTCTTTTTTATATCATTATTTGACAATATGATAGATGAAACAAAATTATTTGTGAGATTTTCTGTATTCCGTTTTTTATATGATATTGATTGTATAATATAAAGTCAATAAAATCCAATCCTATGAAAAATTCATTATATATACATCACATTTTTTATATTTTCATGCGAGTCTATTTCAATGATTGAATATAATCTCGTTATATAGTAGGGGACTTCCGTGATTTGAATTTTTTGGTTTGTGTTGTTTTACTATTGATTTGGTTGTTATCATAGAATTTATTGTGTCTAAAATGTTATTGGGGACAGTTTCATGGAATATAGTTTCCATGGGGCTGGTGTGATATTGTGTGGTGTTATGGTCAATATTGTTTAATGCATATGATTCAATATAGATTGATGTACATGACTTGCAGAAATATTTTAGTTGTAATAAGATACAAGATAGGAAACTCATAGATTAGTTGTTCAGAACCCCTCATTTTCTATCGAATGGTTTTTATTTTATTTCTCATTTGTGATATTTTTTTAAGATAAATTTATTATAATGGTATATACGATCAAATAAAAATACATTTCATATTTAATATTTCGGAGGTGTTCGAGTGAAGTCTTGATCTATTCGGGGAATGGATGTTTATTTTTAGATTAAATCTCATTTTGAAAGAAAAATATCATGTGGATTTATATACAATATATTATGGTCAATGAATCTTGAATGGAGAGGTCATATATGGTGTAGAGTCTTAGTGGTGGAGTTTATGTGCATCTCTAATTTTAAAAATAATTGTGGAATGGGGAGATAAAATTCGATTTGGTGTCCAATAGGAGATATTATTATAATTCTATATTTATTATTATCTTGATCATGGATATTGGAAAAACATGAACTTCTTTATTGTTATTAAATTATATAGTGTGTAGGTTTCCATTTCATTTTATTACCCCTAATTTTATTCAAGGTCTACATCATGGACCTCGCCAAATCTTTAAAACATAACTGGGAAAATTACCTATAATTCATGTTTCCTTCACATAAATTATAGTTTCATCCCATGTAAACATCATTTCACTATAATGTGGGGTGATGATGTGTTGTATATTGATTCTTTTTTCACCTATAATTTCACAAGCCCCAATAGACTCAATATTTCATCAGTATTCTCTATCATATTTTGGGAAAACACTTTTTGATTTTTTTATTCCTTCCACTCTATCGTTCTAGTATTCTACACATAGAATCTACAGATCAATAATTTTCTCTTTATAATTTAATCTCACCTTCCCAATATTTGTCCCCATTTCTCCTTTTAGAGGTGGTATTCTTGGGGAGATAGATCATTTGGTAGTGTTATATGGAGATTTTTATAATGTCTCTTATCTTTTAGATTGATCGTGGTGTACCCATACATTTTTTCCATCGTTGTATTCATCATATTATTTCATTCATTAAAAAAATTAATGATCTATTTGAGGTAGGGAATTACTATTCTCTCCCTATTTTTATTCATGTGTTGTAATTTATTGGTTTAATATCCCTTTGATGGGTTAATAAGGGCGAGTATTAGAAGATGATAAATTGGATATGTTTAATATGGAGTTTTATAGTGATATACCTCATATTTTTCTATTTATTGATATTACTAATTATCTTGTATAATAGTAGTTTTATTCTTAATAATTGGGAATGATGAGAGCCTTTGTTGTGTAGTATTTTATATCCTTTATGATTATATTTTTTCATTATTAGTTGATTATAAATAAAATAAAATCATAATAATTTATATATGGGTTATTAATTGGGTCCCCAGCTAAATCCCAATTCTGTTTGGGAGTAACCATTCAAAGAAATATTATAACATAACAAAATCCAATCTAATATCAGGAATAATGGTTAATTGATTATGTCGAACAATATTTTTTTATTATGTTATTTTTGTGTTTCCTTGTTTGATGTGGTTTGTTATGTAGTGATAGTGGTGATAATATTTGTTTTCGAAATGTGTTATGTATTTATATGATTGTTCATTAGCATGATATATGACATGGGATGATGTGTGAGGGATATTGTGTGTTTTTTATGGTGGTGATATTACTAGGATGGGGAGATATGTTTGGATTATTGTATGTTTTGGTATGGTCAATGTGATATAGATTATTTTATATGTATGTGTGTTGTGTTGTGTTAGTTTTATGATTATTCCTGGAATTGATTTTCAATTAAGAAATTGAAATGACATTGGATTTAATATAAAAAAGAGGTGAATCAATTTATGTGTGGTAATTGGAACCATTTAAATGAATAATAAAAGAATCTATCATGTTACTATCAAATGAAATGGATTAGTAAATGAAGGTTACTGGAAAATAAGTAGATCTTCAAATGACTTAATCTATTATTAAATGTGGAATTTATGTAGTAAATTATGTTGTGATGGATTTAGTGGTGGAATCGATAGTGACCGATTTATTTTGTGCACAATTGGTATTTTGGTGTCTTATACTATGATTTTTACAAATCATTATGATTTGAATTGTTTTTTATATATCAAAAATTTTTATTTTTTATTCTATATACTCCCCAACCACATATGATAATATTACCATTACCCAGATATTTGGGTTCTATGTGTTTTCCATTACATATCTGATGATGGTACTATTGATTGATGGGTACACACTCATCCTCTATCTAACTTCAGTAGTAGTGGTGATGCATGACTGTTAGTATATTAAAAATAGATCAAACATATTTTGTTGAAGATTAATGATAAATGATATAGTTTGGTGTGGGATATTTCCCAGTGATTTTGTGAATATGAGATGTAGTGGGGGTAATCTGTAGTGAGTGGAGAGAATGATTTTAAAGTCTATTACATCCATGATACCAAACAAAACCTATTATGTGTTGTGGTGGTGTGATTATGACTTATGCTAAAATCATATTGTAAAAACTATAGGTTGATTAGATATGTGACAATGTGTCCCAAACCACATCATAGAAGACTGGATATACAATTTATTTTCTATATAAGTGATGCAAGGATATGGATTTTTTACTTTGGGGTATAGTGTCCCAAATCTATGTAAAATTAGTTTTGAGGGTACTTCTATTTTTTTATTCGATAATATTTTAATATTATAGATTTTTAATTTGGTGATCATTACACAATGAGGGTGTGATTTGTTTTGTAACATTTTTAGCTGCATATTGGTGCTATGGTTTTTGGTTCACTATAGTACTGCAATCTTTTCACATGAGTAGATTAAACCACGTGTTTGTTCCTACAATGTATACATGCCATAAATAATCTACTTATATATAAATAGGTTTTTAGGAGGTAATTAATGAGTGATATGGGACATACTTTCATTTATATAGATCCCCTATTTATTCACTACAAATAACACTTGTATTTTGCATTTTAATATTGAATTTTATTAATATTTTTTTTCATTGGTCATGCATTATGATATTGTTTTGGGTTTATGTTCATATCATTTCTAGAATCACATCGTGTTTAATCATCAAAAATCTTGAATATATATTATTAATTGTTGGAAATACGTTCCAAATAGGATATTTTATCTTCCCACATTGTTAGTCATCATCATAATACAATTAGAGGAGAGTATTGGGGGGTCAATATCACTCTTACTTCATTTTCAACTGACGAGGAGTACTGTTAGGAGGAGGAGGTCATAATAGTTGAAATATTTTTAGAATATTTTAAATTCAATGGAAGGAGAAAAATAAAAAATAAACATAATTAAACACATAATTCAATGATGAAAAAATTGAATACCCAAAAATATCACAAATAACATGAAAATCATGGAGAAATTAATAAAATGTTACTAAATATGAAAAAAATGAATGATAACCTAGAAATGAAATAAAAATACTAAAAGTTCAAGAAAAATTTAAAATTATCAAATATTGAAATAAAAAAACAACTCATAGAATATACTTAAAATACTAGAAACCATATAAAACATTAATAATGGTGAAAACATTGAAATATACATAACAATAATGGAAATCTATTAAAATCATTAAGAAACTATGAAAAAATATGTAAAACCTCAAAAACCATAATAATAATATCACCATATTAAAATTTATAAAAAATGAAGATCCCAAAAAATCATAAAACACTTAAACATCCTTGAAAAACATAAAAATCAGTACATATCTCTATAATGGAATTAATAATTCAAAAAATCATGAAAATTAATTTATATACAAAAAATACCTTAAAAATCACTAACCCCACCCCCAGGAAAATAGCACAACGCTATTAAAAGATTAAAAAAAATTACTATCCATGAAAAAACTAGGGAAACTAAGAAAAATTAATTTTTATATTTAAACATTAAAAACAATAATATCTATCAAAAAATATAATACCATTATAAAAACTATTATAATTGACAAAATTTTGATTAACTTATCATACCCTTAAAAATATTTTGAAACTTCATAAAAAATTAAATAATACTATAATCCACAAAAATGTTTGAAAAACACTAGACCCTCTATTGGTCCTATATAAAATTAGAAGCTTAATACCCCAAGGATAAAATAATTAAACCCTAAAAAATATTAAAAACCTCAAAACACTAAAATACTAGAAATAACTGAAACCCTTTAGAATCCATGAAAATCCTACAAAACATTTAATACATGAAATTTACTATAAAACACAATAAATATTAATACAATACAATATAATGTAAAAACCCATGGATAACACTTGTAAACCATCAAACCCACTAAAATACCATAAAAAATACAAAACAACCTAATATATCTGATAAATTAAAACAAACACTAAAAAGTGTAATTTTTTTTAAAAAATAGTGAAAACTATATAAAACTAGTCAACAACCAAAAGATACATTATAAAACATGGGAAATCAAAAAAAACATTGATAGAACATTATGAACAATAAAATGGAAATAACTATTATGAAAAACCATGTCAAATTATATAGAACGAGAAAAAAATTTATGGTCTCAATATTTTTTGAAAAAACATCATAAAATTGAAAAATAATGAAACCATAAAATCCATGAAAACTGTGAAAAAAATTTCTAACTATATAAAACAAAAATAAACACACAAAACCATTATATTCTCTAAAAAACTCTTAATGACTAAAATACCATTAAAACATTAAAAACCCTATACTATTCTAAAAAAACATAGAAATTCCTAGGAAATTTTTTTATTTACAATAAACCAAATGAAACAAGAAATACAATAAATAAATTAATTTTTTGAGTATAAAAAATAGGCCTCAAAAAAATATTCATAAAAACAATAAAATATTAATCCCCATGAAACATATTTAAACTATATAAGTAAATATATAAAATATAATAAAATATAAAAACATGAAAACCATTAAATACAATGAAATATTATAGAAAACACAAGAACCCACAAATCACCTAAATAAAGTGATATATATTTTAAAAATAAATATATAGGGAAATTCCATAAAACTATAAAAATAAATAAAAACCTATAATCCAAGAAAAAACATAGTAAATAAATGGAAAAAATTTAAGAACACGTGAAATATCATTAAAATCCAATAACACCACTAAATCATGAAAAATATTGAAAACAATTATATATCCTCATAAAAATATGAAATCCCCTAAAAATTACATAATACTAAAAACTCCATGGATGGAAATTAAAATATATTGAAAATTAATATAAATTATTAAGTCACATAGAGCCCATTAATAACCTAGAAGAGCCTATGGATAAAAAATGGATGATTGTAAAACTATTGAAAACTAATAATGACATTAGAAAACATTAAAGCACCCTAAAAACCATGGGAAAAAAAACCATTGAATAAAATAAAATATAAATGATTCTAGGATAATCTAAAAAATCACTAAAACTAATAAAAAATAGTAATTAATAATGAAATATTTAATGTTTATGGGAATCATTTGAATGAATTAAAAAACTATAATAAACATGAAGAACAAAAATACACATATAAATACATGAAAAACCCATTGAAAATAGTATGACCCTACGAAATCCATTGAATGGCTCTAAAAAAATTAAAAAATAGGAGAACCCAGAAACATTCTATAACCTTGTGAAAATAATAAAAAATAACTTCTGAAATAATTATAAATTTTAAAAACATATGAAAAACCACTAAGGACTCGGAAATGCTCCATCAACGTATCTTAATATAAGAAATCCATAAGAATTTTAATAACCTGTAAAACCCCATAAATCCTATTTTAAAACCATTTTCATCGAAAAAAATTTAGAAAATCCCTATAATGGTGGGAAAAAATGCATGGATATCTATAGAAAAGCATAAAATCCTTGAAAACATGATAATATTTTATAGACCTAAAATTCATATCACAAACATATAAAACCATATAAACCCTAGAAAAACATATAAAACCATAGATTTCCATAAAAACCCATCAAAAATATTGAAATCCCCTGTAAAATTTGTAACACTTAAGAAATAATTTGAATCATTGTAAAATGAAATGGTTAAATTGAAAAATATAAAAAAACATTCAAAATTACCTTAAAAATATGAAAATAGTGAAAATGATTTATATCAATAATAAAACCAAAAACACATGAAACTATTTAATTATAGTAATCCGAAGAAAAAAAATGAAAATTAGAAAAATAATATAATGAAATATAATAACAAGTATTTAATGTTTCTAGAAAAAATTGGAAAAAATTAACCAACTATTAAATAATAAAACATCGGCAAAGAATCCTATAAAACCTCTAAAAACATGAAATAACATGGAAACCCATAAAACACAAAAAAACATAGAAAACTCATCCTAAAATAGTTATAAATCAATTAAATTAGTAGAAATTACTAGAAAACATTTATAAACATTCAAAACCAAGTAAACCATTTGGAACACCTAGAAATCCATGAAGAATACTAAAAACTATAAATGTCCTTGTCAGCCACTCAATATCATTCAAAAACCTAAAAAACCATTCAATAAGAAAATGAACATGGAAACCTAATGATAAATATGAGTAAATAATCTAAAACCATTGAAATACATTAATTCCTAAAAACCGTAATGTTTATTATCAAAACATGATAACCAAGTTAAAATGTAGGAAAATATTATAACAAAAAATCAATAAAAAAGATGATAAAATATAATAAAATTTGATTACCATTATTAAACCACATGAAATAGTAAATAATCTTAAAAAATCTACGAACCTTCTTATAATATCCCAAAACACCAAAACCCCATGGATTATAATGATACACTGTGAAAATATTAAAAAAATCAAGAAAATACAACCACAAAAATAATAAAAATTTAATGAAATTGATAAGAAAATAATATAAAAAATAATGATCCCTTAAAAATAAAAGAAAATTATTAAAAATCATGGAAACCTTTAACAATAATGAAAAAACATATAAATTAAATAAAACCACTAAAAATATAGGGAACCCATTAGAAACACATAAAAACACTCAAAATATATGAAATATCTTAAAATTCCATGAAATAAAAAGGAGCACCACAAAAATACAAAAACCAATCAAAGACATAAAATGTTTTAAAAGGTCATAAAATTTATAAAAACATTGAAAACACAAAAAATAATGAAAAATATCATAATATAGCATAAATTACAAAAAAAATTGAAATCAATAAACACCACTTGAAAAGAAAGGGTAATGAAGAAAATTTATGTCCAATCTATAAAACCATAAAAAAATGATGTAATATAAAATTGAATAAACTGGAAAATTCCTAGAAACCTTATAAGCCAAAAAAATACAAGAAAACTCAAAACAATAAGAAAATTAAAAAAATATGAATATAATAAATAATGATAAATAGTGTAGAAATATCAAATTGAAATTAAGACCATAGAGATCCCAATAAAATTGAGGAATATTATTGAAATTCTTATAAATTCATAAAAAACTGTAAAACTAATAATTTGTTTGAAAACATTGATTTAGTTTTGAAAATAATAGACACACACAAAAAACTACAAGACTCCTAGAAAAAGAAGAAAACATGGTAATTCCTAAAAAATGAAATAAATCCCATTCGAACATATTAAATCTTCAATGAACAAGGAAACTATAAAAATCCATAGAAGACCCAAAAAATTGTTATGGAACTAATATACTATAATGATCCATAGAAATCATGGTTAAAAATTTAAATCCAAAAAATATAGAAAAACACTAGAAATGCCTTGAAAACCATATATTACTCTTAAAAAATAATAAAAACTATAAATAATTCTAAAAACTAATGAAAATCATGAAGTAAAAAAAATTTCATTTATTCCATGAAAAATACGCAAAACATTAGAAAACCTAAATACCATTAAAGGCCCTAATTCAACTAGAATAATTTATATAAACCAATAAAATCATTAATATCCCTGAAAAATATAGTGAATAATTAAATATTTTGATATATGATTATAATGTGTATAAACCCATGAAAATCAATAAACCTACTAAGAAACTCTAAAAACACCAATAATTCCATTGAATAAAAATAATAATGTTAAAAACACTTGAAATACATATAAACAATAATTAATTAAGATCCCACTAAAACTATTAGATATATTAAAATCGATAAAACACAATAAAACTATGAGAAAACAACAAAATCGAAGCAAACCTTTTAAAACCATTATTAAATCCTAGATTCATAACAATATACAAAAAGAATAAAAATACATTAAAAACATTTAAAAACACTAAAAATATCTACAAACCCATAAAAAGGATAATAAGGAAAAACCCATGAAAATATTTAAAACCCCTAAAAATAAATGATAACCGTGAAAACATATAAAACCAATAAAATTTATGAAAGATTCTTCAAATAATAAAAAATAATATATAGCTAAAAACAACTAAAAAAATTTACTAAAACTAAAAACCCATGAAAAAACAATCACTACTAGAAATATGACTTTTCCCAATGCTTCTATACCAACGGTTTGTCCAAACCACTGGGAAAGCCCACTTTGAGGCCACTTTTCCCAAAGATTTGGCCAAACTGTTGGGAAAGTGTATGGCATTCCCAACGGTTTGGCCAAACAGTTGGAAAAGTCCACTTTGTGGCCATCTTTCCCAACGGTTTGGCCAAACCATTAGGAATGGTCCCCCAAGGACCAACCATCACCTAGAATCAAAATCCAGGCTCAAAATCTATACCAACAGTTGTCAAAACCGTTCGTATTGGTCTATACCAACGGTTTTGACAACCGTTGGTATAGATCCTTTGATATTTTATCAGTTCTTCTTACCGAGAACATTATATAAATTAAAATTTAAAATAATTATGAGAATACATATATATATTTATGTAATTGTGTTCACAAAAGTCTTGTTAGGTTAGTCGTTAAGTCATTCAATGATAAACTAGGGGTCCTAGGATCAAATCACAGTGATTGTTTTTTTTAAATACATATACCAATGGTTCCATAACCATTGATATATATTTTCATATTACTTATACCAACAGTTTCCAAAACCGTTGGTATAGGTCTATACCAATGGTTTTCCCAAAACCGTTGGTATAGACCTATCCCAACGACTTACTTAGCAACGTTTCTCCAAACCATTGGTATAGGTTCGTTTTCCAGTAGTGAATATAAATTATTAGAAAATTATGTACATCAAAAAAAATTATGACAATATAGAAACATATAAAATCATTGATATACATTAAAAACCCTTTATAAATCTATGAACCCATAGTACAAATTGAAAAATAAGGAAAAATGGACATTTTCATTGATAACTGGGGAAACAGGGAAAACTATTGAATCATTGGAAATGAAAAAACTCTTGAAATATGATAGAAAATTATGAAAATCCAATACCTCATTGAAATTCTAACTAAAATCAAGATAATATATAATAACCATAAAATTTAATTGTAACTCATTAAATTATATTGGAAATAACGAAATATCATAAAACCACATGAAAATAATGAAAACTCAAAAACAACAAAAACAAGTAAAATTTCATGAAAATGATAATACCCATTAAAAGACAAGAAAATAAAACTCAATCCATTATAATAGATGTAAAATTAATGAAAAACAATGAAAAAAATTACAATCTAATGAAAAAATAGATAAATAATAAAATATATAAATACATTTAGATTCTATAAAACTCCCCTAAAATATACTATAGAACCACATAAAAACAATATCACCGTCATAAATCCCACTATGTAAAAAAAGGTAGGAAACTCTTAAATGACTATAGGAATCTCTAAAACCAATAAACACAATGGAATCCTTTTATGACATTTGAGAGTCGTATAAAAACATGAAAACCGATATAAAATCATATAAACCATTGAGATACCCAAAAAATCATTTATAAAACTTAAATATCCTTATAAATTATTAATCCTCATTTTAATACCAGTAATTAACTAAAACACATTATAGATCCCTTTAAATGCATACAAACCTTTATAATATATGAAAATCATGAAACAAATAAAAAGCATAACACCCATTAAAAAAACCA
Source organism: Viscum album (assembly GCA_963277665.1). NCBI lineage: Eukaryota > Viridiplantae > Streptophyta > Magnoliopsida > Santalales > Viscaceae > Viscum > Viscum album. The sequence goes on along the minus strand of OY728164.1, from coordinate 1,814,161,104 downwards.
TAGAAACAATATGAAATCCAATTAAACCATGATTAGTGATGATAATATATAAACATCCTAAAAAATAATGAAGTAATAATTAATAAATAAAACAATGAAATACAAACTAAACTATATAAAATAATTGAAAATAGTAAAATATTTTGATCGTTTGGAAATATTGATTAAATAGTGTAAATATGTAAAAAAATCCTTAAAACATTCACCAACACAATTTTAAATCCAAAGACAATTTTATAATACTCTACAAAACCACAAAACCTAGAAAAAATATAAAATCATCTAAAACCCTAAAAAATTTGAATATTTGAATATATTGTTAAAACAATAATAATATTGTGGATATGAAATGAAAAAAATAAACACATTAAAACCAAAAAAACAAAATTACATAAAAATGGAATGATTTGAACAAAATTAGAAAATATCCCAGACATAGAAAAAGCTATTTATTTTTTTTGAAATTCCCAAACCCATGAAAATGCTATAATGTTTTTTGAAAACCATAAAAACCCTAAAATATTATGGAAAAAATTAAAATTAAGATAAATTGTAAAAAATTATTATATACACATTTATTTCATCAATAATGATGAAAATACATGATCAATATTAATATACCTTGAAGAAACCTATAACCCATTGAAAACACTCGAAGAACCACTAAAACTATGGAAAAACATGACTTCCATAATAAAACACAGAACATCTTGAAAACCTAAAAAAATTATATAAAAAACCGTTAAAACTATGTAAAACCATAAACTCTATATATTTTATATAAAACCCAATGAAACCCTAAAATCCGTTAAATAAATTAAAAATCCCATTAAACCTTAACTCTCCATATAATATATAATTTACTATGCAAATAATAACAAATAACTATAAATAACTAAACCCATAAAAACATAACAATCCATAGAATAGAATGTAATCTATATAAAACCCAATTAAATAATATGAAATTTTGAAATTCCTTAAATATATAGAAAAAAATTAAATATAATAAACCACTAAGAAAAGTAAAAAAAGAATTATAAATGAACATGATAACATGAAAATCATCTAAACGATGCTAGAAAAGTCAAAAAGAAATACAATAAAATTAGAAAAAATGAAAAGTGTTTAGTATAAAATGAAAATCATTAAAAAAATTTAAAAATAATGAAAATATATATCTTTTGTTGAAAATACACGGAAAACCATGAAAACACATGAAATATGATTTAAATAAGAAAAACAATAAAACACGTTATAAACAATAGACATCATTACAATGCAATGAAAATAATATTTACAATATGAATCATTTAAATGAAAATATAAACATAAAAACAACAAAAACAAATAAAAATATTTAAAAACCCAAGACAACACTAAAAACCATTAAAAAATATGAATGCATGTGAGAGTCTAAAAAACAAGACGAATCACTATACAACAATGTAATTTATAATAAAATATAAATCCTTAAAGAATAAATAACTTGAAACACATTAACCCCCCCCCCAAAAACCCATGGAAAATAATTAAAAATATTAAAATAAAGAGTGAACCTCAAAAAATATTGGAAATCAGTGAAAAATAAATAATAACCTAAAAATGGGGATACATTTTGAATGGAATATAAAACCATAAAATACATAGTAATGCATTAAAAACACCAAATAATGTTGGAATCAAAAAAACTACATGGAAACCCATAGGAAACCCATGAATACTCTAAATCATCACAACTATACAAAACACTAAAAAACATAAAATTAAAAGAAACCATTTATTTATCCGTAAAGAATATAACAAATTTTAAAAAATAGAATATATAAATTCTTGGGTAAACCCATAAAATCTAAGGACACCCCTATAAATATAGATAAATTCATATGAAATAATTATTGTGCATAAAGTGAAGAAAACTAATAGAAAACCATATTAACCCAAAGAAAATCATAAAAGTAGATGAAAGATCAAAAATAAATTAAGACTTTGAATCCCACGTAAAACCTATAACACTCTATAACACCCTAAATACATATGAAAATATAAAATGAATGATCAATATATAATACTTTTATATAAAAAACCCAATAAACCATAGAAGACTAAAGGAAACATAATATTTTTAATTACTAATAATAAAATAAAAAATCCATGAAAAGACATGAATATTATTAAAAGTCGCTGAAATATATAAATAAATTATGAAAACCGTAAAAAGCCATTATTAATCTAAAAAATTTATAAATATCATTAAACATAAAAAACTACAAAAACATTAAATTACATAATTATAAATGACAAATACATTGAATATTATAAAATCATAGAAAAATATATGAAATATAGAGAACATTAAAAACCATAGAAAACCATTGAAGTCCCTAGAAATTAAGGAGAAAATATGAGTGCCTAATAAATATGTAATACATTAACATGCTTTGCGAAAAACATAAATTCATTAAAACCATGAAAACTCATGAAAAACACTAATAAATTATTTAAACCACTAAAAAAATAAAAAACTCATTAAAAATTCTAAATCATATTAAAATGACATATAAAACCATTAACACCATTTGAAATCCTTGAGATAATATAAATACCAATAAAAACAATGGATATGAGTAAAATGTAAAATTATGCCTTCTAAAATAACTAAAATAGTTGGAAAACCAAGTAAAACATAATAAAATTTCTACAAGAATATAAAATCCATGAAAATGAATCAAAAAAAATTTGAAAAAAATAGATAACCCAATAAACCCTAATACAATATTCTATGTCCTTACAGATCAGTGAAAACATTAAAAACATAAAAAAATAAAATCCATTCAAAAACCTAATAAATAATTAATACTTATCAAATCATATATAAAATAATGAAAAACCTTAGGAAATATAAAATATTTTCCATAAAAGTGATAAATATAATTTCAAATTAGTTTGGACCCTAAATAACATTTAATAGAATGGTAAAAATAATAAACAAATTAAAATATAGTAAAAAAACAAAAAAACCCAAAAAAATCTATGAAAACCATGGAATAATATAAAATATTAAAATAATATGATGACTATGAAAAATGTTGAAAACCATGAAAAACCTAGAAAATAAAATCCCTTGAATGATCATTTAGAACCTTAAAATACATAGAAAACCATGAATATAAAATTAGAATAATAATAAAAAAAAAATGAAAAATTGTTGAATATAAATGATTTTAAGAAATACATGAAAATGGTATAAATCCATCAGCATCCTATAAATCCCATATAATCGTACAAAAAATGGAAAAATAGGTTAAAATAGTGAAAACGAATGAAAATTTTCACAAAACATAAGAATGAATACAAAACAACTTAAAAAACTCTAATATCAATGAAAACCAAATAACCAATGATAATAATAGAAAAAAATTACATAAATAACAAACAAGGGAAAACTAAAAAATATTTTAAACCCATATAAAGATCTAGAAAATCATAATATATCATCAAAAAACATGAACAAAAAAATATATTTAATATAGAATCCCACATAATATTTGAAAAGTATAGAACAACTTGTAAGGCTCATAAATTCAACTGATATCCCTCAAAGTAGATGAAAAATGATAATAACCATGAATAACCATATAACATTAAATAAAACTAGAAAATAATTTTAAAATGTTAAAATCTAATGTAATATTCAATAAAAAATTATCAATTTAATATCTAGGAAAATATAAATTTTATAATACACCCCCAATGGAAAACCATAGAAACCGATGCCAAACCAAGAAACCAAATACAAAACCATTATGAAGATAAAAACCTAAATAAAGTCATATAAAAAATATTATAAAAACAATTAAAACACATAAAAAATCCTGGATACTATATAAAACCATGTTCAACCATGTTAAATTATAAAAATACTTTAAAAAATAAAAAAGGTTAAATCCATAAAAATCATTATAAATCCTAAAAAACATAAAAACAATGTGAAATTGTAATCATTATTAATATAAAAGACAAAAATATTAGAAAATAATAATCATAAAATCCCATGTAATATTTATAAAGCTAAAAATTCCCAAGTAAATATTGAAAATCTCTATAAAATATTTAAAATAGTAAAATTGTAATAAAACATATAATTTTTTTTGAATGAATTTCAATTCCATCAGAACAATGATAAGAATTAAAATTCAATAGAACACCCATGGAAACCCCAAAACACCTTGAAAACCCCTAATATCAATGAATATTTGAGAATGTCATTTCATAACTACCTAACATTTTGAAAATACACCAAATTGTGAATAACCTTGAAATATAATGGAAAAAATATAAAATATAATGAAAAAATGAAAATCACTAAAAATTAAAAATAACTAAAATAACTTATAAAACATTAAAAATCATATACAACCACAAATAAAAATTATAATCTACGAGACCCAAAAATAAAAAATTAAAATTCATAAAAAATACATGAAAAATAATGATTATACTCATATAATATAGAAAATAATATGTTTCACAATAAAATAATTGATAACCCATAAATTCACCAAAAACATTAGAAAAAAAATAATGATTCCTCATAAAATTACTGATAACTAATGGTTTTCTAGGAACATTTTATATTGAATACTTTTATATCACAAAGAAAATGTTTTTTGATATCCTTTAGATATTTTTTCATTTTTTTGGTCTTCCCTAGTTCCATGTGAATCAACACTGGTTTTTATTTCAAATGTAAAAAACTCAATTTATCCTTATCCTTTTATACCCATATGTATTTCAAATATTCCATAAAAAATCTTTGCTCTAATAATCAATTTATGACTTAAATGATGTCTTCATAAATGTGTTTCATATTAACTAAATAGATTTAATTCAGATACATTCATAAGATGAAATTTTTTTATTGTGGGAAATTATTTATGATATAACTATTAAAGTAACTAGGTCAAAAATTTGTATCCTTAATTGTATATAAATGTCAAATGATAGTATGTGATTGATTTTTATTGTCAATATAATTAATACCATAGGATTTTTTTAATTATGTGAATTACCTATCTTTTAAGTTCTTTAGTTCCACCTATTTTTTGTCACACTTATGAGAAATATTTGTGGATTAATTAAGTTAGTTCTGGGAGTAATAAAGGGTAACCAATTTCATTACAATGTTTTCATTATTTTCCAATACAACATCAATATATTCATCTCTCGGTCCATCAACAATGGAACCATCCAAAAATCTTGATGCATGTTTAATGTCATGAGTATTTCTAATCCTCAGTACATCGATGATATGTTTCTCTATCTTAATGGGTGAAAACAAATCTATTTTAACTATGAATATGTTTTTAGAGTCATAAATTAAATAGAGAATAAAAATTATTATTAATGAATAATATTTATCTATAATTGAGGTCATTGTGTGGAGAGAGAGGCTAAAATTCTTGTGAGAAGACATTGGTATTCTCAAGAACAATTTCTCTGTGGATCATGTGAGTTCTCAAATCACCATGGGGATATTTCATAATCATCATTTGAGGGATTGGTCGAAATAAAATTCAACTGCATAAATAATTATAACAATATATTTTTATTATTTGAAAATGATTTATCATAATGTGTATAATTCATACATCTATTTCCATGCATGTATTTTCTATTCTATTTGTGCCCAAGGCTATTTTAAGGATCATTGAAAATATCATTAAACAATTAATATGGTATGACTATTAAAATATATATTTTACATATAAATAATTAGTTATATTTTTAAGGATACAATAAGAGGGTGGTATTAAATTGATAAGTGTATAGAAATCCAGGAAAAAAATTTATATGATGTCAACATAGGATATTTTAGAGGGGCGTTCTCTTTGGTCAATGTTCATCAACTATAAATATGGACCAATACATGAAACTATTTAGGATTTAAAATCATATATATTCAAAATTATTCATGTTCATGTTCATAAACATAAACTATATTCATGATGAATTATTGGGCTTAATGGCATTTCTTCATAATTTGGTGGGAGTATAGATGGGATTTTCAGGGTATCTATCTCATTAGAATTCATTTTAAAGTTAAAATATATATTCAACGTTAATATTTTTAGTTTTAAATAAATAAATTTCCCATTTTTTTATAATATAATACTAATATATAAAAAATAGATGATTCTCTGAAATAATTCAATATTAGGTAACTTCTTGGACAATAATTATATGATGTTATTATTAGTTATTATCATTCGGGATGTGGTTTCAAATGTCACTTAGTGTCATTAAGTCCATGAAATGTCTTAATATCATGACTAGAATATTTTATCATATTAAATCCCCACATAAAAAGAGGTATACTGTTATAATATATCGAATTCCTATATCAATACATTTTTCATGTGTTTCAAAGAAAATCATTCATTTCATATGTTATAAAATGTTTAATGTGTTGTCTCAGTTTCGGTGAGATGTGTATATTTTGTGGTATTAACATTCATGTGTACTCTATTTATTATTTAATTCAATATTTGATTCATTTTATTTTATGCAACAATATGGTGTATAAATGGATATCAACCCATATTATAGTGGGATTTTGGTGCATTGGGATTTCTAGGACCGTGGCACGAAATGAGGGATTCAACAACTCTCTACTGGATTTTTATTCTAGAAACCAAAAAATAGTGATTAAACTGAGTGTTTTATGGAAAATATTGGTTGCCGTATCAATTATATGTCAATGGATGGAATTTACATCTTATATCACACTCAATAAAAGAAAAACTAATCAATGAAGATTAGTTAATGGGATCCCAATGAGAAGTGAGCTCAATCATTACGATAATTGTTCGTGAATTCATGGTCTAAGGTGGGGAAGGGTGTTTTTCATAACTTCATAAGCTCTATTATGGTGGATTATTCAAGAACATATCACAATAATTAATAAATAATATTAAGGTAAATCTCTATGATAATTGTGATTTATATTTTTTTCAGATAATAATATCATGATAGTGTCTATTGAAATAAATTCTATGATAATCTACAACTACTTTCATGACCATTCTTATTTTCATTTATTCATTATTTATATTACATAAATAATAACTCTCTTTCTTAATGATTTACAGATGGTGATTCATACATTGTGTCAAGTTAACAATGTAATATATTTCTTAGCTTTCTACGTCACATAAGATTCAACTGTTACTATGTTTTCTATCATTTCATTCATTCCCCCAAGAATGTGTAAATATTGTTATGTGTAATACTCTTCTACTATATAATTGTCGGCATCCGTTACTAGGATTAGATGTATATATCTGTTTCACTTTAATAAATGTTTTCTTTATCATAATTATATAACACTAATAAACCATGATAGTGATATAAACCTCAAAATACTGTAAGAAGCACAATAAAAAGTTATAAAACCATGAAATATATTATAAAATTTTTTGTAACCATTGAAAATTACCTATAAAAATATAAATTATCCTATAAATCCACATAAAAACAAAAACATATGGAATATATATCAGAAACCAAAAAAAAACACTAAAGAAGCTTGGAAATATAGGTAAATATATTATTCTTTCTTCTACCCATTGAAAAATTTATTGAGATCCTCTAAAACATAAATACAGAAGAGAAACATTGAAACCTCTTTGAAATGAAAAAATACCATGAATTATAGTGAAAATCGTAAAAACTAATAAAATCCCTAAAAATAATAAATACCAGGAAAATTTGGAATCCTTGTAAAAATGTTATTTAACCATAGAAGCCCCAAAAACAATTAAAAATAGTTTGAACCATTGAAAAACATGAAAATATCTATACACCCAAAACCAAGAAATCCATAAATATTTCATAGTACTCCAATAAAATCCATTTGAAAATAATAAAATACCATAAAACCCTCATGAAAACTATAAAATTCATGAATATAATGTATGACCATTATAAATTATTAATGACACTATAAAACCCTAGAAGACCATACCAATCACTAAATCCCCTTAAATCCTTTAAAGGAATAAAAAATACATAAAAATAGTAGAAAATGTTATAAAACCCTGACCAACCCTATAAACTTTTTCTACCACTGTTATATTAAAAACACCCATTACATCGCAAGAAAACATAAAAATATTTTCAAGCAAATATAAACCATAGTAACATTTTTAAAATTAATAAAAACCCAAAAAATATGAAAAAATACTATGAAATCTATGAAAATCTTTTAACCCTTTGAAATATAATAAAATCTCTAAAAATCTATCAAACCATTATAAAAACTAGAAAACAATCTAATAACCATTAAAACCTGGAAAAGTATATAAAAATGAAATTTCATTAAACCCATATAAAACAACAGAAAAACTACAAAACTATAGAACCCTAAAAAACAAAAAGATAATCCATTTATAAACCACGATAAATAGTGAAAACCCCATTACCAATCTTGGTAAGAATAAAAAAGATAAAATTTGATAAAAACCATATAAATAATGGAAACCCATATAATTCTCAATTAAAAACTCGAAAATATATTATTTCAATTTCACATTTTATTTAAAGTTATTTAATTTTTTTGGAAATTATAAAATTCCAATACCACATAAATATCATTAATGATTTTATAGGTTCCATGAGGTATATGGTAAAATCATGTTTTCCTATATGTTTTCCACATTACAAGGGTATTGTGCATCGGCATAGGATCTTCCATGATAACCATAAATCATTAAAACACTATATGAGGAATTTTTAAATATGCATGGGAAGATGAATTCATTTATATGTTACATTATTAACCAAATAAATTATTGAATATTTTCATAGTTTTACATTAGATTTAATAGAATCCATCCACTATAACTACACGTCCCCCATGAATGACTCAATAAAGTAGGTTTTGATTACATTTTTAAAATAGCATCATTGATTATTTCTAGGATTTAATAATAAAATAAAAATATATACATAAGTAATTATAATGGATCAAAAATAATAATAATTTAATCATTAATTTAATTATGAATATACAAAGAAATCAATATTTCTATGGTTATTCTTCAACTCAACATTCCTAAATAAAAAAATTAATTCATTAATAATAAAATATAATAAAATATGCATTTTCGAATATATGATTAATATATTAAATACAAATTAAATGTTATAACACTATGTGAAAAACATCCAATTATATAATTATCAAACATATTATGACATATTTAAAATAAACACATTAATCAATGACAAACACATTAAAAATATATTTTTTATAAAATTTCAACACACAATAATGTTATTCAATGAAATAAAGAATAATTAACCTAATTAGTTATAAATAAATAAATTATAACAAAAAAACACTCAATATTATACACATAAATATTTTTAATATCATTTTATCCAATTATCCTAATCAAATAAACTATTTATAAGAAATAAATACCCCTAAACATGCTAGTAAGCTTAAATTCAAATACCAAAAAAACAATATACCAGAATTCATCTCTAAATCCGAAGATTAAAAAAATATTTAATCTCAACCAAGATAATTCATGACAGAAAATATAAACATTTATAAAATACATAACTAAAAATGATCCTATTAAAATATTAATAATTCTTTTACCATTCTAAAATATTATAAATTGAATACTAAATTTTTCTCAAAATATGTGTTTTTGAAAATCAAAATAACCATTCATGGACTTACTAAATAAAATAAAATCCCATATAAACCATATATGAATGAATAACTTAAAAATGACATATATTTTTAATAATTCTCAAAATAATCCATTTATCATGATTCAAATTTTCTTTTTAATTATTTTATACCACAAATACATCATGAAAAATATAAATTAATAAGTGTTTCAATATAAGGTTCCATATCCAATGCTTCATATACTAATTTACTAAAAAAGATTGAGAATTTTAATATTAAAAAATATCTAAAAAAATTAACCATAATAAATAGGATTAAATTTAAATAAACAAATACCCTTATCATCAAAAGAAACTTGAAAAATAAAATTAATCAACACAAACTAAAACCCATTGTTTTTAATATCAACTATGATATTTTGAAACATTTAACCAATAATTTTATGTAATAATTTTACTTCAATATATTTTTTAAAAGTAATTTCTCCATGAAAAAATTTATTAATATTAAAAATTACCCAATATACAATCCAAAAACTTATCATAGAATATATATTATTCTTAGACAAAAACCAATCATCATGAAATAAACAAAAACATTATGGTTGGATTATATATAAAAAACATGAAAACTTATAAGTAAATAAGCATATAACATTCATGATTTATAGAAAAAAATCCATATTCATAAATTATTTATGTAAATAAAATAACATATAATTTAAAATAGTTGGGGAAATATTTATATTTTTATTATGATATTAAGTATTAAAAAATCTTATTCATCCAAACAAAATATTGTTTTCAAAACCTCTATTATTTCTTATAAAATAGTTTATGATCTCATCAAGATTAAATTATTATATAATAAATATCACATAAAATCATAGTTTTATCATGAATGTATTTTTATGATTCCCAACTATAAAAAAATCTATTCAGATTTATATCCATTCTATGTGGCCCTATTATAAATAATGTTTTTAAGCTGATATTAAAAAATAATTTGTAAATGAAATATTTGATAACTCTATATAGAATAATCATTAATGTTTAATCCAAAAATAAAATTATGTAAGACACAATTCATAATAAAATGATATCATACCCCAATCCATTTATATCATCAATGAAATGATCATTTAACTAATGTTATAAGATTATCCCATGACATAATAATTGAATTCTGATTTAATATTTTTTCTTTGAATTCTAAATATAATGAAATAATACTAAAATGTTAAGTAACACTCACATAATTTATTTTCCTTAATTAAGAGTCATTTGAAGATATATAATTAAGATAATAAAATTCATTAATTAAATTTGATAATTAATATCAATTTACAGAACATAAAATTTACAAAAAATCAAAATAATAAAAAAACATAATTCAATTTTTAAAATTTAATACCAATTTTATTTAGTAAGTTATTCTCAAATTAAAATCGAACAATTTATTTTTATTATTTTGGAAATGTTATAAAAATATTAGTACTCATCTAAATTAAAATTTCAAATAACACCAAATTAATAATAAAGTTGTTATAAAAATTAAAATTCAATCCATTGTGTGTTAAAATATTGACACTTCCAAAAATACGAATTAATATTAAATCTATAAGAAACAAATTTAATTTAATATCAAATAATTAATATATAAAAATTATTAATATACTTATGCATTTAAAATTATTCATGTTTATCCTTGAAATACAACAAAATTCAATCAAAATGTATCAACACTTATTGAAAATTGTATTGTTAATATGATTACCACTAATTAATATTTAGGGAGAAATGAATATTTGTTACTAACATTTGATAATTATAAATACCCACGATCAATGTAATAAATCTATAAATAAATTTTCATTCCTAGTGATTATTTTTCATGAAATCCCAATATGAAATATATAATAAATTTCAACAAAATAAATTGTTGTATAATTACATCCATTATTAGAATCCCCTTGAAACAATAAAATTCTTTATAAATGTATCAATCTAACATCTTTATGGTTTCCTTATAATTTAATAATGATCCATCCAACACATCCCATTAAACGAATGACTTATATTTTATCTAATTCTAATATATCAATAAAACTCCCCAATGTCAATAAATTCTGCATGGATTGGACAATAAAAATTCACAGGGAACAATGTCACTCAACCCAGGTTCGATAAATGTTCCTTGCATATCAATTAAAATTAAACTAATGATTTAATTATTAATGAAAAATTATTAGTTAAACCAATTCAACTATTATATAACTAATCAAATAATGAAATGTTTCATGATAATAATCAATAAAAAAATATGAAAAATATAAATTATAATGTTAAAATAAAATATAAGAAAAAATATACCATTATGCCTATTTGTCATGGGGTTAACTTGTAGTCTACCTCCTCTAAAAATATGAACTTTAACATTGGTGACCATTTAGAAAACTGTTGAATCAACTATACCTATAAAATTAGAAACATTAAGGCATTGATACATCTATACCTTTAAAAAGATGTCGAGTGTCAGAAAAATATTAATTGGAACCCTATATGTATGTAAGAAATCCAATTTTCTATTAATGATATATGTTTTAGGTTAAATCTAAACATTTAAAAGTATGAGTTTTCATATTTAGTATATCAATAAAATTGATGAAATTTTTTGACAAAAGTACGATTGATCTATAAAATTATGTATGTAATGAATTATAATATGATAAAATTATCCCAGCATGTTCTGTAAGTATTCTATAAGGATCCATGTAGGGAAACTCATTTAAACCATAATGATATATCCTAAATAATTAAATTTAAACATGTTAAAGCCTCATAACTCCCAACCATGAGCATCTGATGGGTATGAATATAAAGAAAATAATATACATAGTCCATGGAATTGATTTTATTATTCTTATCCCAAATAATTAAATGAATAATATATCCACTAAGAAGGTTATGTCCTATCAAATAATTATTCTGTCGGCCTTGATTCCCCAACAATTACAGAAGGCAACCAATCAGGCTCAATATAATAAAAGATTCAGTAACTGATTATATTTAAATAAGAATTCCAGTCATCCTCCTTCCCAAAATGTTAGAAGATCTTAAAGGAAGAAGGGATTGGGTGGATCCATAATGAAAAAGGGGGTTCTAGACCCAAAAACAGGTTAAAATGGATTACTTATTTTGGAACTGTCTAGTTATTGTGAGCCTCGACAATTTTTATTTTCATAAAAGATTTATGTTGACTCATAAGCCGATGATTTTATCTATTGCTGAACCAAAAATAAACATTTCATAAAATATTATACACATATGCTCTTGTGGTTATAATTTTTTATGTTCTAGTAAAATTGAGTATAAAGTTGAATCTAATTTGGGATTTTATCATTCTTTATTACAGAACATTAATGTTTTAGATTCTTCTAAAGAAATGATTACATTAGTTTTTTATTTTGAGGACAAGAATAAATTTTGTAAAATGTTCTACACCAAGAATATATAGAAGGAATAAAGGACCCTTTGTTAGGATCTTTATCCTTTATCCAACATCACTCATGACCCCTAGTTTGTGATAAGTGATTTCACTACAATTTTTACCTCCAGTGATAAAATTGGTCACATTAACTCTTCTATTTCTTCGAGAGAATTTAGAGAAGTTATTGAATATTTTATCCTTTTTTGAGATTATTCTAACTCGTGCCCAGTTTACATGGGATAGAATGAACTACAATAGAGTAGTTACCAAAAAACATGACATCATTTTCACTAATATCATAGATCTAGATTATTGGGACACCATCTCTAGCACTACATTACCGAAACATAATTCTAACCATAACCCCATTCATGTAATTCCTATCTCTAGAAAAATTAAATCCAACCTCTCATTTAGATTTAATAATGTCTAGTCTTCGGATATGAGAAGTTTCTAACATCATAAACAATTGGTCATTATACATGAATCATAATAAAGAATATTTTTCTTGTAATACTATGTTAATTCACCTCAAACTATGCCTTAAGGTATGGTGCAGTTCCAAACACTGACAAATTGACAAGGACAAATCTATCCTTGAGAATGAAATTTCCCAGATTCCAAACATTACTAATAACATTGACTTATATTCGTATTCTCAATCAAAAATCAACACATCCTTCAAAGTGAATACAATTATTTTTCATAAATACAACATTCATAAGAAAATTTTTGAAGCAACATGGCTCTCTGATGGTGATATAAGTACAATGTTTTATAACTCTTGGAGGTCATTCTAATTTTGGTTAATGAGGAAGAAACTCTTTCTATTTTGAGAATCCCTCTTCATCATGAAATCAAAGACATATTCTTCACCCTTAATCCTGATAGTTCCCCAGGTCCTTAGGGTTTTAACAATTTTTTTCTACATTATTGGGAGATCAACTACATATATGTTTACAAAAATGTCAAATAGTTTTTTTCTAATGGGGTTCACCCTCATGGCCTTAATGAATAACTCCTTACATTAACTGCCAAAGTTGAAAATGATTCTGAAGTTATTCTCTTTCAGAACATTTCTATTATTAAATATATTTATAAAATCACCACAAAAAGTTTTTCCAATTGACATTAAAACCCATGTCAAAAAATATTTTCTTGCAAAAAAATTGGATTTTTCGTAGCAAGTTATATACAAGATTGTATTTTCCATGAATCATAATGCACCAATACTCAAAAAAATGAAAATAGAAGAGGTAATGCTTCCATTAATCTAGACATTTTGAAATCATTTGATACCATTGACTGGAGCTTCATATTCAAGGTTCTGCAAGCCTTTGGTTTCAATTATATTTTTAGTAGAAGGATAAATTCCTTATTCAAATCGGCCCCTATCTTCATACATGTAAATGGAACCCATAATGATTATTTTAATGCAGCAAGGGTGTTAGGAAAGGTGGTCCCTTATCTACCATTCTCTTTTACAGTTTGGAGGATTACCTCAAAATAATCCTCACATGTCTTGTTGCTGAAAACAAACTTAAATACATTCAAGAAATTAAAAACATAAGTAAACCTAAGAATATTTTTTTTATGATGATATTATCTTTTTTTTACAAGGTGATAAAATAAATATTCAAAAGCATAAATATGCCTTTTGTCATTATGAAGAAAACTCTAGTCAATTTATATGTTGTAGAAAATATATTGTTTTCATTGGGAAAACATTCAATGCTTTTAGAAAAATTGATATCATCAATAGACATGGTATCAAAGATGGATCATTTACTTTCACCTACATTGGAGTCCCCATTTTTTAAGTAAGGCCCTCATAATTGTTCTTTTCCACTATTTTTTACCAGGTATTCAATCAATTGTCCTCTGGGTAGGGTAAATATATCTGCATGTATGGTAGGATTTTTCTAGTAAAATATACTATTGTGTCTATATTGGTCCATTCACTAATGATTTATAAATGACATGAAGCACT
This sequence comes from Viscum album, assembly GCA_963277665.1. Lineage (NCBI taxonomy): Eukaryota > Viridiplantae > Streptophyta > Magnoliopsida > Santalales > Viscaceae > Viscum > Viscum album. Next base: position 1,814,145,916 of record OY728164.1, on the reverse strand, counting down.
GCTCAAGAAAATTAATGTTTACATCAATTTTTTTTGATTAGTATAATTCTTGAATGAAATTTTGTGACCATATGTTGGGATTCATGATTCAAACCCATAGATAAATGGTGTCTTGGTATTAAAATCATTCATATCTTTTACAATTCACTTCATGCTAGAATTACTTGTTCATTGATTAATAACACCACTGAAACAATTGATTTTATTAGGAAAATATTCTTTAAGAATCACACAAAAGGTAATTTGTGCTATATTAACTCTTCCATCTATTCGTTCATTAAATAATCTTTTGAAAACATTATGGATAATTCTAGAAATATGGTTAGTGATGATTCTTCCATAATTTTTTTATTTGATAATTGGACTGGGGGCCCTCTAATTTCTATGTTACCTCCAAACTAGTCCCCGGAAAACACCAAATATACAATAAATAATATCATCCAATCTTGTAAATTCAATATTATTAAACACAACATCCATATTATTGATAATTATTCCTATTATAATTATTGGATTTTCTAATTTGGGAGTCTGCTCACAATGTCGCTTATGACTCAAAATATTTTTACAATCACAACCACTCAACTCCTGATCTCAACTTTGGTTAGTTAAAATCCTTTGTCAAGCAATGGATTCAACCATAGAGATTAAATATTGTTTGGTGTATTTCTCACAACCGGTTTCCTATTGAGGTCTGTCTTCAACCATTTGAAATTCAACATTTCATTATGTGACAATTTCTTCACCAACATAGAGAATATTCTAAACATATGTTTTTGTCTTCTACTACGACATTAACCTTTGGGAATATTATTACATACCTGATTGGCTGGAGATGGTTACTAATTAACTCTATTAGTATACAATTAAAAAGTTGTGTGGTGGTTGATTGTTCATAGAAAATCAATAACCTCTTCTTGGAGGTGGTTTTAGAGATTCTCCACATGATCTGGTTGATAGAAATTCCATTATCGACAACAAATACACATTCAGTCATAATTCATGTGGGAAGTGAATTCTAATTTCCATTAAGAATGACACTATAATTTAGAAAGATCGTTGTGAAAACTCCGTAGGTAATTTTGAGAACCTTCTTTGACATAGAATTGATTGTCTCTACATTAAATGGAGGTGCACATTAGTGGTGTTCTGGGTCACCCTACTTCTAAGATGGATTAAAGTAAATGTCGATGGAGCTCCCAAAGTTAATATTGGTCCTCTGGGTTATGGTGCTATCTTCCGAGATTTTATTGGTCAATTTCATGGATGTTCATTGGTATTTATGGAATGACCTCATCTTTGGTGGCTCAAATTATAATTTTTATTTATGCTATGTATTTCATCAAGAAAAAGTGATGGAACAACGTATGCATTAAGATAGACTCAACCACCATTGTCCATGAAATTTTGAACGGTGAGGTTTCTCTCTCTTAGCCTCTTACAACCCTATAGATGAGATGCTTGACTTCCCTTCTTGGGATCAACTACATTGTCACAATTACCATTCATGATGTTAATAGGGTTGCAGATGGTCTTGCGAACATGGGAATCAACACGCCCAATAATTGGAGGAATGATCTGACCGATGAGCTACTCAATCATTATGAAAGGTGTTGTAATATAATTCCATATATCATAATCATGTAGTTCCATAATATATTCTAATAAATTGTGTCTTGCTAGTTGACCAAGGCAACACCTTTTAAAAAAACTCATTTTAATTTGGAAAATAATATTAATAATAAATATGATTAAAATAATAAATAAAATTACTATGAATAAATTTAATTTTAATAATAATAAAGAATTAATTTTTAAATAATTTGTTTAAACAGAATTTATATTATTAAAAGAATTAAAAAACACTATAACCATACTAATTAATTCAATAAAATATTTATAATATATAATAAATCAATATTTTTTTTCATAACATATTGACATAATTCATGATTGATGGGGTAACATATTCATTTTCATATAAATAAATATTGTATTTATTAAAAATTATATGGTTTGAAATTAGATATTAAAAACACATAAAACCATAGAAATCATAAAATTCATAAAAAACATTAGAATATATTATAATAACAAAAAATTATAAATTATATAAAATCTAATAAATCATGTTCAAAAAATAATAAATATCTGAAAATATTATAATAATCATGATAAATTATAAAATTAGGAAAACCTCTTAAGAACCCAAGTAAACCATTGAAAAATTAGGAAATCCTTATAATTTTCAAAAAACCGTGTAAATTAACCAAATTTAGGGCTTTTCATCAAATCTCATAGAATACATCGAAAACTATGAGTACCAATTAAATAAAAACACCTTGAACATGAATAACAATGAATGGATTCTAAGAACATGCAAATACATGATATCTTATAAACCCCCAAAAATTAATTCCCATGAAAATGTAGGAAAACTATGAAATACCCTTAAATAATATGTAATGAAAAATTAAGAAACAATGAAAAAATAAATCTAAAATAGTTAGAATAACAAAATAATGAGATTCCCTAAAAACACATAAACATTCTCATGAAATTTTATTAAACCAAAATAAATTTTAATACCAATAAGATCTGTAGAAAAGCTATGATCCATTATGAAATTTATTGAAAACCCAAAAACCAATATTACCCTGAAAACCCCTTAACTGTCATGTAAAACCATAATGACAATAATAAGTAACATGAAATTTCCCTAAAACTATGAATCCAGTTAAATCTACAAAAAAATATAAATACCATTCATAAAAATATGAGACTGTAAAATGTCATGTAAACCCATTTTAAATAAAAATAAACCACAAAACTACAGGAAAAAAATTTAAAACTATGAAAACCAATATTACAAATATAAAATATTATATACTCTTAAAACCCATTTAAAAACATTATATAAATACAATAACACCTTGAAAATATAACTAAATCTTGTAAATTATGAAAAACTAGGAAATTATTAGAAAACCTTTTCCATAAAAAATCATGAATTTGAAACATGAAAATGATCATGGAAATCCATAATATCCTTGATTTTCTAGGAAAACATTTCTGACTATAAATAAATTAAAAAATATAGAAAATAAACTTATAACAAATAATAAATAAAATAAGTAGACACTACCATGGAAATCAATTAAATGTATTACAATTCTATTGAAAATAAATGAAATCCATGAAGACCATAAATCCCATAAAATGGGAAATAAAATATAAATCAATAAAAAATGTAATAATATTATTAATAATATGAAAAAACTATAAAAATAGAGAAATAAAAAGTAAATAAACAAAATATGAAATAATACAATGAAAATACTGAAAAACATAAAAATCATAACAAACCAAGTATATCATTAAAAGCCTCCAAATCATAAAAATCTATTAAAATGACATAAAAATTAGGAAAAAATACAAACCATTATGTTCATCTAAAATATGTAATGAGACAATAAAAAATAGGAAAATAATAAAAACATGGAATCCTAGGAAAAACCATGAAAAAAAAATAAAAATGTCATTAAATAATTATAAAACCTAGAATTTTTTTTCAAAACCCTTGTACCCATTAATAAATAAGAAAAATTTATGTGAACTACAAAACACATATAAATTACCCTAAAATCCGTTAAATTCTTATAAATTATTGGAGAAATAAAAAAAAATCTATAAAATATTTAAACCCCATAGAAAAGACTATGATACTGTAAATTACCTTAGAAAACTATTTAAAAAGTGGAAAAGAGTGAAACACCATGAACACCCTAGAAAGAAATAGAAAATATGAAATAATTTCGTATACCCCTTAAAAATGATAATTATATAATAACATGAAGAAAATTAGTTAATAATTAAAAATAATGAAACCCTTAAAAACCATAGAAAATATTGAACTACCATAGAAATAAATATGAATTCCTAAAAAACCTATATACATATATATCATAGTGAAAACATGAATGATAATTAAAAAAATAATGAGAACACAATAATACCCAAAAAGAAGAAAGACACATGAAACCACTAATAACCCCCCACACAAAACCATATAAAATTTTAAACACCATTTAAAAAAATTTAGAATTTCAAAACCATTTAATATGCCAAAGAAACTAAAAAACCAAACAAAATGTATTAAAAACCATAAATATCATATATAGAAAATAAAAACCTACAAATAGGTAAAAAATTATTAATTATCATATGAATCCATAAATAAACTATAAAAATTAATGTAAAACCTATAATTAAATGGGAAATCAAGAAACCCTATAAAATCAAGAAAACTATGAATAATCATGATATCGCATGATAAACCAATAATTCCTAAAACTTTGTAAAACAATGAATATCTCAATAAAAAGTAAAATTATTCTTCCTTTTTTAATTTGTTGTCAATACATGAATTTTTGTTTGTGTATGTAATTTTATTGATCATTAAATGATATTCATAAATATATAAATATTATAGGTCGATAAAGTTACATAGGTCTATATAATTATTTATTTGTTTTTTATGAGTTATTATCATTTTTAATGTCATTAGAACAACATAAGATCTTATAGATTGGTCTTAAAAACCTATAGTTGCATATTAGAAATCATGTATGGAAAACTAAAAAATTAATAAAATATTATATATAAGATATTTCAGTTGGGTGTAGGCCATTTCATCTACACATAATTATTTTTAAAAGTTTATATGAAATTTAACACACACATGTTTTATTCAAAAAATTATTATTGTAATTCATTTCTATGTAAGAGGAGTGATAATAATTTAATAAAATGTATGTATTCATAAATTATTGTTGAATATTTAATATATTTTTGAGTTTTGCTGAAAAAGAATTAAAATTTATTATGGAAAATTAAATTTACAGTGTCCATAAAACATTTAAAAAATGTATGAGACATTTTACTGTAAAAATGATATTTTATTTAGTGAAATATTTTAGATAACATGATATATTTATTATTGTTTCATATACTAAATAATGATATATAAATTCTTCATTGATTTCTAGGAGGTTAATCTTTTAGTATTTAAATTTTATGTATTGTTTATCTAGATATATGGATGTCATAAAATCAAAATAAGATACTTTATAAAGGTAACCATTCAATTTAGTTACTAATATAATTGTTATTTTAACTTATGTTATAGTAATCCATGAGATGTTTATGGTACAATTTTGGGAGATAACCTATCTTATATTATCTACTGATTCAGAAATCAACTATTATGAGGATAACAAATTAATTAAAATGAAAATTTTATCATAATATTAATGTGTTAAAAATATTAATGAAATATTTGATGATATAGCCTATGGTAATAAACTATCTAGAAATTTTAAAATTAGGCATTGATGTAATGAGACTGTCATTGTATATCATATGTACACCTTGAAATGATGTATAAATCCATCCATGTATATTATATAATGATTGATTAATGATGAAAACATAATGTAGAATAAGATGTGATATTTATATCTTATTATGAAGGAAATAAGATTCAATCTTCCTTGGATTCAAAAATAATTAGATAGTGTGAATTATAGCATGTTTTAATTATCAATCTAAATTGAAAATATCATAACTAATTTTAATATGAGTATACAATTAATAATAAATGTTCATGGATTTTACAAATTTATCAAATGAAAAATATTATTCATTATATTTTTTTAACATATATGATCAATTATATAATTATAGAAAAAAAAATTTAATATTACTAAAAAACACGATGTGAATAATTTTGAGAGACTCATGGAATATGTTATTGAAGAATGAAAAAGAATTTGAGTAAGGGAATATCTTTTAAAAAGATAAAAGGAATTTTTCTTGATTATTTAGAAGGAATTCTAAAACACAAATCATTAATGATATTTCATGATTTTTATGAATTGTAGTGCAATTAATTTTTTCGATAGGCATATTGGAGCTGTTGAAAATAATACATCATCCTTTGTTGTAATACCATCATCAAAATGGTCAAATATTACCAAGAAACATATAATGATCATTTTTCATTTTACTTTTTTTTTGAAAAGTTTGGTTTCTTCTAGTGGACCATTAATGCCAGATCATAATGCAATCTATTTTAATAGTACACTACATTCAATGGTTTTAAATGAATTCAAATTCTAGTAAAATACTAAATTATTGCTGGGATAACCAATGTAATAAAGTAGTAGGATATTGATTATCAAATTATAAATATTCAATTTTTCTATAATTCATATTACATTTCGTAATTATTGAGAATATAATATTTTAATCATTTGATTGAGAAACATATCAATAAGATGTGATTTGATAAATATAATTATTTAAATAATATCATGGATTAACCCACCTATCAATGGTAAATTAGACCTGGGGAATCATAAATGGTATTATAAAATAGGTTTACATCATCTCATAAGATTAAATATATTGTTGAATATGGGATTCAAAATTTCATTGAATTAATTAGGATTCCCTAATTTCAATGGTGATAATATTCCCAAATTGTGTGATATAATGTTTCCCGAACTCTATTTACTTATAAATGATTTATAATATGTTTTTATTAGTTTTTCACCCATTTATTATGGATTCCCCATTAATTTTATTGATAATAGAAATATATATGTATTTGTGAAAACAAAAAAATATCCATTTTGATTTCACTTTTTGAGAACGTGAATATAAATATTATGATTTTCCAATTTCATATAAAATTATTGAAAAAATAGTGGTCATATATAAATTAAATATTAAATTTATGTAATCTAATTGGAATACCTAGATAATAATATCTAACCATAGTAAATTGGATATTTATAAGGACATTGGTTGTAACAACCATATTTTGAGGTAATTAACCAACAATGTTTTTATTATATATATATATATATTAGTTGGATTATGATTGGGATATTTTGGTGTCCCTTTGATTTTTTTTTAGAATTTTATTCAAGTTCACGGTTGTTCACATTTTTAGAAAACAATCAATCCCCTACAAGAAACCGTTCATACTAAGACAATGTGAAGGGAAAGTGCATGAGCGGTGAACGGTTTTACCAAACTATGCTTCGAGCAATTGGAACAATTTCTCTATTAAAGGTGACGTTGTCTATTTTGATGAAGTGTCTTCGGCACGGTCGGCACACGGTTAAGTAACTATGGAAGGAATACTGTAAGGCATAGAGAGGAGAACACATAGGAAGTGTTTGCCTAACCGTGGACTAAACCATTGGTGGGTGAACTTCTAGATCAATGAAATTTGAATCGAATGTCTTCTCACCTATAATTGATTTTTTTTGAACCAAAACATCCCTAACTCTAGGTATTTCCCACTCAATGGTCATTGAAGGTTCTACCATTTAATTTTAAGTGATCTAGATCCATTCATTAGTGATTTGAAGTAACAATTTTATAGTTAGCCGTCATTGTAGATTTTTTGTGATGAGTTTATTAGATCTGCATTGTCCCATATATCTCTAAAAAACTTATATAAACCCTAATTTTGAGAAGTTATAAGTTATTTAATTCCCTATAAAATTATTTTTTTATGGATGTGGATGAGAACTATGTCAGGTTGATGGATATTTTACCCATTTCTGTGGACGTTCATAATACCATTCATAATTTTCATTGTATAACCCTATGTTGGTGGCTTCACTCTTGACTCCACTATTTATAATAAAATTTATTAGTTTTTAGTTGTTTATTTTAATTGGATTTAGAAATCACATTATTGTTCAAAGAATTCTAAAACCTACTTTATTATTTGTTTGTGACTTTTTATTGAAATTGTGATATATGTAAATTTAGTTGTCTAATTTTCCAGGTATTATTTATATTTAAATATGGATTTTAAAATATGGATTTTTTATCACGGTAAATTGTTTAATTGTGTTGTTTTCAATAAAATTTTTTTTATTGAGATGTATTGAATTTTTTTAAAGTGATTTTAGTGAAAGGTTTATAGATAATGATTTTTGTTTTTTGCATTGGGATTTAGGATAATGGTTGTGTTAATTAATGTGAATTCATGAGAGATAATGCTAAAGAGGCTATATTGTCATTAGTTGGATAGATGAGGTTATGACCTCTCGCCCGTCAAATGGTTCATCACATGATGGAATAGTGAAGGGATGACTGACCACTAATGAGTATAGATAGGTCAATGATTCCATACATGATTGTTTTTTTGGATTTTCATAATGGAATGGTTTTTCCAAAATCGATCATGTAAAATGTTTTAATGCATTATTTTTTTACATTAAACTTTTAATTGTATTGAAAAAATGGTATCTTTGGATCTTTTCTATATTATGTTATAAAATATTTTTGGAATTTTTATATAAACATTTTTAATAAATGAGGGTAATATGTTATATCCTATTGATGTGAAGGGTATTTTGATTAGGTAAAATCTACTGGGTTTAATTACTCACCAATGCATTGGTACATCAGTGCTTTTGTAGATGTTGTTTGTCGGTACATGGTAACATGTAATGTATAAAACATATTTAGAATTAATTTGAGATACTTGAACTATTTTTTGGATTGGAGGATGAGTCTTATTGGTGAATATGGGTTATAATAGTCTTTGGATGTCTTTTTTTATCATTAATATTTGATATTTTGTATTTTGTCATGTATAATGACATTTTAGACATCCATTTTGGAAATTTGGTTTAATTTTTGTGATAAATAAATTTTTAATTTGTCTTTTATTGTTATCATGCATTATATTGTGGTGTGTTTTGTTATTGATTATTGGTCTGTTTTTATATTTCTCAATGTAAAAAATATGCCCACATGTAACGAATCAATTCAGTATTTATCACTAGCCTTTAGCGCCAAGGGGATTTTTCTTATGTCCATGTACTATTCATTCACCTACTAATGATAATTTGTATTAGGGGGGATGTTACATTGGTGTTTATTCATAACGCATAAAATAATGGTATATATTTTTTGGTTTTTGGGATAATACAATACTCCATATTTGTAATGAATATTATAAAAAATTAACCATATTGATTATATCCCATATTATGATGATAAGTAATATATAACACTTGATAAACCTAATTATATTATAATACAATATGAAATGGGAAAGAAAAAAACATTCATAAATAAATAAAAATATGATATGGAATTTGAAGTGATTAGACAATGAATATTGAATTATGATGAAGTTGTAAGAGAAAATTAGATAGATGATGTTAGAGATTATGAATACCAAAAAAATTATTTCTCTTTTATGAATGTGATTCATTCATGGAAAATAAAAAATAAATTTTAATAATTTTATAAAATATTATAATTATTATTATATTTTTTGTACTATAAAATATTTCACGATGAATAATATTTATGAATTTTAGTTAGATTTGGAGGGTAAAACAATGTAATAGTGGAAAAATATGCAAAGAAAATATATATAAACAATAAATAATGGGAGGAACATGATAAAAATGTAGTATAATAGCCTATTATTCCACCACACATGGAATTCAATTTAGTTTCCCCCAATGATAATGGTCATGGTTCATCAAGAAGTGACAATTGATAAAAAATTATTGATCATGTGTGGGAGATGAACGAGAAATAGGAAAATTATATTGAGTATATTATATATAACAATATTTAAATTGTAAAATTTATCAATGAGAGGAAAAACCAATAATTAAAATAATAATATTCATGCTAAGGAATATCCTTATTCCAACGATAACTCAAATTAAGACCATATAGAATCCACATAATAGGAAAATATGATTGATCTTGAGGATAATATTTCTACTAATAAAAAAGAACTCGATGAGATATATTATATGTGTTATAATATTTATAATGAACTAAAAAATATTTATAAATCCCAACGTATACTGATATTAAAAGTAAATATTATATATCTAATGTTAAAAAATACTATAAATGTCAAGGAAAATAAATACAATTTTATCTCATAATAGATTTCATATTTCCAATACTAATGGTTTTTGAAAAAAATAACCTATTTATAGTAAGAAACAAATTATGGGAAAATATTCTAATTAGTAGAATATAACATATTAATACATATACTATTTACCCTATGAAAAAGTATGTTTTTTTAGAAATACCTCCCCATAAAATTTCACGAATAATTTCATATCAAAATAGAAGATCTGTGACAAGTGGTTTTTGTTGTTTTTTGTATAAGCCATTAACAATAATTATACTCTTATTGAAATAATATTTAATTTCTATGTATGTTCTATGAATCAAGAGGTAGATATGGTGAGAATATTAGTGAAATGTATCAAAAGAAAGAATATTTTAAAGTAATATCCCATACATCAACTAAATGATATATTTGAGGTGGTAAATTATTTTTATGATACTATGTTTTTTATAAAATTAAATCTATGTATGAGGTCATTTATTACATATAATTAATATTGTAAAAGAACCAAACTTATTTAAATATGTCTATTATAATAAACATGTCAAATTGCAGATCATTGATAAGATTAAATTCAATATTTAATATATATAAATATCATGCTAAATAAAAAAGTATAGATAAATTATTTTTAAATAGAACTAAATATTTAATTAATATATTTTCTTCTTCTGAAAATACATATTCTATAATAATAATGTTTAATTTATTTTATGATAAAAAATTATATAAATATTATATTGTTATTTTGGAAAATAATTTTTATAAAATATTGTTCATAAAATTATTAAAAATTTTAAATACCCAAAAAAATATCACTTTTGACTATTTTTTGGATTTTTATGAAATGATTGATTTTGCAATGAATTGTAAAAATTGTATATATTTCAAATATGGTAATTTCATTTAATGAAATAAATAAATAAAAAATAATTTTTTGGTTTTTTATTTTGAATTAATAGTTAATAGGTGTAAAATAATTTACAATAATAACTTTCATTTTATTTTAATTGTCACGGCCCGTCCCCTGGGGCCCCTGTCGTGACTACCCAAAGCCCGCCTTCCATAGGCCAGGGGTTGGCGACTAGCACCAAAGGTGTAATTCCCCAAAACATGGAAGGCATTGCCTTTATAAAGAGTAGTGACACATAACAGAGTACGATCTGGAAGAAAAAAACTAAGTAAAATTGTATACTAAAGGTGCTAAAAGTAGAGGGGTAAGAATACAAGCCCAATAGGATAATACAAGTGAAAATAAAGAAAAGTAAAATAGCTGATGGTTTGTCCTTCAGGAAATCCTACTTGAAGAGTAGTTACAGATAACCTCTATATTGCTCCACGTTTGTTTGCCTCTTCCATGTATCTTCATGCTATGGGGTCCACCTATGGGTACCGTTCAGTCGTGATACTCTTGGCCTCATCCAGTAATGTTTGTCATCTGCAACCAACAGAACGAGGTGTGGGCATATCCTGTGCAGGGATGAGTATAACGATACTCAATAGGTACCTCGAAACCCTCAAGGTCTCACAATATCCAACAAGGATAAATCACAAAGTATGAAATAATAAGATAACCCCACTTTGGTATATTCCCATACATATACCTATGTTATCAAGTAATATACCAAAATCATGAGGTAAATATAAAATTTACTGACTCAGCTCAACAATGATTTTATTCTAGGTGTAGTATCAATCAAAACTCTTAGCTGTTGGAGAACTCCTCCAGTAGCGAGTACAGTTGGATTGTCGCATCAGAGAGAGGAGCTTCCCACTATCTTGGACTACTGAGGTACTCCTCCTGTCGATTACCATTGGTCTTCCACGTCACACATGGGCGCTCCCCACCATGGGTCTGCCTTGTCACAGGGAGGCACTCGCCCTTGTAGCCTACTAATGTGCTCCTCCTGTCGATTACCATGGGTCTGTCATGACACTAAGGTGTACCCCACTGCAGGTTTGTCATGACACCATGGCACTTTCCATTGGTCTAATATAATAAATCCGAGTCAAACGGTTAACCTTCATGAGGTCTCAGCCAGCTACTAGGTTACCACAAAAATGCTCGCTCGTCCCCGTTCGATCCGTTCCACATGCTTCTGGTCGATGATCTATCTTCCACGAAGTCCCACAATGAATTAACTCAATGTTCTGCCACTTCATAAGGGTCTCAACGCAATAGATGGTATGTTAATCGGACGCTCGGTCTATGATTTATTATCCTTTTAGTCCCATGGGCCTAGTTGGATTCGCGCATGATCTAACATGTCTTTTTCTTAACTATGCCCCCAAACTCTGGTGGGGTATACTCAAAGGGACTGTCACGCTAGAAAAATACCAGTGCCACATACGGTTCATCAAACAGACATCCAGTGCCAAATATATGTCCAAAAAAGTAAAGGGTCATGGTGGGCCCGAGTTTGGATCGACCCGGTCAGACCGACCCGACCTGACCCAGTCGTGGGAACCCGGTTTGGGTCGACGCGGTCAGTCCTGTTGTGTCTGAACCGGACCATTGGGCGTGCCAGTATGTTATGTTCGGCCCGGCCCACTGGGCCCCACCCAGCCAGCCTAGATGGGAGTTCAGCCTAGACTCGGGGCCGGTACGGCCCGGAGCGTCATGAAGGCGTGGCCCGGCAGGGTTCGACTCGGAGGGAGTGGCCAGTACGGTTTGGCCAGGGCATCGCCAGGTTGGTTCGGATGTCAGGTCGGCTAGGACATTGCAATTGGGAGGTTCAGGGAGGTGCGCGAGGCACGGCTATGCGGGCCGGCGGGCAGTCGGGCAAGGGACGACCAGGTTGGAACACGGCTTGGGTAGGTGGGCAGGTGGGCGGCCGGGAGGTCGGGGGGTGGGGGGGTTCAGTGCATTTCTGCATGGGTGGATCGGCCAATTATTCTGGCAGATGGGGTGGACAGGGCGGCTCGGCTGGAGGGCCGCGGTTCGGCCCAGAGCCCTAGAGCGCCGCAAGGGTGGTGAAGTTTGTGGAGTCAGTGCATTTCGTGACCTTTGTCATCACCGCATTTGTCGTTCCGTCCCCTCATCGCCATGCCGAGGATCATCATAAAGAAGAACGCAGGAGGGTTCAGGACATATTAGTTTGGCCTGCACCCTCCATGTTTAGGGTTGTAACTATCGATTAATCAAGAAGCACGATAAACAACAATTATTTTAAAATCCTGTAAAAATTCATTTCCAATACGATGAAGATAAAAAGAAAAGGTACACTTCACAAAACAACTGCTACATTTGATAGTATGTTGATGATGATTTCGGGGTAGGTAGATGAATAAGATCGTCGCTCTTCACGTCTGTAACATGTTTCCAATCCCAAACTGTGTTGGATCATTGAAGAAAATTCGGCGTGTTGGTTGGATGAAGAAGTCCCATGTCTGTTGAGGCTTCGAGTATGATGTCTAAGAAATTCATTGTTCTTCGTTCTTCATCAGAAAATGTGTAATCCTCTAAGTGTTGGGTGACGCGTTACATTTCCAGCATTTCTTCGCATGTTGAAGTCGTCCCAAAACTTCCTCCCAAGCTTCCTTTATATAGGGGAGGGTGGAAGGTAGGTAATGATCATTGAAATTTATGATGGTTCATTTATTATGAGCCTTAATAAATTCCAACGACGCGGTTACATAATGTTAAAAGAATAAATACAAGTATGTTACGCTTGTGCAATTTAAGATTAGCATTGGATTTATTTATTGGGAGGATTCTAAGAGACTCACCCACATTTAATATGGACTTGAGAAATTTCTCCCAATTAATTAGAGGTTTAAAGGGGTTTTAAACCTAGGTGGTCCTCACCACCATAACCTCTCATGAGTGGTTATTGTGCGGTGGTCCCCACCTCCAACTTCCACATTGAGGATCCAACCACCAAACACCCACATGGCGGCTCAAATAAAAATAAAGTGAAGATCACTTTATTTTATTATTTTTCATGAAAAATATAAAAATTTATTTTAAACTCAACCCACTTCCATCGAAGAGAATGTATTCTTAAGTTAATCCTAGTTCTGTGAGTTCAACAGTGCCCTCGTATTTCAATTCATAGCACCTGCTAAAAAGTTATAAAAACCCACTCGTATATTTACTGAACGTACCCGAACAATGTATCAGATATTGATTCTGGGAACACTAGTCCTCGTAATCATGCTCTGTAAATTTTCATAGACCCGTAAAATTACCATGTATTTAAGAATGAAATTTCCACAAAATTTACTAGTCTTTACATTCTCCCAACCTCGGTGATTTACATCCCCGTAAGCTAAAACTCTAACTAAGGGAACAAATGGGGGTATTGAGCACCCATCTAAGCCTCCCGCTCTAGAGGTTTTGACCATCCACGTAGGTCCCACTCTTGATGGTCCTCAATCTCCACTGGAACCTCTATAAATTCTCCCATTCATCGACATCCATCACTCCATGGTTGATGATTTGAGAAGGGTTGTGCATGTATCTCCTCAGCCAAGATATGTAAAAGATGTCATGTACCCGGTGCAACTGAGGTAGAAGAGATACATGGTATGACACCTCGCCAAATCAGATGAGGACCGGGAATGGTTTGACGAATCTTGTATATAACATGCCGCTTCGGAAAAATCGTCGTAAAACTCATTGAGATAAGGCCCATAGAAATATGTGTTCTCCATCCTCGGACTCCATATATATCTATCTCTTGTAGGAATACGTCTTCTTCTTTCTCTGTGTAGTCTTCAGCCGCTCATGGATGATCTACACCTTCTCTGTGGTAGCCCTAACCGTATATGGTCCCACTAGTGCTGATTCCCCTGGGTCTATTCTTCACAAGGGTAATATTCATGGTCTTTCATATAATGCCTCAAATGGTGTCATCCCTAAGATGGAGTCATAGTTGTTGTTGTATGCAAACTCCACCAATGGAATGTGATCCTCCTAGTTGCGACCAAAGTCGGGGAAACAAGCATGTAGAATGTCCTCGAGGGTCTGAATGGTTTACTCAGTCTGACCATCCATCAGATGATGGAAGGTGGTGCTCAAATGTAGCTACATCTCAAAATCCCCCTATATCCATTTCCTTATCCGATAAGTATACCATGTGTAATGATCGTAAACAGTAGTCAAAGATAATCCATTTTTTCACACAGTCTATTAAATTTAGAGGTGTCCCAATCTCTCTACTGAACCACGCTCTCTGAATTGTAGGAAGTGGGCCGACTTGGTAAATCGGTCGACGATCACCCAAATTGATTCATAACCTCTAGATTTATGTGAATTTCTTGTATTGAAGTTCACTGATATCCCATCCCACTTCTACTCTGGGACTTATAAAGGATGAACTAAGCCTGCTGGTACCTGGTGATCCACCTTCATTTTCTGACAAGTTAGACATCGAGAGACAAACACTGCTACCGCCTTCTTCATACCTTTCCACCAGTGTTGTGTTTGAACATCCTAGTATATCATTTCCACTCTTGGATTTACTTATATAGGGTATTTGTAGAACTCCCTCAACACTTCATTTTATAGTGACACTGATACCATTGTATGTTCTCTAAAGAGGATGAATTGCACCCCACATTCAAAAAATACTCCAAGTGCCTGCCATGTTGATATCTGAGCATGTTGTGTCTCAAATTCAGTGTCCCAATGCTATGCTTCCCTAACTCACTGATGAAGTGGGGGAGTGACTGTAAGAGACTATAGAAAGGTTGTTCTGTCTTTATCCACAAAGGATATCTATAATGAATCCAGCTGCTTCATCGAATCTCATTGTATTTGTATACCAGATCTCTTACTGAGTGCATATGCTACAACTTTCCACTTATTGGAATATATACTATCTCCAAGTCATATTATGGGAGGAACTCATGCCATATCTGATGGCTCACATTCAGGTCCTTCTAAGAGAAGATATATCTGGGACTTTTATGATCAGAGTACAAGGTAAAATGAGGTCCCATCAGATAGTGTCGCCACATATTAAAGGTGAATGTCACTACTTTAACAATAATTCATGGGTAACTAAGTTCTTCTCATCTTGTCAATGATGTCGAGAACCATATGTGATCACTAATTGCTCTTGAATTAGGAAACACCCGAGTCGGGTCCCTGATTTGTCGCAGTAGAATAAGTACCCTAACCTTTCCTCTGGAAGCCTCAATATGGGGCACTAGTCAGCCTCTACCTCAGCTTCTGAAATCTCTAATGGCATCTCTCTAACCACATGAAGGGTTTCCCATTCTTCGTCAAGCATGATAGTGGAGCTGCAAAACTGGAGAGGTATGAAATGAATCTCTGAGAAAAGCTAGCCAAATCCAGAAAAATTTGTACGTCTTTCACACTCCTTGGTGGCTCCCAATCAAGTAACAGCTCAATCTTCGCTACATCCATTGCAACACCAGCCTCTAAGATGACATGTCCCCATAACTGAACATCTCAGATCCAAATCTGACACTTATAGTGCCTACCATAATGCTGGTGCCCTCGGAGTGTGTCCAGTACCACCCGCAAATGTTAGACATGCTCATCCTCAGTAGTAAAGTAGATTAGAATGGAGACGATGAAGAATATGATAAAGTGATTGAGGAAAGGATGGAAAATATGGTTCATGAGTCCCATGAACATTGCTGGAGCGTTGGATACTCCGAATTCCATAACTAAGAACTCGTAGTTGTCATACCGAAACATGAAGGTCATCTTCTGCGCATCCTCGTCTCGAACTCTGAGCTGATGATAGCATGATCTGAGGTCTATCGTTGAGAACCACTATGCTCCCTTTAGCTGACAAAGAGATCTTCAATACTCAGGAGTGGGTTTTTATTCTTCACCATCACCTGACTCGGGTGACGGTAGTCAACAAAAAACCTCATGATACCATATGCTTTCCTAGTGAACAGAATCAAGGCTGCCTAGGGAGAAACACTGGGCCAGATTAATCCCTTCCCTTGAATGTCCTCTAGTTGTACCAGCTGCTCGTAAAGCGCCATGGGAGCCATATGATACATTGGCGTAGATATCTATGCCATCCTGGGGTACAGGCCAACGTATAAGTCCACATACTTGTGAGGAGATAGGGCAGAGACATCATTAGAGAAAACATTCATGTACTGGTCCACCACTATAGGATAATTCAGACTCTCTACATTAACTGCTCTGAGGGTAAGGCAAGCCAACTGAGGAGGGATTGGTTGCACCATCCTATGAGTAAGTTTGTCTTCTGATGCAAAGGCTCCCTTCTCGCCGATGAAGATGAACCTAGTCCCATACGTGCGGACACACTGCACTTTGCGCCAAATACAGTAAATCTGAGCATGGATAGTAGATAACTAGTCCCTACCCAAGATGACATCGTAAGGCCTTGATATCACTACGAGGAGACCCCAGACGAATCTATCACATCCTAGAGTAAGCACACACTACTGGAACTAGTACGTAATCATTGAGGCTACTCTCAAAAGAGTCTCTAGCTGTATAGATCGAGCCAAAGGCTAGTTCAGAATCTCTAAGCTCCGAACGAGGGTTGTGGCAATGAAAGAGTGACAAGAACCTGAGACTATATGAAATGCATATAAGGTGGAGAGGACACAAATTATACCTCAAATAATCTCTAGAGAACCATGATTGTAAGACTCGGCTTCATGAAGCTGAGCTCTCGCCAATCCACCTCCACCCTGTGGTCAGGGTGGACCTCCTTGTGGTGGTGGTGGTAACACCATGAAACTTCTCCCACCACCAGCTACTTAACCAGCACCTCTTCCTCGTCCGCCAGGGCCCTGCATACCGCATCGATCAAATATTTATCTCTACCTGGGTGGTCTTTCGACCGTCTGTTAATCATCTGAATGGCGTGTCAGACAGTCACAAAGAATGTGACTATGCCCGCCGCATGAGTATCTCAACCAACTCCTGGCATGTGTGTCTCTAACCCAGGTGCCCCATACAACTGATCCTAAGTCATGCGGTCTTCCACGTGTGGGTCTGGTTCTTCTTGGTCCTCTATGAAATATGTATACTGCCAGCTGCAGAATACTCTTCTGCATGTCGAATAGTGGTGGGTCTCGGTACTAGAGACTTCTTAGTAAGGAAACTGTCCTCTAAGAGGGCATGCTCCAACACCCCTACCTGCGTTGGGATGATGATGTAGATCATCAAATCCCTGATCTCTCACCTGAGCTCTTGCTCAAAGGATCGAGCCTTGAATAATGGGCCCCACCATATCTGTGGAGTAGTGCGAGAGGTAGGTGAACCTCGCGGAGTGTTGTGGCATGGTCATGCAACCCTGCTATAGATGAAGTAGCTCATGTATGCACACCAGGAAAAGAGTCGCTGGAAAAAACTCTATCCAAAACATGCTCTCGGTGTCTGCCCAGAGAGGTGTCATCTCATCATGAACATGCAGTATCTGCCTCCACCTTCTTTCTGTTACTTCTGACAAAATTCTGGCAGCAAGAATCACCACTAAGTCTGCTGGTTTCTGTAGCAGTCTGAAGACTCTCACCATAGCCTACAAAAAATCCTCAACTGCCTACGACTCCATATCTCCCCTGAACCTGGAAGACCTCTATTATGGAACCCGTGAAATGAACTCAATTGGCATGTATAATCTTTTTCAGGGGATGGTGGCATCATTGGCCCAACGGGAAGTGGTATCACTGGTGCCTCTGCTAGAAAAGGGTCCTGGACCAAGGCATTATATCTCAGTGGGCTATCTGTGCGTACAACTCTCGGGACTCTCACTACTCATCAATGAGGAGGCATCGTGAAGGAAACAGACATGACATAGTCAATAGATTATACATGGTGAGATGAACTGGTTGAGTATAATTAAAGATAACTTTTGAAAACACACATGCTCTCAGTGCTTTTGTGCATTGAGTCAAAAATTCAAAGTCAGTGTCCTATTGTATGGATATGTCGGCCGCCACACCAATACTGGCCTCCCTGAATTGAGAACCGCACTCAGTACCCTTAACAATATTTCTTCACAGAATAGAAAGATTGGAGTCATAACTTATGCAGTATAACCGACTCCTCTGATACCAATTTGACATGACCCATCCACTGGGGCAATTGTTGTGACTACCCCAAGCCCACAATCCATAGGCCAGGGGCTAGCGACTAATAAAAAAAGCATAATTCCCTAAAACAGAGAATGCATTGCCTTTATAAGGAGTAATCACACAAAACATAGCATGATATTGAAGCAAAAAAAACTAAGTAAACCTATATACAAATGAGTGATGAAAGTAGAGTGGCCAGAATAAAAGACCAATATAAAAGTACAAGTACAACTGAAGAAAATTAAAACAGCTGTTGGATCGTCCTTTGGGAACACCTACCTGAAATGTAGGTACATATATCCTCCATAGTGCTCCACATCCACCTGTCTCCTCCATGTACTGTCACGTCGTGTGGTCCACCTCCGGGTATTGTCCAGTCTAGCTACTATCGGCCTTAGTCAGTGCTTTCCATCATCTACAACCAACACAATGATGGGCGAGCATAGATCATACAGGGTTGAGAATAACAATACATAATAGGGGCCCCGAGACCCTTAATGTCTAATAAAATCAAATAAGGATAAATACAAAATTATTAAAAATCAAAAGATAACCACACATAGGTATATGCCCAAACAAATACATAAGTTATCAAATAATCCATCTTAATCCTGAGGTAAACACAAAGGTTACAGACTCGTCCCCACCATGATTTTATTCTAGGGGTATTATCAATCTGAATACTCAGTTACTGAAGAAATGCTCCTATATCAAGTATAGTGGGCATGCCACGTCACATAGAGCTGCTTCCAACTAACCTTGGACCAGTGAGATACTCCTCCTGTTGAGTATCATAGGTCTTCCATGTCACACTGATTCACTCCCCACTATGGTTCTGCCACATCACATAGAGGAGCTCCCCCTCGTAGCCTGCTGAGGTACTCCTCCTGTTGAGTAACGTGGGTTTGCCGCGACACCAAGGAACTCCCCACTGCAGGTCTGCCGTGACACCAAGGAACTCCCTACTGGGCTGGTAGAATCACTAAGAGTAAAACAACCAGTACTCAGTAAGTCTTAGCAAGCTACTAGGTTCACACACAAATGATCCCTCGTCCCTGGTAGATCCACTCCACACGATATTGCTCAATGCTCCAACTTCCACAAACTCCCATGAAGAAGAAACTCAATGGTCTACCACATCATAGAGGTCTCAATGAAATAGACATCGTGTCAATCAGATGCCCGTTCTGTGAGTTATTAGTATTTTAGTTTTGAGGGTCAAGTTGGATTCGTGCATGATTTAACCTAACCGTATCTCAAATATACCCAGAACTCCGCTGAGGTATACTCAAAGGGACCGTCATGCTCCATGAATTCCTGTGTCGTGGAGGTTTTGTCAAACAGACGTCTGATACCAAAGATATCGCTAGAAAAAATTAATGGTCTTTGTGGGCTCGGGTCCAGTCCGAACCGGTCAGACCATCCCGGCTCGGCCCAGTCCAGGTCGACCCAACCCATTGGGCTGGACAACCTGTTAGGTTCGGCACGGCCCGCTGGGTCGAGCCCAAGACGCCACAAGGGCGGTTCGACCTGGGATCGGGGCCGGTTTGGCCCGGAGCATCACGAGGGTGCAGCCTGGTTTGGCCAGGGCGCCGCGAGGGCGGCCGAGACACCGGCCCAACCGGGATGCCGTGAGGAGGCCGGGATGCCAGCCTGGCCGGGAGGTCATGAGGGTGCCGGGAAGCTGGCATCGTCGGGAGGCTACAAGGGGGCTAGTTTGGGGAGGCATTTGGGCCGCACGTGGAGGCCGGTAGGCAAGGGAGTCCCGCAGGGCATGGGTAGGTAGGCCGCTAGGGGGGCGGACAGGGTGCGGCCAGGCGAGCCGACAGGCAGCCGGGTAGGGCATGGTCAGGCGGGCATGCTGTTCGGGTAGGCGGGTTGATAGGGGGCCATGAGGTAGGGTGGCTGCTGTATCTCAAATATACCCCGAACTCCGCTAAGGTATACTCAAAGGGACCGTCATGCTCTATGAATTCTTGTGTCGTGGAGGTTTCGTCAAACAGACGTCTGATACCAAAGATATCGCTAAAAAAAATTAATGGTCTTTGTGGGCTCGGGTCCAGTCCGAACCGGTCAGACCATCTCGGCTCGGCCCCATTCGGGTTGACCTGACCCATGGGGCTGGACAACCTGTTAGGTTTGGCACGGCCCGCAGGGTCGAGCCCAGGAGGCCACAAGGGCGGTTCGACCTGGGCTCGGGGCCAGTTTGGTCCGGAGCATCACGAGGGCACAGCCTGGTTTGGCCAGGGCGCCGCGAGGGCGGCCGAGACACCGGCCCAAACGGGATGCTGTGAGGAGGCCGGGATGCTAGCCTGGCCGGGAGGTCACGAGGGGGCCGGGAAGCTGGCATCGTCGGGAGGCTACAATGGGGCTAGTTTGGGGAGGCATTTGGGCCGCACGTGGAGGCCAGTAGGCGGGGGAGTCCCGCAGGGCATGGGTAGGTAGGCCAATAGGGGGGCGGGGCAGGGTGCGACCAGGCGAGCCGACAGGCAGCCGGGCACGGCGTGGCCAGGCGGGCATGCTGTTCAGGTAGGCGGGTTGACAGGGGGCCAAAAGGTAAGGTGGCTGGGCTGACACTGTTTGCCATGGGTGGCTCAACTAATTTTGTCATAGGACTGTGAGGCCACGGTGGCTTGGCCGGAGGCCCTCGGTTCGACCCGGATCCCCAGAGTGTCGTAGGGGTGGTGTATTTTGTGTAGGCCGCATGTAGCACTACCTTTTTCGTACCCACCTTCATCATTACAAAGCCTCATCAACATGAAGATGATCATCATAACGAGAAATAGCGGAGGGTTCAGGCCCTGTTGTTTTGTCCAACACCCTCCGTGTTTAGGGTGGTAATAATCGGTTCATCAAGAAGCACAATGAATAAAAATTATTTTAAAATCTCGCAACAATTACTTTCCAATCCAAAGAATGAAAATGAAAAATAGAATTTCACAAAACAATCCCAACCATTGATCAATGGTCGAAAATAAATTCGCAGACAATAGATAAAGAAGATCGTCATTCGTCGCGTCCGCCACATGTTTACAATCCCAAGATGCATTGGTTCATTGACAATGATACTGAGGTTAGGTCAGTTGAAGATGTCCCACGTTGGTTGAGGCTCTGAGGAAGAAGATGAAAAAGGTCAGAGTTCTTTATTCTTTATTGTAGAAATTGTAATCTTCCATGTGTTGGGAGCCGCGTCACATTGCATGCATTTTGTCACATACTGAAGTCGTCCAAAAACTTCCTCCCAAGCTTTTATTATATAGGAGAGGGAGCGAGGTAGGTAATGATCGTTGGAATTAATGATGGTAAATTTATTATGAACCTTCCTAAATTCCAACAACGTGGTTACATATATTTAAAAGGAGCATGAAAATTCAGTTGCACTGGCGCAGTTTAAGAGGGGTGTTGGCTTTATTTATTGGAAGGATTTCAAGAGGATCCCCCACAATTAATAAGGACTTTAGAGGTTTCTCCCAATTAATGGGAGGTCTCAAGGGAGTTTAAAGTCAGGTGGTCCCCATCACCATAACCTCTCATGGGAGGATAAGGTACGGTGGTCCCCACCTCCAAATTCTACATGGAGGTTTTACCAACGAAACACCCACATGGCAGCTCAAATAAAAATAATGTGATGCTCACTTTATTTTGTTATTTTCCACTAAAACTCAAAACATTCTTTTAAACTCAACCCACTTATGTCAAAGTGAAATTCTTTTTACATGAATATCGGAACTATGAGTTCAATGGTGCCCTCATATTTCAATTCTGAACATTGTTTTAGTAGTTATAAAAAATACTCATATGTTTACTGAACGTACCCGATCAAAACTTCAAAAATTGATTACATGCACATCGGGCCTCGGAATAAGACACTGTCAAATTTCACATAATCGTAATATTCCCATGTATTTATGAAAAACATTCCCACATAATTTCCTGGTTTTTACATTGAAATTAAATTTCCATTATTTTGGCATATGTTTATTTTTTTTACTTTAAATTTTGGATTTTTGAAATCTATTTTAAGTGTATAGTATTTATCAGTTTTAGTTAATTAAATTAAAAACAATAAAATATTAATATAAATTTATTTATTATATTATATATAAAATTTATTAAATTTTAATCCTTATAATTTTTATTTCTAGTTATACAATTACAATAATATACTTTATGATATAAAAATTTCATTTTTTAGCATTGTTTTTTTGGCTGTTGAAGGATTAATTTTAAATTATATTATTCCCATAATATTAATTTAATTTGATACAATATAAATAAATATTAATAATAAAAATAATCCTTCGGTTATCAAGTTAAATTATATTTTTAAAAAAATTAATAGCAAAAAAATTTATAATCGGTTACCATAGTTAAGGATAAGTGGGGTTACTAGAGGTTAATATAAAATATAAGTCTATAGTTTTAAATTTAGAAATATTATATTATAATAAATGTACATTTTTTACCTTATGATATCTAAAATTAAATTTTATTCCCTTTTATGATCTTTTGAGTTGAGATTGACTATAATTTTTTATTTTTTTAACAATTTTCTTTGATGATCCCCACCCATAAATACAAAATAAAACGCTAATCATATATTCCGTACGATTTATGTGCATGATTTCTTAAAATAAACCAAATTTAAATTATCAATTACCTTAAAACATTCTATATTCATTAATTTAAAAATAAAGACCTCATATGAATGATTTATGGGGAATCCTATAGTGATTCTTATAAAAAGTGTTTTAATTCATAACATAGTGTTTTTATTTCATCTATTCATTCAAATAAATAAAATATTATTCATCCATGATGATATAATATCCTAAATTTATCATATGTACTGATATATTATAATTCTTATTGAATAATATATATCAATCTCATCTTTTATAAAATGGGAAACATAGCCTTTGTTATTCTATATAGCTGACTACCGTCTCACAGACAAGTGTTGTTTTCTTACACTATTACCTCACAATGATGTAATTATTTAATTCAGATATATAATTTTAATGAAATAATTATCATCATTTAAGTTTAATATATCATATATTTTCATTTTTCCATTCATTTAAAAATAATAACATTATTTGTATATACATGTGGATTGCCTCCTCCATGGAGTGATGAGATTTATTTTTCATTTCCACATAACGTAGATATTATAAAAGTTTTTTATAAAATAACTAATACAAAATTTATGATATATTATAAATTATGGGATTATAGAAGAATACTTATGTCATGATCATATAACATGTTAATGATACACATTAATATGTACATACTCTTTCACCATTATTGTCATGTAATATATTTTTCACAACATAAAATCATCATTGGTTTTAAAATAAATATTATATATAAAAATGATACTTTTTCATAATATCTATTCTGGTGATAATAAAATAATAATATCTTTGAATTTATTCAACATACCATGAATGATTATAGATATACATACTGAATATCAAATATATGTATGAAATGATCACAAATGATTATGTAATTTAATATAACCTAATAAAAATAAAATATAAGTAATTATAAATAATGTAAATCGTACAATTCACATATAAAATTAAAACAATTACATTAATATATATGAATAATAACACATAGATGTACTGTGCATTTGGTTAGTAGACTCTCTAAATAACTATTTCTATTAGGCTATGAACATTCTCTCTATAAATATTTTTCTCCCCCTTATTAATTTTATGTAATGCTCCAATGTTATATATATGTCTGTATATAACTTATGTTTCTTGAATATCCAACATTCCAATGATGGGTTAAAACATTCCTCATCGCTCAGTGGGCTATCTGTGCGTACAGCTCTCGGGGATCTAGATGGTCATATACGAGGAGGCATCCTGAAAGAAACAGTTGTGACACGGTCAAAAGATTAAACCTGGTATGCTGACCTAGGTGAGATGACTTAATGAATTTTTTTTTTAAACACACATGCAATCAGTGTTTTCATGCACTGAGTTGGAAATCAATAGTCAGGGTCCTAGTGTATAGATATGTCAGCTGCATAACTGGCACTGGACTCCCTGAACTAAAAACCACACATTGTACCCTTAAAACTATTGCTTCACAGAAAATAATGATCAGAGACCTATGATTGGCGGTAGACCCGACTCCTCTGATACCAATTTATCACGACTCGTCCCCCGGTGCCCATGTCGTGACTAACCCAAGCCCGCCTTCCATAGTCCAAGGGCTGGCGTATAGCACCAATGGTGTAAATCCCTTATATGGGAAGGCATTTCCTTTATGAATTGTAAACACACACAATCATATTACAACTGGAAGCAAACACTATGAAAAATATATATACAAAGAGGAGTGTTGAAAAGTAAAAGGGCCCAAAATACAACCCCAATAAGAAAGTACATGTACAACTGAAAATAAAGTACAACTGAAGAAAAGTAAAGTAGTTAGTAGGTCATCCTCTGGGGACTCCTACTTGAAGGGTAGGTATAGATATCCTCCCCAGCACTCAATGTATGTTAGTCTCTTACGTGTATCGACTCTTCATAAGGTCTACCTCCAGGTACCGTCCAATCCTGCTACTTTGATCCTCAGTCATCATTGTCCATCGTCTAAAACCAACACAATGAGTTATGATCATAGCCTGTGTAGGTTTGAGTATAACGATGCATAGTGGGGACCACAAGACCCTCAAAGCCTCACAAAATTCTAACAAGGATAAACCACAAAGTATGAAATAATCAAATAACCTCACTTGGTTATATACCAATACATATATCTAAGTTACCAAGTAATACATCTCAATGATGAGGTAAACGCAAAAGTTACTGACTCATGTTAAACACGGATTTTATTCTTGGGGTAGTATTATGTAACATCCCCAGTCACACAGTCGAAACCTCGGCTGATTGAGAAGTCCTCCTCTATCAAGTACAACGGGCCTACCACATCACATAGAGGCACTTCCCACCATCCTTGTACTGCTGAGGTACTTCTCCTGTCGAGTACTGTGGTTCTCCCACGTCACACAGAGGTGCTCCCCACCATGTGTCTGCCGCCTCACACAGAGGTGTTCCCCCTCGTTGTCTGATGAGGTACTCCACGTGTCGAGTACCATGGGTCTGCCGCATCAAACAGAGGTGCTCCCCACCATGGGTCTTCCACGACACCAAGGCGCTCCCCACTGGTCTAGTCGAGTCATTCTGAGTCCAATCAGTCATCAATCGTCCGGTCTCAGCAAGCTAATAAGTCTTAGTTCTATGGTCTCTCATCTCTCAGACAATCCTCTCCACGATCTATAGGTCAATACATTAACATTCGTAAAGTCCCACCTAGAATTATCTCAAAGGTTCTCCTCGTCATAGAAGTCTCAATGCAACTAACGGCGCGACAACCAGATGCTCGACCTGTGAGTTGTTAGCTTTTTCGTCCTAGGGCCCTGGTTGGATTCGTGTATGATCCAACCAGACCATATCTCAACATTACCCAGAACTCCAATGGGGTATACTCAAGGGAAATTCATTCTACAAGATTAACAACTTCGCTAACGGTTCGTCAAGTGGATGTCCATCGATAGATATATAGCCAAAGGATGTCAAGGGTTATTAGTGCGCCAGTGTCCGGTCTGACCTGATCAGACCGACTCGGCCCAACCCAGTCTGGGCCGACCCGGTCTGGGTCGACCCGGTCAGACCCGCTGGGTCATACCCGGCCCGTTGGTCGGGTAAACCCGATAGGATCAGCCCAGTCTACTGGGCCCAGCTCAGCGGACTGTGGGGGGGGGGGGGGGGGTTCGGCGTGGAGGTTGATGCATAGGAAGCTCGGTTTGAAGGTTGGGGTCAGTTAGGCGAGCACCGTGCATGGTACAGTTCGGTCCTGAAGGATGATTCAGTTCGGCCACCTGCGTCGCAAAGGATGTTGCGGGACGACTCATGAGGCCGACGGTAGCCGCGCAGGGCACGCAGGAGAATACCGGCAGGCCGCTTAGTGCGCGGGAGGCTGCGGGCAGGCTGGTAGGGTGAGCGGGAGGCCGCGGGCAGGCCGCATAAGGCGTCATGAAGGACGATTCGGTACGGCTCAAGCCGGTGCTAGCCGGAGGAGTTTAGCTAGGAGCACTAGTGCGTCGTGGGGGAAGCCCGGTTTGCAGAGGCCGTGGGTAGTGTGACCCTTGTCTTCAATGCCTTCGTCTACTCATCGCCACTTCTAAGAACACCTCTAGAATGAAAAATTGACAGAAGATGTCGAGTCAGGTTAGGTTGGCCCGAGTCCTCTGCATTTAAGGTGCTATCAATTGGTTCATCAAGAAAAGAATATGAGAAATAATTAATTTCATTACATTGCATCGATTAATTTCATTCTATTATGTGAAGAAGAAAAGAAAATAAATCAACATACAATAACCCCGTACCTGGATTTTCAGGCATCGATGTTGAAGTCGAGGGAAGAAGAAGTATTCATCATTTGTCGCGTCCTCTACAAAATTCTACTATTGAGTTCACATGATGATTGTGGAAGTGGATCCTCGTCGGAAGGTTTCTGTGGAAAAAGTCGTAGAAGGATCGTCGTCGACAATCTTCGTTGGAAGAACACGTTCTTTATTCTCCAATGGGAGGATTGTCTCTTCTCCCAATAATCTTCCTTCCCAACTTCCAACCAAATTCCAAATGAAAATAATCGAAGAATGATTTTTTCTATTATTTTGATGGCACAACAATTAAAAATGGAGAATTAATTTAAGAGGCTCCCCCTAATTAATTAATGAGTGTTGGCACGAATTGATTTGGGGAGATTGGCACAAATTAAATGTTTGGGGAGTTGGGTCCATTAAGGTGGGGGATTGTCAAGGTGTTTCTACCCATTTAATTGGGAGTTAAAGAATCAAGATGCTCTCCCTCATTAATGTGGGAGAGTTGAATGGTTTTCCTCTCATCCCATTAATAGAGGGTTTTAGAATCGTGTGGTCCCCACCACATTAATCCTCTCATGGGAGGTTTAGAATGGGTGGTCCCCACCACCATAACCTCTCATCAGAGGATATGGTGTGGTGGCCCAACCTCCAACATCTGTGACGAGGTTTTAACAACTGCTCACCAAATGGAGACTCAATTAGAAGAATGCATAGCTACACTTTATTTAATTATTTTTTCCAAGAAAACCCAAAAATTAACTTCTGTTCTCGACTCACTGTCAATGATGTGAATGTATTCTTATGTGAATATCAGCACTGCGAGTTCAACGCTGCCCTCAAGATTAAATTCTGAGAACCGATTCAAAGTTATAAAATCCCGCTCATACGTTTACTAAACGTACCTGAAAAATACTTCAGAAAATGATTTCGGGCACACTGGTCCTCGGAATCAAGAGTCGTAAATTTTCACCGACTCGTAATATTCCCAGGTATTTAAGAAAAAAAATTCCCCAGAAATTCCGAGTATTTACAATTTTTATTTATCCCCACATCTATTGAAGAAAATTTAAAGGTTAGAAAAAATCACTCGGATAACCATGCGTGGACATCACATTTTGATGAAAAAACATCAAGAAATTAACATTATACATAAATAATTAACCTCATATCATCAAAAAATACCACTAGTTATCAGTATTTCATTTTCATGAAATAATGTACTAAAAATGGTTCCATGTGTTAATAAGAAGTAACTATATCATTCATCAATAAATGGATGACATTTTTCCATTAGATCAACACATTGTATTGTCCATCATTAAGAAAAAAATCATTAAATCATCAATGAAAACACAATCCCCCAACACCTAAATCTCAAAATCTCAAAGATCGGAGAATTATCCATATTCACTATTTAATGTGACATATACATATGACAAGTCATCTTATCCCACCAACATTTTCCCTATCAAAACGAATCACTGATATTAATTCCTTAAAACTCAATAAATCATCATATACCAACATGACATCACTTTGTGACATCCTACATTGCATATCATCATAAAAATTTCCCTTTCTTTCTGTGTATGAAACATTGATGTAAAATTTCTTTAATAATTAAATCCCTAAATTCTATCACATATTTACGTACATTTGAGAGAATATGTACCGAAGGATCATAAAAATGATAAAACCACAAAATGATCACTAACAATGTAATGTCACAAAAAAAATAAAGGAAAAATACTAATTACATCTTATGATCACAAATCTCCTCGATACACTTATGAACTATAAGTAAAAGAAAATATATTTTGTATTAGGACACAAGCTGAACTAAGGAATAAAAAATCACATAAAAACTCAACTAAACTCCCTATGATTGAATATAGTAGAGATAAGAACATAATAAATTTACAATCAGTTAATCAATAACATCCTATCACTAATAAAAATAGAAGAACACATTATAATTAATGTTGAAGTATTTTTGAGGAGTCATAAACCGAGAGAAATAGAAAATTAGACAATTTTAAATATTAAAATGCCAAGGAAAATTCTCACATATTCAAAATTTGGTTGAATTCTTATGAAATAACATCTTATATTTTCAATGGATCAATGCCATCCCTTTTTTAGAAAATTAAATTACCAATTAAATGAAATTCAAGATTCTATAATTCACACATTTATAACATGTTGGGAATCTTCTATTGAAATTGAAATCCCATGATAGGATGTAGATGCACTACATTCTTCTCCTAATTTGTGGAGTATTAAAGGTGGTTATCATTTCAAAATACAATGAAAATATACAAACACTACCTTGATAATGAATTCATTAAACCCATGATAATGGTGGGACAATTCGAAAATTTTAATTTTATCAACAAGATCTCATAATTTCAATAATGAAAACATAATGTAGTCTTAAGAGTATCATCATATTTTATCCATTTACATTGATATTCTGAATGAAGATTGATCAATGAGATCCAACTATTTCTTTCACATAATAAAATAAATCATCAATCCAAAAAATATGATAGTGGATTACTAGTATAACCTGATTAAAGTGACGATAATTGATAAAAATATTTCAACTTCCATTTTTCTTCACTACCAATAGAACTAGTGCACCCCAAAGTAAAAATATATTCCAAAAAAAATCCGAATTGTAATAGATTAATGTAATTTACCTAATGATCTCAAAATATAAAAGGTTACATCCTATATCGAGATATTGGGATTAGAGAAAATATTATATATATCTTAATCCCAAACATGAAATTATGTATAGGGGGAAACACTACGATATATTTAGGGAAAATAATTTCACATAATTCCATAACATAATGACATATAGTTTTTTGGACCTCCAAAAATTATAACATCAGATCACCATAAAAGATGTCTAGGTTGAAACACATCCCCAAACTATTTAAAGGTATCTCTCACCAATTAAAAATGTATCTTCACCACCATGTTTTATAATATAACTTGCGTTATAATGAAATTCAAAATATCATACACCAAACACAACCAATCCATATAAATAACATTTTAATATTTATGTGTCATAAATTTCCATGACCATTGTAGATGGTTACATTATTACACTGGTCATATATAAAATAGATCACATAGAAAAGTAAATAATAGTTTAATAGTTTATGAGAAATAAATACAAACCTTAATTTAATATTATAGTTGAAAACACATGATACAATATGGTATTTTGAGTTATAACAACAATATTCTATTTATCATATCCCTATATATCAATCACAATAATTATCTTTCATCATGTGGAATATGAAATCTATCAAAATAATGAGATCATATAGACAATAGGGTTATTAATAAAGAGGAATCCATAATGTGAATGTAAGTAAAAATAAAATTGGTTTTATAGGAAAATATATTTTAAAAACAATGAATTTCAAACTATTATAAAATTATTTTAATTGAAAAGAATCATATATATATATAAATGAATCATAAAATAATTAATTATTAAGGATAGTATGATTTTTTTTCATTTTCCCATTGGTAAAACAAATATTCATACACACTTTTTATGAAAAATGAAAAAAGTATCCAATTAATAAAATAAAACAAATATTCCTTTTATGCCATTTATTAGAGAAGACATACATAGTTAAAAATTGCTCCTGAAAATAATTGTATAATATTATAAGCATTTTTCAAAAAATTATCTTGGATGAGATATGATTTTTTACCGAAGAGTTAAATAGAGGTTTTCATTCTTAAAATCAATGACTATGGCTAATGAGTTATTAATGTGCTAAAATTAAAGGAAATATTTTAATATATTTAACTAATGAAAATAAAAATGAATAAATTGGCTTTATGATACAAATATAATATAATATCCCAAAAAGAGACAAAAACATAAAAAATCTTTAATAATGAAGATGTTTTGAAATAAAACCTCACCACTTGGGTATCTTTTGAATAATAATCCCAATGAAATTTATTTATAGAATAATTAAAAAATTATTTATTAATAAATTATTAATATAATATATCAATGGTTAATAATATAAAATACAAAACAATGAATTAGTGGTTAATTTTTTCATATATTTCATAAATGTAAAATTAAGATTAGTAACCTTAACTCACATCTCACTTTCATCAAACATGTTAAAGCCTCTAGTACATTTACAATTTATTATATATATATATATCACATAATGGTATTCTTATACATCGTACAATATTTTAATTTTTTACAATTTTTAATCAATTTGATATAAACAATTCTTTGTTAACATCTAAATTTTAGAAAATAACAACATTTTATTTCATATATGTCCTGGTTTAGTATATCTAATTTATATAAATTGACCATTGTTTCAAAATATACAACATTTTAATTATGATAAGATATCTTAAATATTAATTTTTATGTATTTATAATATTTCAGAAATGTTATATGTTTTCAAATAATCTATACAATTAATGGAAAGATATGACATATATACACATGAACGATGTTTTCATTACATTAAATATGTGAAAAAAGAAATTTACATAATAAGTTACAATTATTATATAAATATTTTAATTTATTAATAAAAAATTTCAACAATTTATTCATAATTATCATCCATTTCAAAATAAAATTAGAAAATGAGTCACATCACTTCATGGAGGCATTAGTCTGGAAATAAGAATGAGAGATGTTGTCGTTTTCCAACAAAAGAATGTTTAATTTGGTGGATGAGACATTATTATTAAAAAAAGTATAATAATTTCATTAATATCATATGTATATATATTTATTAAATAATATATATATATATGTATATGTGAGATGATGTGATGAATAAATAATTACATTAATATATTATATTATAAATTATTTTTGTGGGGAGAATATATTTTTATAACATGGAGAAGTATATTATTAGTATATTATATTAGTAATTATTCATTATTAAATTGAAATGTGGTCGGAATAAGTTAAGGGATGAGTTTTAGTTTTATAATTTGGGAGGAGTGATATTATAGTAAATTCCCAAAACTATTAAATAATGTGAAGTAACTTTCTACACAAGCACTTCAAAATTAGATAAATAATTGTTTTTATATTTTTATTAAGGTATGTTAGAAAAATATCTTTAAAATCATTATTTAATAAATTTATTCCTTAACCTCAAAGGCTAGTTAGTTTTATAATTTTTGTTTTCAGCAGAGTAACATGTTTCTTATAATGCAATTTAATAGTTAAGGGTAAATATAAAATAATTCTTATAGTATTATTTGGACACAGCTTTTAAATATAATAAATGATATTTATGAAATAATAATCATATAATTATGGAATATAATTTTGAAAACATGTGCATGTAATGAATAAAACCTCATTCAAACCATAATTATCATAATAATAGTTTTTACTCCATAGCAATCGAGGAAATTTTGTATAAAATGGAAATTTAACAATAAATGGTTCATTTTATATATTATGAAAATTTTAATATTCAATATAATGGATAATACATTTTATGAATCTAAAATCATATTAAAAAATATTATATATTATAAAATATCATTAATTATATATTTGACACAATTCATTTAAATTGACATTAAAAAAATCAGGAATTAGATGGAATTAAAATTTAGACCATTCAAAATTTAAATTTTTTTTATTTATCAAATAAAAATTCAAACAATATATGTTTCATATAATATTACTCTTAATGTTATTAATATTACTTATTTTATTTTTATGTTTAATCATATGATTACTATATAGGTATTTCATAATAATTATTCTCAATTATTACATCCATAAAAATTAGATATATATTACAATAATAATGAAATTTATTTATTCTTAAATAGAATTTTTATAAATTAATTTACATTCTTGTCATCCCTTTGTGGAAATATAATATATATATTTTTGGATGATTAGAAGAGGAATTTTCCTTTTTCATTAAATAATTAATTATAAATATCAAATTCATTAAACTATTTCTCCAAAATTTGAAAGTTAGAAAACATAGATAACATAAGGTCAAAATATGTTTATAAAATATAAAATAAACAAGTTTGTAGGACATTATAACATTGATATTCATAGTTTAACACTTCATAATTATGTTTTACCATTTACTATGGTGATATATTTTTTAATCTTTTACGATTAATTATAGCTAAAAATTATATTTTCATTATTATATAATATATGTTTTAATGATTAAAAATATTGAATCCATTTTATATAATTATGTTAACAATTTTTGAAGATTTTAGATAAAAAAGATTTTAGAAAAAGATTTTGAGCTTTTTTTTCTTCAAGGAATCCATTTTTAAAAAATTAATTGATTTTACATTAACTATTAAACAATTTGTAATAAATATATTTATTAAAATTCATATATAATTAGAAAAAATATAAAAATTTCATCTATATTATAAATTACTAAATAATATATTAATTCTTCATATTGGGAAGAAATTACTTTTAATAAATTTAATAAAAATAATTATTCATCACAATTAATTTATAATCCAAACATTTCAAAAAAATAATGAAAGATAACACAAAAATAATTATCAAATATTGAGTTATAATGTGATGTTATTTATATTAAGTATATTTTCTATACATGAATGGAATTGAAATAAATTATTTTCTCACCAAAAGTAGTAAAATATGCATATGATGGAACTCTTTTAAAAAAATAGTTTAAATATTGAGTGATTGTTTACAATGAATTTATTTAAACATTATTCATCAGAATGAATTTATTTTTTATTTTATAAATTATTAAATCATATACATACCAGGAAATATAATAGCAAGGTTATAAATATTATATTTAAATAATCTTCTTTTGGGGTCTTTTTAGCTCAGTGTTTCATGAATTATATTCTATTATATAAAAAATTCATCCTTTAAATTTATAGTGTTTTATAATGGTACCACCATCCTGGGGGGCTGTTTGGATTCTTGTATGATCCAACCTGACCACATCTCAACTTTACCCTGAAATATAACAGGGTATACTCAAGGAACCTTTATGCTCCAAAATTATCACTGTTGCTGGTGGTTAGTCAAATAGACGTCTGGTGACAAAGTAATGGCCAAATAATGTAAAGGGTTAGTACTGGGCCTGAAATCAGTTTGACCCGGTTCCACCAACTAGACACAACCTGTAACACCCCGCCCCTACTTTAGTGTCTTGAGGAGGTGGTGATGGAAACTTGACCTTAAGTGACGTTTCGAAGACTCCAAAGGCTGGCAATAAATGCTGAGGGATTCATGATCAAGTTGGATAACAATTTTCCCTTAAGACAAAACTAACCAAACTATCTACTAAAAGCCATTATATAATGCATGTCAATTCAATTACCCAGCCATGCATTCCCAAAAGACAACGAAGTTGCTCCACAACACAACTCAAGACCAATACCACAAGACATGTCCACACAAAATGAGATTACACTGCAGAAACTAAAAAACCAAACACCACAAGCCATGACACCCCCACAGTTCCATGCTAAGCTACATGCTCTAAGCTCCACCAAGGGATCACAATGCTCCCCTAAATAAGGGTGATTCCTTACCATTTCCCATGTCATGGTACACGAAATCTGTAAAGACACCATAGTGCTGAAGAAAGTATTGATTACTAAAACTCAGTATGATTTCCCCAAATGACTTCCCTACACACGCCACTAGGATAATAATGTTAGCACTTTTATATAAAATAGTTTATATAAAATAACTCAAAATTGAAGCCATTTTCAAAAGCCAACCATGCTCTAACAAAGCCATCACATCCAACCCATGCAACCAAGGGAAAGACAAAGAAAACATTCCACAAGCCATATCATCATTTACACATTAGCAAAACCATTCCATATTTCTAAGAAATGCAGAACAAAATAACCAAATAGTGGGACTTATGCCCAACACTTTCACCCATTCACACCAAAACAATCAAAATGGAGAGACTTCCGCCGAACCTGTTCACTCATTCACAACTAGTGGCACTTCTGAACCACTACTCATATGGTGGTTCTTCCGACAACCATCGATCCCCTTTTTATAGTGAGACATCCCGCCCACTTCCATACCACATTTAAATCAAACCAAACAAATCATAAACCCACCAATTTAACAATAACATGCAATCAACCAATTCCATTGCACATCAATCCAATTCAAAAAATCACCAATTTATTGAAAACCATTTTCCATACCAAACAACATATCCATAAAAACAACCATTTTATTGAAAACCATTTCCATCAATCATTTTCACAAATCAACCGTATCATTTAATTTCAAAATCTTCATTTTGAAATCCATAAGAATACCATCTCACCATAAAAAACCCTTTTTCCCAAAAGTCCCCAAAACATCACCCAAGGGATTTCTAACCAATTTCTCATATCAAAACACAATTAATTTTAAGAAAAAAAAATAATTGTAACCAAAACCATTATCTCTAACAAGGTTGAGTTGAGAGAGAAGCCACCTACCTTTAGGGTTCCCAAGAAATCGACCCACAAGCCACCACACCTCAAATCCGGTAAACGCACCACTGAAACCTCTCTAGACCCCTTCCACCAGGGTAAACGACCTTCAAAACGCCTTGAAAACCCTTTGAATTGTTTCCAAGACGAGTGGGAGAGCACCCTTAACCTCTTAAAACGAGGTTTCTACATTCTCCCCACCATTGGACATTCCTTCCTTAGAAAGTATTGATCTCGCCCTTTGCCGAAAGAGCTCGGGCCACTACTCGACCATTTATTTCTCCCGCTCCCAACTCTCCTCCTGAATCTGACCATGCTGCCAAAAAACATGAACTAAACCGATTCTTTTACCATGTAAGAAATTTACGTTCCTATTCACAACCAACACTGGCACATGAACCAACAAAGCATCTGGTTCTAGCTCAACATGATCCCATCAAATCACATGGTCACAATCTGGCTGATTCTTTTTCAACTTTGACACATGAAACACATTGTGCACCGCAGTGAACCTAGGTGGAAAATACAAATGATAATCCACCTCCACAACCCACTCATGAATCTAAAAAGGCCCAATAAATGTTGGAGATAACATCCCCTTCTTCCCAAATCGATGATATCCTAACCTAGGAGAGATCCTCAAGAACACATGATCACTCACCTCAAATGAGAACGTCCATCAACGATGATCCTCATATAATTTCTGATGACTCTGAGCCATGTCCATTCCCTTCCTGATCAACATGATCTAATTCGTAGTCTACTGGAAAAGGCTTAGTCCATCCATCATTGACTCACATGTTTCCACCCAACATAATGGAGAACAACATAGTCTCACATAAAACGCTTCAAACGGAGCCATATGTATAGATTCTTGATAACTTTTATTGTATGAGAACTCAACCAACGACTAGTGATCCTCCCATGAGACACCAATATCCATTACACAATCCTACAACATATCCTCCAGTGTTTATATCATCCTATCAGATTGACCATCTAGTCTGAGGGTGATATGTCATGCTTATAACCAATTGTGTCCCAAGGGCTTGCTGAAAGGATTTCCAAAAACATGATGTAAACCTCAGATCTCTATCAGATACAATTGAAACTGGAACACCATTCCTCTTTACCACCTTCCGGATATAGATTTTGGATAGATCCTCCACCGCATGAGATTCACAAATCGGGATGAAATGGGCCGACTATGTTAGCTGATCCAATATAACCCAAATGGAACCGTGCTTTTTGACCATTTTTGGGAGACCTATAACAAAATCATTAGCTATATGCTCCCACTTCCAAACCGAGATTGGTAAAAACTGCAACATTCCTGCTGGCCTCTGATGCTCTGCCTTGACTTGCTGACAAGTCAAGCATCTCGAAACAAACTCAGCCACACTTCTTTTAATACTATATCACTGGAATTGTTCTTTCAACACTTTATTCATTTTCTGAATTCATGGATGAACAGTCCACCTAGAATGAAGATACTCCCTAAGAAAATCCTCCTGACAAGAAATTGGTACAACCATCAGAATCCGAAAACACAAAACTGAATCTCCATTCAGTTTCCAACTATTAATAGTCTCCCTTCCATTGAGTCTCGACCCCTTGTTCACACACTCATAATTAGATATATGTTCCTTTCTAACAAGGCCAACCAATTCAAGAATTTTCAAAACCAGAAAGAAGAACGCTCTATCGCCCTGATCCTCATATTCCAACCGCATATCGGCTATAACCGACATCATATGTCACTGGTCTGATGCATGTTTCACCACCAGAGCATATTATTTTCTACTTAATGAATCTGCCACCGAATTTCCCTTACCCGCTGTGTACATCAAGTCAAAATAAAACATCTAGAGATATTTCATCCATATCCATTGCCTCATGTTCAAATCCCCTTGTGTGAAAATGTGCTTCAAGCTCTAATGATCTGTATGTACTGTGAATTTATCACCGAAGAGATAATGAAACCACACTTTCAAAGCATGGAACACTACAACCAACTCCAAATCATGAGTTGGTTAGTTCTTCTCATGCACTATCAACTATCCTGATCCATATGAAACGATATTATTCCCTTTCATGAGAACGCACCCCAAACATAATCCTGATGCATAAAAATACACCAAGTACCCTTTTCCTGGTTCT
The DNA here is from genome assembly GCA_963277665.1 of Viscum album. Lineage (NCBI taxonomy): Eukaryota > Viridiplantae > Streptophyta > Magnoliopsida > Santalales > Viscaceae > Viscum > Viscum album. The sequence goes on along the minus strand of OY728164.1, from coordinate 1,814,107,783 downwards.
GGAAAAACCACGATTGGTGCAGATGTAAGACGACCCTTTAGATATTTGAAACACTGCTGACACTGTTCATTCCATTGTAATAAAAAAAAATTTCTTGTCCAAGCTATCATAGGAAACGACAAACATGAAAAATCACGAACAAAATGCTGATAATACCAAGCTACACAAAGAAAACTATGTATCTGAAACACAATATTTTGTTTTTTCCTCAAGATAACAGCCTCTATCTTTTCTGGATCTACTAAAACACCCCATTAATAAATTACATGTCCAAGAAAATGAACTTCCTGTATCTAAAAGCCACACTTTGACAATTTGGAATACAACCGATGATCCCTCAAGATCCCCTGCACTGTCACCAAGTGCTGCTCATGTTCCATCCTTGTCTTTGAATACAACAGAATATCGTCTAAAAACACCACCACAAATGAATCCAGATAACTCTAAAATATCTGATTCATCAATTCCATAAACACCACTGTAGCATTCATTAGACCAAAGGGCATAACCACATATTCATGATGTCCATATCTACTTCTTAAAGTTGTTTTAGAAATATCCACCTTCCTCATGCACAATTGATGGTATCCCAACCTCAGGTGGATCTAGGAGAACCAGTGGGCTCCCATAAACAAGTTGAACGAATCATCAATTTGTGGATGTTGATATCTATTATTTATCATAACATGGTTATGTCTACAATAATCAACACATAGACTCAATTTTCCATCTGCCTTGTTCACAAGAAACACCGGTTCTACCCATGGAGACATGCTACGCTGGAAAAACCCTTTGTTTTCTAACTCTTCCAACATGATTTTCAATTCCAGCAATTCAGATGGTTCCATCCAATATGACGGAAGTGAGATCGGACTGGTCCAAGGAAGGAGATCAATCGTAAACTCAACATCTCTTATGGGAGATAACCTAGAGAATTATTCCGGAAAAACATCCGTGAATTGATCCACCACTACAAAATGAACACTCTGCTCAACACCCTCTACCGATTCCAATGACAGCACCTCCAAATGATACGATAATGTTCCCACTACTGGTTCCAACAAACCAATTTCACACTGCATTTCATGATTCTCTCCTCTAAAAAGATTTCAAATGCCATCGTGTGTCGTAAAAGCTGTTGTTCGTGCATCACAATCGATGTGGGCATTAAACGCTGCCAGCCAATCCATTCCCAGGATGACATCATACCCATCCATCCCATGCATTGAGAAATTCCACACTATCTAATCCTCTACCACAACGATACAAAATTCTCTACATAAGAAGGCTCGACACTCTCTTCAACCTAGAGGAGTTTTAAGTTTCAATACTGAGGGAAACACTTGTACCCTTAAACCTAGAAAATCAACCACACGTGTAAAAATAAATGAGTGTGAAGCACCCATATCAAACACCACTTGATTAAATGTAGAATTTAAAATAATAGTACCTTGTACCGTGGATTGTCCCGAATGATCATCCACCAAAACCTGCTCAACTCCAAACACATGTTTGTTTTCCACACTCTGCTCTTTATTGCCCTGCCATGGAATTGTGGTATTCCAGGAATCACCATGACTCACATTACTCTACAATCGAGGGGTGTGCTACTATCCCCGTCTAGTCGAAGCAAAAGATGTATGTGATCCCTGAGGAGTTTCACATGCACCTAACCCCGGAGCATTCCAACAATAGCACTGCAAATTCCCCAACAGCTTATAATTATGACATGCTCGAGGTTGTGCCATAAAATCCCGCTTGATGTGGCTCATAGAACCACACTGAAAACATTCCGACTTTCTATGGGGCTTCTAAGGAAGATTTAAGGATCCTTCCATCAGATTATATGTCATATTCCCACCTTGAGAATAAGTGTCCATCCTTCGCTTGAACCCAATGTTAGAGATCCCACTATTCCCAATGGGTACCACTATGCTTCCCCCACCCAGGGCTCCGAAGATGTCACAATCAACCAGCGAGGTTCTATTAACCATCTTTGTGTAATCATCTATACATAGAACTATTATCTTTGAACAGATTTCTAACCTCAATACCGCTTCAAAGATCCTTTCATTCAATGACGTTCTACCTATCACCTCGGGTGTAAACTGCACTATGTTTATAAACTTACCTACATAATCTATCATAGATATAAGCTCTTTCTTCAAACTGAAAAAATCAGTCATATGCTGAATTATGAACATATGTGGGTATAATTTTTTGTAAAACATATCCTCATATCCTTCCCACATCATACCCTACTCTGTCCCTACTTGGACAACCAACTCCCACCACTAAAGGGCAAGATCATCCAACATATACGTCGTCAACATCACTTTCACCTCTACCGGCATTCCCAAGAACTCAATGATCTTGTTCATTCAATTAAACCATGCTTCTTCCCTCTCTAGCTCTGAATCACCCTTGAAAATGGGTGGATTATACTTTTGAAACTAAAGTGCATGATCCACATGCCTTGGTTCATCCACTTTATTTCCACTTTCTATAACTTAGAAAGCTTGCACTATAGTTTTCACTAACATTTGGATCACCTGAGACGTAGGGGAAACCACATTCTTAGCAGCCTCCTCCAGTTGGTCTCTACGACGCCTACCCATTTCCATTTCTATAAATATAAAAAAAACAACCATGAGTCTCACTTCCGTAGACTCTACGAAATCCCAATTAAAATCACATTACAAAACACTATCACTAGAATGCATTCAACCCTTTTCCACAAGTGCTGTGTTTCACCATTTTAAAAATCATACCATTTTCAAAATACCATATTTATTCACATTACAATTTCACAGAAAAACCATTTCTCAATCCATCCCACATATCATTATACCCCAATGAAATATGCATCCTTGTGGGAAGTAATTTCTACCATGCATGTCGTGCTCATCTCATTGGCTTCACACACGACAATGAGATATCCAATTCCTATAAGTGTATCCAAAACACTTATGTACCCAACTCCTGGATAACTTGAATTTCATCAAAAAAGAGTTATCCATGTCCTTTTATTCTATACATTCCATGTTCGGATTTTCCTACACCTTTCTTCCATCCCGACTCAAAAAATATAACACACCGAATGTCAACACCGAACCCGAGAATCAACTCCAAAGAACCGAAAAACTGATACCACTTGTAACACCCCGCCCCTACCTAATTGTCTTGAGGAGGTGGAGAGGGCTACTTAGCCTTTAGCGACGATCCCAATATGACAAAGGCTAGCAATAAATCCCGAGGGCTTCATGATCAAGTTGTGGAACTATTTTCCCATAAGACAAAACTACCCAATCCATCCACTAACAACCACAATATGATGTGTGTCAATTCAATAACCTAACCACACATTCCCAAAAGACAACTGAGTTGTTCCACTACACAACTCAAAACCAATACCACAAGACATGTACACAAAACATCAGATTACACTGCGGAAACTTAATAACCAAACACCACAAGTCATGACACCACCACAGCTCCACGCCAAGCTCTAAGCTCCAAGCTCCACCAAGGGATCACAATTCTCCACTAATGGAGGGTGATACCTTACCTTTTCCAATGTCACGGTACATGAAATCTGCAAAGACATGACAGTGCCAAGCAGGTGGTGAGTAATAAAACTCAGTATGATTTCCCCAAATGATTTTCCCACACATGCCACTAGGATAAAACTGTTAGCACATTTATATACAATAGTTTATATAAAATAACTCACAAGTGAAACCATTTTCATAAGAAAACCATGCTCTTACCAAGCCATCACATCCAGCCCAAGCAACCATGGGAAATCCAAAGAAAACATTCCACAAGCCATCTCATCATTTTCACATTAGCACAACCATTCCATCATGCAAAGAAATCCATAACAAACAACCAAATGGTGGGACGTCCGCCCTACCCGTTTACCCATTCACACCAAAACAATCAAAACAGTGGGACTTCTGCGCAACCCGTTCACCCATTCACAATAAGCGGCACTTCCCGGCCACTACTCATATGGTGGTTCATCCGACCACTATCCATCCCCTTTTTATACTGAGACATCCCGCCCACTTCCATACCACATTTCAATTAAACCAAACCAAGAATTAACCCACCAATGTCCTAACTATATGCAATCAACCAATTCTATTTCATATCAATCCACTATAATAAATCATCAATTTATTGAAAACCATTTTCCATGCCAAAAAACATTTAAATAAAAAAAACCCATTTAATTGAAAACCCTTTCCATCAATCATTTTCACAAGTCAACCATATCATCTCATTTCTGAATTTACATTTTAAAATCCACAAGAATAACATATCACCATAAAACACCCTTTTTCCCAAAAATCCCCAAAACATCACCAAAGGGATTTCTAACCAATTTCGTACATAAAAACGCAATTAATTTTAAGAACAAAAAATTAATTGTAAACAATACCATTATATATAACCAAGTGGAGTCGATAGAGAAGCCACCTACCTTTAGGGTTCCCGAGAAATCGACCCAAAATCCACCCCACATCAAATCCGGCGAACACACCACTGAAACCTCTCTAGATCCCTTCCCCTATGAGAAGCCACCTTCAAAATGCCTTGAAACCCCTTTGAAACACTTCCAAATTGAGTGGGGGAGCACCCTTAACCCCACAAACCGGGGGTGATACACATCCCAGTCTTGGTCGACCTGGTCTGGGTCGACCCATTCAGCTTCCAAGGTTCGGCCCGATCCACTGGGCTCGTCCCAATGGAATGCGGTGGTGGTTCAGTCCGGAGGTCACTGCACTGGAGAATCAGTCCGGATGCCGAGGTCAATTCATCCAGCACCGCGCAGGGCACAGATCGGTCCAGAAGGCTGAGCCGGTTCGGCCAGTGACGTCATGAGTGACACCATGGGAAGGATCGGTAGGCTGAGAGGCCAGCGACAGTCGGGCAGGGCATGCGGGAGGACGAGGTCAGGCCGGTCAGGGGGAGGGAGGCCACTGGTAGTCCGGGAGGGTGCGCCAGAGGGTGCGGCCATGCTACGTGGGGTGTCGGGCAGGCCGGATCAACACGGTTCAGGCCGATGGTGTTCGTCTAGGAGCACCAGTGCGCCGTGGGGGTGGCATTGTTCGTTGAGGCCGTTGGTAGCACTGCCTTTGTCATCGCCGCCTTCGTCACCTCATAACCACTTCGAAGAACACCACGATATGGAAAAATTGATGAAGGATGTCGAGTCATGTTAGGTTGGCCCACATCCTCCATGTTTAAGGTGGTATCAATTATTTCATCCAAAAATGAAGATGAAAAAAATTAATTACATAATATTGAATTGATTCCTTTCATTCGATGATTTGAAGAAGAAATGAATAGAATGAACATGAAATAACCCCCTACCAGGATTTTCAGGCGTCAACGGTGAAGTCATAGGGAGAAAACATAGTCCTCGTTCATCGCATTTTCCTCACACTTCCACTTTTGAGTTCGCATGATGTTTGTGGAAGTGGCTCAACATCAGTAGGTGTCCGGGGAAAAAGTCGAAGAAGGATCATCACCGACATTCTTCATTGGAATAACAAATTCATCATTCATCATAGGGAGGATTTTCTCTTCTCCTAATAATCCTCCTTCCCATCATCCACCCAAATTCCAAATGAATATAATAGAAGAAAGAGTTTTTCTATTATTTTGTTGGCACAACAATTAAAATTGGAGTATTTATTTAGGAGGCTCCCCCAAAATAATTTACTAGAGTTGGCATTAAATAATTTCTGGAGATTGGCATAAATTAAAAGATAGGGGAGCTGGCTCAATTATGGTGGGGGTGCTTAAAGAGTTTCTCTCCATTTAATGTGGAGTTGAAGAATCAAGAGGATCTCCCTCATCAACGAGGGAGAGTGGAGAGATTTTCCGATCCTCTTATTAATAGGGGGTTAAGCCCCATGTGGTCACCCCCACATTAATACTCTCATGGGGTTTAGTTCAGCTGGGCCTTTCCACCATAACCTCTCATGAGAGGATAAGGTGTGGTGGCCCCACCTCCAACATCCATGAAGAGTTTTTAACCGACAAACACCAAATGGAGGCTCATATAAAATAAAGTGTAGCTATACATTATTTTATTATTTTTTTAAAGAAAAACAAAAAATAAACATCTATTCTCGACTCAATACTATTGAAGTGAATGTCTTCATTAGATAATAATGTCACTGTGAGTTCAATAGTGCCTTTGGATGTAAATTCTGAGCACCGGATCAGTGTTATAAAATCCCACTCGTACGTTTACTGAACATACCCAAAAAAAAACTTCAGAAACTGATTTCGGGTACACCGGGCCTCGAAATCATGCTCCAAAAATTTTCGTGGACTCATAATATTCCCATGTATTTATTATAAAAAATTCACAGAAATTCCAAGTCATTACAATTTATATTTATTACCACATCTATTGAAGAAAATGTAACAGTTAGAGAAAATCACCAGGATCACCATGCTTGGACATCTTCTTTTGATGATCAAACATCTGGAAATTTACTTTATGGACACATATATAAACTCATATCATCAGAATATACCACTAGATGTCATTATATCATTTTCAATAAATAATATACTAAAAAGGGCTCCATATGTTAACAAGAACGAACTATATCATTCATCTCCAAATGGATGACATTTTCCCCTTAGATCAACAAATTGTATTGTCCATCATTTGGAAAACCGTCATTAAATCAACAAAGAAAACTCATTCCCTCCACACATAAGCCTCAATATCCCATATATGGTAGAATTATCCAAATTCACTAAATAATGTGACATATACATTTGAAAAAGCAATCTTATCCCTATAAATTCGTCCCTATCAAGAGGAATCATTGAGATATCTTCAATAAATCTCAATAAATCACCATATTCCCACACACTATCACTTTGTGACATCCTATATAGAATATCATCATAAAAATTTACCATTATTTGTGTGTTCTAAATATTGATTTCAAATTTCTATAATAATTCAATACCAAAATTCTATCACATATTCATGTACTGTTGGGATAATATGTACCAGAGGCTCATAAAAATGTTAAGACCACAAAACGATCACTAATGATAAAAAGTCACAAAAAAATAATGGCAAAACAAATACATACATCTTATGATCACAAATATCTTAGATAAACTTATGAACTATAATTAAAATAAAATCTATTTTTTATTAGAACACATGCTGAACTAAGGAATAAACCATCACATAAAAACTCAACTAAAATCTCTATGATTGAATATAGCGGAGAGAATAACATAATAAATTCTCGATCAGTTAATCAATAACATCCTAACACTAATCATTATAGAAGAACATATTATAATTTCTGGTTAAATATTTTTGAGGAGTCACAAACTGAAAGAAATTGAAAATTAAACAATTTTAAATACTACAAGGCCAAGTAAAATTCCCACATCTACAAAATTTGGTGGGATTCCCCAGAAATAACAACCTATATCTTAAATGGATCAATGTAATACCTTTTTAGGATATTAAATTCCCAATTAAATGAAATTCATAAATCTATAATTTAAACATCTATAACTTATTGTGAAACTTATGGTGAAATTTATATTCCATGATAGGATGCAGATGCACTGCATGCTCCTCCTCATTTGGGGAGTATAAAAGGATGTTATCATTTCAAAATATGATGAAAATATATAAACACTAACTTAATAATTAATTAATTAACCCCATGATAATGGTGCGATAATTCCCAATAATAAAATTTATCAACAAGAGATCATAATTTCAATTATGAAAAAATAATTCAGTATTAAGAATATAATCATTTTTTCCATGTATTTTGATATTCTAAATTCACATCGATCAATGATATCCAAATAAATATTTTATATAATCAAATAAATCTTAAATCCAAAAATGATGATAGTGGATAACTATTATAACCTGATTAATGTGATGATAATTGATAAAAATATTTAAACCTCCATTTTGCATCAATACTAATATAATTAGTTCACCCCAAAGTGTAGAAATATTCAAAAAAATCCCAATTGCAATAGATTAATGATATTTATCTACTGATGTAAAAATTTAGAAGGTTACATCCTATATCAAGATATTGGGATAAAAGAAAATATTAGATATATCTTCATCCCAAACATAAAATTATGTATAGTGGGAAACACTATGATCTCAATAGGGAAAATATTTTCATATATTTCCATAACATAATGGAAGATAGTTTTTGGACCACCAACAAACATAAAATCATATCAAAAATTAAAGATGTCTAGGTTGAAACATGTCTCCACACTATTTAAAGGTATCACTCACAAATTAAAAAGGTATTCTCTCCACCATAGTTATATAATATAACTTGTATCATTATGAAAAAAAATATCCTACACCAATCAAAGAAAATACATATCAAGAATATTTTAATATTGATGTGCCTAAAATGTCCCTCACCATAGTAGAGGGTTACATTATTACATTGGTTATATATAAAATAGATCACATCACAAAGTGAATAATATTTTAATAGCTTATGAGAAATAAATACAAACATGAATTTGACATAATAATTGAAAACACATGATACAATATGGTATTTTTATTAATAGCACAAATATTCTATTTATCATATCCCTATATATCATTCACAATAATTTTATATCATCATATTGAATATGAAATATATGAATATAATGAGATCATATAGACAATATGGGTATGAATAAAGAGGAATATATCTTTAGTATGTAAATAAAAATCCAAATTTGTTTATAAGTAATTGAAAACTCTATCCACTTAAAAATTTAAAATAGAATGAAAATTAATATGGTATGATGAAATAAGGATCATATGATTTAATATGACAGATTTCATGATCTTATAAATAGTCCATTAATACAATAACTAAGAAAATAATGACATGGACAAAAATAAATAATCGCATTATGATGGAATTCATAATGATAAACATCAGATACATACCATCTTAGTCTCGGGGAAAGATATCTTATATAAATGGGTAACGCAACTTCTAAATACCCAAACTATTTTCCAATGGGAACTATTAATGAAATGATATATCATAAAGGTTCGCACCAAATACATACTATGTCCAATTCATTCCTAATCTAAAAGTGGTAAAAATTAATAAAAAATAATCATATTAAAAATCATATTAAATGTTAATATTTTTCCCATTAAATAATAATATTCAGAAATAGACCAGAGAAATATAGAGAGTGGTACCAAAATAATACATCCCCTATCAAACTAATCATACACCATCGACATAAATTGTAATGGTGGTATCATTTAAATATATCTTTTATTGGATTTTAATGAATATATAGTGTGTTAATATTGATCAATAGATCTACCACACAAATATCTAAACAAAATATGGTGGAAAATACCTTTTTCATAAGAAAATAAATATTTTAAACTGTGAATTTAGAACAATTACAAAATTATTTCAATTGAAAATATTCATATAAATATAATAAGGAATAATCATATAATTAAATTTTAATGATGTTATAATTTTTTTCTCTTTGTGAAAATAAATATTCGATACATTGTTTTTATGAAATAGAAATTTTTTTTCCAATTCATAAAATAAAAATAATATTACTTTTATACCATTTTTTAGAGAAGACATACATAGATAAATATTACATTCGAAAATAATTGTATAATATTATAAACATGTTTCAAAAAAATATATTGGATGACAAATGATGTTTGACCAAAGAAGTAAATAAATGGTTTTCTTCTTAAAAATAGAGACTAAAGCACATGAGTTATTAATGAGATGAAATGAAATGGAATATTTTAATTAATTTAACTAACCAAAAAAAATAAATTGGATTTATGAATCAAATATAATGTAATATCCCCAGCATTGACAAAAACATAAAAAATCTTAAATAATGAAGATGTTTTGAAATAAAACCTCACCACATGAGTATCATTTGAATCATAATTCACATGAAATGTCATTATAGAATAACTAAATAAATTAATTTTAAATAAATTATTAAAATAATATATCAATGGATAATACTATAAAATATATAAACAATGAATTATTAGAGAATGTGTCATATATTTCTTAGATGTAAAATTGAGAATGGGAACCTTACCTCACATCTCACTTACATCATACATGTTCAAACCTCTTGTACATTTACCATTTATTATATATATATATATATATATCACATAATGATATTATTATACATCATAACATATTTTAATTTTTTACAATTTTTAATCAATTTTATATAATCACTTCTTTTTAAACATCTCAATTTTAGAAAATAAATACTTTTAATTTCATATATGTTTTGGTTTGGTGGATCAAATTTATATAAATTGATCATTATTTCAAACCATACAACATTATAATCATGATAAAAATATCTTATATATTATTTTAATGTATTTAAAAAATTACAAAAAATTTATATGTTTACGAATAAGTTATACCATTAATGGAAATGATACGACATATATACACATGAACGATGTCTCCATTACGTTAAATATGTGAAAAAATTAGTTTATATAATAATTTAAAATAATAAAATAAAATTTATATTATATACATAAAAATTTTCAACAATTTATTCATTATTATGATCCGTGTCAAAATAAAATGAAAAAATGAATCGCATCACTTCATGGAGGCATTAGTCTGCAGAAAAGAATGAGAGATGTTGTCGTTTTCCCACAAAGGAGAATGTAATACGGCGGATGAGACATTATAATTAAAAAAAGTATAATATTTTCATCAATATTATATATATACATATATATTAAATAAAAATTACATATATATATATGTGAGATTATTTGATGAAAAAATAATTGCATTTGTACACGAGGTAGTAGTCCACCGTTTATGCTATTGAAAATATAATTTCTCAGTTGATAAAAGATGATATTTTTATATGTTATTATATAATATTTATATAATCTCATTATTTGGTATATAATGTTTTTATCATATTATAATTATTATTTCATGAGTAGAGGTTCTAAGAGTTAGAGTTAAAAAAATTTCCTTATTGAAAACAATTCTATTCTCTTGAAAAAACCTTCATTATATCTCTTAATAAATACACATGTGAAATAATTGATTTGGGGAAAATATATTTATATCATGGATAAGGATTTTTTTAATAGATTTTATTAGTAATTTATCATTATTAAATTGAAATGTGGTTGGAATAAGTTAGGGGATGAGGTTTTGTTTTATAATTTTGGTGGATTGATCTTATAGTAAATACCCCAAACTATTAATTAATGGGAAGTAACTCTCTAACCAAGTACTTAAAAATTAGATAAATAATAGTTTTTTTTATTAAGGTATGGTTGAAAAATATCTTCAAAAAAATCATTATTTTGGAAATTTATTCCTTAACCTCAAAGGGTAGTAACATTTATAATTTTAGTTTTCACCCATGTAACATGTTTTTTAAAAATGAAATATAATAGTTAAGGGTAAAAATAAAATGATCCTTATAGGATTATTTGGACCCACCTATTAAATATAATAAATCATATTTATAAAATAATAATTCTATATTTATGAAATATAAATTTTAAAACATGTGCATGTAATGAATAAAACCTCAATTATACGTTAATTATAGTAAATATATTTTTTACACCATAGCGATCAAGGAAATTTCGTATAAAATGAAAATTTGACCACAAATTGATCATTTTAGATCTTATAAACCATTTAAATTTCAAATTATTGGATACTATATTTTAGGAATCTAAAATAATATTACAAAATTTTATATATTATATAATATCATTAATGTTATATTTGACACTATTCATTTAAATTGACATTAAAAACATCATGAAGAAGATGAAATTAAAAAAATACCATTCAAAATTCAATAAATTTTTTTATTTATCCAATAAAAATTTAAACAATATGTGTTTCATATTATATTACTTTTAATTTTTTAATATAATTTATTTAATTTTCCTTTTAATCATATGATTAGTATGTTGGTATTGTAGTATTATTTTACATAATTATTCCATACCTAAAAATTAGATATCGGTTATCATAATAATGAAATTTATTAATCCATAAATATAATTTTTATAAATTATATTACATTCTTATTATACCTAGGTGGAAAAATAATATATATTTTCTTATGAATAAAATTTAAATTTTCTATTTTCATTACATAATTAATTATAATTATCAAAATCATGGAAATATTTCTCCAAAATGTGAAATTTAGAAAACCTAGATAACATAAGGTCAAAATATGTTTATCTAATATAAAATTAACATTTTTAGGACATTATAAATCTAATATTAATAGTTTAACACTTCATAAAGATGTTTTACCATTTACTATGGTAATATATTTTTACCTATTAAACAATTAATTATGATAAAAAAATTATATTTTCATTATTATGTAATATATATTATGATGATTAAAAATATAGAATCCATTGTATAAAATTTTGTTAACAATTTTTGAATATTTAATTTACACATATTATAGAAAAATATGTTTAGTTTTTTTTTCTTCAAGGATTACATTTTTCATCAATTAAATGATTTTACATTAACTATTAGACAATTAATAATCATTAAATTTATTAAAATTTCTATATAATGATATAAAATATAAAAATGTCATATATATTATTAATTATTAAATTATATATTAATTATTTATAATGGGAATAAATTACATTTAATAAATTTAATAAAAATAATTATTAATCACAATTCATTTATAATACAAATATTTCACAAAAATAAGGAAAGATAACTCAAAATTAATTATCAAATAATGAAATATTAAGTGATGCTATTTATATAAAATATATTTTATATAGATGAATGGAATTGAAATAAATTATTTCCTAACCAAATTAGTAAAATATGATAATGATGGAACTGTGTTTTTAAATTGTTTAAATATCAAGTGACTTTTTGCAATGAATTAATTTATAAATTTGTCTTCAGTATGAATTTAATTTTTATTTCATAAATTATTTTATCATATATATACTCGAAAATATAACAGCTAGGTTATAAATATTATATTGAAATAATCTTATTATGTGGTCATTTTAGCTTAGTGTTTTCTTAATTATATTCTACTATATAGAAATTTCATCCTTTAAATTTATAGGGTTTAAAAATGTTACCACCATAAATAAATTATGAACTCGTAATTTGAACATCCAATAAAAATTAAACAGTTTTTTTTAAAACATTTTTTTAAATCCTTCTCAATAAAAAGGGTTATTGAAACATCATCATGATATAAGAGAAATAGAAGTAGAAATGTGATCGATAATAACACATTACGATGATTCAGAGAAGGGAGATATTATTGAAAATTGCAAATATAGACATTGCGGATAAAACTAATAACCAATAACAAATATTGAGTGATTGAGAACATGGTCTGGAGATAGTAAATTACCCAAAATATATAAAAATAATATAGGTGGAATGAAAAATGATTCTACAAAATTGAAGGTAAATATATAATATTAATATTTCAATATCCTTTTCTTAAAAAATGAGATACTATTTTACTTTCAATAAATTCTATAGAAACAAATTAATATTTAATTTTGTATTTTTATTTCATTAGAAAAAATTAATCCATTAAATGTACTATAATCAATATACATGTAATTTTTTATCCTTGAAATGAATTAAAAGGATTATCTTTTTATTCCTAAAGCACTAAAATTTAATTTAAATGGATCATTATATCAATAAATAATGTGATATATATTTCAAGATATATATAAATAAATATTGAGTAAAAGCAGAAATATTTTATCTAGTTATCCGATATAATAAATTAATACATAAACCATAACAACAACACCCAAAGATAAAATTATTATCTATATATAAAATCATTTAAGTAAAAATAATTTATTATTTACTAGGGGTTCAAAGTGGATAGTGGTATATGGTTCTCTCTTATCCCCCATTTTTTGTGGTTTCGGAACATATGACCTTTCCATTACTGATGGGATTTTTAACAACATTTGGTTTTTTTACTTTACTAAAATTATATTAATATAATTACTATAACATTGCCAAAAATGTGATGATCATCCACAATAATAACAGTAGTAATCAAATCACTATTTAACTAAAATGGTTTTCTATAAGGCTTATTTTTTCACAATATCAAATAAAATTACATAACTATTAGTTAATTAACATCAATAATATTTTTAACCGGAAATTTATTAAATACCATTAAACATATGTATATATAATTATTGGAAAAATGATACATTATGATGAACAAATGGTTTAAGTATATATGAAGACAGTAAAAAATATTCCAAAGTTTCATTAATCACATGAGAATCCCATCAATTCAAACCTCAAAGGGGGGTTTTTATGAAAGTGAACATAAGACCAACCCTATTCTTAGAAAACTGGGATTATATCCATAACTCACATGTTGTTCATAGATGTTTACATAAATTTTTGTAAAATATATTATCATCCTTGGTAATTTTTTATTCTTATTACAAATATACCATTGGTAAATATTCATCAAAAACATAATTATCTACAGAAAATTAATAAAAACATAAATCCATTTACATAAAAATTAGAATAACTTAATTCTTTCTTTGGTGTATGAGTTAACACATGTATTTTGATATTAAATCAGAAAAACACGAATTTCCCTATACATATGACATTGTGTTCCTAAAAAATTAATTACTCTATAATATTTTTTTTCAATGCATAATTCATTTTCATATCCCATTAACTCATTCAGCTCGTTATCTATTTAAATATTTCTACCAAAAAAAGGATATTTAAATTTTATTCCACTACATTCATTACAAATATAACTTTAATAAATTTATATCATCCTCATATTTCTCAAATTAGGAATCTCAAAATTCTTAATCGTATAAATAAAAGGTGGGGATAATTGACTAGAAATAATACCAATATCATTATCTATAGTAATGATCCACTTTAGTTTCTTATAATCACTATAAATTCCATGAAATTAAGTTTCAGGAAGATTATATGTGGTTTTAAACATTGATATAAACTGAATCAAATCATATGATAATGAATATTCATTATGGTAAAACCTGCAATCATTTATAGGTTTTATAAATCATGAAACTTTTATTTATGTCATAGAATATTTAGTTTTATACAAGATAAATAATTTTAATCACCTATTAATTAATTTCATAATTTTTGATAATAAAAATATGAATTATCCACTGTATATCCCTTCATACTATAAAACTATTTGTTCACTAAGCTCTGTTATAGTGCAGAATGTGATATTCAGGTCAAATATCAAAGCACTAATTTTAATGTTATTTCTAATAGGTTAAAATTTTATAGACCCATATATAAATATAGAATACATATAAATATGTATTTATAATAAAGGGACGTAGTATCTTCATTAAAAAATAGTATTGTTTTATCTTTTACATAAATGTATACTCAAATATTGTTAATGGGTTATGTTCTTTACTATTTTTTTCCTAAATCTATTTCATAATGTTTATATTAAACATCATTTGATAAAAAATATATGGTTATGAACACATGTATCTTACCATATGTGGTAAAATTGTAACACTAGTTCTAGATACATTGGATCACATAAAAAATGAATGAATTGTTTAATAGTATTGGAAAAGTATATACATAGATTAATTTCTGATTATATTTTAAATAATATTATAATATATAATTTTATTTAGAATATATTTATTCACTTCAGAACATCCCTATATATCAGTAATAATACATTTCATGAATCATATGGAAAATCTAATAAATAAGTGAGTAAAAATACAATATTAGGGTATGTATAAATGTGAATATATAACCAGTACATAAGTAATAATCAATATTTCATAGTAAATAACTGATTACCTAGATCATTAAATCTATAATATGACTATGAAGAATAATATGATAGGAATAATTGATGATAATATAATTCCATAAAAAAATAAAATGAGCATGAAGCTATTCCATTGATAAAATTACTTATCAAATTATCACATTAAAATAAATAAATATTCGCATAATTATTGAATGTATAATTTTTACATCATAAATATATATTCATGTCCTCGTGCTATGAAATATTTCATAAATGGGTAAGGCTACGGTGAAATAAAAAAATTAAATAGCCTCATTAGACTAAAGGGTACATCATGGGGATATGGTAGGCCCCACCAATCACCTATAAAGTTTAATAAAATTTACACTTTAGATTGGTGAATTTTGATCAATGTAAACATTAAAATTAATAAACTATCTTATGAGATCTTAATAATTTTACCAATGAAAATATTTTATCATAATCCATCCAGATTAATAATGTAAAGCATATCAATATAGTGTGACCACATTTATAATAATCAAAAAAAAAAATAAAGACATATAATAAGGTTGATACCAATAAAAGTAGACTCATTGTAGAAGAAGTAATATTAGGGTTTTTTCATTTATGAATAAAAAATAAATAAATCTATTGATCATTTTTAATGTGATATTCCATTTTCTCAATTAGAATCAAATTTAAGGAGGAATAATTTAAATATTTTTGATAATAATGTTTCATTAAAATGAATAATGGAAAAATATAAATAATATTTCAAATCATATGGTGGTCATTATAATGTAAAATTTCATTAATTCTAATTATGTTAAAAAAATAATCCCTTTCCCATTTTTGTAATTAATGTCTAAAAGTAACTCACTTAAAATATTTAATAAATAATTCGATAAAATTGTTTCAAATAAACAATACAGTTATAAAGTTAATTTTTTTAAATCCTCGGAAATCTGTAAATGCATTTGTTTAACAAATTTTTAGAGAATATATAAAATAAAGATAATCATTTTTCAACCGAACAAAAAAATGAATCAATAGTCCTTAGATACTTTCATTTCATATCACCTCCTATTAGATAAATGAAACTGAAATGAAAAAATTAAATTAATAGAAATAACCAGATTATATTAAAATATATTTGGGTTAGTACATAAAGATAAAATATCTTATTTATTATAGGTATAAACATAAACAATACCAAATAATGCTAAGATTGTGAAATAAACCATTGGATATTTGATGAGTATTAAATCACAACACCCATTTGATAAATAGTGTCGAATGAGACATTAAAAATCTTGAACATTGATATATTCTTGATATAACATATCAAAGGGTAATTATACAAACTACAATAAAGGAATAATTAATGAATATGTTATACGCATCAGATATGTAAAATATTGATTAGAAACATTTATTAGAGGTCATACATCTATTGTATCTGTTTAATAATATCCTTATATAAATATTTTCTTATTTCATATAATTTAATAAATTATACACATTTATCTAATAGCATATATGATTTATATGTAATCAATTTTCACTCAGTTATAAAAAAATTCTTAAAATAAATGTTTCAGGTCATATCATAATCTTTTTTCATGTAGGTTTCATGATACTAATTTAATCAATTATACTTTTACTATCATGTCATTGTATAAATAATTTTTACCTTGATATAAATACTATATAAATTAATTATATAATAAATTTTCGTATACTTTAAATGATGGAGAAAGAAAATTGGGTTAGGACATTGATAGAGATGGTCGATTTAACATATTAATTAACAATATTTTCATTTTTATTGATGGAATGAAATGAAATGAAATAAACAACTCTCATTTCATGAATAATTATTATATCCTATAAATCATATTTTTTTTTAAATCAATCCTTATTTCCAATCATTTCTATAGAAAATGAAAAATGATTCATTTTACATTGTTGAAGTTGTAGTATACAAATACATGCAATTGACATTATTATTTTCCAAAATATTATAAGGTAATATGGTAGATGTGATATAATAATTCCACATAAAAAATTCATAAAAAATTTGATAAATATTCATTACTTTGATCATTATATCAAGATGAGAATGGTTTTGCTGGAAAATAAAATACATCAAAATATGAGTTGATATCTCATCATACACAGGTCGATAGTATTGTTTATAATTTGAAGGATGTTGAAATGAATTTGGCATAATCCATAGTTATATGGTACATATATATTTTAATATATTTTAATAATTAATACATGAGTGTATGTGATATGATATAGAGTAAAAAAGAATGTTCTTTAGTAAATAATAGTACTTTCAATTAGAAAATACCCTATTAGATCTTTTATTAAGGATCCTAGTAAATTTTTTGGGAAAAAAATGTCTTTGGAAAAAGTAATATGATTTTGGGGAAATATATCATTATATTATCATTGAGGTAAATTTCTGTATCGATATAAACATGCTTCTAGAGAAGGTTCTATTTTATAATTTTCAAAGAATGACATTTTACTATATACCTAAAAAAATTCTAAAATTGGATGTCATTATTAACCCATGTGCATCAAAATTAGAAATATAATATATTGAAATTATGTTATGCTGGATAAAAATACCCACCATAAAAAATGAACCATGTTCCAAAAACAATTTCCTCTAATTCACTACGGTTACACAATTTTATTATTTTAGTTTTCACCTTAGTAACTAGTTTTTTACATAAGTTATTATTCTTATAACACAAAATATAAAATAATTATTATTATATATTTTGAATCCAATGATTCTAAAAATGAAATCCAATTATTTTTATAAAAGTATTTGTGTTTGGAAAATTATTTTTTTCAAAATGGCATGCATGGTGCAGAAACTCACGTTGAGAATAATCATAGTAATTAAATTTTATAGCAATTAGGAATTAATAAAAGATAATATAAAAATAATAAAACCTCTTAATTGAAAATTTTTGTTATAATGAACCATTTCCCATTCACCTGGTTTAATATTATATTTATTTAATTTTTTATCATTTAATAAAACCTTATATTCAATAAAATATTTTTAATGTAAATTTTAATGTAATTGATTTAATTTGAAAATAAATACCTAAATAAAAAAATTCAAATATATACCCCATTAAACATCCTAAATATTATATATTTATCATTTTATTTGAAAAAATATTTTATTCAAATTATATTACAATTAATTTTTTGAAAATAATTTTTTCATATGAATTGAATGTTTAATGTGTAAATTTTATATAATCATTTTTTGGAAATAATCCATTAATAAAAAATTATTAATAATTTATCCCAATAAAAATATTTATTCATATTTAAATAAATATTTATACTCTTACATAAAACCAATTTATACTTTTCTAAATATTTAATAAATATTAAAATATAATAGAGTCACATTTTATCATTTTCATTATTTAAATTATTATTAACATCACAATCTACTCTATATGGTTCTAAAATTATAAATAGTTGAATTTAGATTATATATGTTCAATATATGGGTATTAAATAATTATTAAACAATTATTTAGGTAAATTTTCAACTATTTATTTTTTTACCCCTATTAAACCTTTTTATTGCAAAACCGTGGTAACAGATTATTATTGATTTTACTATTTTTTTGAATAATAATTAAGTTTAAATTATTACATAATTTTAATCATTCATAGTTCAAATACGGAATCTATTTTATTAAATTTAGATCAGAATACTTTAAGACCAAAATTTTACAATAAACTACTAAAATTTGAGAAAACCGGCTTTCAAGGAATTCACTAGTCAAGTATAAATTATCTTATATTAAATATATGACTTTGATCATGGATATATGGATTTAAAATCATACAATTCCCTATAAATATATAATTAAAAATAAATCATTTAAACATAGTATTGTAATTAATTAAATTCTAAAGACATTATGAAAATAAAAACACTTTCAATGAAATGTGTATTTATCACTTTTCATTGAAAAATGTAACAAATAACAAAATTTGAGGAAATTATGCCTTATGAAATTTTCATATTATGAACTAAATAATGATGTTCATTTTAAAACATAAAATTATCTAAATGTGAAAGAACTATTTATATAATTTTCTTCCAAAACTAGTAAAAAATTATTTTAATGAATACAAAATTTTAGAATAATATATTAATGTTGATAAAAATTGTGGGATTGTTTTAGATGAATATATTTATAGTTTATATTAACTAAAAATTTAATATATATTTTATAACGAATTTAGTCATTTTCATAACCATCAATTTGAGGGCTTGACTATAATAGTCATTTTTAAATAAAATATTTTGTTACTCATGTACTCTATTGAATACTAATAAATTATTATAAAATAGTTGGGTTTTATAATATCAATAAAATATGAACTCCCTTAATGGTGTATCCCCAACACTATCTTAGTGTCTTTACATACCTC
Source organism: Viscum album (assembly GCA_963277665.1). NCBI lineage: Eukaryota > Viridiplantae > Streptophyta > Magnoliopsida > Santalales > Viscaceae > Viscum > Viscum album. The sequence continues at coordinate 1,814,087,362 of OY728164.1, read as the reverse complement.
ATAGAAATATTCATGACCAAAAAATAATATTATAAAATTCTAAAGAAATGTAAACCTCTCCAAATTATGTCCCAAAGCATTAATAATGATAGGTTATATAAATAAGTGAATAAATAGAGACCCAAATATGGAATTCACCAATGTAGAAATAATGAAAAATGTATATTAAATGTCATATAGCTCACTAGAAGATCTAAATTATCGAGCATGCTTCTACCCATGTCCTTCTCCATAGAATATATATCTCTGATTATAACCACCTCCACAGATTCACTCTTATTTAGAATGATGAGTAAAATCCCAAAGATTAATTGTAACATTTCCATATCTAGTCTATTGATCCAAAATATAATATTATTTTGTGGTAGTGTCGACTGATACTCCCTCAATGGAGGAACATAATGTGTAACATCATTTTCCCAATGACTGCTTAGATTGGTTGTTTAATCATTCTGATGATGAACTAGAAATATATTGGAAATTCATCAATATGATCCCTTAATAATGTTCTGTAAACCATTACCCTTAATGAAATGAGATGATGATGGATTATTCCTACCCTCATTGAGATGAATGCTCTGACTTCTATGAAACCATAATTCCATAACTATGGCACTAATTTTCAATAAATACTATAAAATCCCCTCTCTGGATGATATGGTTCATGACAAATTTATTTCTAATTCCTCCAACATCACAAGATCCTTGATATGTGGCATTAACATAAACATTGTGACCTAGTGAAAAAACATTGAATATAATGAATCCTTGAAATTCATGGATTAAGACTCCTCATTTGAAATAGGTATAATTCATATCATGTAAGGGTCATAAAAAGGATGACAATATCTATCATGATAAAAAATCACAGGAATATGGTATGTATCTCCATGTTATTGGCCTCCGTTAAGGTCATTGAATGGAAATTTTCATGAAAATGGTCCCAAATTTGATCACATGATACTGAAAATTCATCATGATCACTAACAAAGAGCATCCACTAATACATCGTCGATCCACCAATCATCATCCCAAATAATTAAAATTTATTCTATAAAGAGTATAATAAATTGATATATATCAACACTTCAAATAAATAGATATATGTGATTGATTCTAAAATAGATCAATAATACATCTAAAAAATCTTGAAATAAAACTCTTGTACTATCATCCACCATTTTACATCATATATTACGTGTAATATGTGGGCATCTATTGGAATATTAGTATTTACATCAATAATGACAACATTATTAGAGTGTAGACCATGAGAAATTACCAAATGAAGGATAAATAACTAGAAACAACGAATAAAATAAAATAAAATGATATATAAATTAATTAATTATATTTTTATCATAATAATGGTTTTAACCTATAACATGGTCTATCCATTTCAGAAACTAGCACAACATATAGTGTTTCATTCTAATTTTCTTGGCCTTACCATAGAACAATGACCACATCACTTAGGGGTATTACTAAAATTAATATCACATGTTTCATATCACATGGGAATCTAAATACTCACGAATCAACTAGTATAGCATGTATACATTACATACCATATTATACTGGTAATGAGAGATGGCATAAGGGGACTAAATGAATCTAGATTCTAGTAGGTCCAAGATTATTTACTAGACCAATCAATATGTCACACAAAGAAATGGAGGTACTACCCACTATGGGAATTAGAGAAATAGGGTCATAGGAATGATAAACCATAAAATAATTCACATATAGAAAAAATAATACCCTTATTTTGACATGTAATGTCATACAATGATAATACAACTGAAAAGAAAACTATTTGTAAAGGAAAAATGAATAGTAATAACGAAGCCCCAATATCCCATAAAAAACCACTAGCAAGTAATATTTATCATTAACATCATCTTATTCCTATGAACATGGAATATAGTTCATTTATATGTTTGGGTTGGCGTATTTTATATTTAATGGGACCCAATATGAACCCACTCACACATTAGATAATGAAATCATAGTAAATCATATTCATCAAAAAGTGAATCTAACTCATCACCTAATCATGAATATAATTTACCAAACATCTAGATGGATATTACTCCCCATGATTCACACAATATATCATAAAATATATTAATAAAATAGAAGGGATACCCCTATATAACATCCCCATTTGTATGTCACTATACCCTAATATTTCACAACCAGAGCTATCTATCTCCATAAAGAACCAAAAAACTGCAAAGAAAAGTTTCTCCACATAGACATCATTCATCATGTCATCCTTATTAGATATCCACATAGTCAACATGTAATTCTTAGGATCCACCACAATCTATATTATGTTTACCATAATTAGGTATTATACCTCAACTCATCATACCCTATAAACCAAGGTATATCATACTTCCATAGCATATAGATATAATACCAATAATAATTCCTAGAATACTAGATCTAGAAAAACATGTGTGTGAAATAACTATAATTCATCATATAACTCCATTTAATTATATTGGGATTCTAACTACCTTGCATACCATCACATAATACCAAAAAAATAAGAGAGTAGGGCTAGAGGGGTAGTCATTTATCTATCCTCCCACTAGGATGTAAGGAAAACACCATCCTACAGTCCCATGGGAGTGAGTTTACAAATCCAACATCGACATGGTACCGAAAGACAATAAAACATATAATATATAATATATCTCATAATAATATTATTTTCGCAACCTAGTCCAATGATCAAAGGAATATATCATCACTCAAACACGCGATTACCACTAATAGGGACTATATATCATATTCGAATACAATATTATGTTTATACATATATTATATTATATCATTCCTTTTAATGAATTTTTTAGTAAACTAATTAACTATTAATTTTATAAATTATTTGCAGCCACTCATATCATAAAAGAAAATATAAAAGTACATTCCCTCTATGGATAATATGTATAATTTATAGGGTTTATTAATATTATATAATTTTAATTCCAACAACTCTACAATTATTTGTAAAATCATTGATTTATTCAATAATGAACATTAAATAATATAATTAACTATATTAAAGAATTATATTACATAACAAAATATATGCATAACCATTGAAATCATCCTTAATCAATTATTGAGATGTTGAATACATATAAAAAAGAAAACTAATATCATCTAATAATTAAATTCATTAGCACTTAGAATACAATATAATTATAAAAATATGTAAGAACAACTTAAACCATTTCTATCATCTCTATTTCATTATATATACCGCCATGAATATACTCTTCCTTAAGACCATCACATGATCCAACTTCAATAATAAAATCAAACCTCTCTTCCTATGTCTCATCAAGAATCATATGATTCGACATCCTATGATCTTATAACTGTGCATGTATCTTTTTTGTAAGAAAAATATATACAGGAAAAAAATTCATGAATACTCAGTATGTAAATATCATCATATAAAATAACAATTTAAAACTTCATATTCAGATGGGCTCTAACAGCCCCTGAAAAATGAAATCTATCTTTAATTAGTACATGTGAACACTCAACCATAAATAATTACCCTTATGAAAAGAACCATTTTGATTCCTTCTTAAATAATCTAATTCTTTATTCCTTATTTTTAACTTTTGGAAACACAACATATCATCTTTGAAGATATATCAAAATTTTGAAACTTCTAGCATATCATCAAATGCATTTTATATATATTTGAGAAGAATTATTATAAATTAACATTTACATTTATTATTTTCATCATTAAAATTAATTACTTATTGATGTTTTTATAATTTTACATTAACACATTGAATATAACTTTAATTTCAACCTTAAATTTACATTGTTTTTATTACTAAAAAATTACAAAATACACCATATTTAATAAACATGTAACTTTTTTAATTCACCGAAATTGGAATTACGTAAATTTGGTAATAGATTATTTATCCAATTAAATTTAACTATCTAATGAAACCAATAAAAACAACATGTTACAAGAAGTATAATTTTTATAATACACTATCTACACAAGTAAGAAAATTTCCATTATTATTTTTGAATAAAAAACATTCAATTACTACAACGAAAACAAATTCTATTCCATAATCTTTTTAGATTGTTATTTGATTAATTTTACTACTATCAAAATGGAGACTCCACGGAAAGAATTTTATTAAATGTAAATAATAACAATATGTAACGAATCCATAAAATCAAACATCCTTAATTCATTTAAAGTATTTTCATAAAAAAAATGGATCTCATATATGATCTTCGATGAGGAAACAATGGTCTACCAAAGAAACCGTTCAATGAAAACACATGGAAATGAATAAAAAAACACCATTATAAAAATAGTGATTATATTTATATCATAGAAAAATAAAGGGTATAAAAACAATATTGATATATGAGAAGCTTCTCGAATCAATGAGGATGAAATTGCAATAGATAAACATATATCAAACTCAAAATGTTGAGGATTAATCCATTATTAGTAAGGATTAAATATTATAAAAACCCCATTATCCATGAGATTAAGTGGATGAAATTGGATAAAAGTGGGTAGAGTTTACTTTAGTGTATTAATAAGAATATAAAATCTTGAGGAAGACAAAATATCCCCAATGGCCACACTGTAATATGGACTGGAATAGGGGGAACCATGGTGAATCATAGAGACTACACAATATCCCTTTTGAAAAAAACATGTCTAAGTAACATGGATTAATCCAGTGTCATCATAAGGGACTACACATTAACCCTTTAGAGAAAAATATTTCTTAGTAATATAGATTCATCCATTGTCCTATATATTATAAACCCATAGAGGGAATATGAAATGATCTGCCACCCAGGCCATGAACCTTGTCATATGACCTCATGGGTCTCCTATAATATCGTGGTTTCCTTCCTAGAACACCATTGTCTATTACTCACTAGGGTTTCTTCTCAGACCAATGACTATCCCCACAGTCCAACACATGTTCTTTCATTTTTTTTCCTCACTCACAGAACCATTTACCAAACCCTTTGTTCAAGAGTTTAAGTGGATGAATTTGGATAAAAGTGGGTTGAGTTTACACTAGATTAATAATAATAATATAAACTCTTATGGAATATAAAATATACCCAAAGGAAATACTATAATATGGACTGGAATAAGGTAATCCATGGTGAATCATAAGGGATTACACATTAACCCTTTAGAAAAAACAAGTCAATGTAATGTGGATTCATCTAGTGTCATCATAAGGTACCAAACATAACCCTTTAGAAAAAAACATGTCTATGTAATATGGATTCACTATGTGTCCTATAAATTATATAGTCATGGAGGGAATAAGTCATGAACCACCACCTCGGGCCATGAACGATGTCATCTGACCCCATTGGTCTCTTGTAATACCTTGGTTGCCTTCCCAGCACACAATTGGATATTACTCACTAGGGTCGATTATCAGACTAATGGCTGTCCCCACAGACCAACACATGTTATTTTAGTGTGTTTTTTACTCACTCACACACACCATGAGAAACATCCTAGAAGGTCACCCATCCTGGTTACTACATCAGTCCAATCATGCTTATCTATGGTGTTCTAATCAGGTACGCTCCCAACAAGAAAGGTCCACCCTATTGACATGGGTAGTAACATTTAGCCATTTTAAGTCTCACTTTTCCAGGTGTGTTACATTATATAACCCTTTAATGAAAAACTCCCTCATTGTAGACCCCAAACCTCAAACCCAGGAAGTGCCTAAGCACTTCCAGCTGGGCATTTCCTATGATACCAATTTGTCACGACCCATCTCCCGGGGCCTATGCCGTGACTACCCCAAGCCCGCCTTCTATAGGCCATAGGATGGAGAGTAGAACCAAAAAAAGTAAATCCCTAAAACTGGGAAGGCATTGCCTTAATAAACTATAAACACACAAAACTGAGTAAGTTGGATGGAAAACACAAAGTAAAACTGTTTTCAAAAGAATTGATGAAAATTAAAGAGGTCAGAAATACAAGACCAACAGTAAAGTACAAGGAAACTGAAAAAAAGTACAACTGAAGAAAGGTAAAAGATGCTAGATCATCCGCCAAGAAGTCCAACTTGATGGGAAGGTACAGAAAGCCTCCACAATACTCCATGTTCGTCCGCCTCCCACATGTACGATCACTCTGTGTGGTCCACCTCCGGGTACCGCCCAGTCCTGTCCACTCAGCCTCGGTCAGCGCTATCCATCGTCTGAAACCGACACAACATGGTGCGGGAAAATACTGTATAGGGGTGTGTATAACGATAATCAGTAGAGACCCCAAGACCCTCAAGGTCTCACAAAATCCACAAAGGCTAAAACACAAAGTATGAAATCAACAGTTAACCCCACATAGGTATATGCCAATACATATACCTACGTTATCTAGTAATCCATCTCAAACATGAGGTAAACACAAAAGTTATTGACTCAGCTCAAACATGTATACAACTTTTATAGAGAGATAGAGAAGATCAGATGTAGTCATTGAATCATCTATGTTTTCTAACCCACATAGGTTCTAGGACCAGCAGTTAGAACTGTCAGACCCACATAGGATCCCTGAACAGTAGTTATATCTGTCAGATCCACACATGATCCATGACCAGCTATTCTGCCGGACCCATTCAAGATCAAGGAATAGAAGTTAGAACATTCGAACACACAAATGATCCCTGAAATGTAGTCAGAGTTGTCGGACCCACATAGGATCCAGGATAAGCAATTCGGTCAGACCCACACAAGATCCAGTAAGAGAAGTCAGAACTGTTAGACCGACAAAAGAATCAGGAACAACCTTCACAGTGCATCTAGCCACAGGGTTCCTCTCAAAGCATGCTTGATTCTAGGAGGGTCTTCTCCTCAATCTAAGAGTTTATACATAAACTTACCTACAGATCCATGTTGATGTATCCAAAAGATCCACCTTTCCAAAAGAAACCCAACACGATAGGCAACAAATCAATCGATCGCACGGTCTGAGAGTAATTGGGATTTTTGTTATGGGGGCCCAGTTGGAATTACATTCATTTCAACCCTGCCATACCCCAAATGTGTCCAAACATCATGTGGGATATATCAAAATAACCAACTCTTCCAAGGATTATGTTATCGTGGACGGTTCATCTATCAGACTTCGGAGGCAAAAGTTACGGGTAAAATAATGGAAATAGATCAATCAGGTCCGGACTAGGGTCTAACCTGGTCTACAGGTCCGACCCGGTCCATGGGGGTGGCCCATCTTGCGGTGGCGGCCCAACCCGCACTAGGTCTAGCCCGACGGCCTGTACTGGGTCCGGCCTGCGGCCTGCGCTGGGTCCGGCCCTTTGGCCCGAACAACTGGCGGCCCAGGAGGGGTCCTCCCTAGTCACGTCCTAGGGGGGAAGCCATGCCCAATGGAAATCCCAAATGGATATGGCGTTCAGGTGGAAGAAAATATGGTGCCACATGGAACCGGTCCACATCATGTGGGTCCAAGCATGTCTCGTAGTTCCCAGCTGGCCGAGAGGCAACTGCCTCCCTCCACGTCGTGGTTGCGTTGTACCTCCCCTATCGCCGCAGCTGAGGGTCACATCCCTTGCTCCACTACGCGGTGTTGTTGCACCATGACATCCTCCAAAAACTAGTTTCCCTAGCCATCGGTCCTTCTTGTGGTCGGCCATGCACCGGCCGCCGCTGCACGGCCGCGACCTTCTCCTCTACCGGCGCGGTTGCGCTACTGCTGTCCACGTGGCTGGCTGGAGCGTCGGCCACCATTCTCTTCGTCGTCGGTGACGTTTTCCAGTTCCGTCTGCCGATAAATCTTTGGTGGGTCACTGAACATATTATGGTGGCTCGTTTCTCATTTGTCACGACCCATCCCTCGAGGCTTTTGTAGTGGCTACCTCAAGCCCTACTTCCATAGGCTAGGTGCTGGCGACTAGCACCCAAAGTGAAAATCCCTAAAATTGGGAAAGAATTGAAATTATAAACTATAAACACATAAAAAATAGTATTCATGAAGAAAAACACTATGTAAAACTCTATACAAATTAAGACCCCTTGTTTGAGAAGGTCCTATCCAACCAGTCCCTCAGAACTAAAAAGCTTATAACTCACAGACCATGTGTCTGATTGACCAACCATCTATCACGTTGGAACCCTTTCAACATGGTGGTATTTTGGGTTACTCAATTGTGGATATTATGGTGTGCGAGTTACGAACAATATCTCAAGGTAATGATTTTACAGATCTCGAGCGCACTGGGTGAGAGGGATCCTCTGGCTCGCTATAACCTGAAGAAAGAACACTGATCCATTGTGGTTAATCACTAATAGATCCTTTGTGGGTTAGAATCTATCATATCCTATGTGGTTCAGCCCTAATCTATCCTGTGTGGGTAAGCATATACTGATCATGGTTGGGTTAGATCATGTGTGGGCCAGCAGAGATTATTACCTATCGATGTTGTGTGGGCCAACAGTAGTGCATTTTAACATAATAAAATTATCTAGCTTATGACTAACATATATAATTTTTTACTTATGTTACACTTGATTTTGAGTTGTTTCTGTTACCTATGTGGTACTTCTACCTTCATGGTGATGTCATCATGGAGTTACATTTGTGGTACTTCTATATTAGTGGTTTTACCTATATGGTACTTTCATCACTATGGTGATGTCTTCGTGGTGTTACCTTTGTGGTACATTCATCTTTGGGGTGTTACCAGTGTGATACTTCTACCTCTGTGGTGTTTTCATCATGTTATTAGAGTTTTTGTAATTCTATCTCTATGGTGTTACCTGTGTGGCATTTCTACCTTCGTGGTGTTACCTTTTGGGTATTCCTCCCTCATGTATGAGATGAGTATATCTTGAAAACATATGTATATGTATGAGAATATAACATAATATAGTTGATGTCTTTCATTGTGGTTATTTATTTTTGGAAATATAAGAGACCTACAGGGGACTCGGGGTCCCTACTATGTATAGTTATATTCACCCCTACTTGCGTTATTCCCACACCATGATTATCTTGTACAGACGACGTACAACGTTGATCATGGCTGAGAGATCAAAGTCTTGATGGTTCAAAGAGTTGGACCATTTGGTGTGACATGATGCAGAGTCTATTATTAGTGAGCTATACCTACCTTTCAAGTAGGATATTTGATGGAAAATCTAGGATCTATTTTGTACTTTTCCATTGGACCTGTACTTTTTCAGTTGGGCTTGTATTCTGACACATTTATCTTCAACACACTTTTTACTACAATAGTTTACTTCGAGGATTCATCTTTTTGCATTATAGAATGTTTATTTGTACAGTTTTAAAGAAAATGTCTTCCCATTTTAGGGCTATGCCTTTTCATTGATAATCTCTAGCCCATGGACTATGGAAGGCAGGCTTGGGGTAGTCAAGTCACAGGACATAGGGGACGGGTCGTGACAAAGTGGTTTCGTAGGAGTCATTTCAACTGAAGAACTAGGACCCTCATTTTTTCTATACAGAAATAGTTTTATGTGTTATTAGTGTGGTTTCTGTTTGGAGAATCAAGTGTTGCTGCAGCGGCCAACTTATCCATACACAAGGACCCTGAATTCTGATTTCCAATTCCGTTCACAGAATCAGTGATTGCATTTGTTTTTGAAATATTTTTTTGATCTCTTTGAGTCACCTCACTAGGTACATCATATTTTCTAAGGAAAACCTTTCTTAATTATGTATTTTTCCATGTAGATATCCATCCATGATTTCTTTAAGAGTATGTGATGACATCCCACCGAGCGATGAGGCCTTAGTGAATTTCCCACTTACAACGTTAGAACCATTGAATGGTGCACCAGAAACACCCTACACATAGGGAAACTATTTCCACCTTCCCCAACATTACAGGATTCACGCTGACTTAGATCATTTCTTGAGTTCTATCAGTATAGGCCTTTGAGGCTCTAAGACGAGACAGATGTGTAGATGGTTGAGGACATGCTTGAGGTTGTAATTAGATTTTTCCGCCTAGTTGGGACACCATCTGACCTAATGGTGATCCTAGTAGCTAGTCTTTTTATAGAAATAACATGGAGATGGAAGATCTTAATTTTCCAGATACATGATGAGGTGGCCCTAATCTGGGAAGAATTCTTGAGTCTTTTACTGTATATTTTTTCCTAGAGACCTTATGCTCTGTGTGTATACATGAGTTGATGCACTTAGAACAGGGAAGCATGACTGTGGACCAGTACTTGGTGAGGTTCACTGATCTCTCCAAATACTCCAACAACATATTATAAGACCCTCTCTTCAAGGTCCGGACCCTTAAGCAGGGTCTCCGATAAGAGATCAGTGCAGTGATAATATCGCTCAGCATTCCAATTCAGGATGGGGTCCTAGAGAGAGCACTATTGGTGGAGAGCATTATAGATGAGAAGGTACCGACCGTGAGATCCACCACCAGATATCAGGTAGCAGAGTCATCTGTAATAAGATGTAGGAAAATGATGCATGGGCCTAAGCGGGACAAGACATCCGGTGGACAACCTTAGGATACAAGGTTGGTGGTGTAGGACTCATAGGACAAATGAGGGAAACTAAGGAGCCGACATTGTTACTCGTATGGCATGAAAGGTCACATGGCTTGTGAATTCTTGACCCACCATACGGATGACATGAATACCGTCATGGGACCTCCATGGTAGATGAAAAGATTCGATAGCGGAGGTCCATAAATAGATGGCAGACGTAGAAGAGGAGATTGTCATGCAATAGGTGGTGGGAGGTGATTTGAGGTTCTACTGCCACAAACTCCATGTTGTCCACCTCGACCAGAGAAAGCATATGGTCATAGACTAGATCGACTCTTGGAAACTGAGCTCTATAACCACGGCCCTCAAGCTATCGTTATAGGTACAAAATGAGTCTACTCAACTTTAGCTGCAGCACTTATTGAGATAGGTTTCAGTCACTCTATTATTTCCATGGCCCTCATTCGGATCTCGATGATTCTGATGGAGCTGTTATCTTGATCTGTATAGCTAGAGACACCTACGGGAGGAGGTTCAATGATTAAACACTAGTGTCGGAAGTGTAGGATTACTCTAAGATGATAGAGATTTATCTTGGATCTTTTAGTATCCTCGTCCAGGACATACAACTTCGTCTTGTGTATGGACTGTTTATCCACAGTCTATTATTAGATTAACAATATTAGTCTCAAAGTGCAGTGTCTCCTATATGATGGGACCAGGTTTCCCTTCACTGGTGTGGAGGTAACCTTTTTAGACCAGGATAGACATGCCTGGAGGAGGGTGCGGCCAATCACACATAATTTGTATTATATTACACTCAGAGATGTTGATGTTGAGAGTCACAACTATCCTGTAGTAGTGGACCAATATGCGGATTTTTTCATTATGATGTTTCAGGACTACCTCCTCACAAGGAGGTATAAATTTATATCAACATTTACCTCGGGATGACACTGATATCTACCTTAGATTAGTAGATGTCTTCTACAGAGCATTGTGAGTTGCTGGTAATGTTAGAGGACTTGTGAAGAAAGGTGTTCATAAGGCCTAGGGTTTCAATATAGGCATCTTTGATTTTGTTCCCCAAGAAGTAAATGTTTGTTTGAGACTCTGTGTAAACTATCGTCACCTAAAATAGGTGCCCGTGAAGAACAAAAATCAAAATTAGAGTATTGATGATCCTTTCGATCTACTAGAGGGAGCTAGTTGGTTTTCCGAAGATAAAACTCATATCAGGTTGTCATCAGCTCATGGTACGAGACGAGGATATGCAGAAGTCGGCCTTCAGATGACAGTATGGCCACAATGTGTTATTGGTTATGAAATTTGGCACGACCAATGCTCTAAAAGTTTTTATGGGACTCATGAACAAGATATTTTAGTCATAAATCGTTTTCTTTGTGGTGGTCTTCATCGATGAAATCATGATATACTCGGCATTGGACGAGAATCATGTGTATCATCTGCAGATAGTTCGGGATACATTCCAAGAGCACTAACATTATGGTAAGCTCTCAAAGTGCCAATTATGGAAACAATAGTACCACTTTATGGGACACGTTATATCGATGTATGGATTGGCAATGGATCCAGCAATGATAGGCGAGGTTCTTTGTTGGGAGCCACCTAGGAGTGTGATCGAGGGGTGGAGTTTTCTTGGGTTTGGGTTGATACTACCGAAGATTAATTCCTGAATTTTACAGAGTTGTGAAAAAATTGTCATTATTGAAAAATAAGGGGCATACCTTCGTATGGATAGTGAGATACAAACAGGGTTTTAGAAGATTAGGCAGAGACCAAAAAGTGACCCCATCATGAGGCTATAAGAAGAGGGCCTTGGGTATGTAGTCTACTATGATGCATCAGGGACTAGACATGGATGTGGCCTGATGAAGCAGAGATAAGAGATCACATATGGTTCGTGAAATATTAGGCAACATGAGAAGAACTACGTTTCCCATGACCTAAAGTTAGCAGAATTGGCCTTCGCCTTGAATATGTGGCGACATTGCATGATGGGAGAACATTATACCGTCTATTATGATCACAAGAGTGTTAAATATATCTTCTCTCACAAGGACCTCAACCTGAGATAGTGAATATGTCTATTGTTCCTCTATGAATATGACTTTTATATAGTATATACTCCTCGGAAGGGGAATGTGGTAGTAGATGAACTCAGCAGGAGGTTTGGTCTACATCTGTAAAGTGAGGATTCAGAGCACATAGTCACGCTGCACATATCCATCATGGATAAATATAGAGAATAATACTTCCAATATATGATAGTCACTCCCCCATTCCTTCAGCAAGTTCGGGAGTCACAAAATGGGGACATTGATTGTGAGACAAGACATGATCAGATATACATAGGACATGCACCTGATGTATTTTCAGATGGTGGGGAGCACATAATCTTCTTCAGAGGGTGTACCATGGTACTTCTGACACTATATGATGATATTTTTTGGGAGTTCCATATGACCTCTCTAGTAGTGCATCCTAGTTTGGAAAAGATGATCTAGGACCTCTGGAGTATGCACTGATGGAAAAAAATGAAGAAAGAAGTGGCATAATATTTTTCACGATGCCTCACTTGTCAGAAAGTGAAGGCTGAGAATCAGGTTCAACCTGGATTATCACAACCACTGGAGGTTCCATAGTGTATTTGGGATGAAATATACATGGTATTTGTGACTCTTCTTCCTTGTATTTCCAAGGGACACGATTCCATCTGGGTGATTGTTGAATGACTCAACAAGTCGGCCCACATCCTACCTATCCGATATCAAGGATATGTAGAGGGCTTGGGATTCCACTACATAAAGGAGATTTTATGACTTCATGGGTTGCCATCCGATATCATATTTGACTGTGTCATGCATTTTACATCTCGATTGGGGAATAGATTACAAGAGGCATTTGGGACTCAACATTGTTTGAGCACCGCCTTTCATCTACAGATGGATGGTAAGACGGAGTAGACCATTTAGATGTTGGAGGACGTTCTACGTGCGTACGTCCTTAATTTTGGCCAAAATTAGAATGATCACTTGACAATAGTGGAGTTCTCATACAAAAACAGTTATCACTCAATAATCAGTATGGCACCATTCAAGTCCCTATATGGTCGACCTTACAGGTCACCTCTATAATGTACTGCCCCAGGGGAGTCAGCACGTGTGGGTCCAAAGTTAGTACAAACTACAACTAAGAAGGTGCAGATCATTCAGGAACAGATGAGGATTGCACAGAGTAGACAAAAGTATTATTTTTTACTTGAGGTAATGACCTTTGGAGTTCGAGGAGGGAGACAATGTCTTCCTATGGATCTCCCCTCTTCATGTTTTACAGATATTTGGACAAGGCTTCATGTTTTCACCGAGGGTTATCAGACAATTTCTGATACTTCGGAGGATAGGTGAGGTGGTATACTAATTTGAACATCCACAATAGTTAGAGAGGTTGCATGAAATATTCCAAGTATCCAAGATGAGGAGTTAGATGCATGATCCATCTCACATCATCGACAATGTCATGATAGACTTTGATGATGGGGGGACGTTTACAGGGGCACCAAAGGACATTTAAGATCGATAGGAGCGATTCTTTCATGGGTGCTCGATACCTCTAGTGTGCGTTCACTGGCAGCATGAGAACCTCTATGAGAGCACATGGGAGTGAGAGGCTCATATTTGTTCTCAGTACGCTCATTTGTTTTGTTAGTATATGTTGTGGTTTACGGGGTCGAAAATACCTATGGTGGGTAGAATTTAATGACCACGGTTTTCCATATAATAGTTACAAATTATATAAAATTATTACGAGTCTGAAAAATTTGATAGCGCATGATTATGAGGTTTTATGGGGAAGAAAAATCCTTTAGGTGGGGTGATTGTAAAGTCCCATTATTTCAATTTTTTAATTATAAGAAATTATTTCGAGTCTGTGAAAAATGTTGTTTCATGATTCCAAGCCCTGGTGTACCCATAATTAATTTCTTAACATTTTCTAAGGTATGTTCAGTAAATTTTCAAGAGACATTTTATAACTCTTGAACCAGTGCTCAGATTTGAATTTCGATGGCATTATTAAATCCATAGTGCCACAATTCACTTAATTGAGGCTTCATTTCGACCAAAGTATGTGTGGAGAAAAAGTAATATTTTTGTACTTTTAAAAGAATAATAAAATAACTTGTTATTTTATTTATGTTCTTTATTATATTTTCCTCCAACAGACAAGATGAGAGTGGGACCAATGATGCTTCAATCCATTAATTGACAATAACATAAATTTCCTATGTAACTGCATTGCCAGAATTTTGGATGTTCCCTATTAATGAACCCTTATAAATTCTATGAGCGTTAGAAAACCTCCCTCTATATTATTAATATATTGCTTTGGGAGAGGTGTCATCACTACTTCACCAAGAAAAAGATGCTGACAAAGTGTCCATAGGATGAACACATGGAGGATGGTGATGAATCCAGTAGGCAGTTATGATCACAACCGAATGACGAAGACCGACCAACTTCTTCTATCATGGGTCTCTCAAACAATATTGATTTAGGGGATTATCTCGTTCAAAATTCAATATATTGTCAAAAACTTAAATCCTCCCCCATGATTATAAGCTAACGAGGATGGAGTGGGACTAATGAACTCAGATTGGACCCTCTGCTACCTTCTTACCCTTACTTTCTCTTTGGAATACCGCCGGTGGAGCAGCACCGTTCGGGTACGAATGAGGGGATGTGCTGTCGTGCGCCGCAAGAGGAGGTTGCAACACTATGCCACGGTTATCATCGGAGTATCCAACATTGGCCAACTACAGAGGATGTGAGGTGCTTTGTTGCACAGCATCGGTGAGAAAGGGACAATAACAAGTGAAGGGGGTGGTCGATATCGGTCGACCGCGAAGAAGGATATGGTGCACTTGCGCCACCGATGGAACAAGTTATGGCTTGTCAGCCATGGAAGTTGGAAGAGGTGGATGGTACACAGGCCGACCATGGATGTGGAGGGCCTCATGGCCAATGTTCCATAGGAGGAGACACAAAAAGAGCACTACTGGAGGAGCCTTGACTATGATGCCACAGTGGAAGGAACCATAGTGGGTCCCACAGGGACCTGGATGTTCCCTTAGGCACATATGTTTCGCATTCCAAATGGGGTGCCTCTCCCCTCCCATGTTAGCTAGGGCGTACCTCACTTTGGGAAGAACCGGTAGATTGCACCGTCATGTAGGCAGAACCATCCCACTACAGGTCTGGCTAAACCCCTTGTAGGTCGGGACGCCCCCTTGTCGGCCAGGTCACCCCCTTGTGGGTTGGCCCTCCCCCTTGTAGGACGGGCCGGACCCGCCATGTCCCATCCCATCCATGTCAGAAACAGAATGGGTTGGCTTCAACCTGACCGAGTCGGACGAGAACTGGGCCCCACCAACCCTAAGAACACTCCATAATCAGTATGGTGGGGTGGGATCGAAACTGAATCCAACCGGGCCCTCAAAACTAAAATGGTTATAACTCATAGATCGAGCGTACGATTGATGCACCATTAGTCACCTTAGAACCCTTATGACATGGATGTCTGTTGGGTTACTCTTTTATAGAGCTTAGTAGTATTCGAGGTACAAATGATATCTCGAGGGGTAGATTCTATGGAGGTCGAGCGCACCTGGTGTGAGGAATCCTATGGCTGGTTGTAATGTGAAGAAATAATTTTGATCCTATTTGGGTAAACATCTATTGATCTTATGTGGGTCAACAACTATCAGATACTATGTGGGTAAATTATCATCGATCCTGTGTGGGTCAGCACATACTGATCCAGTGTGGGTCAGATTCTATGTGGGTTAGTGGGGGTTAGTACCTATCGATTCTATGTGGGTCAACAGCAGTGCCTCTTAACAGAATAAGATGATTTAGCTTTCTACTAATCATCTATACTTCTGTACATAAGTTATACCTAATTGTGAGATGATTTTGTAACCTATTTTGTACTTATACCTTTGTGGTGATGTCTTCATGGAGTTACCTATGTGGTACTTTTGTCTTCATGGTGTTACCTGTGTGGTACTTCCATCATCGTGGTGATTTCTTTGTGTTGTTACCTTTGTGGTACCCCAATTTTCATGGTGTTACCTGTGTGGTACTTATACCTCTGTTGTGTTTTCATCGTGGGTTTACTTGTGTGGTATATCTATATATGTGGTGTTATATGTGTGGTATTTCTACATTTGTGGTGTGACCTTTCTAGATTTCTTCCCTCGGTTATGAGATTTCGATATCATGATAACCTAGGTATGTGTATGGGAATATACCTAAGTAGAGTTGATGTATTACTTTGTATTTTATCTTTTTTGGATCTATAAGAGAACTACAGGGGTCTCGGCATCCCCACTAAGTAATTTTATACTCACCCCTGTACGGGCTATGCCTACACATTATTGTGTCTTGCATAGATGACATACAACATTGATCGAGGCTGAGGGAGCCATGACTGGACGGTGCACAAAGGTGTATCATTTTACATGACGTGACGCATATACAACTGTTCATGAGCTATACCTGCCCTTCACCTATGATCATAAGTGGATGATCCATATGCTGTTTTGTACTTTTCATTTTTACCATTACATTGTCAGTTGGTCTTGTATTCCTTCCCCTTTACTTTCAGAACCATTTTTACAATAGCAGTTTACATCGAGGTTTCGTCTTGTTGCGTTCTTGTTTGTGTGTTTGTATAGGTTTCCAGGAAACACCTTCCCATTTTAGAGATATTCTTTTTCATTGATGGTTGATATCCCCTGGCCTATGGAAGGCGGGATTGGGGTAGTTAAAACACAGGCCCTTGGGGTGAGTAGTGACATATTTTTGTCATTATACTTCCCAATAATTTGAGAACTGATAATCATTATAATTCATGAAATGAACAATATAATTTCCCATGTGGTGGATGTATCTACATCGAGCCAAATAATTTAAAAATTATTATGATGTGGCCACTCACGGGGAATAATTTACAGAGAGATCAATTGAATATAACACTCACACATTAGTTATATAGATGGTGAGAGTATGAGGGTTATATGATTTAATTCTCTAACAAATGGATAATGAGGATAATAATCAATTATATCATCTAATGTCATTGAGAATATTGAAATCTTATGCAATCGAAATAGATGAATTGGATCATTATTATTTGGGCACATTTATAATGTATACAATATGTAGGTATTCTATTTTCAAATTTCCCTAAACGGAATTTATGAATAATAGGTAAATTAACATCTTTAATATTATATGATATTGTATTGACGTCTTTTATTGAATAACAGGTAAATTATCATTCGTAAGAATATATTATTTTAATGTGACTTTATTATGATAAATTGTTTTTTTATTTCATATAAATATATGATCAACAATTTAACAATGAATTATATTATTTTAGATCAATTATTCCTTGAAAATTAATGTATATATTTTTCATATTTTATGTAATTAGAAGAGTATCTACTCACTTAAAAAAAGTAACATCATCTCATTCATTATTCAAATAAAATTTCCATCTAGAGTGTCCACTACTAACAATAATATCATAAAAGAATAATTCAACACATCAAAGGTCTTGTGTTCATTATAAAATAATATTTATTCAAATCATAATGTGTAAGACAAAAGGGTTTACTCAACAAAGAGGTATAACTCATAACCTAGTGTTTTGAATATTATTTTTTTTCTGATTCCTCTTATAAATCAATGATATTAATTAAAAAAAAATTATGTATCCTAAGTATACTATATTTTTAGTATGATTTTGGATTTATAATTGTCCATATAATTTTCACAAATTAGAAATAAAAAATATTACTCATGCAGACATAGGGCTTATTGTCTCTGTGTAACATTGTATCTCATTTTAAATCACTAATTTTAATTTATGTTTTTTTGATGATTTCAGTGGTTATATATGATAGGTATGGATCAATTATTATTTAGTATTTATAAATCCCATATAACATCACTCATTTTCTACTATAAGGAACTGATAACAAAACAGATGTATACAAGTGGACTACCACCTCTATAAAGAGATGTGATTGGTTTTTTATTTACATTTTTAATTAATTATAATAAGGATCTATTTACTAATAATATATTAAATAAATTATATAATAATGATTATAAAATGTTGAATTTATATTTATGTTTATTTTTTTACCATTCATCATATTGTTAAAACATTGTTCATCTATACATAAACAATACTAACTCTATAAAACATTCATTTCATTTACCTATCTCTGGTCCTTAATAATGCCTCAATATATATGTATTGAATATATATATATATATATATATATTATGTTTAGATCATGATGAATATACTATAAATAATAGGACTATGAAAAATGTGTATGGTCATGGACAAAAGAACTGAATCATACATGAAAAATGAATCATTTATCACATTGCAGATTGATTTTAATAAAAATATATGTTAAAAATAGATGATAAAATGTTATAAGTAATAATACAGGGTATAATATATATTAATATTGTTCTAGAATAAATTTAAAACTATTCTATATTTATTATAGAGGAGGAACTAGTGCATAAAAATCAATAAGTAACAGGAGGTGTGGGAAAAAAATTCAATCCCACAATAATTATGATTTTTCATGCTTGAATATCCATTAAGTATATATTATTATATTTACAATATAAATACCATAAATTTTTATATTCATATAGACACTTTTTGTGAATAAATGTTTTCCAATCAATTTCCTCACATTAATTAAAAGTGTTACATAAAATAAAATTTAATATAGTTATTAATTTAATATTTACAATATTATTTTTCTTCAATGTCCATGTTTAAAAAAACTAATTTTATTTGTATTTTGATTACTTATACATGTAGGTTAAAGTAATTTTTAGACATGATTTAATATGTTATCAAAGGAATATCATTTTTGTTTTCCGACTAATGATTTTTTTCTAAAAGATATAATATAATCATTGTTTTAATGTACATGAAATGAAAAAAAACCCACTATCATGACTCCTATATGTTTTAATTCTTTAATAAAAGCCTCCATATTTTTCATGTAAATTTTTTTCTATAATATATTATATGAATAATTTTATTCAAATAATTAATATAAGAAATAATTTTTTATTTTCCTACAGATTTATTATAGTGATATTTTCATGGAATTATCATATATGATAACATTAAAAGAAAATTAGTGGGTCATTTCTATGGATTTTACCGAACTATACAATTATTATTATTTCTTTTTATAGTTAACTACTATAATAATGAGTTAATTACAACATAAATTTATATTAAATGGGATATTCTTTAATGAATTTATGATATGTTATTAAAACAAATTTTCATTATGAATATTAAGATGTTATTGTATAATGAATGTAATATTTTTTTATAGAAAATATATATTCAATATTCATAATGTTATTTGTGCCAAAATTATATAACCTTCCAATGCATTCCGTAGTGATATAAATCTAATGAATTTATTTTTGGAATAATGTTATTAAGATTGATATATTATGATAAATAGATAGGTATTTCTGATCCACTATGGGAAACGATTAATGATAACAAATTCTTTATGATTTTTGAAACATATTTTGGTTCTAATACATGATTATCTGTTAGTATCTGTAGATAAAAATAAATTATTAAACTGGTTCAATACATATTATAGATAAGTACATTTAGCACATGATTATTAACCAAATATTCAGTTCATTAATGGTTTTATATTTTTTCAACCTTAAGATAATTTTTTTTAAAATATAATGAATTATTACATTATACATATTTATATTTATTTTAAAAATAGGAGTTAACATAATTTTTTTTTCTAATGATCTGATATAAATATTCTCTTCTCATTGTTTTATATAATTATTTATTTATTTCTCACTTATTTACTTATATCCATAATCTAAGAAAACCCTTTGTTATATATTGTTTTCTTGGTTGTGAAGAAACATTTTATTTACAATATTTTTATATGGGTAGAATGTGAGAATAAAACTATTATTGATGAATAATATAGTACTAAAATATGATGTTTATATATCTTTTATCCAATTTCACTACATCATTAAAGATGTTGCATAAATAATTTTTTATATATTTAATATTCATAAAAAACATGTAATATTAAAATATGTAATGATTGGGGTTTTTTAAAATTGTAATTTTCATGAATTTATATATATTTATAAAATTTTGTGGGTTTTAGTGGCTTTAATTTTTATAATGTTATTTAATGGTTTATTGTTTTAATGTATATACATTATTTATAAAAACTATCAACACTTTTATAAGATTACATGTTTTTCCAGGAAATTAAATAATATTAAATGGTTTTCATGATATATCAAGATTATCAAGAGGCTCCCATGAGGATGATGTTTTAATGGTTTTTATTTTTTTTGACGTGATTTTATGTCATCCATGGTTCATTGGATTTTCATATATTCATAAAAATATTAGTAGGTAATCATTTTTTTCCAAGTGTTCTATAAAATGTTATCATAGGGTTTATAATTATTTTCAAGGATTAATTTTTTTTCTTACTGTATGTTTTTGGTTATCCATGTTATTTGTTCGATTCTATGTGTATTTAACAATTTGAAATGATTTTGTATGGGTTTAATTTGTTTTTATAGTTTTCAACATATTTTTACATTTATTTAAGTGATGTCCATAGTTATAAGAGTTTTGAGGGTGTTTTATAATTATTCACGGGTTTCAAGGAGTTTTTATAATTTTTCATATTTTGAATATTTTATAGGATTTATCATTAGTTTTCATGTGTTTTAATTATTTTTATGGTTTTCAAGGTTGTTCATATCTTTGAGGCTTTCCTATGGATTTTTTGGTTTTCAATGATATTTCACTGTTTCATTGGGTTTTCAAAATATTTAATGTTTCGTAGTGTTTCATATAGATTCTAGAGTTTTATTTGATTTTTCATCAATTTTTAGGGTTTTAGGGTTTTATTTTATTTTTATGTGATTTATATGTTTTCTATGGTGTTTTAGCACATTCTCTATGATTTATATAGTGTAATTGCATATTTTATCTTGGGAGTTTATTTTTTTTATGTTTCCTTAAACTTTTCATTATATCCCAAAATATTATTGGGTTTCAGAGGGTTTTAATAGTATATAGAGTTTTATGTTTTTATAATAGGTTTTAGGTGTATTCAATTATTTTTTAATGAAAAAACAAGGTTTTTAACATTTTCTATATTTTTATGTGATTTTTTAATTATTCACAATTTTTAGAATAATCAATTATTTTTTAATATTGTATGTTTTAGAGGACTAATTATTTTTAATTTTTTATGTCATTTTATTTTATTTTTTATGATTTGAATGGTTTATATGAATTTTTAGTGTTTATTATGGTTGTTTAAGGATTTTATTGGGATTACATGGTTATCCATTATTAAAGAGTTTTCATAGTCTCAAAAGGATTATGAATATTTTTAAGGAATATAAATCTATTAATTAGGTTTTAAAATATTTATTGTATGATTATTTTTATGCTGGTGTTATAGGATTGTATGGGTTTTATTAGTTTTTAATGGTTTTATTGGATCTGAAATGATTTTAAATTTAACTCAGTCTTTTTCTGAATTTCATATGTTTTTCATGATTTTTTTGTCTCTTTTTCTCAATGATTTCTTAAATTTTCAAAATGTTTTATAATTCTATGTGTTTTGGCGTTTTCTTGAATATGTTAGAAGATTTACAAATATTTTTTTCATTCTTAGAATTTTCATAGGTTTTAATGTGTTTTTGATGATTGTTCTGTGGTTTTAAATTAGTAGATAAATTTTTTGGTTTTCATGGTTGATCTGAGAAGTCATTGATTTTCATGGATATCAATATTTTCTTGGTTTTTATCATTTTTCAGTGTTTTAAATACATTAATAGATTTTCAATGGATTTCATTTCCTCATCTTAGGTTTTTTATGTTTTTTCTAGTTTATCCCAACAATTCATTATTTTTATTTAATTTTAATGATGTTCAATTGGATAAATGTGTTTTCAATCATTTTTTGGGAAATTAACAGAATTTTATGATATTATGGGTTTTTATGATTTTTAGTGGATTTTTGGTTTTCTTCTATTTTCACAATCCTAATGGATTTTTTGGAGTTTTATGTATTTGTCGATGATTTATTGGGTCTTGAAGTGTTTTATATGGTGTCCGTGTATTTAGAGGTATTTTCTAGGTAACACAGGTTTATATTATTTATAAAATGTTTCCAGAGTTCTGCATTGATTTTTATATGACTAAATGATATTTAAATAATATTATTGGATGTTTAGAGTTTTCAATGGCGTTTTAGAATGTTTCATATTTTACTGATTTTTTTAAAATTAAATGATTTTTTTTGTTTCTACGAGATTTAGGGTTTCATTTATTTTATATGGTATTATATAATTTTTTTCAAATTAATGTATTCATTTTTTTGTGTTTTCCAAAATTTAATAATTTTATTATGTATTCATAAGTTTTCAAGGATTATAATAATGTTTTAATATATTGATAATTTTTTTAATGTTTTCCATGTTTGAATATATTTTTCTTTGTTTTTTTGGTTTTTATTGATTTCATTTTATTTATATATTTATCATGGTATATTAGTGTATATAAATATTATCTTGAAATTCATTTCATTTACGATAGCTTTCAAATATTATATTATTTTAAAATTATTTCATGTTTTACTTTTTTTGGTGGATTATCATTATCTTATGGAGTTATAACAGGGTTTTCTATTTACAAGCAGTTTAATAGGATTTCTTTGGGTTTTTTATTCATAGTGTTTTCTATAGTTATTATGGTTTCACTAGGTTTATTCATGGATTTCTAGGGTTTTTTAATATTTAATTTACTCATATTGGTTTTTCTAGAGGTTTTTCATTGTTTTTCACGTTTTTTCAATGTATTCCTTTATTTTATGGTCTGTTCAATATTGTATTATGATATTTAATTAATACCATAATTTTTCATGGATTTGAAGGTTCTTTTTAGAAAAAAAAATTGCAAGGATTTCAATGTTTCGCATTGATCACTTTGTTAATTTATAATAATAATAGTTTCCCTTGTTATTATGTTATTTATATGTATTAATTGTTATAATATCGTTTCCAATCAGATTTTGTCTTCTGTGGTTATAGAGGTTTCCCATGTTTCTCAAATGTTTAATGGATTTACCGATTTTATGGGTCTTCATGGGGATATTTTTTTGCTTTCAATTTCTTTCCAATAATTATTAAGATTTAAAATGTTTTACATCATACTAGGATTCATTCAAGGTTATGATGATTTGATAATGTATTCTAATTTTATAATTGTTTCCATAATTTAAATTTTTTTCATCGTATTTTATATTAGTTTAAATGGTTTGCATTTTTTTCATGGTCTCCCGACACATTATTTATTTTTCTTATAATTTGTGATTTTTTTATATTTTCAAGAGTTTTTTAGTGTTTATTGTTATAATATATACTTTCCTAAGGTTTTATTTTTTTTATATTTAATTTATGGTATTTTATTATTGTTTATAAAATGTTCAGTTTATTGAATTTTTGTATATTTTTTCCTTTATTTTTATGGGCCTAAATTTTTTTAAGGTTTTACAAGTCTTTTAATGGTTTAATAGTTTATTTGTGTGTTTTAAGAACATTTTTAAAATATCAAGAGCATGAAAATTTTTAATAAAATTAATATTTTGTACTAATGTTACATGGTATGTCTTGATTTTCATGAGTTTTAGGGTATTTATGAAACCACTAGTAATGAAAGTATTTATTACATTATAATTTTCATTTTTGTTTATTCAAAATCGATGTGAAAAGATGAATATAATCACTTATTAGGTTAGTTATTTGATAACATATGTCACAAACAATGTATCCCACTTTACCATGCTAATTATTCTAAAACTAATGTTATAATGTTCATTTTTTAAATCAGTTATAAAATAACTGATGTTGAAAATAAAATATAATATCATTATAACTTTTGTTATTCTATAACTGACATGGTAAGTAAAATTTTCACATTAGTTATAAAATAACAAACATGATAAATTTAATTAAAAGTTATTTATAATAGTTTTTATGTTATGGCTGATGTGCTGAATCGTTTAATATTTAATGAGTTTCGTTTTGATACATATAGTGTTTTTGATCTGGCAACAGAAAACACATTTCTCTCTCACACAGAATCCCAAAATTAATTTTTTCGATCCCTTGGCCTCTAACCTCATTTTTCAGCTTCTTTCATCCTCTTTGACATCAGATAATATATCTGATTAACTTATAACCCTCATGTATGCCACACACAACATGCTTTCAGTAGTTCAATTTCACGGATTCCTAACCCTCCATTTTTTGATTTCACAAACTAATATTCCATATTGTTGTCTTGTTTAATCTTCTCAGGTTATTATGTTTCATTTATAGTATGCACATGGAAATGTCTCCCTACAATAGAATCATTTTCCCTATACGCTACTATAAAATATTTTTGTACTTCTCAATGTCCATGAACATTCCCTGATAATATTTTAGTGGATTAACATTGGTTGGTTATAAATGTTTACTAATATAAGTTATCATTATCAAATGATTTATAGTTTATATTTCAATCATGAAATTCATTTTTTATGATTTTATTGGTTATTAAATTTCATTTATAACTCTCTAGTTTCATTGGATTTTCCTTCAATTTGATTGGTTGTGTTATATAAATTTATACATACACAAAATATATTTCAACGTGTTATATTATAATATTTCATTTATAACATACTGTTATATAATATATAGGGATTACATAATAAATATTAATAAATACATTGACAAAATTATTATATAATTGTGGTGATATATTAATGTTGTTGAAAATGACCAAATTCATCATTTTAAATTTCTATTTAACTGAGTATGGTTCCCCAGCCCATGTAATCCACTATTATGTCTAGTGTTTTGATATATTATGGAATATTATTTCAATGTTTCAACCCTTTGAAATTAATAATATAAGAAATGACTTATAAATTTGTTAAACTATAGTGTGAAATAAAATTTGAGTGAATTATTATATGGATTAAAGGGTTTTATTCTTATGTATTTATTTTTTCATCAGAAAAATTAATGCATAAATGTTGAGATGGATTAATAATATATAACAATAGAGGATGGTGATTTATTGTTACATTGTATTTTATGTTAGTACTCAGAAAAATATCATTATAATTTGAGTGAAATCATTTAACGAAATAGTTGGGTTAGTTAAATATCATTAAATAATAGAAAATAATAATATAATTTCTATCCCAAAACCAATTTCATTTTCGTTCATATGGTTACCTAACTGAATCCATTTTCGACAAAATGACTTACATCCTTTGTTAATTTGAATATATAATATCCTAATGAGTCTGTATCTTAGTAGAAAAAACTTTGGCTAATAATATATATGTTTGTAAATTATTTCACCGAGAATATTTTTCATTATTTATCAGTTATATTTATACATAACCTACATTTTTTTATATAATGAATAATTATAATTTTAAAATATGCATATATATGTTTTATATTTTAATATTGTGTTACATTCAAATTTTGACATATTTCATGTATATATAAAATTGGTTTATCAAACAGTATATTCTGTTTAAAATTTTTTCCATGCATATATATTTATGATTAACCATATATATTTATGCATATATTGAACTATTTTATAAAATCAATAATTATAATCATAGAATATTCCCATTTTTATAATCTATTTAAAAAATATTATTACTTTCTAATTATTCCATATTTCCTATAAATATCAAATTTTATTTTGAAAGTATATATATAATTTTAAATTATTTTCATTATTAAATTTTTATTATTTATCATTTATATTAAACATATGATCCCTTATTGTAAAACTTTAAATTTTATTTTTTAAATACACATAAATTTTCTTATTTCAAAATTTTGTTTCTTTCATATTATTTTATTTTTCCATTAAAAATAAAAATTAATTATCTTAAATATTTATATTGTATAATTTTTATATGTAATAATGACTTGATGTTGCATTAGGGAATATCCAATGATTGATGAAGATGAGAAAGGTGTTAAAACTTTTATTTGAGTATTCTAAATGAAATATTCAAAACAGATACATAGTTCAATATCCATGTATAAAATGTTTAAATATTAAGAAGTTGAAGAGTAGACTGATTAAAGATCATTAAATTTTTCATGGATTTTGATTGAGTTATATCCCATGGATTTGGCATGATAAAACCATGGATAATTCCAAATCTATATATTATGATGCTTCATAATATGGTAACTCTAATGATGTTGATGAAATGAATCATGATATAAAATAGATGAAATTAAGAAATAACTAACAATTTACAAACTATATGGTGATGCTAAAAATCTATTGTATCATTGTTTTATGGATTGTATAGTTTTTCATCGATTTTAAGATTGATTAACATGAAAGTAAAGAATGGTTGGTGTGAAAATTATTGTATTTATTTTATGCAATTATTGAATTATTTTTCCCTAATTACAATTATCTTTTTAATTCACTCTATAATGAGAAAAAATACTATGTCTGATGGGATTAGGGTATGAAAAAGGAATTTCTATTCTAATGACTATATGCTATATAAGAAATAATAAGAACTTATTTCAGAGTTTCATAAATTTGCGACATCAGAGTATAAGTTGAAATAAAAATGATTGGCTAATTTAGTGATTAAAACAATCCTTGACATGGTGTTTTTGTATCTTTATATAATTCCTCATTTTGAATGATTATTTGAAAATAATAGTGATGTAAAAAATCGTAAGATGGAATGCTAATGAGAAGACATGTGATATGAAACACGTCATCTATTAGATTGTCCACAATGGAAGATAATTGTTCCCTGGTTTCCTATATTTAGAAATAAAATTATATTTCATAGACATGTACTATACACAGATTGAATGAATCCTCATCGAAACCTTTGAAGCACAAATAGTTCATGGAATATGTTTTTTCAATTTAAATCTTTCCTCATAAGTTTTTAAATAATGCACAAAAATATCTTATTGGGATTAATGATCTTTACAAAAAACCGCTAGAAATTATATTGATGTTTTGTTTTGATCATTAAATGATGATTTCAAACTATTATGAGAGGTTGGTATTAGGTGGTACGATTCCTTTAAAATAAAATATTTTGAAAATAATGTATTGATTATGTCCACTATAAATGTCTTCATAACATATGGAAATGTTTTTAGATATAACGTTATGGGGAAAAAGCATGCATAATTTGTTAAATGTAGAATTTATATTATCCATTCCATCATGGGAGAAAATAAATATACACAGTAATTGAATTTCTTTGTGTATGGATCACTCATAAATAATATAAAAAAGCAATCCATTGATTAAAATTATATTATATTGCTCCAAAACCATTATCCACTAATCTATTTTTTTAGGATGCAAATCCCTTATGTGACATTTATAAACACACATAAATCTAGTAATGATATAAATATTTGAATGAAATGGTCAATATTTTTTTGGTTACCAAATTTTAATTAAAATGAGGGGGAAAAAGACATTGATTTCATACAAAATTAGAAGAATATATGTGATTGATTGATTGGAATGTTTTGACATATTAATGGAAATGTTAAGGATGACTTTAATGCAAGATTGTACATACTATCAATGAAAATATGTATAGAGATAGTTATGAATCCTAATGGGTGGAAAATATTTCTTCCCCTTCCATGTCATACATTATCAAATATAGAGATAATTTACTATGGACAGTCCTTCATTATATCATAGTGCAACAGAGATACTAATTAAATGTAAAAAATTTGTGTCATTAAAGGATATGATGTTGACGAGTGTGAAATATAAATTTTTTCACATCAAAATGGAATAACCTCTACTAGTTTCATTCTATATAATATTTCTTATATGTGTTAGAAAGACTATAATGAAGGTGTGACATTTTTTCAATCACATTTGTAATAAAGGGAATGATCTAAATTCATTGACCATTTTGGAAAACAAAACAATTTTTATACTTTTTCAATTATAAATGAACTATATTCCATCCTTTTTTGATAAAATTGTGTATATAATTGTTCATTTGATTGAGATATAAATCATTGTGGACCTTTATATCAACATTTTATGTAATGTTTTGAAAGGTATATAGTGATATTGAATGGGTTTGTAAAGAATCCATATCGACTTGTAGCCTCCAATATGAAAATTTATATTTCTGAGGAGGTTTATGAGATTAGTAAAAGATACTTGTTTTTAGTGGTACAAGTTGGATTGCCTCCATCTAACCCTAAATTGATTATTTGGGAAATAAGAGTCGTGGATTGAAATTG
Organism: Viscum album; assembly: GCA_963277665.1. Classification (NCBI taxonomy): domain Eukaryota; kingdom Viridiplantae; phylum Streptophyta; class Magnoliopsida; order Santalales; family Viscaceae; genus Viscum; species Viscum album. Next base: position 1,814,058,281 of record OY728164.1, on the reverse strand, counting down.
AATTAATTTTCAAGTAAAATTATAATGAAAGTAAATTAATATGTCATCAATAAAATAAGATATTCTCAACAATATATATGATTTAATATTAATGAATTTAAGCAATGTTATCCAATAAAATAATGAAATGTGAATTTTTAATGGGAATAATAAACGTTTTATTTCATTTTTTAAAAATATCCTTCATATTAATTCATCTATATCAGAATCATTAAGATGGTTAGTGTCTGATCCATGTTTAAATTTGATAACATGGTCAGGGTATGACAATAATGTATATACATTTTTTACAAAGTCGAAGACAACAAAATTTTAAATCAGAATAGTGGTGTATTGGTGTTTGCATAACGAATGGAATTTTCGATTTTTAAGGAAAAAAACATATTTTATGCATGAAGTACATATTATATAATATATATGAAATATGTGAGGTTGATTAAATTAGATAAAAAGTTATAGTGTTTAACTAAAAATGGTTTATCAGTAACAATATTGTAAAACATGAAAATTTGTGAAAGACACTTGTTATATTGAATTGATTGGAAGACACAAATGATCCATTGATAATGGACATACATTCAAAGAAATTGTTTTATAATATTAATAAATCTAATATGTTTTGTTATATTTCTTTAGAGGGGAAAACAAAATGTTTGTGATGATAATCATGAAGAAGTTAATGATTTATATGAGATATGTACATCCATGGAAATAATTAAATATAATAATAATGATCACATCATATAATTTGTTTGTGACATAATAAATTATCATGATGATGGAATTTTGGAGGAAAAACCAATAATATATTCTTAATATTATAGGTAACAAATATTTATTTCTTGTTTACTTTTATTAATTTCATGAAATGTGAGGTGTTTTAATTTTTTTCATTATTTAAATAAGTATTAATACTAATAAGTTAATATGGATGTTTAAATACGTATTTTTTTCAATTAGTTTTTTGTGTTTACCAGTTTATAAGTAATACATTAATTGAATTTATAAAAATAAAACAATTTTCAATCTAATATGTAAATTAATTACAAAATTATTTTTTGACAGTATGTTGAAACGTTATTCGTTTTTTTAATTATTTACTATGTTATACCATTTTTACTATTGTTAGAGTTATTTTGAATTTGTATTCATTTATTTACATGAAAATTCATATATCATTACATTTTTTATTATTTTAGTTAAATAAAATAAATATTTATAATAATTTTGTTAAGTTTTAGTTTAATTTTATGGTCCACAATTTTTCTTTTTTTATTTAATTCACAATTATAATAGTTGAATTTGTTTATTTTTTACTAATTGTTTGTTTCTTTGATTTGAAGTATAATTATATACCCATCAGATGATCAAATACATACATATTTAGATGAGAATACTCATACCCTTTATGAGGAACATGAATATTCTCTTTATTATGATCCCTATCATTTATTATAATGTTTGTATACTACCGTATTTCCAAATATGATTTTGAGGGTGGGTAAATGTGGTAGTACATGTTTACCAAAATTATCAGTTGTTCATTTTTAGGATCAAAGGATATTTGTAGACTCTAGTGATAATTATATTCCAAGATGTCCTACTCAAAATAAATTCAAGAGTTTTGTATAAGTTCAATGTAAAAATAGTCGTTATATAGATTAATGATTGGAGAAGTGTTGAAAATGTAACACCGTCTCAGTTTTGAGAGACCATTTTGGTATGAGAATTTGTTATTATATTACTAATATTGAAATGTTTATAATAATCTATTAATTACACCTTATTGTAATATGAAATTTCATATACCTGACAATGAAGGAGAATGGTGGAAATATTTTTCATTGACCACTAGTATATAAATGGATTTAAAATCAATCCTCACATCTTATTAATTTATTGGGTAGAAGAAACATCAAAATCCATGTGATTTATATCTTTTTTATATGTAGACACATGGAAAAAAGTTTTTGAATTTATAAGCCAATTATATTTTTTAATAAGTTATATATAACCATTTAGATTTTTAATTATACTAATAATAATATTAATGATATTATTAATTGTTTCTTATTTATAATTTATTTAAAATAGGGAGATCTCAGAAGAAGATCTAATCTGGAAACATATACCTTCATGCATTACCTTGGGAGTGTATACATTATTGGAAGAATAAATGATGGATAAAATTTTTAAAAATCAAATATTTGAGTCTTAATGTACTATAGATGATGCCCCCACCACCCTTCTAGACCTGAGAAATGAAAGAGGTCCCAAATTATCAATTAAAGGAAATATCTTATAGAATAATAATGATTTGTATTTTATAGGATTGTTGTAATTTTTTATTTATTTAACGTAATTCAATTATTTATATATTTTGTATCATTAAAAAAATTTCTAATAACTATTATAGGATTTTCATTAATCATGGCGTCATTGTAGCTATGGAGAGGCTAGATATTTTATCTAGAGCATTGGGGAAACTCAAACACCTAAGTCATGTATGAGGATTCACGGAAGGTGTATCGGTGAGAAAAGTCTTACAATACTCTTCATCATTATCAATAGAGGTTATTTATAAAAAATTATAAACTACAGAGTCTCATGTTTAGAATAGAAATTTGAAAATGGATGATAATATCAGATCATCGGTACAACCCATGTTTGATGTCAAGAAAATACATTTTAAGACTAAATATCCCACTCCTACTCCTCTGTCTGTAGTTCCCAATCCTCCACCTCTTCCTACAGGCCTGAATTTTTATCCTACTCCTACACCGCTCCTCCACAACATCCCAGATTTAGTGATTTATATTTTAATAATTATTTGTATCATATTATTTCATATGGGTGATATTTTATATTTTCTATATTGTTCCCCATCAGTAGTTATAGAGAGGGAATCACATGTAACATTACATGATATTATAGATATATCAGTTGAGTACCGTTACCTACAAATGAGGTGAGGACAGTTGGAAATAGTACCTATGACTTTTTAGTTTGTCCATCTAACCTTTTGTGACATATTTCCATAGAACTATTTGTATAATTTATCATTTTTGTGCATTTTATTACATTTTTTTTAAAATTTAAATGATGATATATTAACCTATTTATTTATAGAAATTATTTAAAGGTAATGAAAGATTGTTTACACAACAACAAATATTATGGGCTACGAATTCAGTTACAGCTTCTAGTAGTCTTAATAGATTGTAAAGATATTCAATTTTTGTTCAAGTGATTAGAAGATTCCAATGGAAGCTGATTCTTGTGAGTGTGAAATCATAATTGGTATTTTGAAAAATGATATCATGGATTGTGTAAATAGTGATATATTTGGCATCAACAGGATGAACTTTTTTGCCATATAAACCATAACATATATCCTTACCTACATTTAATTTTATAAAAATTTATAGTTATGATTGTTATATTTTAGGTGTCATTTTACGATGTTGTAGGGTCAAAAAAAACTATGAAAAGGGAAGTAAATTCTCCAAAAAATTGGCTATGGAATAAGAAGTATCTTCGATTGAACATTTTAGAAGATGACTAAAGATATTTAATTTGGGAATGAACCAATGTGGTCAACTGACTAATTTCCAGGAATAGTAAGAAGACCATATTTCCCATGAACTGAATTGTAAGAAGACAACAAGAGAAAACATCCCCTAAAAGGCGTTCTTTATTGAACCATGATATTCATCAAATAAATGAGGAATTGTATTGGGAATTCAGTGACTACATAGTTATTAGATTATAGGCATTGAAATTCAACCAATTAACTACAACACTATTGCTAGTATCATTGAATTATATGTGATGAAGAGGTACCCCACTAAACACCATCTCTCAAATATCAGTTCGTGGATGAGGTGAGGTTGGAATCATCCTGTGAACAATGTCTTTCGTTATATCAAGGTGGTTATTTCTACCACCCCAAGATGTATACCCGCTATCCTCGGCCTTGCAAACCATTGTTGACCGATTCATCTATGGGCTGGTTAGTTTCGTCATGGGCATCCAAAAATGGGGACACATGACCTAAAGATAAAACATTTTTAGCACTATTTAAATGTGACCACAAGAGAAACTAAGGGAAAAAAGCAAAGGAGGATCAGATTTTAGGGGAGCATTGTGTTTATTAATTGAATAATATGGAGGAAAATATTCAATGATTTATAGAACTGTGGTTGATTTCCAGAACATATAAACACACCACGAACCATAAATATAAGGAATAAAAATAATATGGGAAAAAAAGTAAACCATACTCCCTTCATTGATGAACATACGATGAACAGTAAGACTAATGACCCATATTCAATATAGCGTGCCACATAACAAATCATTATGCATATTAAGCACTACCCAACATACTGATCTTCAACATGGATAGACAATATCATCGCATACGACTATGGTTTGCAGGTCGATCACAGGACCGTGTGCTGCTACTTTATGCGGACCACATCCAGGTTCATGTACCACCTATGTATGTGCACGAAATCCAGGGTTGTGTACTACTTCAGTACGTGGACAGACCCTCCACCTGCATATTAGTACATCATGTGGAGGGTACATCACCCCGCATGAATAAGTAGTAAGCATAATGGGGTAATGTCAAGATTTATACCTTCCATTCTACATCTTGCCCATCTAATTTCATTTAATTGTCTATATCCCCACACTAACTAGTCCATTTGTATCATAGAAATGCCTCTCCCATGACACCATACAAATATAATAGAACTGTCGGGCATATTATTGTGTCCTTTTGAGTCTACATACACATGGTATGAAGAGTAACATGGGTAATCCTAAAAAGGACGTGGAACCCCTCAATGTCTCTATGTTCACATTCCCATGGTATCCCTAGGACTAACCTTGGAAATCACATGTGAACTTCCCTATTCTAAGGATAATGGGTAATCACTGGATTTTACATTCAATGATGGATAATGGAACAAAAAAAGAGATCATGTCTTCATTCCCTTTAATGAGGATAAATGATTCCCCCTTTCATATATCTTATTTCAGGACACACTCCAAAAGGAAAAAAACTAATATTTCATGGTTAGGTGGCTCTTTTTCAATTTTCAAGATCATTCCAAGACATGTCTGGTTAGAAATCGAAACATTACTATCATGTATATCAACATGGGATATGATGATGGAACACTCAAAGCCACACACACACACACACACTCTCTCTCTCTCTCATTCTGCTCTAGTACCATATATATATAGATGAAGTGGGATGTGATATCTCCATATAAACTACCTCCTATTATTTCTTACACTGAGCATAACTAAGGTTGTCGTATAGGTTGGTAGTGATCCTGACATATATCTATATTCAAAAAAAAACAAGGGAATAGTGTTAGGTGTAAGCCCCAACCAAACCTCTAAATCTTCATTAGTCTAGATCTTCATCATGATTCAAGAAATAGGTTACTTTTCCCAAGAATAAATCTAAAAACCAAATGATACATCAGAACATTGATTTTTCTCTAACCAGGATACTTATGACAACTATATAAATCCTTGATGTCATATAGACATCTTCCATGTGAAATCCCCACCAAATTGAACTACATGGAATCTGATTAATCTCGTGAGGATATGTAGGAATCCCATCATATGGGTATGATACCAACATCATGATAATCTATGTTCCCCATGGATGAGGATAGTCTCAATAGTGTCTCTTCATAAGTCATAAATCATCATCTAGTTGACATAATACTGAGGGATCATTAATATGTCAATAAAGTGTAACATTGATGAAGAACCTCAAATACATATAGATTTATTCATCTTTGGAGATCATAGGGTCCATATAGGTGACTATAAATCCATGAATTCCCTTTTAAGATCCTACAACCTGGGGGTAATTTGCGGACACATTCTTTAAAAGTACCATAAATTCAAGAACAAAAGAAAATTTCTTAAATCTATAAGAGTGTCTCAATGTATGAAATAATCCCCCACCCCAAATGGTTGTGATGAGCCTGACCTCCAATCCAATCAAGCAATGATGGCTGTATATATTATCGATCAAATTGTCATCCAACGAGCACCTACATTTGGAAAGCAGGTCTACTAATCATGGATTCAAGGGTCATTGGATGTTTCAGGCTCCACAATTTAACCTGTTGGAGAACATCCAAGAGAATTGTACCCAAAAAGGGCCGGTTGAACAAACAATTGTCCCCTTATATTCACCAACAAGACCCTTCAACTACGAAACCTCTTTCACAAAATATAATATACACACAACCCGGTCCTGAAGTGACCATCTCACCATCCAAAAAGGTTGCCGAAGGGAATCAAGTTGAAGTGAATTGGAAAAAATGAGGTGAATCTCTATAATATAAATCAATTAGATTTTGTCAATTTGACCATTTTTTTCACGATGGGTACAATGTGAATGGGGATGAAAGAAATGTATAACCCAATGTTAATCCTTAATAGAGGTGGAGGGGCACCCCACACCAAGCCCCATTCACATTAAAAAGGAAGAGTAACATTCCAGATTATCAATCATTCATGTGATGATGGGATTCTACCTTTAAGGTGTTTTATTTTTTGTGCTTGTCATATATATTAATGGTTTTATAGAGGTCACATCAATTCAAATGGAATCTCGACAAATTGCTCAAACACGTGGATTAGTGTCTGTACAAGTGACCAGATACCCAATAAACAAGTCTATTTTTCCTACCTAGCATATTCAATGCTAGTTATGAAACACACTATTAAATGAGTACAACTATATATTTTCCTACCCATTTTAGAGGCTACATGGTATGCCCTCTAATTAGTGAAATCTCACCAACCGCCTCTTCAACCGCGACCAAAATCCGGGCACAAGACGAACCCACTTGAATTCTCTAACCACACTGGATGCATATCCTTATAGTAAAAAAATGATTGCCTCCCTTATCATAGGGAGGATGATGAATTCGATTCACATGAAAGAATCTGAGATGCACATGAAACACTATTGGTGGCTCCAACTAGAGGACGATGTCACCAATGATATACAACCTAAAATACTCACTCTAAAGAGGATCCCATACTATGGGAACATGGTGAGTAAAATGTACATGGGAAACTTGGGCAACATTATGAGGGAGTATGAAACATAATAAAGAGTAGGATATCACCCTATTTTATCTAGAAGACTTCCACCACAAAAACATGACGTCGTACTATAGGAAGGAATACAATTATACCCATCCTACTAAATCATGCCATGGAAACAAGGTGAATGTATACAAGGGGAGTAAAATCCCCACTCTCTCATATGAAGTCCACTATGTATATATGGTGTCAAAACATGAGAAAACACACATTATTTCTAGTGGTCACGATTCCATCTATACAGATAGAGAATAAAATTCTTGGTAGATACAAAAATTTGAAAATGTGTAAGAAAAATGTCATCAATATAGAATGGAACCTAGCTATTAGTAGGAACAAATACCTATTGATTCATGTCAATCCTTCCGTCCTAATATGGCAGAAAAACATGTTCAGTCTTATAACACTTCAAATGTATATGAAGGCGTCCATTCAAATAAGGCGGACAAATAATTTGAGCAGAGTCAAATTCATACAGATGAATACAAACCCCACTATGCAGATACAATGTCAACTGGAGAAGACAAATGTTGTAATACTTGTTCCTCTATTCATGGAATAAGAGAACTACTAGTACCACGAAACACACTTGGATGATTGGAGCAGTCACAAAATCCTACTCCGACATCAGAATGAGAATTCATACTAGTTCCAATCCAATAAATATCTCCACACATTTTTTCCATCATGTAGGATCAGATGTAGATCCTGAACTACATCCTTCAGATGTTTGAGGGTGTCATTTTACTGGCAGAAAAATTATTTAGTTAGGCCCATGACTCTGTCTCCTCATGTAGGTTGATTCATAAAAAAATTTCATATAATTGCCTCGAAGCAAACCCGAATCCATGATCCATTCCACGAGGGTCGAGGGCCATATTCCATAATGCAAAGAAAAAAAGATCACGAACAAATACCTATTCCAACTAGGGGACACCAGTCCAACATTGTGGCTACTCTAAGGTACCCATATATCACTTATAGAACACAAGATGTTCTTCGGCATATCCCAACATCATTGTGGGAACCAATTTGATAGGGACCCATATATAAAGTTTGTTAAAATATAAGTGGTGTCCCTGTTTTCCCACATGAGATAGAAATAAAAATAAAATGCGCCAAATACAGCCAGAAAATGAGGATCACCCTTATGAATATTCCCTTTTAGAAGTTGGAATTCCTGGCACCATCAAACATTCATCAATATAGACATTATATCATGTCAGTTCATTACAAAATTATGGATGAGATAGTATCAGTTGCGAAGGTAGCCATTTATTTATTCCCACATTATAGTCCTCTTCAAGGTAGAGGATGAAAATATTCTTCTCCTGGTAGTCAGATGTTATGATGTGATGATAGTCCTCTCCATGACATATGTCGCTATGAAGGTTCTCCCCATAGAAACATAAAATAATGAGAAGGTCCCCCCTTTATCACAGTATATCCTAAAGGCACACACAAGAATGTACACTATAGATACTCTCCCTACATAAATAGCTATGATAGTAACCCTCACTATGATAATGCTCATTAATAAGGCCCTCTAATCAATAACACCAATCGGTAAGACGGTCCTCCCCTTGTTGTGGCCCACCCTGAAGTTCCTCCCCAGGATATAAACAACCAAAGTCCTCTGTATATCCAAACACTAATCCTCAATTGTTTTACTCTCCATTATGAAACTGGCTGGGAAAGTCCTCCCACAATACTAGTTTATGTTGTCTTGAAGTCCCTCATATTATTGTATCAGAAGTGAGAAATCCATCACACATCGAGGAACATCAATTAATGTATTGTAAAATGTTTCAAAATATATCCATGAAAATCTACATATTTTCTCAAAATAGGATGGCCCAGGGAAATGATAATATTCCATGAAACAACATATACTTATAATGATAATTATACTCAATCCAACCCTAATAATTATAAAAACATCTTTATGGAGTATTCTTACTATGCAGATCAAGCAGAAGTTTCCCTAGTGGAACAATAATAATATATCATTCTCATGAGAAGAAAACTATCTAGGGATGACATAACCTTGATGTATTGGCCCAGAACCATTTCTACATTCAGTATACCAAGATTGATGTCATATAAATTTATGAATAACATCCACCTCTATATATGAACACTTATTCCCAAACAAAAAAAATTCATACCTATGATGGTTTTGTAGACCATGTTAATGTCTTGGTAGAAATTCACTATTATATTGATCTTTAGGTCTATTAATCTTAACAACACCAACACTTATAAAGGTGAAAGAAAGGCCTTGAGTTGGACTACCTCTCTATACAAATTAAGTTTCACTACCTTGTTATAAATTACCCATATTTTGTTTATATATGGGAATGGGGAGAACATAGATCACTATACATCAACTCACATTTTATCCAAAAGAAACCAATAGAAATGATATCGTTCAATATCATCATCCATAGATGGAAGCCAATTGAAGTCCCAAATTTGGAAAGGTGGATCACCCAAAAAGAATGATCATTGAGTAAATCTTCGAATAATTAGGCCCAATGAGAGATAGTCATCGATAAGCTCAAAAAATAGGCCATAGAGAACATCAATCATGGCTCCCAACTAAAGGATTCTAATCAATGATCATCGATCATGTAATCAGATGCAGTTAATTCATGGGTTCTCCCACACCATATATAGCTCACACCCACATGGGAATAATTAATATCAAGAAGGAGGATATTGTAGCAGTAGATGAAGAAATGTGGGACTATCCATATCCTACATGGCTCGAAATTTTGATAACACAAAATGTCCCTATAAGACAAGAAAATATAGGATGAGGACCATTTAATATATGAACTGTAGAAACCCTATCCTATAGGTTTTTGGGATTTTTTACCTCAAATTCACTCATAATGGATGTCTGTATTCTCCTAACTAGGGAGAATAATCAATAGAGGGGTCACACACTTCATCCCATTTCATAAATCATATACCTTAGAACGAAAACATATGGCTAGATCTTATCAGGGGTCTCTTTGAGTAAATCATCCCCAATAAACCGAATGACCATCAAATAGTGACTGGATAAGATCAAATAAAGGATGGAATAATCCATCCTACAATTCATCACCTAGTACGCCACCCCAAATAAAGAATGCATTAGTGAACATCATGGAAATCTGTCCCACAAACCTCATTGAAAATGGTAAAAATAATGAGGAAACATGAGATGATTTTTCCCTCCCAAAGACGGTCCCTATCTATCCAACATGTAGGTTTATTCGAATCCAAGGAGTTATACAAATCAAGATCACCCCATCAATTAATCAAAAATTACCACGCATGTAAAAACCAAAAAAGGAAAAGAATATGGGAATGTTTTACAACCCACCACCTCCACTTCATTAAGAACATTCTCACACTATAGATGGTATATTCTATTAACTTTTGGAAGAAATGAAAGAGCTAAACTGAATCAATGTTGAGCTGCTAATAGAATGTCATCCTACTCGGTATTAAAACATTGAATTCTAAAGAGAAATATGTATAATCCAAAATCCTAAATAAGAATCAAAAATTTTTATTCACTAGAATTTATAATACATTTCAAAATATTAATTAGATTATGGTTTTCTATATATTTTATGGTAATCTGGGGATTTATGATATTCTATTATATTATATAATAAATTATCAATTTCCATGATTTGTCATATTTTTCTAGGTTTTAATAAGGTTTTTGTAATTCTGTAATTTCTTTAGGATTGTCATGGTTTTCTTGCGATTTATCATATTATTTGATGTTTTATAATATTCTTCTTGTTTTTTGTTATCATCCAATAATTTAATTTTTCGGTTTTTTGTTAATGGTTTTATAAAATTTTTAGATCATTCTATGAGTTAGAACTATTTTGATTTGTTTTATTATTTATCTATAATTTTTAGGGAATAAATTTTAATGGAATTTTTAAAGATTTAGTTTTTATGGCTTTATAGGGGCTTCCATGATTATCAGTGCTTTCAATGGTATTTGTGTATTTTCATCATTTACCATTTTTTTTAATGATTTTTTAGTGTTCACTATTTTCATTGGATTTTAAAATATTTATTGGACTTTTATGGATATTAATTTTTTTAAGGATTTTAATTATTTTAAATAGATTTTTTTCTTTTTCATATTTCTCATGGTATTTCCAAGGTGATTTTATTTTTTATGTTTCTAAGGATTATGATTTCTTTTCACGCATTTTCATCTTTTTTCATTGATGTTTAGAATTTTTATAGTAATGGATGTTGTTTTGTGATAATATTTTTTGATGTTCTATTTATTTTAATGTATTTATGGGCCTTCCACAATTTTTAATGTTTTTCTTTTTTTAGGGTTTTACTTATATTTGGAGATTTGAGGGGTCATCATTATTTTATTTATTTTTAATTTGTTTTGTGAGTTTCTATTATTCTCAATGTTTTTATAAATTTTGTAGCATTTATAAGAATTTATGGGTTATTTAGTGTTTTTATATATTTAATATACTCTATAATATATTGGGTTTTTATGTAGTTTTTAAATTTTCTTGTTTTTCTACAATTTTATGATTTACATTATTTTTTAACGTGTTATCTGTTAAAAATGATTTTTCATTGTTCTAATGTTTTAATGTTTTTTCATGGTTTATACAGTTTTTCATGTTTTTCTCTAGGTTTCATAGAGTTTTCATGGATTTCAATGTTATAATGAGATTCATAGGTTATAATATAGGTTTATATGGTTTATTTTGATTTAGTTAATTTTCCTTATTTCAGAGGAATTTTTCAATTTAAAATCATTTCAAAAAATTTGTAATTTAATAATTGTTTTTAGTATTGATTAGTTTTTTTAATGGTTTCTAGGGTTTTTCTTCTATATTCAGGGTTATGGAATGCTTATTAAATTTTTAAGGTTTTAATAGACTTTTTTTGCAAGGATATTAGTATAATTTGGTATTTAATAGAGATTTATGGGGTTTTGAGGCATATATTATGGTTTTTCGTGATTATACAAGGGTTTTGATATATTTTTGTAGTATTCATAGTTTTCAAAATTATCCAAGGATTTCTTGATTTTATAATATTATAAATATTTTTATAAATTTTTATGAGAAATTCTTGTATTCATGATTTTCTAGGACCTCCATATTTTTCATGTTATTTATCCAGGTTTTAAAGTGTCATTAATAGTTATATATATATATTTGGTATTTTATAATAGTTTCTATGTGTTTTCAAGGTTTTAGAGATATATTTGATTTATTTGAATTTTTAAAAATTTTAAATTATCAATAGGGATTTTATATTTTTCATTGATTCTGTAGGATTTTCCATGTTTTGAAATTTTTCAAAGGGAAATATAAATTTTTTCTAAGGGGTTTATATGTATTCCAATAGTTTGAAAAAAATTCTTCTTATTTTTTAAGGTTTTTCATAGATATTAATTATTTCCAAAATCCATTTTAATGGTATTTATGTGATTTTAGTTATTTTAATGGATTTATAGAAAATTACACATCTTTCAAGGATTTATATTTGATTTTATGGTATTTACTATGTATTAATGTATTTAGTAGGGTGTGTTAATTTTTAAATGATTTATGGTAGTTTGTCTACATTTTTTTAATGTATTTCATGGTTTACTATCAATTTTTATGAAAGTTCACACTTTTCAATATTTTTTTGTGTTTTTGTAGAATATTACATTTTTTATGTGTTTTCACGTATTTTATGGGTTGCGATGGATTATCTAATTTTTTATTATTTGCATTCATTTTCATTACATTCATGTTTTTCACCATTTTCAAGGTGTCTCCTATGTTTTTATTTTATTATAATGTTTTCCAAAATATATATTCGGTATTTTGAGTTTTTTAGAGGTGTAATTATATTTCATGTTTCTTTATTACATAATAGTGTTCTTTATCATTTTATGTGGTTTTATGTACAATTTTTATGTTTTAATGATTTTGATATTTTTATTCTTAAGCGTTCATGTTTTAATTTATTTATAGTGTTTCTACAGAATATGTTTGGTTTTCTAAATATTTCATTATTTCTATGGTATTTTAGGAAGTCAAGGTTTTTTTGGTTCTTCATGATTTCACATAAATTTTCCATGATTACTGAACATTAAAATATTTCTATGGGTTTTAGTATTTTGTGATTATTTATTTTTTTAATGGGATACAAGTTTTTATTTGGGTTTTCAAATTCATTCCTAGTTTTTATGGGAGTTTAAATATTTTTTCATTAGGGTTTATTTATTACAACGGTTTTAATGTATTTTATTGGCTTCAAAAAGCCATCAGGATATTTCAAATATTTGATGGATTTTCTGATGATTTTTTAGGACATAATTATATTACATTTTTTCAATAATATTTAATTTATTTAGATTTCATGTTTTAGGGGTTTTAGTGTTTTAATGGTATTCATGGCATAAATGGTTTTTGAGTCCATTAAAAGTATTTATTTATTTTCATTCTTTTTTATTTTTTTATACTTTTAATATTTCCTGAATTTTAATATTTTCTTTGTCTTTTAAAAGGTTTTTTATGAATTAACAGTGTGTTATAAAAGTATCATATTCAATAAGGTTATTTATAATCCTTTTAGTGACTTATAGTTATTTCCATGTATAATTAAGTTTTTATATGACCTCTGAATATTTTTTAGTGTTCTACAGGGGATTTCATTATTTTTTCGGACAATCATGTGTTTTTAGTTTTTTTGGGGTCATAATATGTTTTATATAGTTTTTTAGGGAAATTTAATTTTTTATATTATTTTTATTTGTTTTCATGGATTGAAGTGTTCTTTTAGTTTTTTATTGTTCCTGAATTTTATAAATTTATATATATAATACATGATTTTTAGAGTTTTAATCTATTTTTAGGTTTTTAAGGGATTTCTAGTTTCTTAATTTTTTAAATTAATTCATGTATTGTAATTTTTTTTCAATTTTCTCATGGCTTAAAGTTTTTATGATGTCTTTTCTATTCAGAATTTTCATGGATTTTTTTTCTTTATTTTTCTATTGTGTAGTGTCTTTATTTGTCTTTTTTGGGGTTTTCATGGGATTTTAGTATTTTCCATTGTTCTTTTACTTTTCTGATGTATTCTAGTTTTTAAAATTCTTTTTCCTAGACTTAATTAATTTATAAGGGTTTTAGAGGGTTTTCTTGGTTTCTATAACATTTTAGTGGGTTTAATAGTTTTATTACATTTTCTTTATTTATCATTGTCATTCATGGTTTTTAGGGTTTGATGGTATTCTAAAATGGGGTTTCATATATTTTATTGATTTTTAGGGTATTCACCTGTCTTAAATGGTTTTTTGTTATATAAATCGTTATAAAAAGTTCTTTTTATTATTTATAACAGTCTTTAGTGGTGGCTTCACTATTTTAGAAGCATTCAATAATAGTCATTAATTTTTTGCATTTCCCATAGATTAAAAATGTTCTAAGGAATTGAAAATATTTTCATTTTTTAGATTTTTTTGGGTTTTCCAAATATTTTGATTATGTTTTATTGTTTTATGTTTGAATTATTTTTTTCTATCAAATTGTTTTCATGGTTTTTATGATTTTATATAGATTCAAATACCTCTTTTTATTTTTATTGGTATTTCTATTTTATATCAATGATTTAATATATATTTAGGGTTTTCATGGATTTCTATTGATTTTATTATTCATTGATGTCCATTAAAGGTTTATCTTTGTTTATTATAGCTTTAAAGGTTTTTTTATTTTTCATGGGTTTTGAATATTTTTCACGGTTTCATAGTTGCTTAGGTTTTTATAAGTTTTATTGGTTATAATAGTATTTGTAGTTTTTTTATTATTAGGTTTTCTCTTTTTTTATCATTTGTCAAAGATTCAATGTCTTTTGTGTTGTATGGATTTTCTATATATCATGGGTTTTTATAGTTTTATATATTCAAATAGTTTATCATGTTTCAAATGATTTTATGATATTTTAATACCATTCGATATTTTTTGGGTTACCAAATGTATCATGATGTTTTCAATTGTAATATAGCTTTTTTATATTTTATATCATTTTTATGGGTTATATTGGTTTTCTACTAGTTTATTAGATAGTGTTTCCCATTTGATTTTATGGTCTCCCATCATATTAGTTGTTGATATGGTAAATTCCTTGTTTTTCAATAATTAGAATGGTTTTTCATGATTATATATATACACATTGCTTTTTGGGTTTGAAAGTATTATCATGGATTTTATTGAATTTTATGATTTTCTTAATGTCTTTTATAGGTTTTTAAAATAAAGTAATTATTTTTTTGGAATATTCAATATAGTTGAGGTCATTAATGATTTTTTTATTTAAAACGAGGGTTATAAAAATTTAATGGTATTAAATGGATTTCAGAATATAGTAATGATTATCTAGTTTTCTAATCCTTTTTCAATAATATAATTTTAAAAGGGTTCTCACATATTTTTGTCTTATCATATTTTTTGTTTTTTTTAATATTCATGTGTTTTTATTTTTTTAGATCATAATTTTTTTATTTTTTCTATGTTATTGTGGATTTTCTAACTGGATATAATTCTTCTTATATATTGCTTTTATTTTCCATCGTTTTATATTGATTTTATGGGTTTTTTGGGTTTTTAGGTTTCATGGTTTTGTAATGTTTATTTTTGGTTTTTTTGTTCCACAGGATATTACAATAGTTCATAGTGATCACGAGTGTATTTGTATAATTATATGTGATTATAGTTTTTATTTTTTTTCACAATTTCACATAAATTCTCAATTTTTTCCATGTTTTTAATTATATAATTTGGTTTTATAGATTATTAAATTGTTATCATGGTTTTTAATTTTGTTTATGTGCTATAATATTTTTAGGGTTTTACATTTTTTAATGGGATTCATTGTGTGTAAAAAATTATTAGGGGTTTTACTATTTTGATTATTTTTAGTCATTTTTTTGGGTTTTATAGGAATCAAGGTTTTCAATATTTTCATGGTAGTTTCATATTTTTCATATATTTTTCAACATTCTATGATTTTTTATGGATTTAACTTGTATTGCATGGGGATTCAAGTGTTTTTATAATATTTATTTGTTTTTTGTATTTATATTTACTTTTTCATGTCTTTTATTATTCTTATGTGTATTTTATATTTCTAAAATTTTTAGGGTTTTATATTGGTGTATGGTTTATAAAATTTTCTCATGATTTTTTTTAATTTATAGAGGATTTTTTTGTTTTATAATAAGTTTAGAGTTTTCATATATTTTTATTTTTTATTAAGGATGTTTAGTAGGTTTCGTAGTTTCATATTTTTCCTCAGAGTTAAGGGTTTTCTAGGGTTCGGTAGGGTTCATAAAATTGTTCCCTACTTTTAAATGTTTTTAAGTATTAAAAATGATTTCCACATTTTCCATAAATTATAGCCTATTATAATTCATTTTTTGTTTTTTCCTAACCATGAATTATTCTTGAGGTGTTTTATATATGGTAACAGTCAACCATAGGATTTTTGGGATTTCGACATGTTTTTACATTTTCAATGATTTCATGGGGTTTTATGATTTTTAGGGGATTCCACAGGTTTTACAGTTTGTTAATATTTTATGTTATTAATTAATTTTGAGTAATTATATAGGGATTAAATTATTTAATGATTTTATGTATTTTTGTGGGTTTTTTATTTGACACGGTTTTCAACTTTTTATAGGTTTTTACTTTTTTTATATTTTTAGAGGTTATTCTCAGATTTATAATGTTATCTATTGATTTTCATGGTTTTCTTAATGATTATTAGTTTTGTAGAATTTTTTATTTAAATAAATTTTTAATAATTTTTAGAGGTTTTCATGGGTTTCTAGGGTTTTTATGGGTTTTAGGGGCTTCTAGTGATATTATGGATTGCTGATTTGAATTGTTATAAATATTTTAATATATTTTATACCTATTTTTTAATTGATTAATTAGTTATAAATTTTTTTAATGTACTTATAATTGTTTTATATAACATTCGTGGGATCATGAGGTTTTTGTGTTGATTTTAGACATTTTAGTGGGTATATATATTTTCTAAAAATGTGTTTATTTTAGGAAATTTATTATTGATTTAATTTAATTAATGTGATTTCATCAATTTCAATATTTTTTATATTATATACTATGATTTTATTTCAGTTTAATGTCTTGTGTGGTTATTATGATTTTTTAGTGTTCTCTAAGGTTTTCAAAAAATTTCATTGATTTTTATTATTTTTTAATGATGTCAAAATGTTTCTAGCACCCTCTATGGATTTTCAAGTATTTTTTTAGGTTTATTATATTATATATAGGAATTTTGTTTTTCTTAGGGGTTTTCATTTTTTATAGTATGCTTCAATATTTTTATTGTTTTTCCATTATATCTATAGTGGTTTTCATAGTTTTTAGGGTTTTCATGAATTTCCAAAATTTTAGGGATTCAACGGATATTTGTGTGTATTCATAGGATATGAGGAATTTTGTGTTTTCATGTTCTAATGTTTTTGTGGATGTTAATATTTATTTTTGGAATTATCAATACTATAATGAGATTTTATTATTTTCAATGGTTTACTAGGCTTTTCATGGATTTTTTATCTATTAAATTCTACAGATTCCTTGTGTTGTCTATGTTGTTTAATATTTATTCATTATTTTATTATGACTTCATGAAATTATATAGCTTTAATATTTTCAGAGTGTTTCTTAGGGTATTCATGGTTTATAACAGTTATTCATATTTCTGTAGGGTATTCATGGGATTTCATATATTTTTATGGGCCATCATTATTTTTTAATGTTTTTCAAGAAGTTCATAATTATATACTTATTTTATGTTTTATCAGTTATTTCAATTTTTTATGATTTTTAATTATTTTTATGAGTTTTTAATTTTCTATTTCGTATTTTCAAAAAGCATCATTATTTTCATGGTATATTAGTGTTTTTGTAATTTTTTGGTTCTTCATGTTTTTCCATGGTTTTCATTGGATTCATGAATTAGAATATTTTTTCATGCTTTTATAGTCATTTCAAATGTGTTTTACTTATTTTATACTTCCATTGGTTTTTAAGAAAATCTAGGTGTATTTTTTTATGTTTTTATTTTGGGAATCACTTATAATTTAATATCTTTTTTTTAAAAAATCATAACATTTATATATTATTTGGTGTTTTATAGGATTCGTATAGTTTTCTGGTTTTTTATTATTTTTTGTGTTTTTATTTGTTTAAAAAGAACTAGGAATGGTTTTCAATGTTATACAATGTCTTCATAATTTCCCATAGTATTTAAATTTTTATATATTTTATGTTTTTAGTGCATTCAAGATTATAAAATTATTTAGAGGTTTTTGATTGATTTATATTGTTCATGTGTTTTTAATGGTTTTACAGAGATGAATCATTATTCCGGGGTTTCTTGAATTTTTTTATATGTCTTATAGTTCTTTATATGGTTTAATGAAGTTTTTTATGATTTTATTGGACTTTGTTTTTTACCCCATTTATTTTGGTTAATGAGTTTCTAGGAATGTAGAGGATTTTTCATATTTGTAGAATTCTTTTTTTTGTTATTGGTTCCAAGTGTTTTGAAGGTATTTTATGAATTTTGGTGTGTTTATTTTTTTTCTAGAGTTTACGTGGGACTTCAATATTTTTAATTATTTGTACTTAATTTCATCTATTATTTGGGTATTCAATTAATTCATGTTTTTATAATTTCTTTATGAGTTATATCAAATTTTTCATAACAATTAATATTTTTATTGATTTAATGTTTTTTCATTATTTTTGTGGATATTCTGGATAATGTTGTGATTTTATGGGGATTTCATTGTTTGATTTGTGCTTTTATGTTTTTTTTGGTTTTTTAGGTTATTTTGTTTTCCATGGGTTTTAAAGGGTTTCTATGGGGTTTCAAGGAACACATGGAACTTCCAAAAACAATGCTTCTCTATATTTTAAGGTTTTAATAAGGCATCCTTTATTATTTTTCATTTCCTATGTGTTTTTTTAATTTTTTTATTATTTGAATGGTTTTTTCAATTTTTTGTGGTTCTCATGATTTTTTAAGGTAATCATAGGTGTTATATGATTTTCTAGATTTTATGAATACATTAATAATTTATATTTTTTAAATTTTTATGTTTTTCATCTGGTATTTAAAGTTACATACACTTTTATTTTGTATTTTGAGTATTCATCGGTTTCGATGATTTTCTTAGGTTCTATTAGATTTTATAGATTTGAGTCATTTTATGGATTTATTGGGTTTTCAAAAAAATTCAACATTTCATGGATTTTTGAGCAATTTATAGTGGTTTAAAATTAGTCTTTGTTTTTTATGATTTTTGAAAATAGATACATTATTTTTTGGGGTATTTTTTTATTTTATTAATCCTTATAGTGTTTTCTTTTCCTTTTAATTGTTAAATTTATTTTTTCTAGGTTATCAGGGATATTAATAAATTTTCATTGTTATATGGTATTTTTAGTCTCTTTATTGGATTTAATGGTGTTTTTATCCTTTTGTGGGTTTTAAGGATTTTATAAGCATTCTTTGATTTTGAAACAATGACTATTTTATAGGATTTTTCTAGATTTGTATTACTAAGACAAAATTTCAATGGAAATTTAGGGTATTCATATTAATCCATGGATTCTGAAAATTTTAGAACGTTGATCAAGGTTAATCATTATATTTTTTGTCTTTTAATTGTTATTGAGTTTTTTCATCTATTTTGAAATTGGTTATATGTTTTATATAGGTTTTCATGATTTTAAATGTTTTGATAGTATTTCAATTTTTTTATGATTACCAATACATCACAAGATTTCACTATTTATAAGGGTTTTCATTACATTAAATTGTTTTAAGAGTCTGTCAAATTTATCTTGATATTTTCATTCTTTTTATTTTTTTATTTTTATTCCTTTGTATTCTTGAATTTGTTTTGTTTTAAGTGATTTTAACAATTCAAATGTGTTTTACATGTTTCCTTGATTCTTTCAATATTTATTGGGACTATTTGGACGATATTGGTTTTATAAATCATTTTAGAGGTTTAAATGTTTTTTATTTATTTTTATGGGATTTTAGTGATTTTATATTGATAAGAGTTATTAATATGATTTATTTTTTCATTTGAGGAGTCTTAATGTTTTAAAGGGAATATTATAAATTTTTTGAGTTTTTATGATCTTCTTGTGTTTTAAATGTGTATTATTTTTTCTGGATAGTTTAAAATTTTCATGATTTCATGTGGAGTTGAGGGATTCTTATTAAACATAAATGCATTTTAAGGGTCTTCTATGGATATTGAGTGTGTTTTATGATTTTTGACACTTTATTTGAGTTTCACTATTTGTGAATTCTCTATAAATCTTTATTATAATTAATGAATTACTATTTATGGAATGTTTCATGGTTATACAAAAATTTCAATGTTTTTATAGTTCATTTAAGGGTTATCACAGTCTATTGTGGGATTTGATATGTTTTCATTGTTTTAAAAGGATTTTGATGTATTTTAAGAACCATTAATCAGTTTCCCAAATATTTCATGGATTCATATAATTTTATATAGTTGTATGGGTATTTATATGTATTATAAGATGTTTTACGATTTTTTAGTGTTATAAATTATTTTCTAGAATTTTTAGGGGTATTCATGCATGTTATGAATTTTACATTATTTTAAAATTATTTTCCTTTTTTCAATTTTCCAGGGTTTCCTAATTTTCCTTCTCTTTCTATTGGTTTTTAGAAATATCATGTGTTTTTATGGCTTTACATAGTTTTGAGCTGGTTATTATGTGGATTGTGTATTATTTAGATATTGCATGATTATTAAATCATAATATGGGATTTCATGTTTTTTCATTATTTTCCATAAGTTTTTATATATTGCCTATTTTTTAGGGACATCTAGATTTACCATGGGTTTCATGTATTTCTGGTGTATTCAGGGTTTTGTGTTATTTTTAGTTGTTTTATGAGGTTTTTATAATTTTATGATGTTCTTTTTTTATTCTCGATTCATGTTAATAATTTGTTTTGTGAATTTATATTTTTTTAGTTAATTAACATGGGATTCAATATATTTTAATGATTTTCCATGGTTTTATAGGTATTTATATTTTTAGGTATGTTTATGTTATTTCTAGATAATAATTGTTCTATAAGATTCATAATAATTTTATATATTATTATGTATTTTCATAATTTTTATCATTTTATAGGTTATAATGTGATTTCACAGATTTTAGAGGGTTTCATCGTTCATAAATGTCATTAAACGTTTTTGTAGTTTTTCCTAGTTTATTCAATATTTAGTAAGGTTTTTCACATTTTTCATTATTTTCCTATGTTTTCAGGGGTATTGATCTGTATTTCAAACATTAGAGAGTTTACTTGGTATTCATGAGGTTTTAATGTGGTTTAAGGTTTTTGATGATTTTAAACATATGATCAAGTGTTTTTATTAATTTAAAGTACTTTTTTGTTTTCTATGTTTTCTATGGAAATCCATTGTTTTTTAGATTTTTTAGGGTTTTATAATTATCCAAGATTTTTATTATGTATAATTATCTTGAATAATTTTTTTTGGATTAAATTGATTTTAAATTTTTTATACTTTCTATGTTATTTCAAACTTTCACTAGTTGATTTAATAATTATAGAGTTTACAAATAGATTCCATGGGTTTTCAATGTTTTCCATATGGTTAATTTTTTATATGGGTTTCAAGTGATTCTTGTTATTTCTTTGATTACATGGGTTTTCATAGATTTCATTTTTTTTCATGATTTATAATGATTTTCATGTTTTATAGAGAGTTTTAGTGTTTTTGGTGTTTTCTATACTCATCGTTAATTTTCATGGTTTTTAATAATATTCTTGAATTTTTTTAAATTTTTTAGATCTACATGTTTTTTCAAGATCATTCATGTTAATGTAGGGTTTTCAAGGGTATTCATAGTTTTCATGATTTTTAATCAGTTTTCCCTATTTTTTTGGAGTTTTTCAAAGACATACAATTTTTACTCTAGGTTATGAAATAGTTGCAAGTGTTTTTTTATTAATTTATGTTATATAAAAGACATTATTAGATGTTTTTATTAATTTCATTAATTTTCAAGGGAAATTCATATATTTTTATTGTTTTTTTTTATTTTTGTAAGTTTATTTAGGGTTTTCCTAAAATTTTATTGTTTTTCAATTGTTTTTAAGTGTTTGTTTTGGAGTATTTTGTTATTTTAGTGTTTTTAGAAGATTAAAGGATTTTCTAGGATTTACAAGGTCTTTATGTTGTTATCATATTTTCTAATATATGAATGATTGTTAATAGCTATTCATCATTTGTAATTTTTTATTATGTTTTTATAGTTTTATAGCATTCTCAATATTTTTTAGGTATTTCATTAGTTTTTATGGTTTTAATGGATTTCATTCATTTCAATGGATTTTTTTATTATTTTTCAATTTTTGGGGTTTTATGGTTTCTAGTATTTTTAAGTGTTTTATAGTTTTACATTGTTAATTTTTATAATTTTAAAGATTTTAATGGATGATGTGACTATTATATGGTTTCAAATATATTTAAAAAAAACTTTTTATTTTATATATTTTTCATATGTTTTGAAATTTTTTTAAAAGTTATTCATGTTATTCTATGAATTTATAGATTTCAATGAATTATGTTTTTTCATTATTTTTAAAAATATGTATAATATTTATATTTTACGTAATTTCATAAATTTTGAATGGTTCCCCATGGATTTATGGACATTTTAGATTTCATAGGTTTGTTCATAGTATATTATCATCAATAATTTTATAGGGATTTCCTTGTTTTCCATGGGGTTGACATGGTTTTTGATGTATTTTTTACATTTTTTGGGATTTCTTGGATTTTATGAAATTCCCATATTTTATGGGATTTTGTGTTTTTTCATGGGTTTTGGAATTCAAGGGAAGTAGGGTTTCCAAGGATAATTCAGGGATTTCTATGGGTTTTATGTTTTTTATAAAGGCTTTTATGAAATCTTGGGTTTCAAAACATTTTAATATGTTTCCGGGGTTTTTAAATGTTTTAATGAGGTTTTCTATGTTTACCATGTTTCCCATCATTTATTGACGATGATATGGTATTCTGATGTTTATAATTAAATATTTTATTATGTTCAATATGTTTTTGGTGTTTAGAAAAATATTTTATTTAAATATTTTTTATTACTAGTATAGTTTTATAATAGTATTAAGGGGATTAATTTTTTCAAATACGATCCTTGTTTTATTGTGTTATTCATGGTTTTGTAGAATATATCAATATTTTCATTTATTTTATTAGGATTCATAGTTGTTAACATATTATTATAGTGTTTTTAGTGATTCAAATTCATTTCTAATGTTATCATATTTTATTCTATTTTTAGGGGCATCGAATAGTATTTAGGTTTTTAATAATCATTTTCTTGTTTTTAAGTATTTTCATATATTATAGATATATTCATTTTTTAGGGATAATCATTTTTATAGGGGTGTCAAGGATTTTATAATTTCTATAGGTTTTAAATGGGTATTCATAATATCATTTTGTTTTCTAGGGTTGACATGATTTTACAAGATTACTATGGATTTATGGGTTTTTATGGGTTTTTAGGGGTTGTGTGTGTTTAAAATTCTTTATATGATGTTATAATGGTTTTGTAGAGTTTTCCAAGGAAGTAATTAGTTATTCTATGATTCATATGGTTTTATGGATTCTTCCAGAACAATAAGGGTTTTAATTTGGATTCCTTAGTTTATTGGTGATTTTTAATTATTTGCAAGGTATTTCATGGCTTTCCCAACATTATTATTTTATTCAAGGGTTATAATATTTTCCCATGTTCTAATGGATCTCAAATGGTTTTTCTTAATTTTAGAAAATTAAATGGATTTAAAAATGGATTATTAAGTATCTAGTGTTTTTAATTTTTTTATTTTATATACTTTAATTGATTTAACAATATGTTTTAAATGTTTCATGGGTTTTCTGTGTTTTTATATATTATTAATGTTCTCTAATGTTTTGTATATTATTATAAATTATTAGTATTTTCCCCATTTTTCATGTGTTTTAAATATATTATAGTATTCATTGGTTTTCAAAAAGTACATTTTTTTTCATGAATAATCACGTGTTATAGAAAATTCATTAATATTCATGTTTTCATTGAATTTTTCTAATTTTTAATGATTATGAAAATTAATTTTATTTTATTGGGTTTTAAAGGGGGTTACAAGGATATCAAGCGTCTTATTTTCATTTATAATGATAAAAATGGATTATGTTACCTTTCATTATTTTCAAGAGTATTTTATTGGTTTTTCTAGTTTTTAGAGTCCTTTAGGTTTTATATGGTTTTATAAGTTTCTAGGTTTTTCTAGCGATCTCTAGTATTTATTTTGTATTCATTTTATCAATGATTTTATATATTATTAGGGGATTTTTTTGATTCAATTTTTTTTGAATATTTTTAGTGTATTTCATGATTTATTCATTCTTTTTAGTGTTTTGATGATTTTTAGTGGTTTTAGTGATTTTAATTTTAATGTTTATTTTCTTCATTTCATTTAATATTCTATAATTTTATATTTTTTTCAAGAGTTTTCCAAAATTTTATATTTATATTATAGGTTTTAATTTGATTTTCATGGTTTTCAAATACTTTCAATGATGATCAGTAGTATTTCTATATTTTTAGGTTTTTAATTTTATGTTTTTATATATAATTATGATTCTCAGGGTTTTAATTATCTTAAAGGATTCGTAATTCGATATATAATTCATTATGTTTTTGGGTGTTGAAGGGGATTTTATCCATTTTCATGTGAATATTAGTTTTTTCCATATTTTAAATAGTTTCCCTGGGTTATTAGGTGAATTCTATTTTAAAAAATGGTTTTAATTGTATTTAATATTTTTATATGTTTTTACTATCCTTTATTGTGTTTTATTGATTTTAGATGGGTTTATATTTATTTTATTGTAATTTTGTGTTTTAATTTCTATAAATAATATTCTTTTTTTGAAGATAATTATAATGGTTTATATAGGATAAATGGTATTTTTGTTTTCCAAATTGATTAAATATTTTTATGGAATTTTAGTTAATTTTTATGGTCTTCTATAATCTTATGTGTTTATTTATTTCTATATGGATTGACATTGTATTGTATAGTTTATGGGTTATGTAATATATTTATTAATTTCTCTATTTTTTATGAAATTATTATGCTAATTGAAATTATTTTATTTTTCATGGTTTTTAAGGATTTATTTAAGGTTTTAATGGTGTTGCCTAGGTTTTCAATGTTTTCCATCGTTTTTTTTGAATTTTGATTTATTATTTTTGATGTATTTTCATAAGTTTTATTTCATTTATGGTTTTCATTTTATTCAAATGATTTTTTTTGTTTTTAATTATTTTTTATAATTTTCTAGTATATTAATGTTCATTTGTTTTTTCTATAGATTTATATATGTTTTAATCTTTTTCATGGTTTTCATTCAATTTAATAATATTCTACTCTTTTTTGAGATTTATTGATATACTCTTTTTTTCATGTGATTGGTGTATTTTCCATTTTTTTAACTATTCATAGGGGTTTTCATATTTTTTCATGGGATTTTGAAGGAATTCTATTATTTTGGTGAAACTATAATATTCATTATGGTTTTCAATTCTTGTACATATTTTTTAGGATTTTATGAACTTTTCTATATTATTTATTTTTTTATCTTGGATGTATATTATTTTTCAGTATTTTTAATTTTATTCTAGGATATTTTCTTGGTTTTAATACATATAATGGTTTTCCATTATTATCAGGGTTTTTATGTTTTTTTATTTATTAATATTTTATCACAATTTAAATGGTTTTTAATGGAATTTATAGTTTATTATTCTATAATATTCATATTATTGCATACACACTTTTGGAAGGACTCAGTAGGATTTATAATGTGTTCTATAGTATTTGTGGGTTTTATAACATTTTTTTGGGGTTTTTGTTGTTTGAAAAAACTTCCATGTAATTTTATTGGTTTTCTAATGTTCAACTGGGTTTTCAAATCATTCTAGGATTTTATAATATTTTATATATTTTTCTATCCTTTTTAAATATTCTTGTTTTTAAAATAGAACTCATGGGTTTTAGGGGTATCTATAGTTGATATGATTTTACATGTATTTTGAAGGTTTTTATGGTTGGGTGAATATTTGTATTCATTCATGTTATTTCTATGATTTTATGGTTATTTATTATTTGTTGGATGTCAATTTTTTGAGGATTTCATTAATTTTATTATATTTTATTGTTAAATTAAAATTTTCTAACTTTATATGTATTTAAAAATTTTTTGTATTTAAAGTTACTGTCTGGGTTTATTTAGTTTATATTGGATTTACCTTAGTATCCCTATATATTTTAGTTGTTATTTAGTTTTTCATA
The DNA here is from genome assembly GCA_963277665.1 of Viscum album. Lineage (NCBI taxonomy): Eukaryota > Viridiplantae > Streptophyta > Magnoliopsida > Santalales > Viscaceae > Viscum > Viscum album. Next base: position 1,814,031,575 of record OY728164.1, on the reverse strand, counting down.
AGAATTAATTGTTTACCATGCTTTTTGATGGTATTCATTCTTTTTAATGCTATATTGTTTTGATTGTTTATATTTATTTTCATTAGTTTTCTAGGTAAATAAGTAAAATTATATTATTATTGTAACTTTTTAGTGTTATCATGTAATTTTTATTATTCAAACAGAATTTGGAGTTTTTTCAGTGCGTTTAGAGATATTTAAACTTATTATGTGTTTTTTTAATATCGTTAATAATTTTTATTGTTTTCAATTAATATAATATATTTTTTTAATTTTCAATATAATTAAATGATTTGAACAATTTCCATGTGGTTTGGTGGTTTCTAAAGAATTATTTGGATGTTTTTATTTTCCAAGGATATTAAATTTTACCTTTAGGATTCTATTATTATTCAGAGGATTCCATGGAATTCGACTGATTCACATATATTAAACAAAAATTACATATATTTCGATTGGATTACATGAAATTTAATTTTTTTTCTTTATCAATTTATTGTATAATTTTTTTTTGGTTTTCATGGTTTTTAAAATTTATCATTACATTTAAATGTTTATATTGTTTTTATATTGTTTTTTATTATTCATGATTTTCTAGTGTTTTAGAGTGTTTTAGGTTTTTTTTGGTGTTTAATATTATTTCATAAATTGTCAATATTTTTTGGGTTTTGCAAGGTATTAATGAATTTATGTGTTTTTAGTGGTTTTGTGTTTTGATATGATGTTATGCTATATTTTAAGGGATACCTATGTTTTTTGATTTATATTATTTCTTTTTATGAGTTATTACATCTTAAATATATAAATAAGTATTATATATCTTATAAGGATTTTTAAACATCAATACAACTTTAAGGGTTTCCGATGACATTATAAAAATTTCATGGTTTTTTATTTTTTTTACTATTTTTATAGTACTACATAGTTTGATGGAATTTTATAATTTTTAATGTTTTTACATGTTTTATTTCTAAAATTTATTATTTTTTGGATTTTAGTGGGTTTTTCATTTCATAAGGTATTATATAGTTTTATAATATTTACATGTTTTTGTATTATTTTTCATAAATTTCATCATTTTAAGGATTCTTATGTTTTTATGGGGTTTTGAGATTCAAATGGTTTATCATGTGTATTCCAATAGTTAACATGATTTGGGTAATTTTGTAGAGTTATCTGGTTGGTTTTATAGTTTTTTTGTTTTCTAGGGGTTTTTATGATATTTCGAACTATGGTGTATATGATTTCATGGTGTTTGAATGGTTTTATTTGTTTATATGGTTTTTAGGGGGTTTCAAAATTATTATAAGTATTTTTCGGTTTCATTGGGGTTTCCTAAATTATATAGATATTCGAGGTATTTCTATGATTTTTTATAGTTTATTAGGAATTTTCAAAGTACCACATGAAATTTCAAGGATTTTCAAACAATATTTTTTTTCCTTATTTATTTTCTTGGGTATCTTGATATTTTAGGGTCTCTAAATATGTCAATGGATATTTTAATTGTTATCTTGTTTTTTATATTTTTAAATATTTGTAATGAGATTTAAATTTTTTGTTTGTTTTATAGGTTTTTCATTTTTATATGGGTTTTCATGTTTTATCAAAAATATGTGGTGTTTAAATATAATTTTGGTAAAATGACGCTTTATTGGAATTTCATAGTGATCACTATTTTATGGAAGTGATGATTTTAAAGGGGATTTCAATTTTTTATGGAAACAAATTACATGTAGATTTACTAGATAATAAATTAAAGACATACAATGAGAAACCTGAATTTTATTATTCTATAAATTTAGTTGATATGTATATAAAATATGTTTCTCCAACTAACAGTATTATTTACAAAATTAATGATATTTTTTCTTTCAATATTACATCACATAATGAAATTAATTTTGTTTTTTAAGTTATCCCATGATATAATAGATAAATATGGTAGTTTATTAAAATGTATTAATGTATTAATAGATAAAAACCCATATTACATCCGGAATTGTTGAAAATAAATCAGTAAAATTTATCAATATTGTACATAAAATCATATTTGTATAAAAATAGGTACTCATTTGAAATTTTTTAATTAGGTGACTCTCATAAACAACATTGATATTTTTTGTATGGATAATGCTTATTCAAGAATCCTAGTAGGGAACATTCCATATTTTTAATCACTATCAATGATTTAAGAAAAGACCACGAATTTCCATGTAAATTTTTTTCGTAAATACGTGGGAATTTTATGAGTCTTCAAAAATTGACGGTGTGTGATTCTGAGGCCCGGAGTGGCCGAAATGATTTTCTAATCATTTTTTCTTGTCTATTCAGTAAATGTGCGAGCAAGCTTTTCTAACTTTTTGAACCGGTGACTACAATTAGAATTTAAGGGCACCGTTGAAATCACAGTGCTGTTTTTCGCTTATGGAGATATTCACCTTGACAACAGTGGGTCGAGAGTGAAGGATATATTTTTGGGTTTTTAGAGAATGAATTAAAAAAAATAAAGTGTGAGGCTAAATTTTTATTTGTTGGTTAAAACCTCCTCATGCAATTTGGAGGTAGGAACACCACACCTTAACCTCCCCCAAGAGGTTATGGTGGTCGGGCCCACTCGAACCTAACCTCCCATGAGAGGATACAACATGAGGACCACATGGGACTCAACCCCCAATTAATGGTGTGAGAGAAAAACCTCTCCAATCCCCTCATTAATGAGGGAGAGTCTCTCTACACCCCCTCTTTTATTGGAGCCAACAACCCTATGTTAATGGGGCCATATCACTTACATTAATTAAGGGGAGCCAAGTTAATTAATTCACCATTTTGAATATTTTTTCAAAAAAATTAAATAATAGATAAGCACAATATATTATTATTTCGGTTGGCATTGTACATTTTGGTGGAAGATTCAAGAATATGATTATTGGGAGAAATCTCCCAAGGATGAACACATTCAACTACAAAGAACGCCGACCTTCTTCAACTTCTTCCTTAGAGCTCTTTAATATGTGGAATGACTTCCACAACCGATGTGCGATCTCGTGTTTTGATGTGTGTGGTGGATGCAATGAATGACGATCTATATCGTCTTCTTCTTCATGACTCAGTCGATGACCAACTATCAAGGTAGGGGGTTATTTTTGAGTAATACTACTTTATTTTTCTCTTCCATTGTTGGAAAGGAATTGTTTCGATGGTTGTAGAACAATTGAAGTTCATATTTCTTACTTCTTGATGAGAAAAATGATACCACCCTAAATGTGGATTGTGCGAGTTGAACCAACATGGCTCAACACCTCCTCCGTTCATGTTTGTGATGATCTACGACATGGTGATGAGGCGACGGAATAATGAAGGCAATAACTGCGCTACACCTAGCCTCCGCGAACCATGCTGCCCTAACAGTGCTTCGACAGAACCGTATCTATCACCTTTGGCTGAACAGTGCCACCCGCCGGCTTCATAGCCGCACTAGCTGCACCGCCAGTCGGCCGAGCCAACTATCACCCCGCCTACCGGCCTGCCCCTACCCCACCTGGCTCCCAGCCACCCGGTCTCTAGAGCCGCCACTCGTCCAAATTGAATCCCTAGTCAAATCAGCCCCTCGAGTCGGCCTGCGGCTCCCCTCGTGGCGCCCTGGAAGAACCAGCCCGACCACGCCCTCTATGCCGAGCCGCGTTAGGTCGCACCCTCACGGTGCTCCGGGCATAACCATCCCCGAGCTTGGGCCGAACTGCCCGCATGGCCTGCTGGGCTGGACCTAGTGGGCCTAATCGAACATAATAGGTTGGCCCACCATATGGGCCGGGTCAGACCAATAGTTCCTTCTAGGTTGACCCCGACCGGGTCAGACTGGACCTATGCCCACTACTGACCCTTTACTTTCTTTTGGCCATATCATTAGCATCAAAATTCTGTTTGACGAACCATCAGCGGTCCTAGTAAACATGAAGATATACATTCAATTTGAAAATACCCTATTAGATTTTAGGGTTTAGTTGTGATACGCACATGTTGGATCCTTCACGATTCAAACCGGGTCCCGAGACTAAAAGGCTAATAACTCACAAACCAGGCACCGGATAGACATGATGTCTATTGCGGTGAGACCTCTATCACGTGACGAACCATTGAGATACATCTACAAGGGACTTCGTGATAGATGGAGTATCGACATGTAGCTCATGTAGCAGATCCTTTCTAAGATGAGTGAGCATAGTGAGGAGACCTAGTAGCTAGCTAAGACCTGGTGACTGCTTACCGATATGACTCGGAGTGATTTGAATTGCCCAGTGGGGATCACCTTGGTTTCATGGAAGACCCAAAATGGGGATCACCTTGGTGATGCGACAGACCCATGGTGGGGAGCGCCTTGATAATGTAGTAGACCCATGGTACTCGACAGCAGGAGTACCACAGTAGTCTAGGGTTAGTGGGAAGAGCCTTGGTGATGTGGCAGGACAACTATACTCGATAGAGGAGGTTTTCTCTAGAAGATGAGGTTTTGACATTGTGACTGGGTATGTTTCATGATACTACCCCTAGATTAAATCGTAGTTTGAGTTGAGTAAATAATTTTTGTGATTGCCATATTTTTTAGATGAATTTCTTGATAACATAGGTATATGTATGGACATATACCTAAGTGGGTTTATCTATTTATTTTATACTTCTTAGTTTATCCTTGTTGGATTTGTGAGACCTTGAGTTACTCGGGATCCCTACTGAGTATCGTTATACTCACACCTATACGGGTTATGCCCATAACTCGTCGTGTTAGTTGGAGACGACGATCATCGCTAACCGAGGCTGAGAGTAGAAATATTGGACGATACCCAGAGGTGGACCTTACAACAAGTCAATACACAGAGGAGATTGACAGACATGGAGAAGTGAGGAGGCTATATGTACCTACTAATCATGTAGGAATTCAGAGGAAGGCCTGAACTTTTTTTAGTTGTACTTTTTTTTATGTTTTACTTGTGCTTTCTTATTGGGCTTGTATTTTTTCCCCGTTACTTTCAACAATCTATTTTGATTATTCAATTTGATTAGAGTTTCATTTTCAATTGTGTGTTCTGTTTTTGCGTGATTACACTATATAAAGGCAATGCCTTCCCAGTTTTAGGGAATTACTTCTTTGGTGATAGTCTCCATCCCCTGTCATATGAAAGGCAGGCTTGGGCTAGTCAGGACATGGGCCCTAGGGGATGTTTCATGAAAAGGTTGTATCAGAGGAGTCAGTTCTACCCAAGAACATAGGGCACTGATATTTTCTATGAAGCAATAGTGTTAAGGGATCTAAGTGTGGTTTTCTGTTTAGGGGGTCCAGTGATTGTGCGGTGGACAACGTATCCATACAACAAGACCTTGACGACTAATTTCTATCTCAGTGTATGAAAACAGTCCTTTTGTGTGTGTATTCAAAAGTTTTCTTTATTTCAGCTCACCAGGTTAGCACACCATGTATAATATTTAACTGTGGCACACCTCTTTTTTTGGATGTCTCCACGCAACTAGTCGACTAGAGTTCCCTGAGTTGTACACCCTGATACCCCACCAAGCGATGAGGCTTCGGTGCAGGGCCCTCTTCTATTAGAGGCACCAGTGGAGGCACCGGCATTACCTCACCCCGTTGGGTCACTGATTCCACCATCCTTAGTAGCAGACGATGCAAGTCGCTTGAGTGCATTGTATGAGTTCCAACATTAGGGGATACCCAGGTTCAGGGGAGAGACAAACCTACAGGCGGCAGAGGAATTTTTGGAGGTCGTGGTTAGAGTTTTCTTGCTGGTAAAGACACCAGCAGAGTTCATGGTGATTCTTGCGACCAAACATATACATGAAGAAGTGGGTATATGGTGGAACGTGATACTCAAGGTTTATGAAGAGGTTACACTACTCTGGGAAAAATTAAAGAGCCTATTTCGACAAGAGTTTGTCCTATTGACTCTTCATGCAATGCACATTCAAGAGCTACTTCATCTGTAGTAGGGAATCATAAATGTATCTCAGTACTCAGTAAGGTTCACTGACCTCTCACGTTACACCACAGATATGGTGAGAGACTCATTTTTCTGGGCTCAGACCTACGAGAAAGGGCTCAAGCATGAGATCAGAGCTTCGATGATCTCACTCAGCATCCCGACGCAGGTGGGGGTGTTAGAGAGAGCCCTCTTGGTGGAAATTGTCTTTGCTGGGTACACACCAGAAGCGAGAAACTATACCAGTAAACATGTAGAAAAGTATTCTGTAGTTGGCAGTATATAGACGTTGCAGAGGTCCAAGAATAACATAGCTACAAGTGGACGACTACATGACTCTAGATCGATTGTGCGGGGAACCCAAAGAGGGACAGACATGCCAGTAGTGGGTAATGTTTATCAAGCTGCGGGAAGGGTCAAATGGATTATGACTGTCCAACCTACCATTCAGATGATCAGCATATGGAAGAATGACCTATCAGGAAGAGACATATGTCTGATCTAGGTGGTCCGCATGGAGTTGGTAAATTTGGAAGAAGAGATGGTTGTGTAGCTAGATGTGGGCGATGAGTTGAGATGTTACCACCACCACCATCAGGAGGTCCACCGCAACCAAAGGGAGCGGGTGGAAAAGGGAGAGCTCAGCTCAAGGTAGCTGAGGCTTACGATCACGGTGCTCTAGAGATGATACGAGGTATGATATGTATCTAGTCCACCATAGTTGTAGTACTTATATACACAGGTGCCATTCATTATTTCATTTCCACTACACTTGTTCGAGGCTCATAGATTCTGATAGAGATGTTATCTCGATTCTTATGGCTAAAAACTTCTACAATAAAAGATTGTTTGATTATGCACTAGTTCCGATAGTGAGATGTTACTCTAATAGGTGAGAGCATCAGCTAGGGTCTTATAGTAGCGGAGTCGAGGCCTTATGATGTCATAGTGGGTATGGACTGGTTATCTATATTTCATGCTCAGATTGATAGTATTAGGCACAAGGTATGGGGTGTCCACATGGATGGGACCAGGTTTACCTTCACTAGTGAGAAGGTATCCTTTACAATGCATGATGGACTTACCAGGAGGAGGTGGTAGATGATTACTAATCAGTTGGCTAGCCTTACCCTTGGATCAGTTGAAGGGGAGAGTCTGAGCTATCCTGTAGTGGTGGACCAATATGTGGATGTTTTCCCTGATGATGTCCCATGTATGCCACCTCATAGAGAGGTTTTCCATTACCTTGACTAGTACCCCGAGACGACACCGATATCTATACCAGCATATTGGATGGATCCCATGGAGCTTTGTGAGCTACTGGTACATCTAGGGAACTTCCAGGGGACGATATTCATTCGACCTAGTGTTTCACCGTGGGTAGCCCTGATTTTGTTCGCCCAGAATGTGGATGGGAACTTGAGACTTTGTTTCGACTACCGGTGCCTGATCCAAGTGGCCGTTAAAAACAAGAACCCACTCATGAGGTTTAGTGACCTATTTGATTAGCTAAAGGGAGAATGATGGTTCAAAAAGATAGACTTCAGATCAGGCTATCACCAGCACAATGATCAGGATGAGGATGTGCAGAAGATGTTGTTCAGATGTCAATACTGCCACTACAAGTTCTTGGTTATGCCTTCTTGCGTAACCAACACTCCACTAGTGTTCATGGGACTCATTAATTGGATATTTCAGCCATACCATGATCACTTTATCGTAGTATTTATCGATGAAATTCTGTTCTACTCGACTACTAAGGCGGAAGATGCTAACCATTTTCGGGTAGTACTTGACACTCTCCGAGAGAATTAGCTTTATGGTAAAATCTCGAAGTGCCGGTTTTGGATCCTAGAGGTTTACATTCTGTGACATGTCATCTCGGAGGATGGATTTCTATTGGATCCAGCGATGATTGAGGCTGTACTTTCTTGGGAACCACCCATGAGTGTAACATAGGTACAAAGTTTTCTAGGTTTGGCTGGATACTACCAATGATTTGTACCAAATTTCTCAAGATTTGAAGAACCACTATAAGCCTTGTCGAAGAAGGGGAACCCATTGTGTGGTCATAGAGATACCAACAAATAATTCAAGAGCTAAGGTAGAGGCTATCTAGTACCCCCCATCTTGAGGCTTATAGAGGAAGGCATTGGGTACATAGTCTACTGTGATGCATCAGGGACCAGACCTGGATGTGTCCTAATGCAGGAGTGAGTAGTGATCGCATATGGTTCTTGGAAAATGAGACAGTATGAGTAGAACTATGCTACTCATGACCTAGAGTTAGCAATAGTGGTCTTCACCATGAAGATGTCGCGATACTATCTGATGGGCGAGCATTTTATCGTATACTCTGATCACAAGAGTCTCAAGAATATATTATCTCAGAAGGACCAAAACCTGATACAACGATGTTGTATTGAGTTCCCCCAGGACTATGACTTCGAGATAGTTTATAATCTTAGAAATTGGAACGTTGTTTCAGATTCACTCAGCAGAAGATCTATTATGGCAATGATATGTGAGGTGACGAAGAAGCTGGCCGCATTGCAGATATCTTTTGTGGATAGAGATAAAGCTTCCTTACATAAATCTCTTACAGTCACTCCCCCATATTATCAGTGAGTCAGAGAGGCGCAACATGGGGATGCAGACTGCGAGACACAATGTGCTCAGATGTCAAAAAGACATGCACCAGATTGATTTTCTGAATGTTAGGAGCACATCATCTTCTTCCGAGGATGTACCATGGTACTGGTGACACTTCTGGATGAAGTGCTGAGGGAGTTCCACACATCCCCTCTAGCAGTACATCCAAGAGAGGAAAAGATTTACCAGGATCTACAATGATATCACCAGTGGCCGGGAGTGTAGAAAGTATTAGTAGTGTTTGTCTCTCGATGCCTCACTTGTCCGCAAGTGAATGCAGAACATCAGGTACCAGTAGGCTTCGCTCTACCATTGGAGGTCCCAGAGTGGAAGTGGGATGGGATATCTAAAAACATTGTGACATGACTTCCATGTACATCTAGGGGACATGAATTGATCTAGGTGATCGTCGACGGACTCACAATGTCAGCCAAATTTCTACTGATCAGAGAGAAAGGTTTATTAGAGATATTAGGATGCAACTATGTGCATGAAATTGGGTAGATACATGGAGTACACTTGAATATTATCTCTAAACGTGATGAAATTTTCACTTCTCTGCTATGGAAGGGGTTGTAGGAGACTATTGGACACAACTTCGTATGAGAAATTCCTTTCATCCTCATGCGGATGGCCAGACCGAGCGAACCATTTAGACCCTCAAAAACATGATGTGTGCTTCTATTCTTGACATTGGAAGTAGTAGGGATTTTCACTTACCTTTGGTGGAGTTTTAATACCACAACAACTATCACTCCACCAAAGGGATGGCACATTTTGAGGTGTTATATGGGTGACCTTTCAGATCACCTCTATTCTGGACTTCCCCTAGGGGGTCAGCACTAGTGATATTAGAGATGTTACGTGCTACCATAGAGAATGTGCAGATCATCTTGGTGGAAATGAAGAATACACAGAGCATGAAGTTTTCATATGCCGATAGGAGAGGAAGACCTCTAGAGTTTGAGGTTGGTGACCACATATTTCTATGGGTCTCAACCCGACCAGGTTTACAAAGATTTTTCTGAGGCGATATGTTGTCTCCGAGATTAATCAGACCTTTTCAGGTCCTCAGCAGAGTTGGAAAAGTGTCTTACAACTTAGCTCTTCCAACATCGTTTCTCCAGGTGCAAAATGTCTTCCATGTATCCTAGGTGAGGATATATGTGCACAACTCTTCCTACATCATTGACAGTGGTGAGATGGACGATGACGATGGGAAAAATTTTACGAAGGTTCCAATAGATGTTGATGATCGAATGGAGCGGATCTTTCGTGAACGATCGATACCTCTCCAGTGTGTTCATTGGTAGCATGAAAACCTCTAGGAGAGAACATGGGAGCACGAGACTGAGATGCGTGCTCAGTACCCTGCCCCCACTGCTTCCCTTAGATTGATTTGTGGCTTATGAGGATGTAAAGCACTAAGGTGGCGATAATGTAATGGCCTGAAATTTTTGTGTACATATTTTTCTTAAATACATTAGAATTTTACGAGTCTAAAAAAATTGACGACATGTGATTTTGAGGCCTAGTGTGCCCAAAATAAATTTATGAAATTTTGATCGGATACATTCAGTAAATGAGTGAGCAGGTTTTTCTAAATTTTTAACGGGTGATGGGAATTGAAATTTGAGGGCAGCATTAAATTCACAACCCCATTTTCACTTATGGATAATTTCACCTTGATGTTAGTGGGTCAAGAGTGAAGGATAAACTTTTGAATATATAGATAACAAATTAAATTAAAATAAATTGTGTGGCATAATTTTTATTTGATGGTTAAAAACTCCTCATCGAAGTTAGAGGTGGGACCAACACACCATAACTTCTCATGAGAGGTTATGTTGGTGGGGCACACCAGAACCTAACCTCCCATGAGAGGTTATGATGTGGGGACCACACGGGACTAACAGCCCTATTAATTGTGGGAGAGAAAAACCTATGAACTTTCCTCATTAACGAGGGAGAGTCTCTACACACCCTTCCTTTATTTGTGAAGAATCCCCTAATTTAATGGTTCCAAATCCTCCACATTAATTAATGGGATTCCATGTTAATTAATTCACCATTTTGAATATTGTTCCAACAAATTAAATAATAGATTAATACAATCTGTTATGATTTTTGTTGGAATTTTACATTTTGGTGGAAAATTTGAGAGGAGGATTACTGGGAGAAAGCTCTGAACAATGATCGCCTTCGACTACGAAGAACACTGACCTTCTTCGACTTCCTACTAGGAGCTCCTACAGACATTGAATGACATCCACAACCGGCGTGAAAGTTCGAGTTTGGAAGTGTGTGGTGGGAATGATGAATGACAATCTCTTCCGTCTTCTTCCCCGAAACTCCATTGACGACCAACAATCAAGGTAGGGGGTTATTTTAGAGTAATACTACGTTCCTTTTTTGGATTCTTCGATTGGAAAGGGAATCATTGTGGTGGTTGTAAAACAATTGAAGTTCATCTTTCTTACTTCGTGATTGGGAAAATGATACCAATGTAAATGTGGAGGGTGTGTTCGAAATCATCATGGACTGACACCTCCGTCGTTCATGTTTGTGATTCCCTTCGGCATGGCGATGAGGCGATGGAATGACAAAGGAACCGGTCGCGCAACCTGTGGCCTCCACAAACTGCATCAACCTCAAGGCGCTCCGACCGTACCGGCTATACCCCCTCGGGCAGAACCACACCGCCCGTCGACATCCGAGCCATGCCAGTCATCCCGGCCTTCGGTCTAGCCAATTGTCAGCCCACCTAACAGCCCACCCGACCACCTCCCTGCTCCCAACTGCCTGACCTCCCGAGCCACCACATGACCGAACCAGTACCCTGACCGCACCATCCTCATATGCTGGCCTGTTTCCCCCCTTGCGGTTCCATCGCCAAACCGGCCCGACCACAACCTCCAGGTCGAGCCGCGCTGGGCCGCACCCTCGCGGCACTCAAGGCCAAATTGGCCCTGATCCCGGGCCCAACCGCCGGTGTGGCCTAATGGGTTGGACACAGTAGGTCAGGCCGAACCTAATAGGATGGCCCACCCAATGGGTCGGGTCAGACCCAATAGGTCAAAACAGGTTGAACCAGGCCGAGTCGGCCCAAACGTGGTAGGGCTGGGTCAGTCCGACCAGGTCGGACCGGACTCTGGTCCACTACCGACCCTTTACATTCTTTTATCCATATCTTTAGCACCAGATGTCCATTTGACGAACCTTCAGTGGAATAGGTAATCCTAATGTGAGCAGTCCCTTTGAGAATACCCCACTAGAGAGCGGGGTTTCGTTGAGATACAGTCAAGTTTGATCATGCACGAATCAAACTAGGCCCCCTGGGACTAAAATGATAATAATTCGCATACAGGGCATCCGATCGAGGTGTTGTCTATTACGTTGATAACTCTATGACATGGAAGACCTTTGAGAAACATCTACACGGGACTTCATTATAGTTGGTGTCTCAACCTATAGCTTGTGGAGCGGATCCTCCTGGAGACGAGCGAGCTTAGTGCGGAGACGTAGTAGTTAGCTGAGACTTGATGACTGCTGACCGATTCGACTAAGAGTGATTCGACTAGACAAGTAGGGAGTGCCTTGGTTTCACGGAAGACCCATAGTGGAGAGTGCCTTAGTGTCGCGGCAAAGCCACAATACTTGAAAGGAAGAGTACCCTAGCAGGTTTTGAGGGGGATTTCCTTAGTGACGCTGGTGACCCACGGTGGGGAGTGCCTTGGTGATGCAGTAGACCCATGGTACTCGACAAGTGGAGTACCTCAGTAGACCATGTTTAGTGGGAAGTGCCTTGGGGAAGCAGCATGCCCACCGTACCAAATAGAGGAGGAGTTCTCCAGCATCCGACGTTTCGACAGTGTGACTGGGGATGTTACTTGATACTGCCCCTAGAATGAAATCTTGGTTTTATCTGAGTTAGTAACTTTTGTGTTTACCTCATTATTGAGAAGGATTACATTATAACTTATGTATATTAATGGGCACGCACTAAAGTTGGTTTATATGTTGATTTTATACATTGTAGTTTATCCTTGTTGGATTTGATAGAACATGAAGGTCTCGTGGTCCATACTGAAAATCTTTATACTCACCCCTGCATGGGCTATGCCCACACCTCGTCGTGGTGGTTGCAGATGATGTATAGCATTGATTGAGGCCAAGAGTAGTAGGACTTGATGGTACCTAGATTTGGACCATACGAAATTTCATTACATGGAGGAGACTGACGGGCGTGGTGTACAAAGGAGGTTATCTGTACCTACCCTTTAGGTAAAAATTTCAGAGGACAACCCGGTAGCAGTTTTCCCTTTCTTCCGTTGTACTTGTTTTTAAGTTGTACTTGTACTTTCCTGTTGCACTTGAATTCTGGCCCCTTTACTCTCAGCCCTCTCTTTTGGCAATTCAGTTTTCTTAGTGTTCCGTTTTCAGTTGTGTTCTCTATTTTGTGTGATTACTCTTTATAAAGGAAATAACTTCCTAGTTTTAGGGAATTAATCATTTGGTGCTAGTCGCCAGCCCCTGGAAAATTGAAGGCGAGCTTGGGGTTGTCACGGCACGGGCCCGAGGGTATGGGTCATGACGATTTATGGTTTAATATTATTTTATATATAATAAATAAAATACTTTTACATTTTTCAATGTTGGAAATGAAAATAGAATTCTTATTCAAATGGATCTGTATATTTGGGTCACTGATTCACAATATGATATTAATTTTAAACTAAATGGTAGTTGTTATTCTATATATTTTTCTATTAATTCATTTATTATACATAAAAATTATATTTTGATACTTCCGATAAAGCTTGAAATGTATATATTATAGATATTGATAAATTTTGGAATGTAGAAATTTATTTCATGAATATTTTTTATGAATCATATAATTGGTTTATAATACTTGGAAATTTTATTTTTTATTAAATAATTATATTTTTTTATAATATTATTATTTTATATTTTATAAAAATAAAATTTCATTATTAGATTCTACATAATGAATTTTAATTTGGAGTGAAACAAAAAAGATCATTTATATATTTAAAAAATGATAGTACTTAAATTATATTTGATGTTATCATCATTGATATGTTTAGACTAATATGAAAAATAATACATGGAGGATTTTTTAATTTAATTTTTATGTTCACCAAGAAAATTTCTTTATTATTTAAAAATAATAAATTCTTATTTTTTTGAACATTTTTTATTCAGTTTTAAAATTGTAAAAGTTTTCCAATAAAATAGAAGTAAAAACTCATGAATGTTTTTCAATAATCATTAATGTTTTATTAAAATAATATATGATTTAAAAAACTATCTAAGAACAAATTATTAGAATGATGTTTTAAAAAAGTAAAATATAACACAATATTTTTTGGAAATAAGACTATTACATGAATATATATTAAAATTTTTATTTTGGAAAGAGGTGGAAAATAAAAAATTATAGAAGATGAGTAGATGTTAAATTTTTCTTATTTGTTATGAAAAACTATATGAATTATGGAATTGGAAAAATATGATGATTTTATTTTTTAATATATTTTAAATTTATTCATTATATTGTATGAAAATTATATTCATTGTAAACCATATCCAATGAGAGGTTGTGGATTCTTTGATAATCTATCACATATATATCTCATTAAGTGTTAAATATATATCAAGAAGAAATGAATAGTTATTTCATGTAATTTTTTATTATTGTGAAACTTTTGAAAATAATTAAACATCAATTAACGTTGTAGATAATTATTTTCAAAATGTGACTCATTATAATACTAAAAATAGAAATACTAAAAATAATGATGATGGGGAACATATATATACAGAATCAAATAATTATAAGATATAAATGTATGTAATAAAAATTTTACCATTTAAATTTCCATTTATATAATTATTTAATATAATATAAATCACATAAATTCACATATAAAACACTATACAAAATATATAATTGAGGAATGCTTGAAATTTGAGGTGTTTCTGGATGTTAAGGAATATATAAAAATAAAATAGTAACATGTCATTTTGAAAATTATTATGACCCTTCTAAAGAGTAGTTCAACCAATATTAATGTAAAATCACTTGGGAAATTTTAATTAAATTTATTTTTTCTTATTAATGAAAATATTATATATTGATTTCATGGAATGTGTACAATTTTTTTTAAAATTTATCATTTATGTGTCGTTATTTTTTAAGTGATAATTATATAATTAAATTTATATAATTAATATAATAATTTGTAATAAATATATTCCTAAATTAATATTTTGGTTTCATATTATTATAATAAAATTTTAATAGATCATAATGAATTTTCAATGTTTTATAATATCCATTATAATATTAAAATTATTATTTTTCTTATAAATAAGGATTTTAAAAAAATTTAAAAAATCATATTTATTAATTATATTAAAAAAATTATTTCAAATTTTTATTCTATACATCAAAAACATATTCGAGTGAGATTTTGTTATTTTTCTAAAGTAGTTGATTTTTTGGTGAGTAGTGAAATAATTTAATTTATGATATATATACATTATATAGTGAATATATTATTCCTTGGGACATTTATAAAGGGATAACTATAACATGAAAAGATTCTCATCTATTTAAGATAAATATTTATAGGAATAAACATATTTGGTTTATTCATCCAAAATATTAAACTAGTGAATTAAATATTGGAAAACCACCCTCCTTAGCAATAAATAACTCTTCTCACCACCTCTTATCCTCAAAACAACCTAGATTTTAGACATATCAAAATTCACCGAAATACAAATTTCAATTCTCTCCCCCTCATTTAAGAGCCTTTGGCCTCAACATATGACCATATACAACTTATCTAAGGAGTTTCTGATGGCGTAGAATTCAAGAGATAAAATACACCTCCATTTTATTTTAATATGATTCTGTATTCTTTTATTTTATTATTATCCCCTCACCTCACCACACACATGTGTAATGATAACTCCCATTTTTTATGTGTACTATAATTTTACTATTATAATGTAATAATCCATCATAAAACCTCTTATCATATTGTTTTTATTCAAAAAATGAAAATTCTGTCAGGGAGGTGTTGATTTATCACCTTTGAGGATTACATGTGTTTATCATCCTTATTAATTTAAAATATGGTAATAATGATATTATAATAGTTTAAACATAATTTAAATTTTATATTATAACATTTTTTGTCTTCAATATGACATATTTAAATAATACTAAATTATAAAATGAAATGACATCAATATGATTGACAAATTCCAAAATTAAACTAAATGATTATCATATTCTTTTTATTTACTGATTCAATATCATACTATATATCTAATTGACATATAAGACAAATTATAATTTTTATGATCACTAATAACACATATTTTAAATTTTCGTGAGTTATAATTATCTTACATGATGTTATGTACTTTCATAAAAGTGAACTATTCATGAAAACAATGAAAAAGAACCTTCAGAATGATCTAATTAATCCCTATAAATTTACATGGGTTATTTTTTTCCAATATTGATACATTTTCTATGGTGAATATATTATACTATAATTAATATGATCGTACGGATGATCCCTAAGATAAACATCACTCTAATACATTTGGTAATATGATTTATCTCATGATATAAAGTAAATATGCATTAAAACAATAATATCTTATTTCAAAATCATGATGTTATCGTTATGAACATATGTTTTTCATGACTACGATGCTACAATTCTTCCAAATTATGTTTCATAGGTCCCAAAAAATACATGATGTTTCATTTTTATACACTACTACATTCTATGTATAATATAATGATACATATCGTATTTTTTTAATCTCATTATCTTGTTATTATGAAGATTATTATTCTCACCCATGTTATATTGATCTATTTTCCTATCTATCCCCATAGTTTATTTTTAGCTAATTTTTTTAATTTATATCCACAAGTGATTTATTATACTATGGAAAAGATGAGGGATAATAAATATTTTCGAGAAAGAATTAAATATTATTTATTTATTATTAGTAAATTTTATCTATAATCGTAAGTTTTCCATGACACTGAACCCTTGGATCCTATTTGTGTGACACATTAATGTTATTTATCCTTGAAATTATTAAATAATCATCTATGAAATGTATCATCACTAGAAGATACGAATAACCCTAAATGAGATTTTATTATATATACTAGAACCTAACTAGAACCCCTTATGATTATATTGTAAAGAGCCGTAAATTTCAAGGAAATTTTATTCTTAATTTTCATTGGAATTTTACAAGAATGCAGTTTCTGACAGAACTTGATTCCCTGGCCCGGTGTGCCCGGAATAATTTTTTGAAGTTTAGCTCGTGTACATTCAGTGAACGAATGAGCGTGTTTTTCTAACTTTTGGACCGGTGCTCGGAATCGAATTCCGAGGGCACCGTTGGTTTCGCAGCGCCGATAATTTCTTAGAAACCCGTTTTCCAGAGTTTCATTTGATCGGATGTGGGTTTTAATTTTTTTTGGGTTAAGTAAATGAATAAAATAAGATGGTGCGACCATTTATTTTATTCTAAGTAGCATAAACTTTGTTAAATGGATAATGTAGGACCCACAATATCATACCCACTTGGTAGGATATTTGTGGGGTGGGTCCCGCACGAGCCCCACCATTTCTTTCCCTCTATGTAATGCACCCGCACACCCCTTTTTAATTTAAGTCAACCATGTGTTTATTTGGGTTAAGAAAAACCTCATTAATTGGGTAGTTAAGTCGTTACAATTAATTCATTGAATTAATTGTACGTTTCTTTCCTTTGAATTTCTAATTTTTTGCATGGGGAATAAAATAAGACCAACACTAGGTTTGTTGAGGGGTTACTTGTTGAGAGGATTTGGAGAAACTCTAAAGCTTGATGATCATCATCCTCCTTCGTTGAAGAACGCGAAGAACGCGAAGAACGCGAAGAACACACCATCACCGAAGAAGAACACCGGACTCCGACGAAGGGTGAAGAAGAACGCCGAACCCTCAGAAATCAACGATGCGATACCGTGTACCGCGATGCCGACGATCCTCCTTCCATGGTGTTTCTTCCGCGATGTTCCTTCCCCACGAAAATCTTCGATCAACAACTGATTGAGGAAGGGGGTTTCGGTTCTTTTAAATTATTCGTGAATTATATCCTCAACATGGGTTTAAATGGTGCAATTAAATCTGTGTGATTTTAATCCTCGGAGATTGACTGTGCAACGCCGTGTACCGCGACAACAGCGACGCCCCTTCCGTGATGCGACAATCCACTTCTTCCGTGACGGTTAATTCCGCGACGAAAACATGTTCGACAACAACGTTGAGGTAGATGTTTTTGTTCATTTTAATCATTGTGATTATATCCACGGTTTGTATAAATATTTGTCGGAAGACTTTTTAAAACCTCTAACACGGTGGGTGTGGACCAACGAACAAGTCTGAACCCACCATCTCTTCATTCTTGGTGAGCGGATTGGTGGGCGATGACAATGCAGGCTGCACGGGCGATGTGTGGACTTCGCAGAGAAGGAAGGGCCCTATGAGGGCCATTGGCGAAGACGACACGCAATTCCGACCACCAGAAATCATCCGGGGGTCCGCGGAGCGGCCAGCCGGCGCGGCGCCGGGAGGAGCCACCGCGGTTGAAGTCACGCGGGATCGGAGGGAGCAGGACATGGCAATCAGCTGCATTTGATGGCAAGGGAGGCCCCACGCGGGGTCACAGTCTTTCCATGTGGGGCAGCGCGCCCCCCGCTTCACTTGGCCATAACGGACAAGCCGACCCGCTTCCCACCCGGCCAGCACCAGCCGGGTCGGGTCGATCCAGTTCCGGCCGACCCAGGGGGGTGGGGGTTGGGTCGGGTCAGTCCGGGCCGAGACCCCCTGTTTTTGGACCCCTTTCAGTCATTTCCCCATATCTTGGTCTACGGACCCCCTATTGATACAACGTCAGCGGCGATGCGATCTTTGGATCGAGACGGTTGTTTCGATATATTACAATCAAGGTTTCAGAGTACATTGGGTTCGGCTGGGTTGGTTCGTACACGAAACCAACCAGGCCCTCGGAGCAGAAACGCTCATAACTTGACCTTCGGACGTCCGATTGATGTACTGTCGACTTTTGTGGATTCCTCTAAGTGAGAAGGATCTTTTGGACTACTCCTCTTGTGGTTTGGACGTAGTTGGAGTACGGTCGGGTTGGTTTTGACTTAAAAACCAACGGGGCCCCTGAGACGAAAAATCCAATAACTTCTAGACCGGGCGACCGATTGACGCGCTATCTGTGACGTTGAGTTCTTGTTGGCGATACGAAACTTTTGAAAACATAAAATCTGGAATTTGTGTTAGTTGATGTATCAGCCCTTGGCTCGTGGAGCGGACACTCCCGAACGAGTTTGCTATGTGCAGGAACCTTAGAGCTGGTTGTGACTACGACGACGACGACGACTATGCAGAGATCCTCAGTGGATTCGATGATGACTACTACAACACTCAGCGATCCTACGTGGATCAGTGCTACAGATCATGTGTGGGTCCGATCCTATGTGGGTCAGTGCTTAGCGGTCCTGTGTGGGCCAGCGCCTACAGATCATGTGTGGGTCCGATCCTGTTTGGGTCATTGCGGGGGTTAGTTACCTATCGATCCTGTGTGGGTCAGATCCTTTGTGGGTCGTTGCGGGGTTTAGTTATCTATTGATCCTGTGTGGGTCAGATCCTTTGTGTGTCATTATGGGGGTTAGTACCTATCAATCCTTTGTGGGTCCGACGACTTAGATGAATCAGTTGTTATATTTGATCATCTCTATCGTCATATGAAGAAGTATACTTGTGTGAGCTGAATCCTATTTTTCATTCATTTGTGTATTGTGTTGTGCTATCCGGTGTGGATTACGTTGTGATTTCATGTTTGGACTAGGTTGTGCTTGGGTGCAGAGGATGGATTGAACTGGAATTAATGACTTAGGAATATGTATGGGCATATACCTAAGTAGAGACTGATGTTACTTCGTGATTGTTTCTTTCCTTTGTGGATTATCCTTTGTGGATTCTGGGAGACCATCGGGGGTCTCAGGTCCCTACTGAGTAGCTTATACTCACCCCTGCACGGACTAGGCCTGCACTATGTTGTGATGGTTGTAGATGATGGACATCACTGATTGTGGTTGAGACTTGCGGAGCAAGACGGTACTTGGAGGTGGACCACTGGGCAGGACGTACTCAGAGAGGATGACTAGACCCAAGGAGATGTGGAGGATATCAGTACTCACCCTTTAGGTGGGACTTCTAGGGGATGGATTGACATTGCGACATTACTTTAAGTTGTTGTTTTTTCCTTTCCAGTTGTACTTTACTTTCAGTTTGGGTTTGTATTCTGGCCCACTTACTTTTTTGCACTTACTGTTGTACCCAGTTTTTACCTAATGATTACTTATACTTCTTTCTTTCTTTGTGGTGTTTGTTTACTTTACAAAGGCAATGCCCTCCATTTTTACTGGGAATTACGCCTTGGTGCTAGTCGCCAGCCCCTGGCCTATGGAAGGCGGGCTTGGGGTAGTCACGACATGGGCCCCGAGGACGGGTCGCGACTAATTGGTTTTAAAGGAGATCGGTTCTACAACAGAACTTTGGACTCTGATCTTTTTTCTATGTGAAGCGATAGTGTCAAGCGGATTGGTTGTAGTTATCAGTCCAGGGTGTCCAGTGTTGGTGCAGCGGCCGACGTATCTGTACACCAGGACCCTGACTTCTGACTTTCGACTTAATGCACGAAAACATTGATTGCATGTGTTTTTCAAGTTTTCTTTGTGATTACTATATGTCAGCTCACCAGGTATACTGTTTGACCGTGGTGCACATGTTTCTTTTCAGGATGGCCCCATGACTGTAGCCAGCTAGGGTTCCAAGAGTTGTACGTAACGACAGCCTGCCGAACGATGAGGCCTCGGTACAGGGCCCTTTGACAGCAGAGGCACCGGCGGTACCTCTACCCGCTGAGCCCCCGATGGTACCAGCCCCAGCCGCTGACGATGCACGTCGCCTTAGTGCACTGCATGAGTTTCAGCGCTAGTGACCACTGAGGTTCTACGGGGAGACGGACCTCCAGGCAGCCGAGGACTGAATGGAGGCAGTTGTATGGGTTTTCAGGTTAGTAAGGACACCAGCAGACCTCACGGTGATCCTCACAGTGAGACTACTGCACCCGAGATCAAGCATATGGTGGAGCTTGATTCTCCAGGTGCACGATGAGACATATCTTCTTTGGTCGGACTTTGGGAGACTCTTCTGCTCGGAGTTCGTCCCAGCCATCCTCAGTGCGATGCACATTCAGGAGCTTCTTCAGCTGCGGCATGGTAGCTTGACAGTTGCCTAGTACACGGTGAGATTTACCAAATCTCTCGCGCTACTCGACAGACATGGTACATGACCCATTCTTCTGGGCTCGGACCATCGAACATGGATTGAGGCATGAGATCAGGGCATCACTGATCTCCCTCAACATTTCAACGTAGGCAGGGGTTCTGGAGTGAGCCCTTCTGATCGACAACTTTCTTGCTGAGTCTACATCAGCGGCGAGGCCCACCGTAGGGCGGCATGTAGCAGAGTCTTCTGCAGCAGGCAGTCAATGAAGGACTCATGGGTCCAGGAAGACCAGACCCTCAGGCAGACAACCTCAGGACATTGGATCAGTTGTGCGGGGCACACAGCACGGAGCTGATCGTTCGAGAGGCAGACAATGCTACACATGTGGTGGGAAGGGCCACACGGCTCATGACTGCCCGACCCGCCATGCCGAGGAGCAGCATATGGTTGAGGGGCCACCCAGGCAGAGGCAGAGGGTCGACCGTGGCAGTCCGCAGGGAGCAGGTGAATGAGGCAGAGGAGCTGGCCGAGCAGCAGGTGGTGGACGACGCTTTGAGGCTCTACAACCACCACCACCAGGAGGTCCACCTCGACCACAGGGAGCTGGCGGGCAGAGACAGTCACAACTACAGGCAGCGGAGGCCTATAGACACAGTGTGCCTGAGATGGTTTAAGGTACTATCTGTGTCTATTCCACCATTTCTTTAGTTCTTATAGACACAGGAGAAAGTCATTCTTTCAGAGTAGCTGCCTTTGTTTGGAGCTCGGAGATTCTGATGGAGCTGTTGGCTCGATCCTTACGGCTAGAGACTCCTACGAGAGTAGACTCGACGATTACGCACTGGTGCTGGCAGTGTGAGCGTACTCTAGGAGGCGAGAGCTTCGGCTGGGATCTTCTTGTAGTGGTGTCGTTGTCTTATGACGTCATCTTGGGCAATGATTGGTTATCTATAGTACATGCTCAGATTGACTGTATTAGTCGCAAGGTGCGATGTGTACGCACCGATGGGAGCAGGTTCACCTTCACCGGCTAGAAGGGAGCCATCGCAGCACAAGGTGGACTCTCGCATAGGAGAGGACATCCCATCACTCATCAGTTTTCTAGCCTCATCCAAGGAGAAGTTGACATGCAGATTCCTGGGTTTCCTGCAGTGTTGGATCAGTATGCAGACGTTTTTCCCGAGGACGTTCTAGGACTACCTCCTCGCTGAGAGGTATAATTTTATATTGACCTGTATCCTGGGACAGCCCCGATATCGACTCCAGCATATCAGATGGCCCCCACTGAGCTTTGAGAGCTACGAGTACAGTTGGAGGACTTGCAGGGCAAGGGATTCATCCGACCCAGTGTTTCACGCTGGGCTTCCCCGATATTGTTCACCAAGACGGCGGACGAGAGCTTGCGTCTTTGTGTCGACTATCATCGCCTAAACCAGGTGACAGTGAGGAAAAAGTATCTGCTACTATGGATTAATGACCTCTTCGATCATCTCAAGGGAGAACGGTGGTTCTCGAAGATAGAACTCAGTTCAGGCTATAATCAACTTAGAGTTTGGGACGAAGACGTGCAGAAGACAGCCTTCAGATGTCGGTATGGACACTATGAGTTCTTGGTTATTCCCTTTGGCATATCCAATTCTCCAGTGGTATTCATGGGCCTCATGAATAGGATCTTTCAGCCATTCCACGATCGATTTGTCGTAGTCTTCATCGAAGACATTTTGATATACTCGACCACTGAGGAGGAGCATGCCTAGCACATGCGGGTTGTACTAGACACACCCCAAGAGGACCAGCTTTATGGAAATCTCTCGAAGTGTCAGTTCTTGTTATGCGAGTTCCACTTCTTGGGACATGTCATTTCTGAGGCGGGAGTTGCGGTGGATCCCGAGATGATCGAGGCGGTTTTTGCTTGGGAGCCACCCATGAGCGTGACAGAGGTGCATAGTTTCTTGGGACTAGCTTGATACTATCAAGGATTTGTGCCAGGATTTTCCAAGGTTTTGGCACCACTATTAGCTTTGAAGAAGAATGGGAAACCCTTTGTGTGGTAAGTCAGATGTCAGGAGAGCTTCCAGAAGCTGAGGTAGAGATTGACCAATGCACCTATCTTGAGGTTGCCGGAGGAGGGAGTAGGGTACATAGTCTACTGTGATGCATCAGGGGACGGACTCGGATGTGTCCTGATGCAAGAGCAGGCAGTGATCGCCTATGGATCATGTCAGTTGAGGCCGCCTGAGCATAACTACGCTACCCATGACCTGGAGTTAGCAGCAGTGGTCTTCGCTCTGAAGACATGGTGAAACTATCTGATGGACGAGTGCTTTACAGTCTTTTCTGATCATCAGATTCTCAGGTACATCTTCTCTCAGAAGTACCTGAACCTGAGACCGCGGCGATGAATCTACTTCCTCCAAGACATTGACTTTGAGATAGTCTATAATCCTGTGAAGGGGAACGTAGAAGCCGATGCTCATAGCAGGAGGTCAGGCATTCAAATACACGAGGAGGCGACGGAGTAGCTAGCAGCTTTGCAGATATCCTTTGTGGATAGAGATGAAGCAACCTTATTTCAGTCACTCACAGTCATTCCTCCACTATTGCAGTGGGTCAGAGAGGAACAGAGTGGGGACACTGACTGTGAGACCTGGAATGCACAGATATCCTCAGGACAGGAACCTGATGGATTCTTCGTAGGAGGAGAGCACAACTTCCTTTTCAGAGGAAGTACCATGGTACCTGTTGCTTTATGGGAGGCGGTGCTGAGGGAGTTTCACACTTCCCCTTTGGTGGTACATCCTAGAGTGGCGAATATGTACCAGGATCTCAGGAGACAACACTGGTGGCCGGGAATGAAGAAGGTCATGGCGAAGTTCGTTTCTCGATGCCTCACCTGACAGGAGGTGAAGGCAGAGCACCAGGTTCCAGTAGGATTGGTACAACCCTTAGAGGTTCCGGAATGGAAGTGGGATGACATATCTATGGACTTCATGACTGGACTTCCACGCACTTCAAGAGGTCACGACTCCATTTGGGAGGTTGTCGACCGACTCACCAAGTCGGCTCACTTCTTACCCATCAGAGAGCAGGGATCAGTGGAGAGGTTGGGACGTCTCTACATTCAAGAGATTGTACGGGTTCACATTGTTCCATCATTTATCGTCTCCGATCGAGATTCTCGCTTTACTTCTCAGCTTTGGAAGGGGTTGCAGGAGGCGTTCGGGACATAGCAACGTCTAAGCACCGCCTTTCAGCCTCAGACAGATGGTCAAATGGAGAGGACCATTCAGACTCTCGAGGACATGCTCCGCGCAAGTGTCCTCTACTTTGGTTGCAGTTGAGAGGACCATATACCCTTGGTGGAGTGCGCGTAAAACAACAGCTACCGCTCCACCATCGGGATGTCACCATACGAGGCATTGTACGGCTGGCCTTGCAGATCTCCTCTGTGCTGGATAGACCCTGGGGATTCAGCACTTGTGGGACCGGAGACGGTCCATGCCACGATAGAGAAGGTCTAGGTAATTCAAGAGCGGATGAGGACAGCTCAGAGCCGGCATAAGTCTTATGCTGACAGGAGGCGGAGGCCACTGGAGTTCAAGGATGGCGACCACGTCTTCTTGTGTGTCTAACTTCGACGTAGATTACAGAGATTTGGACGAGGCGGAAAGTTGTCTCCGTGCCTCATCGGACCATTCCAGGTCCTCTGTAGGATTGGCGAGGTGGATTATCACCTGGAATTACCACCTCAGTTGCACCGGGTGCATGACGTCTTCCACGTATCTCAGCTGAGGATATATGTGCACGACCCGATGCATATCATTGACCATGGGGAGATAGATATTGATGATGGGGAGACGTTTGCGAATGTCCCATTGGAGATCGAGGATCGACATGAGTGGGTCCTACGTGGATGATCGATTCCTCTAGTCTGCATCAGATGACAGAAAGGGAACCTCCAGGGTAGCACTTGGGATCGGGAGACTTAGATGCGTGCTCAGTACCGACATTTTTTTCCCTAATTTATGATGTATCTTTACGGGGACGTAAAGACCTGAGGTGTGAGTGATGTAAAGACACGTAAATTTCAAGGAAGTTTCTTTCTTAATTTTTTTTGGAATTTTACAAGAACACAGTTTCAGACGACACCTGATTCCGAGGCCCGATGTGCCCGGAATCATTTTCCAAAGATTAGCTCGGGTACATTTAGTGAACGAACGAGTGGGTTTTTCTAACATTTGGACCAGTGCTCGGAATCAAATTCTGAGGGCACCATTGGTTTCGCAGTGCCGGTAATTTCTTAGAAACACCTTTTCTGGAGTTGCGTTGGTCGGGTGTGGGTTTTAAATTTTTTTCGGGTTAAGTAAATCAATAAAATAAGATGGTGCGAACATTTATTTTATTCTATGTAGCTTAAACTTTGTTAAGTGGATAATTCAGGACCCACAATATCCTACCCACATGGTAGGATATTTGTGGGTTGGGGCCCGCATGAGCCCCACCATTATTTCCCTCTAAGTAACTCACCTGCACCCCCTTTATAATTAAAGTCAACTGTGCGTTTATTTGGGTTAAGAAACACCTCATTAATTGGGAAGTTAAATCGTTAAAATTAATTCATTGAATTCATTGTATGTTTCTTACCTTTGAATTTCAAATTGTTGGCATGGGGAATAAAATAAGACCAACACAAGGTTTGTTGAGGGGTTGCTTGTTGAGAGGATTTGGAGAAACTCTAAAGCTTGAAGATCTCCATCCTCCTTCGTTGAAGAACGCGATGAACGCGAAGAATGCATCGTCACCAATGAAGAACGCCTGTCTCCGACGAAGGGCGATGAAGAATGCCGAACCCTTGGAGATCGACGACGCGACGCCGTGTACCACGACGCCGATGATCCTCCTTCCGTGACCTTTCTTCTGCGACGTTCCTTTCCCGCGACAATCTTCGATAAACAACCGATTGAGGTAGGGGGTTGCGGCTCTTTTAAATTCTTCGTGAATTATATCCTCAACATGGGTTTAAGTGGTGCAATTAAATCTGTGTGATTTTAATCCTTGGAGATTGACTACGCAACGCTGTGTACCGCGTTGACAGTGATGCCCCTTCTGCAACGCGACAATCCTCTTCTTCTGCGATGGTTAATTCCACGACGAACTCACGTTCGACGACAACGTTGAGGTAGGGGTTTTTTCATTTTAATCTTTGTGATTATATCCGCGATTTGTTTAAATATTTGTCAGAAGACTTTTTAAAACCGCTAACATGGTGGGTGCGGACCAACGAACAAGTCTGAACCCACCGTATCTTCGTTATTGGTGAGCGGATTGGCGGGAAACGATGAATCAGGCCGCACGAGCAATGTGAGGTCCTCGTAATGAAGGATGTGCCTCAGGAGGGCCATTGGCGAAGACGACACACAATTCTTACCACAGGAACTCGTCCGAAGGTCCACGGAGTGGCCCACCGACGTGCATCGCCAACACGGCGGCACCTGGTGCGCCACCGGGAAGAGATGACGTGGTCCCGCGACTACGTGGGGCCGGAGGGATCAGGACGCGACAACCGGCCACGTCTGCTGGCAAGGGCGGCCCCACGCAGAGCCGCAGTCTCTCCACATGGGGGCAGCGCGCCCCCCGCTTCTCTCGGCCGTAATGGCCGAGCCGACCCGCTGGCCACCCGGCCAGTGCCAGCCGGGTCATGCCGGCCAGGCCGGGTCACGGCCAGCTGGGTCGGACCTAGGGGGGTTGGGCCGGGTTGGTCCGGGCCCAGACCCCTTGTTTTTGGACACCTTTCTGTCTTTTTCCCAGATCATGGGCTACAGACCTCCGATTGATGTACTGTCAGCGTAAATGCGATCTTTGTATCGGGACGGTCGTTTTGATATATTACACTCAAGGTTTCAGAGTATTTTGGGTTCGGCCGGGTTGGTTCGTACTCGAAACCAACCAGGCCCTCGGAGTGGAAACAATCATAACTTGAGCTCCAGATGTCCCATTGGCGTACCCTCGACTTTGGAGGATTCCTCTAAATGAGACGGTCCATTCAGATTACTCCTCTCGAGATTTGGACATAGTTGGAGTACAGTCGGGTTGAATTTGACATAAAAACCAACCGGGCCCCTGGGACGAAAAAGAAAATAACTTCCAGACTGGGTGACCGATTGACACGCCGTCTGTGACGTTGAGTTCTTGTTGGTGATACCGAACTTTTGGATACATCAAATACGGACTTTGTGTCAGTTGATGTATCAGCCCTTGGATTGTGGAGAAGACCCTCCCGAACGAGCTTGCTGTGTGCGGGAACCCTAGAGCTGGTTGCCACTACGACGATGGCGATGACTGTGCAGAGATCCTCAGTGGATTTGACGGCGACGACTATACCACTCATCGATCCTACGTGGATCAGTGCTACAGATTCTGTGTGGGTCCGATCATGTGTGGTTCAGCGCTCAGCGGTCCTGTGTGGGCCACCGCCTACAGATCCTGTGTGGGTCCGATCCTGTGTGGGTCACTGCGGGGGTTAGTTACCTATCGATCATGGGTGGGTCAGGTCATTTGTGGTTCATTGTGGGGGTTATTTACCTATCGATCCTGTGTGGGTCAGATCCTTTGTGGGTCATTGCGGGGGTTAGTACATATCAATCCTTTGTGTGTCCGATGACATAAGTGAATCAGTGGCTAGAGCTGATCATCTTTATCGTCATACAAAGAAGTATACCTGTGTGAGTTGAATCCTGTTTTACTTTCCATTGTGGATTCTGTTGTGCTATCCTGTGTGTATTACTTTGTGATTTCCTGTGTAGACTGGGTTGTTCTTGGGCGTGGAGGCTGGAGCGAACTGGAATTGATGACTTAGGTATATGAATGGGAATATACCTAAGTAGAGTCGGATGTTACTTTTTGATTGTATCTTTCCTTTGTGGATTATCCTTTGTGGATTCTGGGAGACCTTCAGGGGTCTTGGGGTCCCTACTGAGTAGCTTATACTCACCCCTGCATGGGCTATGCCTGCACTACGTCATGTTGGTTGCAGATGATGGACAACACTGATCGTGGTTGAGACTTGCGGAGCAGGACGGTACTTGGAGGTGGACCACTGGGCGGGACGTACTCGGAGTGGAAGGATGGACCCAAGGAGCTGTGGAAGCTATCTGTACTCACCCGTCATGTGGTACTTCTAGTGGATGACTCGACATTGCGACTTTACATTCAGTTGATGTTTTCCCTTTCCAGTTGTACTTTACTTTCAGTTTGGGTTTGTATTCTGGCCCACTTACTTTTCTGCACTTACTGTTGTACCCAGTTTTTACTTAGTGATTACTTCTACTGCTTTCTTAATCTGTGGTGTTTGTTTACTTTAAAAAGGAAATGCCCTCCCTTTTTACCGGGAATTACGCCTTGGTGCTAGTCGCCTGCCCCTGGCCTATAGAAGCTGGGCTTGGGGTAGTCACGACACGGGCCACGAGGAAGGGTCGTGAAATATATGATTTTTTGGTTTAATGAATGTGTGAGGATAGTTGATAGATTATAGGTATGTAATAATTGTTAAATAATTTTGAAATTATTAATGTTTAGGGATTTATTTGATACCCCCATATTACCCTTCCATTAGAACCATGTGTATTTTTAGAAATAAACAAGATGATAATGATGTAATTCCATGGAATATGACTATATTAGAGGATAAAGTTAATAATATAGGAAATTTAATAGACTTGGAGGGGGATTATCCCACTATTTCTAGGTTATAATAAATAATTATTCACTTAGGTTATTAATATATGTTGAATTTCAATAAATCATTGAATGA
Organism: Viscum album; assembly: GCA_963277665.1. Taxonomy (NCBI): domain Eukaryota; kingdom Viridiplantae; phylum Streptophyta; class Magnoliopsida; order Santalales; family Viscaceae; genus Viscum; species Viscum album. The sequence goes on along the minus strand of OY728164.1, from coordinate 1,814,002,701 downwards.
TGTTTACTATGTTATCAATGGCTCTATTTTAGGGTATTTTATTTTTGATAAGAATCATGGATTTGAAGGTAAATTTTTTCTCTATTCTATTTTTCAATACAAATTTTTTATATATTTATAAAATGTATTAAACATAATGGTATTAAATTATTTATTTTCTTAATAAAACTATTATTTTTAAATATATATTCTCTGAAGAAACATTTGTAAATAAAAATTTTCTACAATTATTAAACATATTCAAATACATATCAGTTATGTGATTTTTTATATATTAATCCATATCTTGTGTAATGAATATTTTATACTAATGTAAAATGAGTTTTCAATAAGCATGATGGTTTATATAAAAATTATTCTTTGTTAAACAAATATTTTAAAATGAATTTGGAAATTTATTAATTCAAAAAATGTAAAAATGTTACTTAATAAAGATTTTTAGACATTAATATATAAATTAACTATTTATAAATTTCGATCAAATATAAAATATGATATAAATGAATCAAGAAATTTATGGATGATATGTTATATAGTGGAATGATTGGATTCTTGTTAATTATTACATCTAGTATACTTAACATGATATTTTAATGTATTTTTAAACCAAATTAGAAGGAAATCGCAAACAATATTACTTAAATGATGGCGAAATAATTTTTTATAATTTAATTTAACTATTATGTGAATAGTAATTTTACTGAGAATATCTCATTTTGATGTGACATAATATTGTAAAACTGATTTTTTATATTGTTGAATTTATAAGATGAACAACACAATAAACTATAACTTTTTATGAAAATTATTTGTTTATTGGTAACATTATAAAAAAAATTCATTATATACTACTAAAGAAAAAATCATTATCACTAGTAGTTGTTATGAAAATCTTTTGTTGTAGAAAACACCTAATGGTTTTTTGTATCATCTTTGAATATCTATCTTCAATTATGATAAAAAATTTGTTATTATCTTTTCCAGAATCCTAAATGTAATTAAATGAATCTTCATGTAGATATAAGGAATCATCTAATTATAGATCAACCAGACAAGAAGATATATTCTATCAATTATTTTTAATTTGATTATAATATTGAGAATATTTATTCATTGTTACATGGTTTTAATAGGTTATATTTTAAAAAAAAATGGAGTGTGGACTGTTTTAATTTAAATGAATTAATTATTATACATATGTTAGTTTTTTGTTTACCTATTTTAAGATATATATTTAATCATACAATATTATCATTAATGTATACATTTTTTATTTTTATTTAGGTTAATAAATAATACATAACTCATTTTATTTTACATCTATAGATTTTATTCTAATTTGATCATATACATAATATTAAATTCTATGATTTTTTAATATATAATATAATCATCTGGCGTATAAAATTCTATTTTTATTATGAAATTTTAACTATTTTTATTATCAAATTTTCATCATTTAATATTTATCATTATAATATAACATTTTTTATTAATAATAATTTAATATACTTCTAGTATTAAATTTTTTATTTTATAAATTTACTTGGTTATCATAAGAAACATCATATCTTTTCTATATCAATATATTTTTTCTCATTCAAAAAATAAAAATAATTGTTCTCCATAATTGTTTGTATCATAAAAAATTAATAGACAGATGAGTATGATTATTATATTTTAATAGTGTAAAAAGTTAAGCCTGGTGATTCATAAATGAATACAATACTTATCAACGCAACAAACTTATTTTATGCTAATAATATTATCATATTTTTGTTACACGTACTTTTTACATTAATATATTTTTTCACAATTATAGTATGGATGAATTTTATTATGGGAAGGAATGTCATGATATTTTTATAAATAATAAATTTAGTTTTTTGATATATTAATGATTATATTTCATCTAATCTGAATGGAAAATAATCCATATTTAGATATGTTTTGTATGATGACCATTATCACAATTTATATATGGGAAAATATTTATTATTTACCCTATTATGGATTATATATAAATATAAGACATGTATATAAATTAGTTTTATTTTAGAAATTTATTATTCAAACACATAGATAAATAACATAGATCTTAATAATAATGTACATTATTAATTTATTCATGTTATAAAATCCCAAAAGACTAGTGAATTTAAAAAAAAATAATATCAAAGAAATTATATTATATTTTATATTAATGAGAATAACATGAAACTATCATGAATAATTTTAATATATATGAATCAACTTAGGTAACATAAATATGAGTGGAATTTTAATTTTTTTGGAAGAATATTGACTAATATATATTAGAAAATAAATGTGGGACAAAATGAGGTTGATGTTGTAAAATACTATTTTCATAATTCATTTATATTAATTGTTATGAATATATTTTGGAAAATATATGATATATAAAATATTGGGAAATTTTTATTAATTTTTATGTTATGAATGCTGATATAGAAGATGAAAATGATATCCCTTTTATTTCAAAGTGATACAATAGTTAGTTTAAATGGACTTGGTAACCAATATTATTGAAAGAAATGGTAGCGTATTTGTTTCACATAAATCATGTGATGAAGTCCTTATAGTTGATGAAAAATATCTTGAGAATGTGGCTGATATAATTGAGGGACATATAAAATATATTGAAAATATTACATTTCTTGTTTTAAAAAATAAAATATAAAGGTGAAGAATAATCTTATATTTTATTGACTAAAAATTAATGAATAGAAATTGAAACAGAATTAATTCTTTCAAAAATGATTTCATATAATAAATCGGGGATTACTATGGTAGTATTTGATATTTATGATTAATTTGGATAATTGTATATCCATCTTTAATATGAAAAAATTTAAATTATTAATTTGTCTACTATTTCATTAGATAATGAAACTACCACTTTATATTATGCAAGAAGATAATTCAGAGGTAGATAATGATGAATTCAAATAATTCTTTATAAATATTATATAAAATATTAGAGCATAAAAGAATGAATCGATATTTTATAATGTTTTTTCATAGATAGTTAATGATTAAATAAAATATGGGAATTATAATTTAGTTTCGAAAACCAAATTTCATGATTTGAAATCATTTATAGTTAAAAAATGTGATTTTAATGACATGAATGTGATTAAATGGATACATGTATATTTTAATGTTTTATAAACCTATATTGACACATACTAAATATATGTAAGAGATTATTCTAAATAGATAAAATATAACATGTCAGTTTTTTCATTGACATATCTTATCTTTGATCATAGTGGATTAGTAAAATGTATTAATAATGATAATGTTACTATTAATAAATTTTTAAAGTATATGAAATTTATTTTTTACTAAATAAAACCATAGAGTGAATTTTTTTTATATAGTATTGATTATTGTTAAAAGATAGTGAATATAATGAGGAAAAACATTCAAGAACATAATGTTTTTAAAATATACATTTTTACTAATTTAAAAATGTTTTTTCATATGAATCAAAATCCTCAAATGTAAAATTAGTTGTTATGAATGGAAATTTTATATATTAAACTAGAAAAAGTTTTATTATTTTGTCAATATATTTCATGTATGAGACTACATTCATATTTGTATCAAATTAAATACTAAATATCAATTATCTATTTATCTATTTATAGATACACAAAGAATGAATTGGATGTATATAATAATGTTTTGTTAGTTTTTGTTAAATAATTATAAATCATAAAATAGATAGTAGCACTTATCAATATCATGAATGATTTTTACAATGTGTTAGTTATTTTTAATATATTCTTTCACCACTATAAATGACATTTTAATCTATTGAATGTTTGTGAAAAGTAAAAACTATAAATTGATCAGTTTTCTATGGGAACTATTTGAAGGGATGCTATATAAGAGATAAAAAATAATATAGATATATTTTCAGATAAGGTTATTTGTTTTAGAATTAGGATGTCATAATTTAAATGTCTCGATTAAAAATAAATTATTTATAAGAAATAAGATAAATGAGACACACCATACATGAAAAACCAAATCATATAGATGTAGTTATAGAGTAGTTAATGAAATTTGTAGGCTCATATCAGTTTTATAGGAAAATTGATGATATTTCTAGGCATACAATTAGTGAAGATAAATATACTATGATCAAAATAAAGGAAGTCATTAAACACCATATGAAATGTTTGAGTAAACAACGATAACCTTTACTTTGTTCGTATAATGCAATATTTAATGAAGATGAATATATTATTTAAAAAAGTATATATGATGTAATAATAATTAAACAAAAGAGTAACCAATAAACTAGTTTTTTCTCAATTGCATCAACTTTTTCAAAACACAAGGTCTCTGAAGTGATGATGTCCAATCAGAAACCAAAATGATTATATGTTTGATGTTTTTGTATAACAGAACATATTATTTTTAATTTTTTTTAGTTACCATATTTAAATATTATGTTAATATTAAAATAATTTTTATATTCATAAAATATATATTTATCATTTCATATTTTTTAGTTAAACATACATCAATTTTTTCCTTTTATAATTAAAAATTATTGAACTATTAGTAGAAAAAATTTAAATTCATATTTTATTCGATTACCTATCCAAATATATAATAATAAAACAAATTTACTTTAATAGTCATCTTTATTCTTTTTCGATAAATAAATTGGTTGGAAATGTTGAGTTATTATTCCACATTTGTCCTTTAATTTTTTTTAAATAAATAATGATAATGATTGTCTTATTAACCTAATCAATTTATATATAATTTTTTTTTAAATTAGTTTCATTTTATTTGTTGTAATTATATTATGTTTCCAGATAAAAAAATTGTAGAAATAAATTATATTTAATAGAAAGAAATTATATCATGTAATCTATTGAATGAAATGTGTATATATTTTTATCAGAAGATGTTAATATATGTCATATTATATTAGAAGATATTTTTTTTCAAATAATCAGAAAAAATTATATATTCAGTTTATTGTACAAGTTACAGTCATGTTTAAAAATGTTCAATCAATTTATATGTCCCTCATTATTCAATATATTCTCTTAGTAACTCTTACATCTTTTGTTCAATGTAATATAATAAACTTTTATTTTAATATTTTAAAAATTATAATCTATTTTGCATTCTATTGAAGTTGAGTATTAAACTTTTCTATTAAATATTTATAAGGATAAAATAATTGATATTGTGTTTTATTTATTTTTTATTATCATGTATCATACAAAAATATTCTATTATATTTGTACATGAATTATCTTAAAATAATCATTATATATATATATATATATTTTAAATCATTCAAATTATATTTAAATTATTTTTATTATGTTTAAATTATAGACATGATAAATATTTTGTATTTATATTTAGAGACATTACCTTCATTGTTTTTAATTTCACAAATAAATTACCAATATTTAATTATGTTTGAATTATTTTTAAAAAGTAATTATTTTTTATAGGATTGATTAATTTCTATTTTGAACTATTATTCTACAAATCGTAATTACATATTATAAAATATGATATTTAACTTATTTTATTGATAAGGAATTGACGATATTCTTGATGGAATCGAAATAGTAGTATTTGACTACCATATTCCTAAAAAATTATGGTATATAATTCAAAATTATAAATAATATATATTTTATATTTAAGTGGAAAAAATATTAAATAAGTAAAATATATGAAATTGTTTGATGAATGTAAATTATATACACCAATTACACACTAATTAATGAATTTTAATATTCATAGTGTTTAATAAATTAATAAAACACATATTATTTTGGTTTGTAGTTGTTGTATTGAAAGGGGAATTTTAATTAATTTGAATATAAATAATCAATAAGTATTTTTTATGATAAATATTATATTATGTATAATAAATAATTTAACCCTTCATTAATGAATTATATTTCAATGGGAAAATAGTGACATTAGAGTTCAGTAAAATGTTATCTGATTTCAATTATAGCTTTAAATATAATTCAACGATTTTCTATTATATGAATGAATAATACATATTATTAGTATGGAATTGAATTTTTTTAAGAAGTGTTGTTCTTATTAATTTTATACAATAAAAATTAATCATAATCCTATAGAACAAAAGAAATGATTAGTATAACATTAAAAAAACATGGGGTATTAAACAAAAAAATTATAATAATTTTTGACCATTAAAATCATGGTATATTATGAATAATACTGAAAACCAAATAAATTTATAAAAAAAACATAGGAAAAATATATAAATATTAAAAAGAAATTGGATTCTATATGTCACCCTTGAAGACAATAAAACCCAAAAAATCCCATTAAATTCTCTAGAGACATTCAAAAATACTGAAAACCCATAGAATTAAATTAACAATAGCTAAAATTCCATCAAAGGTTTAATGAAATATGAAAAACCAGAAACCTCCATATAAACATAGTACAATAATAAAAAAAACCTTATAAAACCATGAATGACACTAATACTATCTCAAAAACTATAAATCCAAACAAAATAACTAAAACCCCTGGATTATTTATATAAAACATTATCAAATAGTAATGAAGCATGGAAAACATAGTAAATCACTAAAAACCTGTGAAACCCATTATTATATTTTATAGAATCCATAAAAAATATAAAAACATGACAGTAAAAAATCCTAAAAACTTGTATATCATATAACATTATGGAAAATAATGTAAAACCATTGAAATACCTTGACAAAAACTAAAAACCATTAAATACACTTAATAATTATATATATCTTTGTAAATATATGATAAAACATGAAAAATTATTGCAATTAATGTAATAAATGAATAATTCTAACAGCTACAAAAAATTAGACAACCCAAGAAACATTGAAAACACTGAAAACCATGTAAATACCTAAAAATCATAAAAAAACTATCATAATTAATGCAAAATTACCAAAAAATTTATGATGAAAATAAGCCATAGTATATATTTTAAATCCTCAAAAACCAATAAAACCATAAATATAATATAAAATCATTTAAAATCATTCATCCACTAGAAAATCCTCATAAATATATTATAAAAAAATCTAAATATATTTTTATGATAAAATATTCATGTAAAATTAATAACATCAAATACCCTATAATATGATTAAAAACTGAAACCCTCTTGATATCCCTAATATAACATGTAAAAAAATAAAATATTATAAAATACAATAAATATTTTATGTCCAAACAAATAAGGAGATAATACATCGAAATAATTAAAAACAAATAACCTCTATTGATGACAATGGCCAATCAATGAAAACACTAGGAAATGAGGGAAAACACATTTAAAACTATTAAAAACATTGAAAAAAATAATGACTCAAAAAAAAATCTTGAAACCATAGAAATCCAAAAATTATAGAAACCCATAAAATTAATGCAAAATAATGAGAAGACCTAAAAATATATAAACCCATGAATACTATGAAGACTCAAAAATTTATAAATCCCTTTATATTAGTTAAAAATAAATTGAAATAATGAAAACCCTGAATAATATTCAATAACATAAAAATATATAATAGTCCTTGAGAATCAAAAAAATTGAAAAAATAATACAAATCATGAAAAATATTGGAAATCATGGGAAATATTAAAATTTTATAATTCCTTCCAAAACATGAAAACAATGGAGTCCATTAAAACAATTAAAACACTATAGAATCCATGAGAATTGATAAACCATTAGAATACACATTTTATCATAATAAACAATATAAAATCCAATAAATAATGAAATAAATCATAATACACCCTACAAAACCATGTAAAAAATTGAAAATTAAAATAATATAGAATATTATTAAAACCCATGAAAACCCCTTAAAACCCATAAAAAGTCCAAAATATTATAAATCACAAGAAAACTAACAAAACCATTAACTAAATCAAAAAACCCATCAAAACTCTAAATAATATTACATATATTCAATCCCATATGAAAAAACATATAATCCCCAAAAAACATATACAATCGTGAAAAATGGGTGAAAATAATATTAAACATTGAAAAAAGTATAAAGCATTAAAAATACATTGAAAAAAATTATAAAAAATAAATAAATACCATTAAACCATCATAGATCATTGAATCACCAAGAACACACTAAAAACCATGAAAAAACATGTATGTCATGATAAAATTTTAAAACATATGAATGCCTCAAAAAAATTTGAAAAATACTTTTAAAACATAATAAACTATGATAATCTACAAATTATTTTGATAATATATAAAATCAATTAAAAATCTAAAAATTGTAAAATTATTCTAAAAATTAGAAGGGAATAAAAATTAAGAATAAAACTAGAAAACCATATGAACCTTGAAAACCATGAAATCTACGAAAACCAAAAAACTCAAGATTTCCTCTCACACACTTATAAAAATCTACATACCACATTAAATCCAAAAAAACCTTGGTAATGAAAAATCCTCGTATGTAATTAAAATAATAGAGATTTATCATAAATAAAAAAACACTATGAACTCTAAAAACATAAATAATAGATGATAAATTATTAACATAAATAAAAAAATGGTACTCATTGAAAAAAAATGTTAACTTATGAAAAACCATAAAGAAACTTAAAATTATTTGGAATGTCATTCAAAATCATAAATCCCCAATAGAATCATTAAAAATTAAAACAATCTTAAAAATTAGAATACCATTTAAAACCAGAATAAATAATGAAATCCAATTGAATAACATTAAACCCTAATAATATTCGTCAAAATATAGTTGTACAATGAAAAATTGTGAAGAAAACATAAAAATTTGTAATACCCATGATGACATAAAAGAACAAGAAAAAACCATAAAACCAAAAAAAATATGAAAATCATTCAAAAACATGAGAAATCTTACAAACCCTACCTAAATCCGGGACCACCCTATAAAACCATGAATACCATAAAAAATGAATGACACATAAACCCCATTTAATATTATTAAATTAGATTAAACCCTAGAATCACTTAAACCTTATAGAAATCATATAAAAACATGAGAAACTGCATAAAAACATTTGAAAAACTAGACAACTATATTAATGTTGAAAATACCCAATAATACTATAAATAATTATAGAAAATAAATAAAAAAATTATATAATGTGATAATCTATTAAACAACTAAAATTATTTCAGAACCCCTAAAAATGGAAATCCTCAACACCCTAAAAACCATATGAATACTTAAATAATAAGTATAGTATTAAAGCCCTAATAAAATAATTATATTAATTTGAAAAAATAAAAAAATATATAAATATCAAGAAAAAACATAAACTATTGAATACCATATATAACATTTCAAAAACCATAAATAGTATAAATAAGTTAAAACCTTATGAAATGCATGAACGCGTAGTAAAATTCTTAAAAACATACAATAATAAAATAAATTAAAATAATCACTATGATAGATCTAAAAATAAAAAAATTAAATCATTAAAAATCCAATAAACCCTATTAAGTGATAAAAACACATAATAATCATGAATAGGGTAAAAAATCATCACAAAACTATAAAAAACAATTAAAATATTAATGGTATTTTAAAAATAATGACAACATTGAAAAAAAACAAAAACAAACACTTATAATATACTGACAATATATTAAAACCATAAAAAATAATCAAAATTATTGATAATTCATCAAAACTATTATTATATCTAAAAACTAATCATATCTGAAAAACATCATTACATGATTTATGAATATCAAAACACATCTTTATTATGATAAACCATTGAAAACTAATGAATCCTTTGAGTGTTATAAAAAACTTTAGAAATAGTAGAAATCAAATGAAACCCTTAAATACATTAAAACACTTATAATCCCTTGGTGAACTGAATAAATTAATTTAAAATATTATAAAATAATTACATTTAAAAAAATCATACAATAAAGAAAACAATATAAAAACCTATAAATCCTTGAAGACCCTTGAAATTTATTTTAAGACACAAATAACCATAGATAAAACATCATATCACTATTTATATATGAAATTCCATAAAAAAATAATAAATAACTATAATTGAACATGTAAAACCATAAACAAAAATTGAAAATCATATATAGTTATAGAATCAATTTAAATGTTTTTAAAATTTTGAATAAGACATGAAAAACAATAGAAAACATTTAAAACACATGAATATACATTAATAATTGTAAAAAAATTGTAAGAAATTCTGAATCATACATTTAAATAGTCAATGAAGTGGAATAAACATGGAAACCATGAATTGTCCGAGAAAACCCGTAGAAAAACATGAAAACTCATGAATATAATGGAATACCGTAACACCATGGACAATAATGGAAAACCATGAAACAAAAGATATTCCCATAAAAACCATATAAAACATTAAAAGAACATGAAAATTCTTATGTAACATAAAAATTCATGAAAACCCATTGAATCTTGAAAACTCTTATAAAACAATGATAACCATAAAAAGCAATGGAAAAAAGATAATGAATAGCTATTAAAACACTTGTTTTTCTTGATAAACCATTACAAATCGCAGAAAACATGGTGAATCCTTATTAATCATGCAAGGAATTATAAATCATAAATGTATTCAATTACTATATGAAATCATGAATGTCCATGGAAACACATAAAACCCAATAAAAGAAATGTAATATTTTAAAACATATAAAATTATGTTGAAACACATAATGACCCTTAAAAACGATATAAAATATTTGAATACACCAATAACAATAAAATATCCATGAAAAACAATAAATAATATAAAAAATACAAGACACAACAATAATACTATGAAAATTTAAAAACACCAAAAAATATTACAATACCATTTTCAAAATTGAAACATAAAAATCTCTAAAAAAACAATAAAACCAAAAAACCCCAATAAATCATTATAAATAACTGAAAATCAACTTCAAAATTTATATGGCCAGGAAATAACAAACAAACTTAATAGATATATAAAAATCAATGAAAAAAAATAAATCCCCTAAAAATTTATGAAAATGATTAAACCCTCTGAAAAAATAGTGTCATGTTTTTAAAACCCATTAAAACTAAAGAAATTCCATGAAAATTATTTGATAAAAAAATAAAACAAGTGAAATGATAAGAATATCAAAAAAATTTCAAACTCATAAAAATATTAAAAACACCTAAAAATTCATTAAAATCATAAAACCCTACAAACCAGTTGAAAGCATTATAAAATCATGTGAAAATATAGAATATAAAATAACATAAAAACCAGAAAAATCGAAAAAACCACTAAAATACATGGAAACCTAAATACACCAACAATGCCTTCAAATACCTTGAAATCTATGAAAACATTGAAACAACTTAAACCTATAAAACACCTAAATACCGTTAATACTCATATAATCCCTCCAAATCTCCAAAACTAAAAAAATTATGAGAAACATTGACTATCAAAGAAAATTTCTATAAGAAAAATACAAAATATATACCATGATAATCTATGAAATTCCTAAAAGAACCATAAACCCCACATAAGTTTTCAGAAATATATGATTGTCCATAAAACCCTATCTAACCCATAAACCCATCATGCACATTAAAATACTTGAATAAATAATCAAAACCATGTAAACACCAAGTAAAAAATCGAGAAAATACAATAAAATCATCGGTAAATGGTAGAAATGAACAAAATACATTATTATATAAATTAAATACATGTGAAGAATTAGAAAATAAATTTTAAATTAAAAACACATAATATAATTGGAAACAAAAAAATTTCTTCAAAACCCATGGAAATCCATTATAAATAATTGAAAATTGGAAAACCCTAGAAAAACTTATAAAATTATTAAAACCATCAGAAAATTTTTATAAATACTTGAAAGACCATGATGCATTAAAAAATAAATATTAATTCATTACAACATAATAAAACCAAAAATACCCATTAAAACCATAAATATCCCATTAAAACCATGAAAACCATGGATAAGTGTCACAACATCCTTGAAAAATTCTCCACATAACATAAAAATCCTCAAAACCTAAAAAAATTCTAAAAAACCAAAAAAACCTAATAAATGGAAAAACACACTTAAAGATTCTCAATAAACTCAATAAATTAGGATAAACCCCATGAAATTAATTCAAAACACTAAAACCCACGTAGAAAACATTAAACACCCTCGAATATATTGAAAACAAGTGAATGTAATGAAACTCATAAAATATGAAAAACATTAAAAATCCATATAAAAACATATAAATTAATAAAATTATTTTCATAATCATGTTTATATAACGATCCCATTATAAATATTAGATACGATAAAACCCCCATTTTTAACATTAAAACCATAATAAAACACACCTAGACTGGCAGAATACCCAAAATCCCAAAATCCTTAAAACCAAAAATATTCATTAAGGAAAATTGAATGTCAACATAACCATGAATATCATAAAAACCTTAATTAACCATATACATAATTAAAAACCCCAAAACACACCCAAAATATATAAAACCATTAAAAAAACATTAAAAAATTGTAAATCCCTACAAGAAATAAAGGCACAAAATAACTATGTTTAATCAATGAAAATAATAAAATTCTCAAACAACATTTGTAAATATTGAAAACATTATAAATTTTAATAGAACCCCAAAATATGATCAAATCCCACAGAAGACCTCAAATTTTTTAATTTTTTTGAAAACATATTAAAACAATTAAAACAACTAAAAATAATCAATTTAATAAAAACCATTAAAACCCTCAAAACCCATCGAATTCATTTGAAATTCATTGAAACCCCAAATAGTTAGAACTCTTGAAATCATGAAACACCTAAAACATCATCTAATCTGTGAAAAACCACTATAATCTTATAAAAAATTAACAATCCATTGGAAATGCCATGACAATAACAAAAAATCATACAAAACACTGGAAAATAATTATTATTATAAAAACAAATAAATTCATATGATTCAAAATATATCCTATAACCCCATATAAAATAATCAAATCCTAGGACAACACCACAAATCATGGAACACCAGAAAATTATATATTATAATGACAACACTTTAAACCTTATAAAATAAAACGTAAAAATGAATATAATTAAAACACATGATTGTATAGGATAATCCTTTAAAACTCTATATTATACAATAAACCACCCAATTATTACAGAAATTCCCAACAATACTATGAAAAAAATCTAAAAAATGAATATAATGAACTCTCTAATAACTAATTAAAACAATTCTAAACCCTTAAAAATGATTAAAATAAAAATAAACTAAAAACAATAAATATTATAGAAATAATATATCGAATAATTATATATAATGTATAAATAAATTGATCCCACAACCCCATGGTAAAAATATAGAAAAGATGAAATATAATTATATTCCATAATAATTTTAAAAAACACATAAGTACTTGAATATAATGAAAACATCTAGATATCCTAATATATCCTTGAAAAATAATGAAAAATAATAGAAAACCCATGATAAATAATAAAACATTAGAAAGTAGATTAATCCAATATAAAATTAAGAAAAACTATTAATAACCTAAAAACAAGAAGAATGTTATAGAACAATTAAAAAACATTTAATGGTAATTAATAATCTTGATAGAAATGAAAAAATGAATAAAGGCATAATTTATATAAGATAAAATCTAAATAAACATCAATACCCATTAAAATCCCATTAAACAAATCTCAAAGAAACCACTTGTAAAAGTTTAAATCCCATTTAAACCATTGAAATAGAAAAATGAATTTATAAAACATGAAAAAAATGAAAACTCATGATTTAATTTAAAATAGTAGAATTTATTAAATCTATATAAAACAACTAAAATTCTAAAACACCATAGTAAACCCTAAAACCATGAAAAACATGGATACCATTAAATATTTTGAAACCCGTAATAAAAAACAAAAAATTTATGAAAAATAATAAAAAATTAAAGACCAAAAAAATATTAAATTCCTCAAGATATCATGGAAATAATAAAATAATATGATGGTCCTTCTAAACCATGTATAAATCCCAAAAAATCCAATATTAATATCAAAAATAAAAAAACCACTTTGGTCCTTGGAAATCATTGGAGACCCATTAAAAATATATAAACCCATAAAATATAATTAAAGCCCTGAAAAAAATAAAAATAAATTAAACCATTAAAAATTATAAAAATACCATTTGACCCCTATTAAATCCGTGTACATAGAATATAACACATAAAACACACAGAAATTCTTATAAAACACTTACACTAATGGAAAAACAATAAATAAACCTAATAAAAAAATATGTAAAATCTAATAAATTAATCCTATTCATTAGAAAACATTATCAAAACATATAAAAACATAAAAAATTGAAAAAAATGGAAAAAATTAATAATCCTTTTAAAAATATTGAAATCAATGGAATACAAGAAAAATTTCTATAAACATTAAAAAACTCATACAAAACCCAAAAATTACCTTAAAAAGTGCAAAATTTACTAAATCAATAAATAAACCTTTTAAATTATGTGTTATAGTTAAAAACATTAAAATGAACTGAAAACTATAAAAATAATAAAAAAGTGGAAACAGATTAAAACCCTATTGAAAATAGGAAAAATATTTAACCATGGTAGATTGTTTTGAAATCATAAAAAATGAAAAACTATGATGAAACCTAAAATTTTTTACAACCCTTTATAGATTAAAAATTATGAAAAAAACAGGACAACCCTAAATCCATGAAAACCCAAAAAACCTATAATAATTGTGGAAAATTTTAAATTCATGAAAAATCATGAATCCCTGTGAACTCCCATATAGAACACTATTAAAATCAATGAATCATAAAAAAATGAAAAATTGTATGAAAACATTTCAAAAAGATAAAAACACATAATTATTTTGAAAACTCAAAAAAACTCTCAATGCCATGGAAAAACAATCAATACCCGATCTGATAAATAAATAAAAAATATTGAAAAAAATTATAATGTAATGTACAACTATGATTCCATGGAAATATAAAAAAACACTTCAATGATAAGAAATTACATAAAAACCCATGAATCCTTAAATAAAAGTGTTAAAATATTGTAATAAATAATTTATTCCCATATTAGTAAAAGGAAAGCATGAAGACCAATAATAGACACCTAAAATTTATAGAAAAATATACAAAATACAAAAAATAGCTATGGTAATAAGGATTACTATTAAAAACATTAAAAAAATAGAACCATGAAAAAATCATTAAAAACTATAAGACTAAAAAAATTTATAACTAATAAAAGTCTAGTAGAAAACATTTATAATCAATTAAAAAAACAACAATCCCAAGAAAAAAATATAAAACCATAAAAATGATAATAACCCAAATAAAAACTTTTAAAAAATATAAAAAAACATAGTAAACTAAGATAGTCATTGCAAAACATTTAAAAGCACTGGATAACACTGTAAAAATCCAAAAACACATTGTAAACATGTAAAACAATGAGAAACCCCTGAAAAAGTATTAGAACCTCTATTATCCCATCAAAATGATTTAAAATAATTAAAAGAGACAAAATTTAATGAGAAGCACTAAAAAATATAAAATTACGAAAGAAATATAAATCCCTAGATGTATCCTTAAAATAATTACAATAAAAAAATATCCTTGAAAATACTGAAAAAACTATTTGAAAAAAATGAAGAACCCTGGAAATCAATATAAACCAATAAAACATAAGGAAATATATTAAAAATTACCTAATTCCAAGAAAATCGGTGATAAAAAATATAAAAATACATAAAAACCTAAAAATTATAAATCCTTAAAAAACAATAAAAACTATGAGAAACCATGTAAAATCATAAAATTCGATAAAAAAATATATATAAATAATGTAAATAAATCATAATATAATTAATAACCATTGAAAAGAGTTTAATAATATTATAAAACCCTCAAAACCTAGAGATATGTTGAAATAATATCAGAGGCCTTAAAAACCCATGAGAAATCAACGAAACCTTAGGAAACCCTATATAAAATCCTTTCAAAACATTATTAAGCGATTACAAATATCATAATTTCAAAAAATATAGAAATCTTCTAAAAACCCTATATAATTATGAAGACACATGAAAGCACATAAAAAAATGTAAAACATTGAAAATTACCTACATACAAATAAAGAACAATGAATATGAAGAAAACCCATGGAAAACAATAAAACATTTGAAAACATGGAAAATTATGTAATATTATTGAGATCCCAAAGAAAAAAAATAAAACCTTAATGATGTAAAAAATCAATAAAAACTATGTCAGTATGAAACAAACATTGAACAACCCTGAAAAACAATTTGAATAATAAAAAACCATGGACCCATGAAAAAACTAAAAAAATATTGAAACCCTTAAATAAATCCTTCTAAAACCATCAAATCCCTTAAAAACTATTAAAAAATAGAAAACCACCTCAAAATCCCGTAAAAACAAATAATAATTACCTTTTTATAATGAAAATTTCTAGAAATATGTAAAAACCATTCAATGATAACAAAATTTGTTATACTATTGAGAACTAAAAATAATATTTTAATCAATAAAATCCTTTTAAAATTTTAAAAAAATCCAATACCATAAAACATTATTCAAATAATGAAACCATCAATACAGTTTAAAACAATGAAAATAATTGATAAGCTGGGAAAACCCATTCCATGTCGTAAAACCCCTTAAATGTTATCAAAACCCCTAAAACCATTTAAAACCAATAAAAAAATAAATTATCTAAACATATATAAAATCAGTAGTATTTTGAAAACTATTTATAACCTAATCAGAAATTATAAAACATATAGACTAGGAAAATCCTCTAATACTATTTAAAACTGTCCAAAAAATTTAAACAGAAAAAATAGTAATTAAAACCCCAAAAAACCATTCTAACGTCAAAAAATGGAATAAGACAATAAAGAAATTAACCAATAAAAATCACTAAACAATATTAACGAAATATAGAAACCACTTTAAATATAGGAAACCCCTAAAAACATAAAAAACAAATGATATCCCTTTAATCCCCAAGAAATCATTAACTAATATTAAATTTATGAAAATATTTTGAAAACCCTAACACCCCATGTGTATTATGAAAAATACAGATGTTCCCATGAAATCCATTAAAATCCATACAGACAACAAAAATCCTAAAACCCACCATTATATTGTACTAAATTCAAAAACACCTTAGAAAATGATGATAACATTGGAAAACATGGGTAAAAATTTCAAACTAAAAAGACACCATAAAAACAATATTAAACAATGAAAAAAATGTATAATATTAATGTGATTAGATTAAAACCAGTCTAAACATAGAAACAAATTAAAATCACAAAAAAAGAAACGGAAAACAATGAATGTGTATGAGGAGTCCTAGACACTCTTCATCAAAAGAGAAATAGATTCAAAGAATTTGATAAAGGAAATAATCAACTATAATGAAAATTTGAGATCCCTTTTTAAGGATTAAAAGTTGTGAGGGAGGGATCAGTTTCACATTTCAATCTAGCTATGCAGACCACCACTCTAAATGGATTTACCAATGTGAAAATTATTTTGTTGTTCAAAGAGAAAACCCCATCCCACATAGGAAATCACTATTACCAATGTTTCACCATCACACTCTCATTAATCTCAATCCATTCTTCCTCTGATGTTGTGTTCATCACCCCTTATCCCATCAATGATCTATTTTAAAGGAATTTTTTAATAATTTTTATTGTGAAACACCAATCATAATGTGGACCCCCTTAATAGATATTTGGAAATGACCTATCCCAAAATCTAATTATATACCAATTATAAATGGGGACATATTTGTATTATACATTACATGGGGTTACTTGGAATAATCTAAAGCATATATTCCCATGTTATCATGTGTCTTGAACTTGTGTATGGTTTCAGATGGATCCATATGTAACGTATTGACATTCGTTGATTGTTTACCCAAGCCCATCACTACTCCTACTTATTGAATGATGAAGTGGTGAAATTTATAACATGTAATCACTCTTAATGTAATCCCATAGTATTTATGGAATGATAATTAACTCCACCATATATTTATCTATTGGGAAATACCCAAATATGTAGTCTGGTGGGAAAGTTCTGGTTACTAAAAAAAGGATACTAGAACTTCAATGCAATTTATCTAACCGATTGGTCCCATTATTTGAAAAAAATAGAGGATACAATCACCAAAACCCTTTATTTTCACTCTCCCTTTGGGCCATTACCTCATCCACCAGTGAACCGGGGATAATGTTTGGTTTTTTTGATCTACCACTTCCACATATTTTTGGCATGAGTCATGACTCACACGAGCATAGAGTTTAATAGAAATCATGGAATCTGTATGATCCCAATAACATAAAGACATCTAATTTTTTTTATTCCCCAATAATAAACTCTCAAATATTAATATTCCATATGGGTGAAACCATCCGAAGGTATTCCTTTACTAATATAAGCCTTATGATCTCCAAAATATGTGGTATATGATTCCCAACTACCATAGATAAGTTGGAAGCCTCACTGATATCTATATTCATCTCTCATATTCACCATATATTTCTTTTAGATATATTCTCAGTATGGTAATTAATTACTCAAATTTAAAAATTCCTTATGATGGCCTTAAATCAAAATCCATATAATGATATATAAAATATAAGATCATACCCCACTTAAAAGAACACATCATTTCAATGTATATTTGGCCACATAAATTTACATTTACAACCAGTATTGGCTAGGAACCTCTTGCTGGGACATACATACCGTATGGTAATAAACATGACGATATAGTTCTTATCACATAACTTTAATGGGGTATGTGTCCCAATATTTTTCACTCAACTATGTTTGTTATAATTCTGATCAAAATTAAATGTAGAAATCCCATCGTATGAGTTCGATGCTAACATAAAAACAATTCATGTCACCGTATAATATAGTAAATTATAGATTACCCCACTATTCGGCTTAACAATACCATTCTAATGAAAAATGACATAAGAATTTTTAATTTACATATAAAAACGTACCCTTTATATAGATACACAAATACATATAGGATATCAATAAATTGATAACCAAGAATAAAATAAAATTATTCCAAATATATTCATGTGAATATTTTATTGTTAATAGAGGTGTGACCCAAGTTATAATATGGAAAAAATGAAGTATTCATGAAGAATTTTTAAATCGAATCATTAAGGGAGTCTCAGAATAAGATAGATTTTTCCTTCAAAAGTGTTTGATGATACTGAAGATCCATATTGTCAAACAAAATTAGTTATTAAGTACCATTGGCCATGTTTCCAATTGATTTTCTACAATAGAATGAAAGGTCTTGGATAAGAGTGTAATTTGGATTTCTTTGGTTCCATAAACAAAACCCATTGGTAAGTAACCCAATTAAAATGGGAATGAAGAAAATATGGTGAATTAAATATGAATAATTATCCATGGAGATGGTGTCACCCACCTGTTAGACCCATTTATCTCTCAAAATGAATGAATCAAAAAAATGATTGATGACACATTTGTTCATTTATGGAGATGTTTCATTAAAACATAATTCTTGTGTGTTATTTTCACATATATTACAACAAAACATCACCCAAAAAACAATTATTCAAAAAGGATTCACAATTGTTCCCATAGGCACACACATAATTCTTATCATTATATGAGTCCTCTTTCAAAGACAAGACACTGAAACCTACCCAATATCTTCAATTATATGTTTCGAATGCTCTAGTTTGTGATTATGTTCAAATTGTAATCTCTATTCCCTAGATGAAGTCTGAAATTCCCTAGAGATGATGAATCTCCTCTATCCATATTATCAATGTTGGATAGTGACCAATATGAAGTTGGCACCAATTATTATCTCAAAATATTACAGGAAATTTTAAAAGGAATGTGAAAATGAGTTCCTCTTTTAAAATTTGTGGGATAATCTATTCATCATTGGTGAATTTATGTCAGGGATGAATGTGTCCATTTTAAGGGATCCTATTATAAATCGACACCACCAATACCCCATAACCCAAAACCATATGCATGTTGTGGTCACCACCCCACAACCCTTAGCAATTGAAATTTGGACTGTATCCCGTAGAGCGGTCCACAAATAATAAGAGTCAAATATACAAGGATATGCCAATATTTCAGTTCCTAATAAAGAAATCTTCCATTTACATAGGACCTAAATTTATAATTATTTGTAAATCCATTCATTCACATATCATGACCACTAGAAAAATAATGTGTGAAACAAATAGAAGATTAAAATTCATGCTTAGACAATAAATTCAAATTTCCAAATATTTTGGAAAAACAAAAAGTGGATAAAAATACATACTTAGTAAAATCAAGAATACTAGTAAAATATTGTGGGAAACCATGATCATATTATAATAATTTCTCTTTTATATCAAGAATTAAAGTCAAATATTGATGTAAAACATGTGAAAATAAAAATACCTACTTAGAAATATCATATTAGACAGTCAAATACATAGTAATTCTACTATAATATAAATAAATACTATTACATATCAATCATACAAGTGAAATATCTGGGAAAAAAATGATTGAATGAAAATACATGTTCAGAAATATGAGGCCCATTAGTCAAAGATGGTGGGAAATATCAGACTTAAGGGGAATAACTCAACTATAAAATAGGGCCAAACTCATATTCCTACCCCAATAATAAAATAGATAAATATCACCAATACCTTTAAGGATCGTTCCTAGAATTTACTAAACATAGTAGAATGTCATAATTAAATTCTACACCATATCCTCTAATACCAAAAAAAATATTATTTTAAATGAAAATATCTAATAGTCAAACCCATGATTGAACTTCCTCATGTAGGGTGAATCATCCACACAATAGGAGGGTAAATCTAGAGTAGGAATACGTTCCTTCTCCCATATAAGAGGGTCTTCAAAAACATTGCATGATAAATAGGCAACTATATAGTGCACAAATAATAATTCCAACTTGTCATTACCATCCATTTTGGGTGTTACTATATGGAATAAATATATACCTACATAAATTCAAAAAACTCATCATCCCACTTCAAGATAAAAACATGAGTCAATCAAACCCACTCTAATAAATGGGAATTTATATTGAAAAATATAGTTCCAACTATCTGAATAAGAGAATTAAAAATAAAATCCCTTTATTGGAATTTTAAAATTTCAATGTAGACTCATGACTCTACTCAATTAAATTTTTTATATATTAATCCTAATAGAAATTTATTAGTGGTATTACATGGGATGAAATATAATTTACAAAATTAAATAAGTGAATGTATCAGTCACAAAGTCCTACAACATTGAATGGATACTAACACATGTTGAGGCCACTTGAGAATGATTCCACAAAATATATCTTCATGGTCACAATCCCATTCATCATGAGATATCATCTACTGATGAGAAACATGACACCCACTATTGGGGCCATTAAATCAATCAACAAGAATGTTTTCCCCTTAGAGAATGAAATATGATAAATACCATATATGCTAAGTCACATGAGAATTTTGGGAATATTAACCACGATACCTTGTAAATGAATGACATCATTCTTTCTGAATAGAATGGTCTTCCGTTGGTATGTTCTTAATTTGAACAACCTCATGACTATTTCTATCCCAAAGTGATCCCAAATATCCCCAATTCGTGTAAATAATAGACTAGATATTACAATATTGGTATGATCAAGTTAAATAATCTTGGGAATAAAAAAATTACATGATAATAGGAAACTGGATTGGGATAATATACCCATCAAGTTTTCCCCCTCATACCCTACTATGTTTAATATTCCATCGGTACAGATATATGAGTTCATACAAAACATCCATCTCAATATCTTGAACACTCTCCACTATCTTATGGAGAAGACATTTAACAAAAATGGGTATGAAAACCATGTTAAAATATTAAGATATCATCATCATCATATCAACATAGAAACCGTTTGGGATGTAAAATTACAACACATATGGATCTAGGGGGATGATATTAATTTGGAAACCTTTAATGAAATGAAGTAGTAACACCATCTAATTATTTATGACCTACTTGGTGTTCATGTATGAGTTTGGGAGAACATTTTTATTTTCATTTCACCTCAATCCCTTGATATCAATTTCTATCATAGAAGACAACATTTAATGTCAATTATCTGGGGGGATACTAGAAAATAACCATACACAAGAAATATGTCACCTACAAAAATAATGATCCCAGAATAATTCAAAAAATCACCAATCATGATGTGAGAAATCTATTGAAAAACACATGAACTAATACACCAAGAACATTAAGTAGGAACAATTCTTTAATGATTCCAATCATCAGGTACTAATGGTATACTCAAAAGTATATATTTTTCATGAAAATCTAATACTACACACCTTTCATGCATAATTTTGGAATCAAAATTTCATTAGAGATCTGGATGTTGTAGTACTTTATAAACCTTATCACATAGGGTTTGGGGTATTTTTAATACAAATTCTCCCTCCAATGTAAAAAATTATGACTCAAGGCATGATAACTATGGAATGGGAGAAACCCCAAACCATTGGATTGGGGGAATTTTACATCAAACACCTATTAATTAGAATAATTATTTTCCCATTTAGGAGGAACCGTGATAAATGTGGTGTCATATTTTGTTTCATATCAAGACCCATTTACCTCAAATAGGGATGCATATGATATCATTGTAAAATGTTTCACTCTATGTCAATTTTCTCTAAGAGGCCTGCTGAGGATCCCATAAATTTAGGCATATTTTTATTAAATGGAACAAAAACCATCCTTTCATTATATATTTTATATGACTCCTATAATCCACTAGGAACCAATGAAAATTGAGGGAGTCAATAATAAATAAAATTATAAAGATGTTTCAAATGGTTAATATGAAGTTGAGGATATGTCAATCTATAAAATAATCCATTTTGAGGTTAATGAAGGATATATATATATACCCAAAATTATAGACTCAACCTAAAATTTGGTATTTATTTGATCAATACCATATTTCCTCCTTAAAGATTATCCATAAAAAATGTAATGTAAATTAAGAATAAAAATACCCTCCTAAATAGGATGAACCCATATCACATGAAGAAAACATATCCATGCATGAGGAAGAAATGAAATAGTTAAGAAGACTAACAATATAAATTTCTTGATGTATCATTCCTACTGAATATTATCCGACGGTTGAGACTCCACTGACATATCAAACAAGTGTCCCTAAAAATGACTATTCACTGCATTTACTAAGTCATAGATATAACATTTATTCAACCACGTTCATGGTCCATCAATTTATTTTGGTGATATCGTGGATGTATATTATGAATACACTATATATCTGTAAAAATTTGAACATATTTACATGAACCCTCAATATATTTATGACGTTGGAAGTTAACCAGATATATTTTTGGAGATAGCATGTGAACCCATTCAAATTTCTTCCCCCATTATGGATTATATTAAACAAAATATATAGTATGGAATAGAGTGCACCATAATATCCAAAATTGGATCCATATCTAGAACGGTTGACCACAGGTTTCACCCCTCCTAACTCTCACAGTCTATAAACTAAGGTATTACATATAAAATCATGGATCCCATTTGTTCCCTCAGGTAAACCCAATCAAATTTCTTCTTAGGAATATTATTTTTAGAGGTTATCTGTCATAATGGGTGGTTATATTGTAAAAGTTATATATTCAGTTTCTCCCTCATAATGTTGTTACTGGAAATGCAGGTTAAGACTTACTTCTAATGAAACACTTGGAAAAAATTATGTCATTTTATACTGCATTAAATGATAAAAATATATACACAATTTATGTTTACCCATATATATGTGGAATGTATTGTGAAGTTGCATACATGATCCTAAAATTTATGATAATGAATGATCCCAAGCATAAAAATGATCGGGTGGGAGTTGTGTTCATTTCCCCAGCAAAGGAATTCCTACACAACACCTTCCTTTTATTATAAGGAATCATCCGAAAATATTTTTATGTTATTTTATTAATATAGATTTATATATGGAACTTTATATACATTTATATCACTAAAAATTAATGGTTAATTAGAAATTGGTCATCAAAAATTTAGTAGTGATTATGATTTTTGAAAAGAACACATGATCTCTCTTCTTAACATTGCATGTGGATTAATTTTATAATTCCCCTTAGATCGGACATTGGTTCACATAACAGACATACCTAATGATTATTTATATTCCTAAGAAAATACATCTACAACATTGGATGATCAAATATAGGATAAAACAATCCCCCACATAGTACACAAACAAATATTGGATCCTTTATTTAAGAACATGAAAAATATTAATGAGTTTATTTCATTGATAAGTCCATGGGTCATGAATCATGATAGAAAAAATACATTATGTACTTCACTAAAAATGGATTACTCATAAAATATAGAATATGGAATGATAAAATTTAACCAAATCTAATTAACACATGTATTTATAACCGCACTAATCATCAAAATGCACCCTACTAGTAAGTAATTTATGATGTACATAATAAATTTATAGATGGATAAGAGACCACTAATTACATTAACAGATTTAATACAATAATTTATGGTTAAATAATTATCATTCAATATAATATCTTTTATACAGGTCGACTATAATGACAAAGAATTTCACCAAACATAACAAAACATACATTCCAAAATATGTTCACACCAACATATTTTAAAATCCCTTAGAGTTGTTTCATTGATCCAAATATAACTATCCATTTATTATATTATTAATGGTCATCATGGAATCCTATCCTCCTACCACATAAAAGATATATATGTACATTTTCATTGTTATTAACTTGTTTTATATGTGATAAAAATTGTTTCTCTTCAATACAGATAGGGAAAGGAATATTGTCATGTTTCTGAGCGGTAATATCATCACATGGTTTATCATCCCTCAAATTATACTAGTAAAAAATGGAAATATCATTTCCTTATATGATTTGATACAATTATATTAATAGTAAAACATCATGTCCAATCAATCATCTCGATATCGTATTGAGGATAATGGAAATATATTGGCCTTCAATAAGATAATGCCAAATATAATCTAGTTTATGGTAGAAAGGGATAAAAGTTTGTATTCAAAAAATGCATTCACACCTTTTTTTATTATTAGACTATAATCCACATTGTCACATAGGTGACCCCATTATCATTAATATAAAAAAGAGTTGGTCATACCCATCGAGGTTCAATAGAAATCTAAAATTATTTCCATCTATAAGTAGTTTTCTTTAAGTCTGTAGTCCCAAAAATTTCTAGATGAATCATTGAAATATGATGAGATGATATTTAAGACATTAAATTATTTTTATGTCCACCAAAACGTAATATTGGATGTTTTTTAAAAAATAATTTTCCCAATCATTCCCTGTGGGAGAGATGGAGTTTGTCATTAAAATTATGATTATACAAGAAATAAACCAATATTGATTGAACCATTATTGGATGGTCCATATTATATTAAATATTCGTAAAAATGGATGAATTAATTTATCATGATGGACATGAAGCATTCTATATCCCCCACGAATAAAAGGTTCTTAGTGAGATATTTTATTTAAACAAATGACTTATTTATTTACTATATAATGTTAAAGAACATTTATTAGTTTATAATTTCTACAAGACATTAATTTATAAATCATTTTGGTTGAGGATACATGAACCTTAAAATGGTACACTATTTCATCCTAATTACAAGCTGTTAAACTGCATGGTCTACACCCTTAGATCATGAAATCAAACTATAGCCATTCAATATGTAATAAACATGGATTCCTCCAATAAAAAATATACGGGTTCAATGTATTCACTATAGTGTAATGAACATACAACATTATTCTTCTACCATGATGGTATTTAAACTACCAAATCTTTGTCTCACATCCTAATGGGATACACAACAATGCATGTATCCCTTTATTTGTGTCTATCCCCATCATCAACTATTCATTATTTAATTTTCCTTTAGCATAATGTTGATTTTCATAATTCAATAATTCATGAGAGTTTATTTAAAAATGGGTTCTTTTGGCCCCCCATTCCTATCATTTCGTTACTTATTATACAAAGAAGACACATTAGACAGTCACACCAAATCATGGTTTTTTTAATGTAATTATAAATTGAATCATTAACCCATTGAATATTGGTATTAAATATGTGACCAAATAAGACAAGAATAAATGAAAATTTACATTGAAAATGATGATAAATTTTAGAATTACCACATCCTATTAGTATTTTCTACCTCTTAAACACAGTAGAATTCTTCAAATTTCATTACTAGAGAGGACAACCTTATTCTAGAATTAGTTTTATAATATGATTATGGAAATTATTATTTATGCATTTAATACTATGTAAAAAATAATTGTAATGATGCTAAAGTATTTTTTCCTCACCCACACATAATTTAAAAATATGAAAAGATCCAATTACATAAAAAAATACTTATATCATTATAGAAAATTTCACTCTCCATGACCATTGATGGTCAAAATTTTGTTTTTTCACAAGAAGAAATCCTTCCACGTATCACACTCCTGGTCCTACGATGTTTTAGATCTACATAAAAATTTATTACATATCAGTAACATATTGTCATATTATTATTGACTCATTTGTTTGTATATGTATAATATGCCTCAGTTTTTCTTTGCAATAGTTTTTAACAATAATTACTAGTCAACCTAAGGGAAATTTTTCCTTTTTGGAGACATATCATTTATCTGTAATCCTGTAAAACAACGTTCTATAAGCCAGTTATTGAACATAGTCCACATTCACTATACCTCTTCTTGTCTAATATAATTTATCATAATTTTAGAACCCTAGAGATCATGTTATATGATTTACCACATCATATTTCAAGGACATCTAATCATCTTGGCCCAATAATACTTTTTTTCACTCAAAGTTTCCAAGAAATTTTTTAATAATCATATGTCTTAAATATATAGAACATCATGTCATTCTAGTTGAAATATGTTAAACTATATAATTTTTTTCATATGTTGTCAAAATGTAGTCTTTACCTATGTACCAGGAATTGGATGAATTCGAAATATAGATCTGGATGCCTCATGTCAAAAGCATAAGATTCCTCTCAATAGTTAATTCCATGAATAAATGAATATAATTAATTTGAATTAAAGCATTATTTCTCATTCTAGGAAACATTCTTCCTTATATTATGATTATAAAATATATGGTTCATGTCTTTATTTTATGAAATTAATATCATATAAATATATATGGATTTATTCTCAATAATGTGATATATTTAAATACTTAAAGATCTTATATCCTTGTGTATATATCAAAAATCAATATTTTAATTTATTTCCTTTTAATGTATTATTTGTGGTGAAGTATACCTTTTCCTCTCCATGTTTCACATAGTAACAATAGCTCAAGTTGGATTTGGAATTTTGGTAAGGTATTTCCACATGATAAAAGATATAATTTGTCAATAGTGTTACCCTTATCCTCATATAGTGAACATAAAAATATGACCAAATTTACTTTCCATGTGTTATTAAAATATATATTTAAAGTATCAGAAATGAAAAAAAATATAATAAATAATCCTGGTGGATTAATCTTACCATAAGATGAATTGATATTGTCATATCAAACATCAATATGTAATTATAAAATTAGAAAAAATTCACCCAACAATCCTATATATAAGACAATTTCTATTAGAGGGATTAGTATGGGTTCCCACCCATAACCATTAACTATAAATAGTATGTCTGATGTAAAATTTCTAAGGAATCCATTTACAAAATTGAATTGTCATTTCCCAGTTGGACTTTTATAAATCTACAACTAAAAAATTCATGTCATGCAATGGATAATTCTTCATTAGGAGGGACACATTTTCTCTCCCTTATACTCATTGAATTTTGTATCATATATCACTATTCAAATAAAAA
The DNA here is from genome assembly GCA_963277665.1 of Viscum album. Taxonomy (NCBI): domain Eukaryota; kingdom Viridiplantae; phylum Streptophyta; class Magnoliopsida; order Santalales; family Viscaceae; genus Viscum; species Viscum album. Next base: position 1,813,974,394 of record OY728164.1, on the reverse strand, counting down.
ATCACAAATATTTGTTCTTACAATCACTACCCTTCATGCATGAAGATGAGAGAGTATTCATTTTCATATTTCATTGTTAAAGGGAAAATAATTAATATTTCATCCAAGGATATGTGACATTATATCATAAACCTCAATCATCTTTTCCATATACTGTTAGAATTCATGTTTGATTCTCTAGATAAAATACATTTTTCTACACGACATTTTCAAACACATTTATTGAAAATATTATTTGATGGATTAGTTTCCCATCCATTTCTAGTCACAATACAGCTTCTCCCTCTTCTCTCATACACATTCCCCTTGAAACATCTATTTTTTATTAAAAAAAATTTAATATCCATAAGATTTACTTGGTTTTTGTATCTATAATTATTGATTTGTATGAATTTTTTTATAAATTGAATAATTTACCATTTTCTTGATTGGTATATTACACCCTCAATAAGCCTATAAAAGAAAAGTAAATTTCAATCTTTGGAGAGACAAAAAATCTCTTATCTTAAGCCCCAACAATATTATTCTAGAAATAAATTAATGAACATGGACTATTGTCACATATTGTATTCTTGTTCTAATTAATTCCATATATTAAAAAACAATGATATAATTGTAAAAATTATTATTTCTAATCGATATCGTTACATTCTATACCATCAACCCTACACAATTAATCATTCAATAACTCGTGGGAAAAAAATATGGACCTAAAACACTAGTTATTTTTTCCCATTTGAGTTTAAAACTATAAATTTTGTGAATTATTTAGTTTAAATTATTACCACACTAAATATTTGAATAAATGGACATTACAATAAAAAAATTATTATAATATATTAATAATATTAGAAAATCAAATGAAATTATGGAAGAAAGAGAAAAATCTTGTTAAATGAATTTTTTTATTAAATAGAAAAAATAGGAGGAACATTGTCATCTCGATGTCCAACCATATTGAAAAAATATTATAGTCATAATTAATAATCAGTAGAAAAATAAATTAAAATCAATAAATGATTGATACCCTCTATTTCATGGAAAAACTCAAAAAGAATCGTTCTCTTAATATAAACATAAACTCATAGTACCTATTCTATATCAAATTATTATTATCCCACATTCTCGGAATGTTTCAATAGATATTAAATTTCTAAAATTTCTACCTGATCAGGATATATTTTATACATCAGCTATTCTAACTCATACCAGAGTCACACCACCAAGTCTATATTCCTCACAACATGACCGTGATGCCACACAGTCTCATCATAAAAATAAATGGATTCATAGATAATAATGTTCTTGAATGTAGTAATATGTACTTTTCTCATTGTGGAAGTTAACTAGAATGTACTCAACCTCTCTAAAACATAACTCACATAATTTACCATGTAGTTTATGGTATGATAATACAACCCCTCACACTAGAGAAATGAATTTCTCTGATCTTATTTAGGTACATTCATAGGAAAATTTTATTGGGGTTCTAAAAAATAATCTTTTACATTTCATTCTATATAGTTTTATGTGAAACATGAATATTTTCAATAGTTTCTGAATCCTCATTATAATTTCTCTCACATAGTAAAATATTTTCAAGAACCTGTGAAAAACTAAGACTGTCCTTAATCAATACCTTAAAATGTGATAGCTCTAAAACATTAAAAATATTTTAAGGTTTATTAAATTGAGATTAAAATGCATTATTTGAAACTGTAAAGGTCTATAATAGAAATACTAGATTCATATGATTGAATCAGTCAACAAACAGACCTTGAAAAAGTGGAAATAGCTTGATGGTTGATGAAATACCATCACTTTTTGAAACACCATCATCTCTAAACACTATTATCTCAATCATTGGAATATATGGTTCTTCATTCCCAATAAAAATGCTTTCATCAGTATCCTCCAAATACATTTTCTTTGCATGTATATGTTCAGAAATATCAGTGGAATATAAGAGGTATCTTATTCACAATGATATTTTAGGAATGATCCCAAAATGGGTTATGACAATTGAGTCATACACACCTTGAAATTGAGTCTTTGTCTCCTCCATGGGTGTTCTATCTGGTAGGGATTTATCAATACATCTAACAAAAATATTAATACATGAAATATATTCTCATAATAAGGAATATTTATTTTTCTTAAAATAGGTTAACACCATAGGGAATGGAATCTCCATGAAGTACTCATTTTTCATGGTCCCCTTTTTACTTAGGTAAGACAACTGACATTATCACATTTTTCTCCGACGAAGTAAGGGTAATATTACAAATTTTTTAATTCTGGTTTCCTTTTCATATCCAATTGAATTCAAATTAGAGGTAATTAATCATAAAATGAAAAAAAATTATTGAAAATCCATGAGATTAATCATCCATATTTTATTATAGAACATATATGTATTCAAAAATTTCTTACGTACTGGTGCTCGATGATGTTCCATGTGGATGGTATCCTTCTAGGAACAACATTTTGTATTGGTGGTGGGAATGCTCCTATAAGATTTACATGAACTATATCAATGTATTCAACCACTCCAGGAGGGCCTTCTGTAGTGGATCTCATGCCTGAATAGATATTACCACACCGGAAGTACCCCCTTAAAGTGTCCTCTAGTGAATGGATATGTGATTAATTCTCCATATCATCATTTATGTATAAATTTTGGGGTAATTGTATCATAATAATAATACAAAGTTTCACTGATATAAACATATTATTACGTATTCATCAGTACCATCTCACTCCAACCTAAATATCACCATATATCAAACACGATCTGGACAATACATTCTATTGTTTATTGATTGAATTTATTTTTAATTCTCATTTTGGCATGTTACTAATTTATGGTGTTTATGCTAGAAATAAATTCAACTTGGACAAGTACTGAGCCCAAATCACATATGATCTTCTTGTATTACATGAAGTGATTCCATTATTTCTTCAATAGATGTTCTCTATATGTAAGCTTATAAAACAATATTGGCCACCGTGATGGCCTAAAAAATGGAATGGCTAAATTCTAAATATTTCCAATTGGATGAGAGGTAGGTTCCAACTATGGTTCTTGTTTACTTGGAGTCTTAGATTTCTAATTACCCCTATGGTTTGGTGATTATGTTACACTATCAAGGATGAAGAAGGAATTTCCATAAGCCTAGTTGAAGTATTTGGGATGGAGTCATTTACTTATCCCCCTTGAAAGTGAGTCTATTATATGGTTTATTCTTACTGACCCCAGCCCTATAAATTTAAATAACTCTCCATGAAAATTAATATCATTTACGTAGGGAGTTTAGAATGATGTCATGATATATAATATTAGAATCTACCACCTCAAGATAATTTTCATAAGAAAATTTTGTAGGAATTGATACATAGACATATACAGGTACTAAAACTTCTTTCACCTGTATACTTCTCTATAGATAACCTATGGGTATAGAGTTCAACAATGTATCTTTCCATCTCTATCTATATGGATAAAAGGCCTAATTTTGGATAGATAGAAAGATAAAATATAACACTAATAGCCTAGGATTTTTACGCTCGTATTCAAAAAAAAATATAGAGTTTTTGAAATAATAGATTTTTTTGACTTTTTGGAAGGACTAAAATGTGTAGTTTTCAATTTTATCCCCGTCACACTTGAGCAGTAGTTGGCCATTATAAAGTGTAATAAATTATTCAAGGTGGTCACAAGGATATGATCTAATCAAGGATTCATAAAAAATGCATGTGATTAAATGATAAATACCTACATAATAAGGAATACCAATACATTGTCATGTGTCATCAAAAGTGAACAATATCCATAGATTCTATGAAATCGCAAATGATTTTCCTTGAATGAAATACTAATAGCCATGGGATAACTAATATGAATGTAATGAAATTGATGCATATACCTTGAAGGTGAATTCCCATAACATACCAACATCACATCAATTTTGGTAGCCAATACACCCTCTCTCAAGGATATTATATACAATCACATATCATGATCTATAAATTCATCATTCCTAGTGGTTCTGATAGTGAAAGCATAATGAGAATAAATATAATGGTCATTATAGTTGATCTGATAGATTACTTCATTCCCTTCCAAGGAAAATGGATGTACACTACTTTGACAAAAACCATATGGTTGAAATTATTTTTTAAGATCTATTAGATATAAATAATTTCATAACATCTCATTTTGGATACTATATAGAACTGACTAACATGAATGTGGCATACTTGCTACTCTGGTGACTCTCCATTGATTGTATGTCCCAAAAGACAATATATATTTTATAGGATGAGTACTATGATGTTAACACAACATATAGTGGAAAATTAGTCCACCATCACAAAAGCTGTCATACATAATATTAGGAAAGATTCACGCACTGATAGTAATAAAACATAATAATAATGCGGTGGAAGACTGCTAATTTAACCAATTTTTTATCATTTAGGAAAAAATTTCTTCCCCACTCAGTTAAATAAATATCCTCAATTGTCATACAATCGATACAAATACACCTATGACGTTTAAGGGTGGATAATGACCACATCCTCCGTGAATGTGGATCATCAAAACATAGAATGGAAAATTCAATATCCAATAAGATAATGTAAATCTTATTATAGGTGAGAATATACCTATAGGTGTTTATTTTAATTATAAAAGGTATTACTTTCCAAAATGGGTGTAATCTAAATTTTATTCCATGCCAATATGGGTGGTAGTAAATAATCTTACAATTCTCCCATGATAGTATCCCTTGAGATCACCTGGACATCTCAATGGCTTTGTCCCACATCCCCATAGACCAAATATATGATATTAGTTTCTAAACACTATTAGATGTTAATATATTAGGTAATGAATAGATTATGATTAGATTATATAAATGATACTAAGATGTCCTCTTATATCCCAGGACCTTTAACAATGTTTTAAATTCAATACAACTTCATAAAACCTTGAAAGGCCACCTCCAATCTATAGAAAAATATCCTCTGGGGGAAGGTAATATTTTAATGTGCACCATAAATATTTTTATGATGTTACCTTACATAATGTGATTTATCTATAATTGAAATCTTTATCAGGTACCACCATGATTTTATATATCAGAAAATGTGTATAATTCAAAACGAACTTGGTGGAGAAATAATTTAAAATGAATGACCACATTAATGCGATGTTTTCATTGGAAATAATTATTTTCCTAAGTACTGACACCAAATAATGGATTCCTTGACATTGTGATGTGATCAACACATCTAATGGCATCCCAAATCCATATATTAGCATCATTTTTAGATCATATAATCCCATTATCCTGCACTCAAAAGACCTACCAAATATTGATGTTCGGGGTATGCATTGTTTTTATAGTCATTATCAATAAAATAAATATTGGAATTTCTCCTTTAATCGGAAATATAAAGAGAATAAAAAATAGAATGATAAGGATAAGGGTACATCCTTTTTATTTTCTACTAAAAAATCTCGAAATCAAGATATTAAGGGTTAGTATTAATAAATAAAAAATTTACAATAAAACCACATTAGATGATACATGGTCCATTAATCATCTTCTACTGAGAAATTATATTAGTTTGTTAAGACTCAATCAACAATCCATAAGACTATTTCTCATTGAAGCACTATAGAATTATTTTTTGGGGGGCCGACCTTTAATTTAAAATTCATTTCATTTAAAAAAGACAATTTACGTAGGGTGAAGCGAGTGATTGCTGTTTTTAATGCCATAATTCTCAAAACTGATCAATAATTGGAAAATGTTCTTGTCCCCCTTTTTATCATTGTGGAAACCACTATGGGTCTACATGAATATCGAAAAACAGATCCCAATAGGACTATCCTATTCATCGGAACATCCTTATCTTCATGTTGATCAAATCCTATTTTGATGGGGGTAATTATTTGGGTCCTAAAAACATGGATTCAAGGATAATAGGATTACATGTATTTAGTATATGAAAAAACCACCCAAAATAAATGTTTAAAAAAAATTATTTACAAAAAGGCACAAAAGAGGGCTAGGTTTTGAATAAATATTTTATTTTGTGGACTACCACATCACATGCTGCTCTACTACTCTGCATGGTGTCCCACAATAAAAACGTAATTTTTGATAGAGGATTTTTTTCATCCTGAAAAATGATAAACTTGTCAGTGGGTTTGAATGGTTTTATATATCCCCCCTTTAATTATAAAGTCATTTGAATATTTCCACGGTGTTTTCCATACCCCATATATGAGAAATTCATTGTCATGTGTGGTTAGTGTTTTATATCCCCCACAAACTAAATCCCCATTATGGAACCTAGATAACCTAGTAGTTAATTATGTACACTCATATATAAAATAATTGTGGGGGTCAAAGAAGAAGATATGTGAAAAATCTAGGAAAGTTAAGAGAATAATTCAATTTCAGTTGGTAAATTTACAAAATGACACTATTGCTGAAAGGGCATTCAGTAATCCAATTATAGAACAAAAAATAATTGAATGCATCATTTCATGTAGAATATGTATCTGGCCTCCATGTAGACCATCTTTTTGTATAGAAAAGTATTACAAGATAAATCTCAGACCCACTTATAATAGTTCAATGAATAAGATACTAGGAACAGTATAGAGAAGGTCATAGCTAATGTAATCCAAACCCTTATAGTAAAGCACAATATGGATGGATCCCCCTCTCAAATAAAAAATAGCTACATAGAATTGGGAATATTAGTGTTTTTATTTATACCACTCCCATTACTAATATTGATTTCCTTTTTTGTTGTAAAATTTTACCCCACCTTGGACAATACATAAACTAGGATAATGGCCTTTTATATCATCCCATTATAATTTAAATTGAAATCCCTATGGGCCCTCTTAGAATCCATTTGGATCAGACCTCTCTCAAAAAATCCAGATATGTATTACCAAATTAGTGGACAAAGCATTATATCATGTGATGTGTATATACAGTTGGTAAATAAGGACCTATTAGTGACCTAAATAAAAATAGGGGTACTCTGTATACACTCGAGCATACAATTACTTTATAGTGAGGGTCCCGACCATGTTTATGTTTCCATATGGCTCTACGGGTTAGGAATCAACATACATTATTTTCATCCACTCCCCATCCCCCTATTTCACATACAGAATTAGGATGTGTGGAATATCGAGGAAAGGAAGCATCCCAAGTGTAATACCCTAACCCTTCTAGTATGAGGTTCTGGCTCTCATTTTCTTTGTATTTTTTGATATATCCACATATTTAGTCTAGTGTGACTATCCTAGTTACCAAAAAATGACGAGATGTGTACTTTAATTCACTTTATTTTTCCTTTTGGTCTCATTATATGAAAAAAAGTAGATATATGGACAAAATATATATCTCTTTTTATTTCCATATGGGCCCTGGCCTCATCCACTAGTGGAAAAAAGAGATTATGGGGTTTTATAGATCTAATGATTCCTTTTTTTCCCACACTAATCATGAATCACATTGGAATATAGTGTTATTGGTGATCATGATATACGCATTACCCCTGAACAGTTATGGGACTCTCACTCGGTATAATCCCTGACCATATCATCTCAATGGGCAATATTATTAGCAAGAAAAGTCATAAATGGTCTGCTTCTATAGGTGCAATCCCCTACCACTCTAAACTACATGGTATATGACTTGTGAATTAATAGGATATGTATGAAGTCTCCCTATGGTCTAGTCCAGAAACCCACAATAACTGTAATTTCCTTTTGCCTATATTGATTGTAGTGGCAATGGAATGTACTAAAAATAACTAAAATCTGTAACACCCCATATAAAATACATAAAAAAATTATAAAACATGATACACATTATAAAAAAATAAATGCATTGAAAATCCTTGAATACCCATGAATAACAATGAAAATAATTAAATCCCATTAACCCATGGATAATAATGGATAATAATAATAAAATGTTATAAAAAATATAAAATTGTTGAATTTTATTTCAATACTAATTTATGATGAATCCCATTGAATTTTTTTTGAATCAGATGAACTGTTCTTGAAAACCATTAAAAATATGAAAAATATAAAAAACTAAAATAAAATGAAAAAAATGAAAATCATTGAAACAACCTAATTAACCGATATAAAAAAATATAAATAATGTCAAAAAATAATTAATTTTTTTTTAAAAAACCAAATAAATTTATAAATAAAATAAGATATAAATGCAATTAAATAACAACAAAGTGAAAAATCATGAAAACCTTATTATAACTGAGAAAAATTAAAAAAAAGTCATAATCCCCCAAAAAGCAAAAAATGTAAAAAACCACAATAAAAATATGAATAATTAATGACCACTATAATAGCATAAAACCTTCATAAAAACTTTTAAAACCACCTAAAACCCAAAAAGAATAAATATCCCATAAAATCCGATGGAAAAAACGAATATCCCTAAAATCATGAAATAATTTTGAAAAGCCAAAAATTCAATAAAATGAAAAAATGGAGATCTATATAAAATATGCAATCCCAATAATATAATTAAGACCATTAAATACCATAAAACTATTGAAAAAATTATAAATTGATAAAAACCCAAAATACAGTAAATATCTTAGAAAGTTATGAATATTCTAATAAACCCCTAGGAATAGTTAATAGATTTGAAAACATGATAATTCATTGAAAAATATGGGATAAAAATAATTAATATATAAAATTAATAACATTATCAATCCTTAAACCCAATGAAAAATTAACAAAAAATACATAGAAATTGTAAATATTAATGAAAACTCTTTAAAATTTGATATGTGAAAAAAATATTTTCTTACTCTTGAAACGCCTACTAAAATCCTACAACAAATAAAATATATACAACAGAAGTAAAATTTTTAAAATAAATTAAACCCTTATGATACTATTAAAATAATGAAAAATTAATTTTTTTACAAATAATAGTAATCAATAAAATCAAATCGATCCATAGGGAAAATGGAAACCCAAAGAAAAACTCACAGAACTATAAGAAACCGTGGAGAGCACATAATACCATCGTAAAATGATGAAACCCTGGAAACTACGAAAACTATGAAATGATAATGAAAAATATAAAAATAATTAAAACATAATAAAAACATGAGATATTGTTAAATATGATAGAATTAGTTTAAAAACATTATATACATTTGACAAAATGAAGTCCCAAAAATCCAATAAAACCAAGGAAAACATAAGATATTAAAATTTTACAAAACTATGTATATATGTGAACATTCCAAAAGATTAAAAAAAAATTATATTAAAAACCAATGAATTTGTTAATAATAGTAAATCAATAAAAAAATCAAAATATATATAAGCATCGGGAAGAAATTAAAAAATCATAAAAACCATGGAAAATATAGTAAATACAAGAGGAACAATAAATATCCTTAAAAAAATTGAAAACCTTACTAGATAATGAAATCCAAAAAAAATTAAAATTTATTAAATCCGTAAATACATGAAATACTTCAAAACACATGAAAAACTAAAAAAAATCAAAAAACAAGGAAAAGTTGAAACACGTATAAAATATATAAAACCATAAAAACATATCAAAATTCATTAATATTATAAGACCTACTATACATTCATAGTCTTTAGAATCCCAAAAAATTAAAAAGTACTTAAAAATCCTTAATAAAATTATTAAGACAAAAGAAATCATTGAAGACTGAGGGTAACCAAGGAAGACATTGTATATGCATAAATAATCAATGAAACATGGAAAACCCAGTAAAAAACAACAATACCAAAAAACCATGAATTCTATTAGAAAACCATGGAGAAATTTTAATATCCTATAAATGGATAATAACTTACCTAATATATGACGATAACCTGATAAAAACAACAAAATACACAAGAAAATAGTGACAAACCTAGAAAACTAATGAGTTTATTAAACATTACTAGTCATAGAAATTCCGGCATTACCCTATAAAATCCTTAAAAATTATGAAAAATATTGGATGACTAAAGAATCTACCTAATCATTCTCCAAAAACTAAAAACGAAAAACCATGAAAATTAGTGGAATGAATCTAATCCCTTCAAAACATATTTATACACAAAAAACAATAAAGTACATAATAACCCCAAAACCATTTCAATAACCTTGTAAAAACAATTAATACATGAAACATATTAGAAAATTATAGAAATAATTATAATCAGAATAATACCATAACAAACCTAGAAAAACATAAGAATACATAAAAATATAAAGGAAATAATTGGAAGCCATAAAAAACATTACAATTTGTGAAAAATAATTAAAATCATTGATAACAATTGAAATGTTTTGAAATCCATTAAAAAACATTAATATCACTAATCAATTTATGCACCCTTAATCCAAAATAAATGAATTATAAACATGTACAACAAATTATTATAATTGAAAACAGATAAAAATTTAAGAGACCTAAAAATATCTCAAAAAACATTGAAAATATATAAAATACCTGAAGGCACTTAAAAAATACCATACCGTGGAAAAATCATAGAAGTCCACCAATACCGTATAAATTCTCGATGTATTTGGAAACCCTAAAAACCATTCAAATCATTCACACACTTAATAAAACAATAGAAATATCATCAAATTTCTTTTTAAATTATAATGACTTTAAAAACATAAAACACCCTTAAACCCCTAAAAATCATGAAATCCATGAAAAAACCCTAAACTGATAAAAATGATGAAAAGGAATGAAAAAATACCAAAAAAAATTTAATACCCATTAAAATAAATAAATAATTTAAAAGAATTTAAAGTCCCAAAAAACATTTTAAACCACATGAAAAGCCTAAAAATCCCAAAACCCTTGAAACACATAAATTTTCCTAGAAATATCTGAAGAATTCTTAAAGACAAATAATGTATTTAATAGCATGAAAACTATAAAAAAATATAAAAAAGATAAAATCCAATGAAACATCACAAATAATCATATAATCTCATGGATATCTTCAAAATATAACAAGACATTAATAAATATATGAAAATATTAAAATACCTTTTCACACCATGAAAAAATATGAATATTGTATAAAACCACTTAGAACAACTAAATATACCACGAAACCATGAATGAAATAAAAAACCTAGAGACACTTGAATGATTATAAATCAATAAAAAAGTAATTTAATACACTCAATGACACCTATAAGACCGAAAAAATGACAAAACATTGTGGAAATTCTAAAGAGACAAAATAATTTTTTTTTTAAATTAATAAATCTTAGGAGAAAAATTTATGATAAAACAATAATATGGAATCATTTAAAAACATCACTATTGTTTAAAAACCCATTATATGGAAATTAAACTTTAGAAAACTAATGAAACCCCTCAAAATATTATATAACTAAATGAAACCTTTAAAACACTAAAAACCATGAAACACATTAAAAATTTATAAAACATAAAATGTAACCTTGAATACCATTTTAGAAAAATGAAAATTTTACAAAATGACAGAAATTTATTTAAATTCATTAAATAAAATAAATAATAGTGGTCATAAGAAATATTGGAATCATGGGTAAATACTCAAATAGTGAATAATCTAAAAAATCTAAATTGAATATACAAATAATATAAACCTCATTAAAAATTCTGAGAAACCGAAATAAACCTATAGAACGATGATAAACAAATAAATACTTGAATGCAATGGGAAATATTTACAAAACAATGAAAGAAAAATCCATTATAAATGTAAAAAATTTTATAAACCACGATAAATATTAAAGACCCTATAAACCAACAATATCTAAATTAAATAACAATAAATTTAAATTACCATAAAAAGATATAAAAATCATAGAAATCAAAAAAATTTATTAAAATATCGTTAAAAATTGAATTATATTTATATGAATAAAAAATTAATTAATGCACTTATATTACATGGAAAACCATGGGAATCTGTAATACCCTGAATAATATTATTATATAACAAAATTGAATCTATTTATTCCCTAATATAACAACAAAAACGACATTAAAACCATGAAAAATTTAAAATATATGTCCCACAATAATAAAAAGTAAATACAATAAAACCCATTAAATTTAATATAAATACTATATAATACAAGGAAACTATAAAATTCCTTAAATACAATTTAGATCTTAAAAAATGTTATAAATTATGAAAAAAATATTTGAAACCATAATAATACTAATAAAGAGAATAAAATATAATTAATATTTAGATATATCTAATAATCCTACCAAATCATTAATGTCCATAAAAAATTAAATCCATGGAAAAAATCAAACCCTTTTAAAATCATAAACAACCCTTGTTAGTATTATAAAATAATCAAAATATGAGGAAATCCATCTATTACTATTTATAATCATGGAAAACATTCAATATACATTAAACTAATTGCAATTTTATTGAAATCATAAAAAAACACTATATTCCCCTAAAACACAATAAATTCAAAATAATTACAAATAATTTCAATTGGCACTACAAACGATAGCCACTTACAATAAATCCTAAAAACTAGGAAAAACATAAAAAATATAAAAAATAATTTTTAAACATTATAAAACATATAAATATTTGTTTGAACATAGGAAAATTTAATAAAACCAAATAATAAAACTGAAACCCTGTTAAATAATATAAAAATTAGAGAACCATAAATATTTCTAGAAATTCATTGAAAAATATTAAAATAGTGGTCATCTATGAAAAAACTATAAAAATAATTCAAATCTAAAAAATCATGAAATTCATGAAAAACAGTAAATATACCTAAAACACATAGAAATAAATAGAAAATTACCAAAAATATTACTAAAACTATGAAAATTCTACAAATTCAGAAAAAAATAAAGATCCTTAATAAATTACTAAAAATCACAACAACTAATTAAAAACCCTAGGAAACTATTAAATATAATATAAATTTCATATAATATTTGTAAATATGATGGAATCCTAAAAACACTTGAATTCACTAAAAATAATTGAAAACTAATTAAAAAACCAAAAAATTTATAACAAAGTCTAAAAATGATTGACATATTAAAAAATAAAGTGAAAAATTTGGATACCTTTGGAAATGATGAAAGTGCATACAAAACTATAGAAATTATTAAAATCATTTGGAAAACATGAAAAACATTAAATTCATTATTTATATTTTCGGAAATTAGAAAAGATTATTGAACTTGTAAAACCGTAAGGATCCCTTAGAAACCTATAAATTCAAAAATTCCCTAAGAAACATATGTAAACCTCAAAAAATACTAAAAAACATTGAAAACAATAAAAATACTAATAAGATTAAAAAAACATAAGAATCCCTTAGAAAATAAATAAAACAATTTTAAACACTATGAAATTATATAAAACAATTGAGATCCCTATATAAACCTATAAATCATAAGAAACCTATATAACCAATGAAAACTCTCATAAATCATGGAAAACATTTCAAAACCCTATAATACTGTGAAAATAACTATAATCTTTTTTATAAATAACTAATCCTGAAAAAAATAAAAACATACGAGACCAGGTAAAACCCTGACACCTAGAGAATCCATACAAAAAAAAATAAAAATCGAACAATTAATGGGAAATTTTTTAATATATTGGAAAACAATAAAACACATTACAACCCTAGAAAAATCATGGAAAATACCAATTTTATTTTGAAACCCTTGAAAATATGATAAAATGATGAAAAACAGTATAAATTCATTGAGCACCCATGAGATCTATATAAAACCCAAAATCCATTTATAGAATTTAAAAAGTTGAAAACCTAGAAAAAAACCTAAAATATTCTATAAAATCCTTTACATAGATAGAACCCATAAAACCCTTGTAAAATCATGGAATCCGATTTTAAGCAATAAATCACTAATTCACATTGAAATATTTCAACATCCAATTCATTATAATAAACATTATTAATACATGAAAACCCTATAAAAAAAGAGTAATACAGAAAAACCCTTACACACACTATAACATACATTAGATACTATAAATTCATGGAATGACTGGAATAATAGAAAATACATACACATCCTTGAAAAAACTATTATAAACCCTATATATACATATAAAGTACTTTATATCCATAAAATACCCTTCAAAATGATAAAATACATGAATCCACATAAAAATAAACAATACATTTTGAAAACTATTTAAAATTGATAAAGGAATTGTAATTTTTTAATAAAATACTAAATTTCAAAAATACACATAATATAATATAATTTTTTTTGGAAAGTTGAATAAACCTTGAATCTTATTACTAATAAATATACTACATAAAAAGGCAAGGAAACCCCTTTAAATCCCTCAAAACATGAAAACCAGGACAAATGTAGAAGAAAACCATAAACCCCTAGAACAGATATTAAACATTAAAAACTCATAAAATCTCACTAATCCGTAGAACTAACAAATAACATTGGAAAAACATTAAAAACATTAATTCCTTAATAATGTAACAAAATTCAAAACAATAGGGAAAACGATAAAAATAAGAAACTATGAAATGCTATGAAAAACAAAAAATGAACACTGATATTCCTTGATAAATAATAAAATCATTATAAGCACATAAAAACCAAAAACCCATATAAATCCAATAATGTAAGTAATGAACTGAAAAAATTGAAAACCATCATGAAACCATTCCAACTACTAAAAACCACTAATATGCACAGAAAAATTGAAAATAATAAAAAAAAGAAAATATGATAACATCTAAAACCCTTAAAATTCATCTGTGGTATTATTTAATATCTTAATACCATTAAATACATTCGAAAATAGTTTAAATCATAAAAAACACTGATAAGCCTAAAAATAATGATAACCATGAAAATTTATTAATCCTTGTAAATCTATAAAAAAATAATAACCCATGAAATCTAAAAAAATGAAAATTAATATAAACCCTTTCGAAACCATAAATATTAAATAATACATTAAAATTGTAGATGAAACCAAAAAACACTGAAACATGTGAAATCTTAAATAATTGAAAACACCTAGAAATCCAATTAGTCTTTTTTTAAAACCTTTTACTCACTAATAACATAATAAAATAACATGATTTAAATGAAAATCCTCAAAACATTCAACAAAACATGGATTTCCATGAATAAAATTTAAATCTTAATTCAAAAAATATAAATTTACGAAAAACCATATTGAATATATGAAAATCCTAAAAAACATTGAAAAATTATATTCCAAAAAAAATTGGAATATCCTATGAAAGATAAAAAATTAAATACCTCGAAAACCCATCTAGGATAATAAAAAAACTAAAATCCATAAAAATATTTGATTACATGAAGAAGTTATAAAATCATAAAAAACCATGAAAACCTATAAAAATATATGGAAACCATAATCCCCAAAGATATCAAAATAAAATAAAACAAGTAAAGACCCATGAAAATAAGCATAAAAACATAAAAATTCAATTATGTTAGTGAAAGTCAATAAATAAAAGTTTAATGTTATATTGAACACAATAAATTTCATAAAAATAATATAAAACCATTTAAAATAAATGAAAATAACGAAAAAACATGACAATTCCTCAAAACCCTTGAAAATAACTAAAACATAAAAAAACCATGTAATCTAGTGATGACTATGAAAAACCCACATATATATATTTGTAACATGACATCCCTAAAAAGACATTATAATTATAAAATCGTTTAAATCACTTAAATTATATTGGATTTTTTTTTGAAAACCATAAAAACCAATGCAAACCTTGAAAATAGCTATGAAACTATGAAGACCCTAACATCTGGTTTATACTATTGAATCCTAATAAAAACTTTGAAATACTAATTAAATCCTCCGAAAACCCCTATAATCATACAAACCCCGTGAAAACCAATAAAACACTCAAAAATCTATGTCAATCCATGAAAAATTAACAAATAATAATGAAAAAAATAAAACTATGATGAAAACTATTGAAACCGTTAAATTTCATCAAATCATTAAAAAACAACAAAAATATTATTATACATATCAATAACCTGAAATCATTAGAAAATACAAAAAATTCATTAGATAAACTAAAATTAACATAAAAATACATTGATTATGTTAATAAATCATGAAAAAATCTAGAAAATCCAATAAAACATTTGAAACCTCTAACAACATAAATAATAACTAGAGAACCTTGAAAAAAACGTAGAAAACAATGGAATATTATATATATCCTTGGAGTAATCTATGAAAAACATTAAATCTCCAAAAATACTATTATCATTTTAAAAATAATGAAATCCACAATATAATCATGAAAACCCATATAAAAATCATGGTAACTATGATAGCCTAAAAAATACATACCCACTATAAACAAATAAAACTTTTTAAATAATTTTCAAAAATATTAAAAACACCATATTAAACACACAAAACCCATAGAAACATTGAGGAAACTATAAGATCCTAAAAATATCCATACATACTTATAAACATATAACTATATTAACATACTCTAAATGACATGTGTTTTATTAGAAACTATAACAACACAATGATATCCCATGAGAAAACATAAAATCTAATAAAAAAATAACACCTGAAAACCCTTAAAAAATTAGGCCTATAGAATCCATGAAAACATTAAAACACAAGAAAAAACATGAATAATATTGAAATATCTAAAACATTACAATGATCCCATAAAACAATGTAAAATTTAAAAAAATCTATGAAAACCATAAAAATCCAAAGACTCTCAAAAAAACCTTGTAAAACCATAATATGTAGTAAAAAATATAAACACCCCTAAAACACTCATAAATAATATAACATATTTAAAAAACATCAAATCAATTAAAAAATGTAACCATGTGGATAACCATTAGAATCATATAAAAATATTGAAACCCCATAGAAAAACATGAAAATTATAAAAACCCCCTTAAATTAAAAAAACCACAAAAAAATTCCAAATTAATAAATCCATGGAAACACTAAATAACATTAAAACTGTAAAAAATTCCATGAATATGTTAAAGACCATGGAAGTCATTTAAAAACATTAAAATAAAAAAACAAATGGAAAAACTCATGAAAACCCTTGAAAATTATGAAAACATTAAAAACCATAATACTTTGGGAAATGATAAAAAATTCATTGAAGGCACTATCAAAAAAAATATATTGTCATATACAATAGTTAATGAAAAACATATAAACTCATAATATATATCAAATCATTCAAAGACATTGAAAACTAGTGAAACCCCCTAATAATCAATTAAAAACCAATAAACCATTAAATATAACCAAAATACAATTGAATCGTCCTAAAACATGAAAATATTTTGGAATCATGAATGCATTAAAAACTGTGAGAAATCATAGAATCATTAAAACCATTAAAAAATACATAGAAAGTATAAAATTTTGAAAACTAATAAAACATAATAAAACCATATTAAATGAATAAAATCATTTTAAACAACTATAAAACATTTAAAAATAAAAAACCTACAAACTCCTTGATTTCCATTAAAAATAATACTTATCCTTTTATAAATATAGTCAATCTAGGGAAACATTGAAATTCCATGAAAACATTAAAATTATTCTAAATCCATGAAATATATAAATAAATGTGAAAAATGATACAAAATATTTAAAAACAAAAAAATCATTAAAAATCCATAATATCCATTAATGAAAACAATAATCCCCAAATAACTTTATAAAACCATAGGAAATCATAAAATTACAAAATCACCTGAAATGATAATAATTTATAATGGTAAAATCTTAGATTACACTATAAATTCTAAAAATTCATAAAAGAATTAAAACGCCGAAAAAACACTAAATACTTCATAATATTATGAAAACCATTGAGATCTATTACAAAACCTAAGAGCAAACAATAATTAAAATATATAGAAAATTGTGAATAACATTAATATATAATGATAACACATTGAAGACATGATAAATCAAGATTTTTTTAAAAATATAATCCCCTATAAATAACAAAAAAATAATGAAATCTTAAAATAAACTTGAATCACTTTTTATACTATGTAAAACAAAGTAAAGTGATTGAAAATGTTAAAAATTCATAAAAATAGTGAAGTATATAAAAATTATGGAAATATTTTAAACATGACAGATATCATTTAAAAAAGTTGTTGACTCCATAAAACCAATAAAAAATTCTTGAAAATTATAAAAACTATTTAAGAACGATTTAAAATATTGTAAATACTAAAAAAGATTTTAAAAACTATGAAATACCTTAAAATATTGTGAAAAGAGAAAAAATTGAAACCCTAAACATTTGAAAACTCTAAAACTGCTATAAATCATTAAATGGTTTCTAAAACACTTGAATACATAATCAAATAAACAAAAACATTGAAAACCATTAAATATTTAAAATGCCTTATAAGTCATAGAATAACTATAAAAATAATGCAATCTCTATAAAACCATTTGGTTCTTGGAAAACCCATGAACACCCTTGAGAATAATAAAAAACATTTTGACACCCAAGAGAATCCATGAAAATCACAAAATACCCTAGAACCCATTACAAACCTAGAAACCCATGAAAATTCAAAACAAATTGAGAAATCAAGAAAACCATTACAAATATTGAAGGCCATATATTATGTAAAAACCCATTAAATCCATAAAAAAATATTGAAACACTTAAATATGATAACAAAACATTAAAACAGAAGAAATTATAGGTAAATTCAAAAAATCCATTAATGAAAACAAACTATAATGAAAAATGACTAATAAATGTAGAACCATGAGAATTTCAAAAAAAAACATAAAAAACATGTAACCACTAAAAACACTAAAATATACATGAAATCATATAAAATCCAACAAAAATCTAAAATCATATATATATATATATAAACAAACTTAAATCTATAAAACCCCCACATGATCATTGAAAATATAAAATACCCAAAAATCAATAGAAACGCATAAAATATTGAAAATCACAGATAAAAATGAAAAAATATTATAATAAATAATAACCCCGAAAAACTCATAAATTCCCTAAAAACATGGAATGCATTTAATACCATATAGAAGACATGGAATGCTAAAAAATGTTAGAGAACTTGAAAAACCTATATATAATTTTGAAAACCATATAATACATTTGAAACCATTAAAAACCCAATAAACAATATAAACCCAATGAATCCCCTTAAAACCTTAACACCCTATATAAAACTAGATGGTCTTGGAGAATGATAAAAACATTGAAAACCATTTAAATTAAACTAAAAACCATGAAATAAAATAATAAATCATTTTTAACCAAATGTTATATAGTGAAATCATATATATAATGGAAAATCATGGAGAAAATTTTAAAACACATAGAAAAAATGAAAAATTTTACAAAGAATGAAATAAATTTAAAACCCCTGGATTAAAATGAAGAATATATAAAACCACAAAAAACACTAAAGACTCATTGAAAACTATATATTAAAGTGAAAATCGACTAAATGTAATAACACACATTAAACCCCAATAAAATTCTATAAACTCCAATGAAATGTGAAAGAAATGGAGAAACCCAAAAATATAAAATCCCCATAGGAAAAAAATAAACACTTGAAAAATAACATAAAACTATTAAAAACACAATGGATTTATTTAAACCACCTAAAAACTATGAATCAATGAAATTGTCTTAAATTCCACTAAAACCACTACAAATTATATAATTTCTCTTGAAAACTACAAATATTGGGAATCATTTATAGTTATAGAAGTCCAAAAAATTAAAAAAATCCATAGATTGTTAAAAACACTCAAAATATATTAAACTTTTTTATATAAAAATATTACTCTATAAACTATTGGAAGTATTTTCAACCCCTAAAAAAATTGAAAACATTAAAACCCCATTTTAAATCATTCAATCTGATGGATAACACATATAAACATTAAAAACATTATAATGAAAAATAAACATTAAAAACAGTGACAAATAATACAACACACTGGAATGACCTAAAACCCTATATAATGTTTTGAAAACCTATAAAACACTTAAAAATATAAACAACATTAATGTCCCGATATTTTTTATTCTAATGGAAAATGATAGATAACTTAATAAACCATATAAAAACATAAAAAACAATATACACTGTAAAATTATAAAATCCCATTCAATATGAATGAAAACAATATAACAATTTAAAATTTAAAATGTCTTGGAAAACCATGAAAACCTATAAATAAAACCATAATACCATCAGATTATTTAGAAATCCTTCGATAACACTCTGAAACAATTGATATCACTATAATGTTTTTTAAATCTTAAAATAACATAAATCCATAAATTTCTAGGGAGAAATATTGATAACCATAAAAACTATAAATACCTAAATTACCCATGAAAAATAAAAATTGTCTGACATCCCTAAGGAAAACATAATTTTAAATAATTATACACTAAAACATAAAGATACTATGTAAATTAGAAGAAACCATAAAATATCTAAAATCATTAAAAACTATAGAAAATTATAAAAAATAATAAATATTTCAAAACCATTAAGCAACATAACAAACCATATAAAAATTTTAAAGTCTGTATAAAACCCATTAAAATCATCATGAATATTATAAAAACAACAAAATTATATAAAATCATAAAAACACCTAATAATCCATAAATAATTTTATATTAAAAAAGAAAAACACCAAGACTAGAAAAAAAATATGAATATAGGTAAAATAAATTAATATATCCTAAAAAGATAAAAATATTTGTAAAAATATTCTGACAACGATAACAATAAATAATAAAATACTTTGAAAAATATTGAAATAAATTGAGAACACTAAAAATAATTGAAAACCCATAGAAACCTAAAAATAAATCTAAAAACAATGTAGGCTTTACAAATTATTAGAAAATATCACACCCCATCGAAATCCATAAAATGTAATCAAAATTCTATAAACCCCTTTAAACCCATGAAATTTTAAATATGTAAGGTGATAACTTATGAAAAAAATAATGAAATATGTTAAAACCACTAAAACCATTAAAATCTTAGTAATTATTGGGAAAGATAACAATATGAATAATGTAGTAATGAATAAAACATAAATCTCATAAAAAATAAATAAATGTTACTAAAACACTGAATATATTATAAATCAATTTAAAACCATATAAAACACAGAAAACTATTGAAATATCCTTTGAAAAATAAAAAATCCCCTTAAAACACATATATATCAAATAAAACCCAAAAAAATGAACCCAAAGAAGTCCCAAATTTTTTTGACATCCATGTGAAACCATTAAAAAGACGATGAACCATGCATAACCTTATAGAAAAAAATTACTTCAAAACACTAAAATCTGAACGAATACAATGAAAATAAAAAGGAAACACCTATTATACATTTAAGAAGCAGTAAACACCATATTAACCATTAAAATAGTATTATACCTTGAGAATCAAAAAATATGTTTAAAGCAACTTTAAATATTATAAATATGTTGTAAACCCTTGGCAAAATGATGCAAACCCATGGAAAAACATAACATAAATAAAAAATCATTAATGACAAATTATTTCTAAAAACATGAAAAATATTAAAAATCTTATAAAAATATAGAATAAAATTTCTCCCCAAATTATTATGTGAAAAAATCTCAGGAAAGTCATATTAATTAATATAAAATCATTATAACCCATAAATAATAAGAAAAAAAGTAATAAGAAAATAAAACATAAGAAATTCTATAAATAATAAAACCCCTAGAAAAAATTAATAAACCAAGATACCAAGGTAATACAATGAAATTCATTGAAAATTATCATAACATGGTAATTATTTTTATATATTGTTTATAATTTAAAATCAAAATAATAAATATGATTGTAAAAAATTATGTATGCTATAATCTAAGAGATGGAATGTCCTACTTTTGCATTATTAAAATTTCATATTTTTACGATGATAATGGAAATAAAGTCATTTTTATTTTATTTAAAATAAATTATAATCATATCATATATAACATCATAGATATTTTATTATATTTGGATATATATCATCCATATTATGTTATGGTGAAAATGGATCACATAGCTTCATGTAATTTGTAGTCCACTTTTGTGTACAAAAGAAATTAGAATTTTCTTTATAATGAATGGTAAGAAGATAAAAAATATATTTTTCATTATATGATAATAAATATATCATTATTATATTATATAAACATTAACTTTATCATTATAAAATGTCTGTAATCATGGAGAGGTAAAATGAATCTTATCATTTCATAAGGCGGATGCCCATTGTACAAATGAATGATTGTTTCATTTCTACAAAATGGAACACAATAGAGATAAAAGATATACTATTAACCAAATATCATCTCTATGTAGTATGGATAATTTTTTTATTATCTTTCATTATTGATGAAATTTTTATATAGGTTTAATAATAAATAATAAATAATTTCTTGATTAAATTCTATAGATATTATCTGGAAAGACAGAATTTATTATAATATTATAACTATTGAGGATGGTGTAATGGATAAAACATTTACATATTGAATGATGATATGGATTCTGATAATTTGTCATTAATGGTACATTATGATACAAATTTGGTTTTTATAGTGATGTTATGAGAAGAAGTGAATGCATTTTATAAGTGAAGGTAAGAGAACTTTAAAAATTTTCTATATGAGAAATAAATTTAAATAAATTTGATATTAAATATTTCAAAAAATATATTTATTTATAATATATGAGTATTATGGTTTGTAATACCCCCATGAAATAGTTATTAGATAAGTTTATGTCACATTTTACACATATAATTTGTTTTTAATCACTCGTTTTACCTTGACAATACTGATTTCTAGTCATTATGTGTTAATATAATTACAATAATGATAAATTTCTATAAATTGACCATGTATGATATTGTTAACCCTATCCATATCACTTTAATGAATACTGTGGTTTGATGAATTTTATATCCTTTAGTAAAATATAATTTGTTATTAAATATTAATAATATTATTATTTAGAACTACTCATTACATATACGTTAATTATATCTTGAAAAAATATTGAATTATTATATCCCTATCATGTCATAATTAGATATAAAATTATTTGACCACCTTATGTATCTTAAATTATATTAATTTTAATATTTTTAATATCATTTATTTGATTTCCCATTAATGAAATAATTACACCATCGACAATGTGCCAGATGTTAAGGTAATTATATATATAATAAGAATTAAAAATAATTTTTCATAATGAAGATAAATAATTTAACTTTAATTTTTTTCCATGCTAATATATTTAATATTAAATAATAAAAATATCATGGTTATTAATAACAAGTTGTTTAAAAGTATTACTATTCTTGAAAAATACTATAAAGGTCCTCATATAATGGAAATAGCATTGAAATTCTATACAAAACAATCTTCGATGGAAATTGGGGAAATTTAAGCATGAAATAAAATTAATTATATGTTTGGGAAATTAAATAAAAATTGAATTTCAACATTAAATTTAATTAATATATTTACCAATTACGGTAGTAATAAAAATCATTAATGTCAGTATTTATATTTACGATAAAATTAAAAGGGCACAATATACTGACCATTAACCCAATTATTTAAGATATGTAATCAATTTTTTAAGATTTAATTTAATAATGTGATAGAATTTAATCAGAAATGAAACTATAAAAAATGATAAATTTAAGAGATTTAAAAAAAATGCATTTTAAAATATAAATTAATTTTTAAATTTTGATAAATACCCATTTAAAATTCCTTAATATGAATATTTAACATTAAAATATAAATAATTAAATTCAGAAATTAAAAGAATATAAATTAAATTTTTAAATACCTTAAATGAAAAATAATTTTTTCAATATAGATTATTATTTTCCACTCTTCATTGAACACACATATATTTTTAGTAAATTTTCAAATATTAATCTAAAAATATCATTGACATGACAGATGATGAAATAAAATTAATTTTTCTAGATAAATACTCTAATTCATGTAGAAATTAATTATAAAATTCACTTAATAAAAGGCTGAAATTCATTAATGATGAATGTATTTTTACATATGAATAAAATGATATTAATAAAAAGTTTTTGATTATAATTTTTTAATTTATAAATATATTTGTACATAGTTTGGTCATAATAATTATTTCATTAATTTGTTAACCCTATTAATAACCCCAAATTTATTATAATTTTATAATGGTTAGATTTAAATAAAATTGTTTTTCTTTTCATTCATGGTCAGTGTTGTGTATCTTATAGGCTATTGAACATAGAATTTCATATTAAAATAATTGGATATTACATTCCCCCTTTGTTAAGAAATATAATCCTCTAATTCTTATATTTGCCTTGGTATCAAAGGTCCGAATTTTCAAAATACCATTTTAAAAATACAAAATTGTAAAAATGATAAATAAAACATCAACATAACAATAGAGGAATGGAAGTATGAAGTTTATCTAGACTATCACATATTATGTTTCCATGTAGGAACAAATTAGCACTAATTAAAAACATATATACTAAAGATAAACTAATACTCAAGTACATATAGATAGCGATATAGATATTTCATGAGAAGCATAACAATTAAAATGTAATTTATCTTATAGGGGTTAGAAGGAAATATATTTCATGATAATAAAATTAAACAAAAATATTTTCATTACATGAAACATTTATTGGAGTATATGAATTAAATTACCAATCATCGTAAGAATCCTTTGGATATATACTTATATTAAATGTATAATTTCATCCAAAAAATAATTTCCACAAATATATCATATCCTCCTCCAAATGATGAGTATTAATGTTGAATTTTAATTTTTTAATAAAGAAATAACTTTTGAGAAATCAAATAATACATTAGATAATAAAAATAAATCCCTCAAACATTAATAAATTTACATTAAAATATAAATATTGGACAAGAAATTATAATTCCAAAAAATGAGTAAACATTCTAACAAAAAATATATACTTTAATCACTAAATATTACTATAATTGCCACAGTTCAACATTTATTATTCAATATATAACTATCCTTAATGTTCTTCAATCATGCATCCAAACAATGATTAAAAATGAAAAATTAGATATTTTTTTATCACATCATCTTCTAAGGTAAACATATAATTTTTATCCAAATGTTCATTCCCTAAACATATAACCTAAAAAATATGCTAACATTTTCCTTAAATAACTAGAATTATCTAACCTATAATTTTCCCTTCTTCATAAACTATTTCAAAGTTATCATTATATTATTCTCATAAATGTGATAAATATTCTAAGAAACATCCTAATATCTTTGACACTGATGAAATTATATACCCTCATATGTTTTCTTATACAATTTATGTTTCATCCCAAATATTTGATAATATATAATTTTCTCAAAATAAATCGACATATAAATCCTAATATTTGTAAAAAACATGAAAAATTATTTCCACAAAATTTTAATTCAGTATTTTTCAAATAATAATTCATGGTAAACATTATGGTTACAATCATCCATCTTAAATTATCATTATCCACCTTAATATTTAACCAAATAAAACCTCAAAATTCGAGTCTATGAAATAGAATATATGGTTATACTCATACGTACACACCCATGATAGTTTCAATAATTCATTACGTAACTTTCTATAAAGACAAATAAATATAAATTGTTGTATTTACCTTGATCTAATTCTAATTGTTACATACAAAATCATGGAAAAATAGATCGATTTTTTAAAACATAAAAAGTATATTTCTTGTTTTAATATTGATTAATGTGAAAAAATTATTCATTTAGTTAATATAAATCATCAAAATAGAATATTGGATGACACACATATCTAAGGACCTTATAGATTTTTTTATGAACTATGAAAAAATCATTCCAACATGGGATTATAACAAATTAGTCATAATAGAAATAATTAAATCCAATTGTATATAAAATTTTCTATTCTAGGTTATTTCATCAATATATCCCATAAACTATTTCACATATCAAAACCATTATAAAAAATATATTTTAGAATATTTATTCATAACATAATAACAGAAACATAAGAAAGTGCGGTCTCATATGCTTAGTAAAGGTATATAAGGGATAGTTAAATTATCAAACAAGTAAAATATGAGAATAAGTGTGTATTATCATAAACAAAATATTTGAAAATTATAGCCTATATATCATAGATAATAATAATTATCCATGGTAAAATATTAGAACATCATAATACATGGATAATAGTGGATCTTGATCCTTGAGAACATATCATTAGCATAATCGATGGTAATTTGTATTAAAAATAACAATATAAAATAAATTTATTGGTGTTAAAAGTTATATTCCAATACTATGAATGTTGAATAGGTTCACTTCTCAAATAATTATAGAAGTTCAGGTTTACTCCCAAAACTATCATAGTTTACAAATTACAATATTGAATTAGTTTTCCTCCCCATTAAACCTTCATTTATATCATTTTAAATATATAATTTCTAAAATAATTAAGAGACATATTTAGTTCACAACATTTTTTGAAGAAAATAATATTTATTAGTTACAAAATATAAAAAATGTACCATTTAATGTCCAATAAAATGAAATGGTATTTATAAAACATTCATCAAAACAGATGTCATTAAAAATAAAATGGATTCATAAACATCATTTAGTCATAAATCTAAACCATGAAAAGGTATCAATAGATAATATCTTTAGAAACTTATAATTAACATCAATGGATTGTATTTGATATAGGAATTTATTTTCAAATATCACATTAAATAATTCCTGTATCAAAAAAATGTAATTTTTAAAAAACATATTCTTTTACAAAATATTCACTTATTCAAAAGAATTCACAAAATAATATCGAAATTTTTTAATGTAATATTCAATGAGTAATGTAGTTATGATGCACAGAAATATTGATCTATCAAAATAAGTTAATATAACATTCTTTCGATATTATTAGTGGAAAATTCCCAATTTACAATTTTGTAAAATAACCAAAATATTTCTTTTATAATATTTGGTATAAACTCAATCATGGGTACAAATAATTTTAATGAATTTTTTAAATTAGAAAAAACAATTATTGAATAAATTATTAGAAATCATGGACAGGGTAGATAAATTTTTCATAGTAGACAATTCAACATAAACAATCCGCAAAATTTAATGAAATTGTGAAATATATTCTTACCACGTCAGTATCATTTAAATTATAATCCCAATTATTGAATATATTTGAATAAAATAATAAATTTTATGAAAAAAGATATTTGTTATCTAATCATTTAATGATTTATTATATATTATTAATAATCAAAAATTGGGGCATGAAATATAATATTTATCAATAAAACTAATTTGGATGAACAACCTCCAAGTTACATTTTTATTATTAAGACTCAGTTTTATGGGAAAAAGTGGGAAACCAACAAGAAAACCACACAATAATAACAAAAATTGATAATAGATATATAAGAGTCCAACATGAAAATATTGGATGCAATTTCCTTGAATAATATCCAGGACAGGTCGCTTACCTTTTTTCCCAACTCATCCCTGATAATCACTTCAAAATTAGAGTCTAATTGTTCACAAACATGTAACAACTCTTCCATTGTAATTTTCTTTTCATTTAAACTCTGTTAAAAATTATGTGTTGTTTGTTGATCCATGTGGCCTACTCTTTGCTTACACCCACTTGAACTGGTCATCCATTCAACATTTCCACGTCCTCCTCTGAGGTTTGAAAGAGAAGAACCCCCACCACCATATCATCCTTAGAAGACATAAGGAGGTCCCATGAGTTTTCTACAGCTGTGAAATACTCCCCTCCTACTGCTGAAGGCTCCATATTCCTGATTCTAGAAGGATCTACCAATCCACAAACCTAATTTTCAGCTCCATGCATAGAAGAAATTACATTCTCTGATGTAGTCTGCGTGGGAGTCTTACATAAAACTGAAACCCCTTACTTTTTCAATAACGAAACCCCTGGAATAGCCTCTGTGATATTTTATTTTTCCTTGCAAGTCGATCTGGTAACTATAGTATTTAGAGTGTCTGAATAATATTTTCATGGTCTTGACTCATCTCACCCCTGGGAACCAAAATGGTTCAAGTTAGGAGGTTTCCTTATTTCCCTTTCCTTGAACTGGATTGAATGAATTCCTCTTTCTAATAGTCTACACTGGTCCAAGACACCCAATCTTGGTCGCTTGAGGCCCCATCTCAGTCACTCAATTTCTCCTCCTCTGAGTGTCTACTCCCGACCAACTTACGTTTCGACCTAAAAATTACTAATTTTAATCTTTCGGGATCTTAATTTTCTTTTCCTTCCTCATCCAACAATGAAAAATGATTATTCACCTCAGTCGGCTATAAAGCCTTGTGAAAAAGGCCCACCTCGGACATTGGCTCATACACACTATGAATCTGATACTCCTTTAGCGCCCTAAAAGTGGCCTGATAAAATGTATCACCGGGTCTTGAATGTTTTCCATTTCTTTGGTCACCCCTTCCAACCTTAAATACATCAGAAAAGGATGAGGGAGACTGACCTCCACCAAGCTAAACTGCTTCCCATTTTCCACCACCAACACCACCTTCAACCAATGAATCCTTAGAAGGTCCTGCCAGCAAGTCCCCAATCAGCAAAACAACATCACCTGAATTCTTTTTTTCACCTAAAGGAAAACCCATTGTAGACACAATAGGATCACCACAGGAACTGGCCAATTGAATATCACACTTCATTCAGCCAAACACATCACTTAACTTCGATTCAATTGGTGGAAATATTACAGGTTTCGACAACACTAGTATACCATGAGGAGGATCATAATCTGTGATCCCTTGCACCCCAATGTTCCTCCCATGCTTATCATGATGAAAAGGTGTTGCCCCAGGACTCAAATAAAGACATACATGGAAGTGATCAACCCAGGATTCAAAAACAACCGCTTGCCTGCATCAGAATTCTTCACCAACCGATATTCAAACCCACTCCACCATCGGTTTTGATACATCCACCTCAACACATATCCTCATATTAATCGTGTGGAAAACTGAATAAGTTCTACTTTCAGAACAGATGTAATGACCCACCATATTTCCTATCTTTCAAATAATTGAATGGTTTTGAAAAGTGAGGGGAAGATGAGGGAAACTAACCCATGTCGCTACATGGGGTGAATCTCGATTCATATATAGAGATCGTATGACCAACGAAAGAGGAAAAATTTATGATGAACAACCACTACCCTTAATCGGAAAAATAAAATATGTTCTTTATCATACTAAATATTAAACTATTGTTAATATTTTCCTATATAATATACCATTTAAATGTTTATTATTACATTCATCTCACATATTACCTTGTTATGACAATGGTATACAAATTTACTATCATGATTGATGTTTTACTGATTTTTGGTATAGAAGTGAAAAATGGATTTGATATGTTGTCTATTGTCAAAGTTGACATTATTAAATAATTTTTATAATAACAATAATTAAATATTTTTCATATTTGTTGATAAGTTATACTTTTATATCTAGCTATTAAAGATGGTTTTGAAAAATAATGTTAATTAGAATCATGGTGTTGGTAGGCTGTATGTACTCATGTGTAACATATATAATTTTTTAAGAACCATACTGAATGAAGTTGAGTATTATTTTATATTACTATAATGATGATCATATAATATTTATAAAATAACATCTTTATGTATAATTATATATTTCAAACATGTTATTTTTTTAATTAAAGGTATTTCATATCGCTTCTTAGAGGTGATAGTTAAAACACACACACAAATGACATTATAATTTTCAAATGCATGGGATATTATTAAATAACATAAAATATTATCATTTTAGAATAATAAATATGTAATGAATATTTTATATAATAAAAAATTAATTCATTATATAATATTTTATATATACTTACAGAAACTGAATTTAATTGCTTCGTTGGTCATTAGTCCTTCATACATAAGATTGATGGTTATGTATAAAATTTTAATTATTATTGAAGGATATATGTAATTATATTAATTGAATGATAGAAAAATATTTGTTTGATAGCGGTTTTAGTTTTATTATAATTTATAAAATTATTATGAAATTTTTAAATACTAAATTAATCATAAATGATCAATTAAAAATGTTTACACTTACATTGAAAACCTAATTTACTTATCACCTTAAGGCCAATAAGGATGGTGTGAGACTTAGTACATTACCCCATGAATGATGGAATTGATAATAGGAAGTTATTTTGTTAGGTTATAACAAAAGGGGGTTTTATGTGTGAATTAATAAAAATAAAATGTTAACTTTTTACGAGATCGTAGTGGCTCTATTGAATTTTAATTAAATATTAAATTAATTTAAATTATTTTTAAATTTAAAATTGATCCAAATTAATTAATTTATAATAAAAAATATGTGTATTTCAAAATAATATTATAAATTATTTTTTATACAAGATTAAGTAATTTTTTCTCTTATAATTTATTTTTAACCACTCATTTTCATTTTTAGATGTTACTGTGATGACATTGATTTTTTCATTTTTAATGTCAAAAATTATTATATAAATGTAAGAAGGAAAAATAAATATATCATTTTTGATTATATAAATAATAATTTAATAGCTTGTCCAAATATAATATTTTTATGAATTTTATATCGCTTAGTAATGTTTAATTTATTATGAAATATCTATAATGTAAAAATTTATATCAATTCATGTATTCGATGTAAATTATATAATTAGATAACATAAAAATAATTTAAAATTTTCAATTATTAACAAATATTTTATTTTTATCTATAAAATTAGTGGGGAAAATATTTTATCATAGATTATTTTTTATTTAATGACATTAATATCCAATATATGATTTTTTTCATAAATTAATTAATTACCATATCTATGTTGTGAATGAATTTATGGTATCTATTTATTTAATAAAAATTTAAATAAATTATTATGTTGGATTTAAATATTTTGTTATAGAATAAATTATTTATATTAAAACATATCCTCTATATAACACCATTATACAAATTTTATTATTACTAAAAATAATAGAGTGACTGGTATGACTTTTCATGAAAATAAACATTCATATCATATTCATATAAAAATGGAAAAAATTCCTTACAACTAAATACAAGATTACTATGGACTAAATGGACTCATTTAATTAAAATAATTCATCTTCTTGGGTCAATTTACAATCCTTATAATTGTATTTTTAACACCATTTACACTATTTATCCTTTATTATGGTAAAAAATACTAAGGTTATGAATGCTAATGACATAAAATAATGGTGACATGTTTTATAAATTTGTATTGATCAAAATTAAATCATTAAAATTTTACGAAAAGAACTTTTTATAGAAATATCATTTTCAATATAAAATGATACTATGTTATATTAATGTATAAAATACTTATAATAATTAACATATTTCATTAAAATAAAATAATCTAAGAAAATATGGGTAAAAATTAAAAACATAGTGATGCTATTTAAATAATTTTATATAAAGATACAATTTTAAATAAATAAAAATATTATCACTAGTCCATAAATTTTTATTTTCAGAAGATTCCAAAAAATGTAAAGGTAATATTCACATGATAAATTAGAGATATAATTATATTTCTCAAATAAATTTTATAAAACATCATTAAATTAATTATAATATTCCCTCATAAAAAAGGCGGAAACACAATTTTTATGAAATCATATTTTTTAACCAATAATGTGAAATTAATAAAAATATGTCATTATTATCAAAAAGTATTCAATATATTTGGGTTGAGATGGAAAATTATATATTTTTTAATTAAACAATCCAATTCATACATTTCAATTTATTGATTGGGTTAAAATATTAACATTTAAAAAAATAATATTTCATTATTCATTTAAGAATAGTGATGAATATATTATATATTAGCAAACATAGTCAGATTTGTTTTTGAAATCACATGACATTACATTTATTTTCTATTATAGGTTTCCTAAAATATACGTTATGAATTCTTTTTTTAAAAATTTCGTTTTAAAAAATATATATATATAACTTACATAAAGCCAAGATTTTACATCAAAATTTGAAAATATATATACAATAAGAAAATATTTACATATATTATTTATATAAATGATGTAAAATTTTATATGTTTTAAAATATTTTGGTGGTTTTCTAATATTTTCTAATGATAAATTATAAATAATATTTATTAATCAATTTTTTTAACACTAGGTGTCAATAAATATTTACATATTCTTTTAAAATTAATTTTCTAATTAATTAGTGTCAACAATAATAACCATTATAAAAGGACAATTGATACAATAATAAATATAGATAATTGGAAAACCCCCTTAAAACATGAAATGTATTATAAATATCATGTTTAAAACTTATGAACATAAAAATCCTTAAAACACAATAAAATAAATAAAATTTAATAAAAATTCCAAAATCTATTATAAAATATTATGAATCCTAATATCATAATAATTAAAAAAATACAAAAACACTAAAATCATTTAAAAGCAACATATTTTACTGATAATAAATAAAATTAATAAAAAAATTAATATCAATCATGAAGACCAGAAAATAACCAAAAATTTGATATCCCATAAAACCATTCAAATCCCATACAAAAAACTTCAAA
The DNA here is from genome assembly GCA_963277665.1 of Viscum album. NCBI lineage: Eukaryota > Viridiplantae > Streptophyta > Magnoliopsida > Santalales > Viscaceae > Viscum > Viscum album. Next base: position 1,813,941,395 of record OY728164.1, on the reverse strand, counting down.
AGTGTTAGTAACTATGAACCCACTATGAAAACGTTATAAAACCCTATTATCCCAGAAAAATACATCGATATCCCTAATAATATATGATAAACCCTAAATAAGTGAGATAACTGAAAACTGTATGAACCATAATAAAATTAAGGAATATCTGGAAAAATTGGAGAATGTCTAAGAAAAGTTAAAAAACCATGAAAAGTGCAAGAAAACATTGGAAACACTAAAAAATAATGACTAACACTTAAAAACTATAAAAAATTGAAACCTATATAAGCCCATAAATATCAAAGAAAATAATACTTATAAACATATTTATACTATTAAATACTCTTAGACCACTATAAAATTATATAAAATAATGAATAGCATATAAATAAACTATAAATTGTTGACTAAAATGAAAAAAAACAAAAAAAATCCATACGTGTCACGACAACCCTAACAACATTGAAATATTCTTGAAAACACCAAAGACCCATATAAATATTATAAACACATTGAATATCCTAAAATACTAAAATAACATAAAATACATTAAGAATATATTTTAATATATGAAAAAAATTATAAAATATAGTAAATTTTAGAAACATGACACGAAATAAAAAAATAAACCCAAAAAAACCATAAAAATATGGAAAATCATAAGAACCATTAAATATCTCTTATAGGAACTTAATGTCTCTAAAAATAGGTAATATAAATAAAAACCATAAAATATCTAGGAAATCTTAGAAAATATTTAAAATACCCATTAAATCCATTAAATCAATTTAAAACCATTGAAAAAACCATAACAAACATTAAAATATCATAAAATTCAGAAAAACCAGGAATATTGTTGATTAAAATAATAACATGATAATTGATAAAAAAATAAAAGGAAACCCATTAAATTTAAATATCCATGGAAAATTAAAATTTCACGGAATGAATATAAAAACAAAAGAATCCCTATTAAAAAATAAATTAAATTAAAAAACCCATCACATCCATATAAAAAACCACTCAAAATTGGAATACCCACACAACCAAGATATCCCTAGAGACCCTTGAAAAACTATAAAACAATGAAAATATTAGTTAAAACATCTAAAATGCTTAAAAACATTAAACCCTTAATGACTGATAAAAACCCCATTAATACACTGGAATCTATGAAAATCACAAAAAACATTGAATACTGAAAAATTCATTACAAATATGTAGAAAAACAAGAAAACCTAAAATAATAAAAATAACAAATATACCTTCTGAAACAACATAAAAATTTAAAATAGTTTTTATGATTATTACACCCCTTGAAATCATAGAAAAAACATGAATAACATAGATAAACTAAAACTTATTTAAAAATATAAATAATAACCCGTTATATCATTGAAAAACCCTGAAAAACCCCTCGAAAGTCATTTAAATCCATTAGTATACCTTAAATTGTTAAATTGAAGAAAAATCATTACTAAACCCTTAAATAAATTGACAAAACCCTTTGATGTCCCAGAAAGTAATTAAATGTTTTGAAAACACAATAAAACAAAATGAAAAGTACTAAAACAATGAAAATTTAAGAAATACCCAGAAAAGAATTCAATAATCAGAGAATCACTAAAAAAATCATATAATATTAAATTTACAAAACAATAGAAAACACTGAAAATTTTCCAAAATGCATAAACTGTAGAAAAATATTGAAAGAATCATTCCAAACAATATAAAATTATTCAAATATATGAAGGGAATAAATATTCCAATGAAAAATATAATCCTAATAAAACCCAATAAATTCATAATTAAAACATGACAAATGAGCGATAGTGTTGAAAAAATTTTGAATACCATGGAAAACATAAAAAAATGGAAAACCGTATAAAATACACAAATACCAAATAACCCTATAAACCCTAATGAAATATTAAAATTATAATAATTTTTTAAAATCCTAAAAAACATAAAGATTAGATAATACCATTTTAAAAACATGATGTATTTTGGAATTACTTATAAAAACTAAAACATTTAAAACTAAACAAACTGAATGAAACACAGTTGAACAAAAAACATCAATACAAAAAAAAATTAAAATCAAAAATAGCCAAGATATTCCATGGATAACACTAAAAATATATCAATATCATGGAAAATATTAATCTAAATATAAAATTATATAAAATCATGAACTTCACTAAGAACTAAGAGAAAATCTAAAAAACATAAATCATTGAACAATATAGAAGATTTTTAAACCCCACAAAAAACATAAAAAATTATAAAATATCCAATAAATCATTAAATATAATACAATTCCATGAATTAATATGTTAAAAATATGGATACGGTTTCAATCAATTAATAAAAATTAAACAAATTAGAACACTTTGATAATCTATTAAATCATCTAAATAGTAAATAAATTTAATCAATTCCAAAAAATTTATAGAATGATTATTGAATTCCCAAAAATATATATATATCTCTAAAAAAATGAAAAATTATATAAACACTAAAATACTTTAAACCATTAAACTCCATTTAAAAAATAAGAATACGTTAAAATACATAACAAAAATAGAAACGTCATGTAATCACTTTAATGTTTTATAATACTTTGGATAATTTTAATGACATTTAAATATTCTTAAACCCTATAATAATTACAAATAGTGAAAATAACTAAAAATGATGAAATAAATCGGGTTGATATTTTTTTAAACCTATCTAATAGGGGATTTCGTGTCACTAGAAAAATAATATACTGGTTATAATATATAATCATGATACTTAGTGGGAATTAAAATTTAATGACGTTCCAAAACAAATAGGCTACCTAGACAGAGGGGTTAACCAATATATTAATTATGTTACCGGGTGAAATAAAATAAAAATATTTAAACAAGATATGAGAAAATTATATATTAATATAATATAGATAATATTATTGTTTTTAATGTTATATAAATGCATAAAATTATGAATCCTTCAAACAATGTTGATTAACCTCTTCGCTTTTTGTTCATAGTTATATTATTTAGACAACTCCTTAGCATGTTGGGTTTTCGATACTTTATTCCCAATATGTGGATAATGGGAACATTTTTGTGATGATTTAATTTTGGAGTGACATTATTCATCAAATGGTATAAGGTATAAGGTGGTGGAATGGACTTTTTTCAAATTGAAGTGCATAAATTTTGTATGTGGTAATTTTCATCATTAAATGATCTTCTCCCATAAACCCTATATAAATAATCTAATATTTTGTATGTTGTACTCCTATGAAAGCATTTAAGTGTTAAAATAATAATTTAAAATATTAAAATTATATTTTATTATAAAACACTCTCTTAATCAATTTAATTTTAATTTAAAATATGTGTAATCTAGTTAGTATATTTTCATAGGTTGTATACGCTCTACGATTATTATTCTAGCTAATTCTTTTTATGTTCCCGACAGGGTAGAGACTATTTTTAGCACTATAGGAAATACCTAAATCAATAAAGGCGACAAAAATAACGAAAAATAATTAATATATATGAATCCTATAAAAAATGAAATATCCAAGTATCACCCAAAAAAACTAAATATATTAATTTTTTTGCAAAGTAATTACATAATTTTATAGAAATTTTAATAAAATAAGAAACATTTGGAGAAGGATTGATAATTACAAAAATCATCAAAAACCCATAAAAATATAATGAAAACATTAGAATATCTATAAAATGACAAATAATGAATAATACCATAATATTTTATGAAACCACATGTGTCACTCAAAAAATTTTGAATGCCATAAGTTTTTTTAAATCTCAATAATAAATGAAAAGATATAAAAACCCATGAAAATACATAGAAAATATATAAAAAACTTAATCTATGTGAAATATTTTTTACATTACATAAAGGCCTTGAAATCATATATAATAGTCAACTAATCATTGGAAAACAATAAAAACCCTACTAAAAGAGAGAAAATCATTAAATATTCCAGAAAACATTGTAAACCACTTATCAAAAATAAAACATTTAATATTCTCTACAAACCATGGAAGCCCTAAAAGGAATGAAATAACACCAAAATGATTATACTAACTTCAAACCCTCCTAAAACCTCTATTTATATGAAATAATTATATAATCGTATGATGATTATAGAAAATCCCATATATCATTGGAAACGTATTAAAACACTAAAAACCCATAAATAAAGAAAAAATTTGTCAAAACTACCATAATAATTGGAAAACAATAACATAAATTAATAACTATAAAAACATTAAAATCATGAAATAAATATAAATTTTTAGAATTAAATGTAAATCATGGGAAACCATGAAAACCCTAAGAACCCCATAAAACCATTATTTTCCTTGAAATCCCCTAAAACCAATTGATACCCATAAAAACACAGTAACAGTTTAAAATACCTTAAAAAATCATGAATAACACTGAAGATTCATTATATCCCTAGAAACATTACAAAATTTACACAAAATATATATAGCTTGAATAACTGAATAATTCATAACACACTATAAGTTTAAAAATCTACAGATTCCATTCAAAATAAATAAAACAATTAAAATCCATCGATTATAATGAGAAACCCAAAATTCCCTTAAAAACATTATAAAAAATAAATGATATTGAAAACATTTTAAATTCTTTGTAACCCTACAAATAGATTTAAACTATCAGAAAAACCAATACCCCGTAGAAAATAATTTATGACCATTAAAATAGTAAAAAATAAGGAAAATAATTTGATATCTTAATGAATTTAATAAAAATTTTAGAGAGGTAAACAACATAGAAAGAATCTAAAAACCATTGGGAAATATATACCCCATTGAATCCTTGAAATACTCATAAAACATTAAAAATAATAGAAACTCTTAAAAATGTTGCACAACATTGAAAAACCTTGAAATCATTGGAAAACCACGTGAAATAATAAAATCCTACAAAATAATAGGAAAATACTTAAAATTTGATTTTTAAAAATATTTAAGATAATTTATGAAAACCATGATAATTATAATGTACATTATAATGAATTGAAATAAATTTAAAAACATAGAAACACTGATTTTTTTTAAAACAACATGAAATCCATTTAAATAAATATAAAATCATTAAAAACTAGGGAAAACATCAAATTATTTTTATAAAACTTCCAAACCACATAAAAGATAACAATTTTGATTCCATGAATCCATTTAAAAATCATCCAAATACCATAAAATATATTATAACTAAAAAAATCTATTAAAACCCATGAAAACATTATAATTCTATATAAAACACTATAATACAAAACAACTATTTGGAAAACATAAAAAACCCCTATAAATTATAGATAAGCCACTAATTACCCATGAAATACTACAATACACCATTACCATAATTGGAATCTCATGGATGACAACTAAAACCTATAAAATATAAAAAACAATAAAGGTCACATTAAATATAATCTCATGGAATATCTTTAACAACATAAATATTATAAAAAATATAAATAGAATTTCAAAAATTTCAAAAAATAATCTTATTATGTGTAAGAGTATAAAAATATTAATAAATAATAATAAATTATACTAAAACCATATAAATCCATGAAAGACACATAAAATAATGAAAATCCAAGAAAATACTCCAAATCACTATAAAAATGAAATAAAAAAACCACTCAAATATAATTAATTGTGGTGGAACTACTTGAAAATTTTCATATTCATGAATAGAATACAGACATTGAGAAAATATTGAAACCCCCAGAAAACCATCAGAACATGAAAATCCAAAAAATTGAAAATCTTATTAATCCAATGAAAAACGTTAAAAACCATTTAAGCCATCGATAAATTGGAAAACACCTCTAAAAACAAATATCGCATTAAACTACTAAATATTATAAACCCTTAATTCAGTTGGATTCATATAAGTCCATTTAGAACACTCAATGACCTAGAAACCCCCATAAAACACTATATACACATAAAATACCATAAAAACTTTGAAACCCCATTGATGGCCTTATATACTTCAGAAAAACAAATATTTTAAGATAAAAAACAAGAAGTAATCAAAAAATTAAAAAATTGAAGTCCTCATAAATACATTAAGAGAAAAAAAAACCAAAAATCACCTTTAAAAGTCTAGGAAAAAATAAGGCAAACCCAAAAGAACATAAATATTGGTGAAAACAATAAAAAATTAAGTAAATCAGGATAATATATTGAGAATATTTAATACCATTGAAAAATATATTTCTATAAAATACCTAAAAACAAGGAAAATTCATAAAAATATTAATTTAATTAATATAAAACATTTGAAAAATAATTAAAATCATGAAATAGCATTATAAATAATTATTATACATAGAATCTAAAAAATGATTTGGTGTAAACATTATATCAAAAAATGTCAAAAAATTTCAAATATGTAATAATTATTAAAAAAATACTAAAATTATATAAATTGTTTCAAATGAATAAAAACATTTTGATAGATGTATAACATTAAAAAATTAATTTAACACTTGAAAAAATATGAAATACCTTGAAAACGAATTATTGGAACAAAAATCTATTAAATCAATGGGGAATATTGAATACGTTAAAAATCCTTGAAATTAATAAAAAATATAGAAAGCATATGAGACCACTAGAATTCATTAAAAATAAAGGATTTTGAAAAAAATAGGAAAACACGCTGAAAACCAATGAAAATATTTAAAAACCCTAGAAGACTAAAATAATAAATGAAAGAGAAAATTACCTCTGAAATCTAATTAATCAAATATAAACCCTCATAAAAACATAATATATCTTATTAGCCTAGAAATAATGTTAACAAGTTCCATACAGTCCATTGAAATCATAATAAAATCATGAAAAATAACACAACCCCACTTAAACCCCATGAAAACCTTATAAAAACACTAAAAACATATGAAACACTTAAAAGAAATAAAAATAAATGAAAACATCAAAAAAAAATATTGAATAATTGAATACTCTAAAAAACCCATGAATGACATGAACCACTTACGAAAACCCTTAGATCCTCATGGAAATCTGGATAACTAATAAAATTAGATCAAATTCTATAAAACCACATCAAATACATTGAATTCTGTGAGAAACAACAAAATATTTAGAATTTCTATGAAAATATTAAAAAGATCAAAACACTCTAAGAATCTAATGATAACATCAAATTACATAAAAACATATAAAATTAATAGCAACTTGAAAAATTGATAAAACCCAAAAAAATTCCAATAACCCAAGAAAACACTAATACTAATGAAAGATATTGAAAATCATGATAATCATGGAAAAAATTAGTATTCCATTAAAAATAAATTTAAATTATAAAAACCATAATCAAATAAAAAAACATATAAATGAATTATATTACATTAATAACACTAGAGACATTTAAAATAAAACAACACACTTGAAAATACATAGAAACTATTTAAAAATCAGTAAAATATTTAGAAAACTATAGAAGTCCCTCATGAAAAATTTAGTATTCTAAAAATACTATAAAATCATAGTAAAATAAGATATCATATTATGCAATTAGAAATATTTTAAATACCATAGATATTATTAAATACATTAGAGAGACATAAAATATAATAATAACCATTTAATATAGCATGAATATCTAAAAACTAGAAAGAACCTTGAAAATATTATAAACTTCATAAAAAATATTTTATTATATAATATATATTGAAAACCTTGTAAAACATTATAAAAATTATTAAAACAATAAACCCATAGAAAAAAATTTAAATCATTGAGATTTTTATAAACATTATAATCTATGAAAACGCTCTAAAATCATTTGAAATCACGTTAATGTCATGAATGAGATGATACTTAAAAAACTAAAAACCCCCTATAAAATATAATAAAAACTGGTAAAACTACAAAACATTAAAATATACAAATATGAAATGAAAGACATTATAAAATTTAAAAATACACATAAAATAGATATGATATCCTTGATAATAAATTTAAACCCCTATAAAACAATGAGAATCCCACTAAAATGTTGATAACCCATCTAAATACTTTCTGAACATGAAAATAGGTACAAAAAGATAAAAAAACCTAATAACGTTAAGTAAACATTGATAAAAATTAATATCCCCATTATATAATCACAATTCTTGAGAAATTTTGGAAAATTATTAATGAAAATAAAAATCTAATAAAATATTTTAAGAAAATAAAATCTAAAAAATTATATAATAAACTAAAATACATTCAAATTAAAGAAACATGAAGAAGACATAAAACTGTAAATGAAAATGGAAATCTTCCACACCACTAAAACCCATAAAATTCCCAAAAACCAAAAAATCCATGGGTAGCCCCCTATTAAGTGATGAAATTTTATTGAAAGCCCTTGGAAGACCTAAAAAACCCATGAAACCATTAAAAATTAAAATCAGTCACTAAACACTGAAAAAACCGAGGGAAAAATAGAAAACCACAGAAACTAATAGAAACAACTAAAACATTGAAAAACCCTGTAATCCAATAAAATATCAAGGAATAACCAAAATTCCATGAAAAAATAATCAATTGTGAGAAAAATTAATGAGCTATGAAGTACCTATAAAGAGTAAAAATATCTTGGAATATAGTATACAAAATTCTGAATAAAAATATCAACCAATGATAACATGGAATAAAATATCAGTACCAAAAATATCATGCCACACACAAAAAAATATGATCTTTTAATAACATTCAAAAAATAGGAAAAACCGTTTCTTATTGTAAACAACATAAAAATTCTTTTAAACCCCAAAAAATATATGATAATCCCTGGAAACGAATTCAATACCAGCAAAATCATTAAATTTTATAATATTGTGAAAAACATCAAATACCATTATAAAGAACAAAAAATTGGAAAATCATAAAAATGTCTGAATGTCATGTAAAGTTTTAGAAGCCACATGAATCCAAGAAATCCCCTAAATCAAATAAAAAATAATAATGACCCTAGAAAGACTCACTAAATTTTAAATTCCCCATAAAATTTAAAAACATATATAACATTCAAAAGTTATGAAATAATCATTGATATCTATGAAAACCCTTAAGATTACATGAAAACTTATATAAAAATAGGGAATGTAATTAAAAAATTGATAACCCTAGTAAAAACTAAAAATTATATAAAATAATACAAAACTATGATAAACATTATAAAACTCATACATCATTTTAAAAAACTAGTAAAACATATAAATACAATGAAAAAAATCCAAAGAACATTTAAAAATCTATAAAACATTATGAATTTTTGAAGACCACTAAAAATAAGGAAATATAAAAATTGTTTAAACAACATATTAACATTGAAAAATTATAGATATTAATATAAAATTGAAAATAATGAATAACAAGAAAACCTTATAATATCATGAGATTACCTAAAATCTATCATGAATACAATGAAGAAATATAGGAATCAAGTAATAATATCTGCATATAATGGAAAATTAAATAAAATCAACACACACAAAAGAAACCCTATAAATCCTTGGAATATAATTGAATTCATAAAAAATCCACAAAATTTGTGGAAATATATTAAATGTAATGAAATACCTACAAAAATATTAAACACTAAAAATATTTTAATTATGGTTAGAAAGAAAGAAATAATATTTTATATATATAATCCAAAAAATCCCTGATAATCATTAAATGTCATATGAAAACCCAAAAACCCATTAAAATAACTGAAATCCTATAAAATTATTGAAAATAACTAAAAACATGAAATCATCAAAAACCCCTAACAACTTGTGACATCCTTATTAAAACCATGTAAATAACGAATATCAATTTAAAACATTCAGTAATTCAACAAAAAAATAAAAATTTATTAGAAACTATGAAAACCAATGAATACCATCTTAAACCCAAAAAATAAAGAAAATCATAAAAACCAGAAGAATATATAAGAAAACCCTAAAAAAATAGAAAAATTTGAAAATGACATGAAAACAGTGAATAAAATGGTAACCATAGAAAATGATGAAAGCCTTAATAATATTTAAAAAACACTATAAAATAAAATTAAACTCTTAAAAAATGAAAAACAATAAATTTTCGGGGAAATACAAGAATGTACCATCAAAACCAATTAAATGTCATAAAAACTCCAAGAACACATTAAATATTTTTAAGAATCATAGAAAAATGATAATGTTTAAAAAATACAGATAAAAAGATTAAATCCATGAAACCACCCATTAAAAACCTAAAAATAATAGAAAACACATAAACCCTTATAATGGGTAATAAACTATTAAATGTAATTAACACCATTGAAAATTCTCGGAAAATCCCAAGAACTGATCAAAATAAAATAATATCCTAAGAAATACATGAAAATAAGTTCAAATCCAATAAGAACCCTAAAAATTAAAAACCCATCGAAAATAATGTCACCCTAAAAAATCTTATTAATATTTGAAGACGTTGATAAATTTTTCAATGAATTATGTAATCTAAATGAAACCAGAGAATAAAAAAATTGAATAATAATCCATAAAAAATCAAATCCTAAAGAACACATAAAAATTATGAAATATGTGTAAAACCCATTAAAACTAAAAATAAATTTAAACACAATTGAATGTATTTAAAAATAGAAAAAAATCATTAGAAACATATAATAACAGAGAGAAAACTAGAAAAAAAAATTATAAATATTAAATATCGAGAAGAACATTGTTCAACTGTGTGAATCCACAATAAAAAAGGAGAAACCCTGAAAATATTAAAGACACGTTTTTTACTAAAATTTTTGGAAAATAAAAAAAAATACTATTGAAAATTAATTAATAAATCCAAAAATCCTATTAACAAGACATGACCTCATGTAAAAACATAGAAAAACACTAACAAACTGCAGATAAAAATAGGAGAAATATGAAAATGAAATAAACTCTACAAAACCTTACAAACCACATTAGTTCTTTCCGAAACCCATGAGTCTCATTAATAAATTTTTTTCAAAAAACTACTATAAATTATATTAAAATGTTAGAAAAACATTGAGTAATTAAAAATTGTGAATATAAGAAGACAAATATGAAATCAATTTAAATCCAAAAAATCACGAGGAAATATAAAGACATATCAAAATAATTAAATTCCATGAAAATCATTAATAACCATGAAAATATGTGAAAACAAATTAAAATCATGAAAATATAAAAAAAAAACAGATTTCATTAAATATATGATAAATTATAAAAAACATTAAAAACCCCATGAAATTTTATAAAAAAACATTCGAAAACATAAACTATGAAAAATTATAGAGTCATTGGAAATACGTAGAATATATCATAACCTCGAAAGACTCTACATAGAATATTGAATCTTTTTGGAATAATGATAAATATAATTGTAAATATGAATACATACAAAATGATATTGGAATATTTCATGTACCATACATACCACATAACCCTAACGAATAACATATGAAATTAAAAATCCACAAACACCTATAAAAATCATAGAAAAAAATAGAATCCCATATATATCCCTATATATCCTAAAACTAATAATAATTCATAATTACCTTTATTAACTATGGATAACAATAAATATGTTAGGAAAACCGTAGACATACATGAAAATATTAAAACATCAAATTATCATAAAAACATATTAGAATCCGTTTAAATCCCTATAAGAATCCAAAATAATAAATACAACACCTTAAACTCACTAAGATCATAGTAATAAATAAAAACCAATGAACCCCCAACTGAAACCATTGAAAATAAAAAAATATTATATCATTATAAAATCGAGGGAAATTTTTAAAAATCTACGATAAATATTTGAAACCACTAAAAACCAAGAATAAATATGAATTCCTTTAAGAACATTTAATTTCAAATAACCTATTGAAAACCTTGAAAACATGAATACAACAAAACACACTTGAAAACTATGAAAACAAATGAAGAAACTAGGAATTCCAAAAAATACATAAAAACCTTATAAAACAATAAATATTAATAAATAATAAAAAAGCATCGCCAAAACCACATTTGAAAATTTAAAATTTATGAAAAACCATCAAGAAATTAATATACCATGAAAAAACATATAAAATTATATTAGTAGTTAAATTCAAATAAATTTAATAACACACACATATAATGATAGTAAAATCATTAAATTCTAATGAAAACCAATTAAAATGAACGAAAAAATTTTAATATTTTTGAAACATTTAATAACCCTTGAAAAACATTGAATTTCCTCTAAAAATTAGTGAAATACCTTGGGAAAACATGAATACTCTTGAAATATCCTTGAAAACTATAGAAAAATATTAAAAAATAAAAACATAGAAAATTATATAAAAGATGAAAAACCATGATAAAAAATTGAAACCACTTAAAACAATTAATAAAAATTTTAAATGTTGAAAAAAATTGAAGCCCTTAAAACCCCATGAAAATCTATATTGAATCACAAAAAATCATAAAAATATTAAGAACCTATGAACGCAAAAAAATCATGGAAAACCATTAATAACCACAAACCCACCATAAAACCATGAAATACACTCAACCCCGTGATAATTTAAACACTAAAATTGTGGAAAGACATAACAAATTAGGGAATGAAACACATAGACAATAATTCCCCAAACAAAAACCTCCACGTTGCAAACATACATCGACAAAGAAAACCCTAAAAATTACAATTTCATATATCCTCACATAAGAAAATTCATCCACACCATTATTAAATGACACAATAAAATAGTTTTCTACACTCTCTTCATTGAAAGTATTCATAGAAAAAAAAATTCCATGTGGTAAATAATCTTGTAATATTAATCATGAACACTAACAAAACCTTCATTAAAATCATAAAACAATTCCTCTAACACCCAAAATATGAATTATATATATTTATGGAAAGTAAAATAATTAAATTCGATACCACAAAAATTATGATTTCCCTTGATAATCAAAAACCATTGCTAGAAGTATAATATGTTATGACTGAACCCAAACACTAGAGAGTAATATCTCTCAAACATGAACCTTATCTCTATAAAAAAATGATCAAAACTCATATAATTACTGCCTCACACATTGTATAACATGAAATAAAATTGTTTCATTAATACATTTTAATGTGAATGAAATATAGTAAAATATTGCTAAAAGCGATTCCTTTAAAAAAAGACCATCTCCACTTAAATGATGTACTCTTAAAATATCGGAAGAAACTATAACACTCCAAGAAAATACCTATAAATTCACATAGATTAGTATACATTGATGAAGAATCAAATAAATTTTAACCACTGATGATATATAAACTCCACTAAAATAGCAATCCATTCTTATATTTTATTAATAAAAGCATCACAACCATAGAAGATACTACTCAAAAAAATATTCTATCAAAAGAAGGATAATATGAAAAATGATGAAAGAAATCACTATCCAAAAAATCCCAAATCTGAAACCTATTATCAACTCTTACTTAATTTATAATAAATGACGTGTTAAGGAAATTATGTTTCCAAATATAGTTCATCCAATGAAATACATCTATTAATTACTCAAAATTTTAATTCATTAAAATAAATGGCCGTGATTTAATTAAAAAATCAAAATTATCTTCCATTATAAAGTATAAAATTAATCATGGTTAAATTGACAAAATAATAAAAAATAAAAAATATTTTCTTTCTAAATAACATTTAGATATGTATGGAGATAATATACCAAATTAAAAATAAAAGTATAATTAGAGAGTTTATTTTATAAGTCACTTATGAAATGAATAAGGTTTCTAACCTAAAACATACAAAAAAAATTTATAATCAATATTCACTAGATACTAATCAACTATAAATGGAAATATCGAATACATGCTAATTTTTTTCCCAAATAATAATTGAAACAATTATAATAATTATTCACATGTACTATAGAAGGCCCACTATATTATAATGATAAGTGATAATCATACCCAGTTATGGATAACTAGATCCAGTCAAACCCCCTGATTTTAATCATGTTAGAAAATTAACGGACTTAATCCATATTGAATTTCAACCATCATCATAACCATAACTTGAGGCACATTCATCATTATTCAAATTATTATTGAAAAATCCCCCACATTCACTATAGAATGATCCCTTGAATCCATATAGGACATGAACCATATATTTTAAACCATATTATGTATCTATATACTTAATTTAGAATAATAATTATTTTCTCATGCATATTCATCATCCAAAAATTAGGAAACAACACAATGATTACAAATAATTATATCCATGGTCAAGGAAAATGGAAACTCCATTGTGTAATACCATGAGAACCTATATAAAATTTAATTTTCATTAATAATATATAATATCTTTATTATGCCAAATAAGAAAATATTCCCATGAAATATATTCTCAGAACCCATTATTCTACATCCACCACATTTAAGGTACTCCTCTATGAAATACCACTACTAGTGTGGATCTAAAAATAGTCCTCACATCCCATAAAACCAATAGAAACCCTATTATATACTAACCGCTCTATAATATAAATTATATACATTTCCACAAGGATAATTTTTTCTCATTTTTTATGAAAATTAAATTGATTTACATCCCATAACTCATCCTTCTAATCCCTATGTATAAACACATTCTACACCAATCTATCATCTCATCATCCCAAACAAAAAAATATAAAATATTAATAAAAATAATTAAATAATATTCAATTAATATATAAGGCACATTAACATTACATGAAATATATTGAATGTTTCACCAAATCATAAATTAATGAATCCTCATGGACTAATTATCCTAATCTATAATGAATACTGATATATTTTTCCTCATACCAACATATCAACCTCGCTAAATAGGACACAAAAATCCAATAAAAAATACAAAAATATAATAATATGCATTCATCATTTCATTAATCATATTTTCTATAGAAGAATATGAATATCCTAATATTTTAGAAACAAAAGGAAAATATATTTCTCAGATATAGAATGATTATTAACATTTGTTTAAATAATTATATAGAATCCTATAATACAAAAATGTTAATTAAAAAAATATTTATAAATTCTATGAAAAAAATTATAAATATTTTTAAATTATCTACCTTTTCCCAATCAAAAAAATATTATTTCAAGCATATTTTAATGTAATATTAATCAATCTATATTAATCAATATATGGCACCAACCAAACTCATTATATTGTAATTTTAATACTTATCACAAAAAATTCAAGTAAAAATGCATAGATCATTATATAATGAAAACTAATTAATCTAATTAATTATCAATAAAACATATTTAACAGAAAATTATGTATTATTCTAGAAAATTTATGAAAAATGCACTAACCATCACTACACTCATTTGGAATTAAAAGGTAGAGGTAAAAGTAATCATTTTAAAATTTGAAATGCTTGTCCAGAGATAACTTATTATTTATTAAACTTGCTAGATTAAATAATAAAATAAACTAACTGAATGTCATGATTAAAAGGATTTTAATGGATTCAAACATCAACAAATTAAATTTTATCATGTTATTTAATATAATTTTCCTATCAATAAAAAATCAATCATATGATATCGAAAACATGTCAAATATATTAATAAAAATTACCACCATAAACATGGTGAAAAAATAATTTGAACAAATTTATTGATATTAACAATTTATATTTTATACATAATGATTCCATAATTTTAATCCCTATGATTCTATTAATATGTTAAAAATCATCACATCAAATATGTAGATAAGTTAATTTATATTAATTTTTAGAATTTCATAAAAAATTATATTAATTGGATTGAAGCAATTCATAAAATCTAATATGATAGTAATTTAAATTTTTGATATATTAGGTTACTGATATATAAGAATAAGTTGGGAGGCTATATAAATAAATAAAATTAAATAATAATACTTTCACAATATTAAAAAATGTTACACCAAAAAAAATATCTAGACATTAAAAGAAATTGTAATAATAACTCTAATAAATCCCTCAATATCCCCAAACCATTATCATACTTATCAATCCTGAAATGAACTATTATCCCTAATACATGGAATAACTCTTATGATATTTTAATTTAAATCCATATTATTCCCTAGTATTAAGCCAAGTTAAATATATAATATTGAAAAAAATTATATGTGTACCATACTTTTAAAAATACCATATAATAAGTATCGTCATTCCTAATTTTCAATTAGCATAACATACTAAAATTTGATCATAGACATAAAAAAAACCAATATCCGTGCCAAAAAACCATTCTAAAATATATTATAATTTTTATTCATAACCTATTCAGACAATACAAACTCATGACTCTAAACTTCATCATATCAATGATTTTTTAAATCAGTACAACTCTGTAAAATCTAAATTCAACTAGGAACCCCTCATGGGATAACAATGAGAAGAGTGTGTCCCCCCAAATCCCTCCGCTAATAAAACATAAATAGAATACTATCATCAAGAGTATAAAACACAAAATATCTAATGAATTTACACATAAACCCTAATATCACGTGATAAATAATACAGAATCATAATTTAATATAAAATAAATCCAAAATGTATTCAAATGTATTAAAAATTCATGGAATCGATAATGGAATATCAAATTGAATATTTGTTTAAAGCATCTCTAGAAACAAATACATGATAATAACCAATAACATCTAGCTTCGTCAATAACTCAATCCTAGAAACCTATAAAATTCACTCATACATGCATTGACATATATATAGGGATATGGATACATTTATATACAATTAAAACCTCCCAAAAACCTCTAATTGAAATAATGAAAAGGCATAATAATTACTCGGCAAATAAACAGTAGAACACACAAACACATTATACATGATAACTATCACCCATACTCAATAAGGGTAACTCATCCAATTTCATATCTATGTATATAAATATTGTTTCAAAATTATATATATTAGGATGACTAATAAATCCACTAACCAACATATCTAGTTTCTTTCATTAGATAATGAAATAAATTTTTTTATAATACACCATCTATATCCATATATAAACATATCTATATACCACATAATTATTACAACCAAATATAAAAAAAATTAGTGAAACAACACCACAACATAAGAACAAATCACATCCTCATCAATATAGGTTAGCAGTTTCATGAAGGTAATTAGGCGTAGGGCCCCATCCTATTATGGATAACCCCAACCATCACTCATTATCATAATGAAAAACCAAATCATATATGATATACATAAATTGACCCCCATAAATTAGATTTCATATGTATATACATAACATAAACCATCAAAAACTATAATATAGATATATGGAGAGAAAAAAATATGCAATGATAAGTTATTTATTATCTATATAGAATGTGTGTTAAGAAATACACCATGAACCAATTTTCTTCATATAGAAATTATTCTGGTTACCCAGCACAGTTGATGGTGCATTGGAAATAAAATCAAATACATGAGTAATATATTCACACATAAACACAACCAAGGGATAACCCCATATGAATAATAAAATTAATTATAACATCTACCAAAACATTAATAAAACTGACTCGCAACATTTATAATAATTAATCTATAAATCAGCCCCATTGTTTCAAAAAACTCAATAATAATAAAATTGTTAATATAACATTTTGATATTAGTTCTAGTTGTCATATATTTCATTACAAATAATATGTTCTTGATATTTTCCAAATTTAATGTTCAACCATTCATTGAACTTCATCAGGAATCACAATATTAGAAACTTAATAATTATATTTATTGTAAATCGAATAGTTTTATAGTTTTATTTATTCAGCATGTAATCATTATCTATTTAATCATAACCACTCCTACCATCATCATAATTAATGTAATTATCCCAACATTTAACAATTCATTTCTATATCAAATTAAAGATTTAATTTTATTCTACTTCAATTCATGCCACTATGTTACCACAACACACCTATATAATAGTAGACCCACAACAAAATAAACCACATAAAATCATAATTAGAAAACAAAAAATATATACATGAGACAATACACCTTTCGATAAATTCATCACTTATAAAAAACAATTATTATATGAAAACATATTATCCACTAATAGAGAAATTATACAATTCCATGAACACAAAAAATAGCATCCACTCATTTATCGTTAAAAACTATTAACAATACCCTTGAAAAGAACCTCCCATTATTTAACTATATATCTATATTAGTTCATTACTTCTCATAAATCAATCCAAAAAATTTCAATTCCATATTTTTATGCATACCATTTCCAAACGACTTAGGTGCAGTTTAGAATCCTATATTATAGAAGAAATATTAATTATTACAGGAATTTTTTTAGTACAAAGTATAAAAAAATCATACATACCATAAAAAAAATACTCAATTTAGAACCTTATTTAACAATATTTATTAAGAATATAGTTTTATAATGATAACCTTTATTAATCATTCCCCATATTATTTATAAATATTATGTTAAATCATTGCCACAATTTTAGATTACTCCAAAATAACTAATTCAGTAAAATTTATAACATTATTAATCCATATTTAAAAGGTGAATTAAACATGTTAATAAAATTAAATGTGAGTATTGTAATTCAATACAAAAATATGCTAGGAAAATCATAAATATAACATTGAATTAATATAAAAATTATCAAAAATAATATTTTAATACGACACTTACAATCAATTTTAAAAAACACATTCATTATCTTATTAGAATAAATAATACTATAAAGACAATGAAAATAATAATAATTATCCAACTAGTTACCAAAAATAATGAAATATATGTTTCTTTTTCCATACATAAATTATATATTTCAATTTTTGTGAAGAATTTGAATAATTTTATTGTCACAAAACTAAAAATAACCATATAAAATAATCAATATAAATTAACACATCGACTTAAATCAGTAATACAACCCAATATCACACAAATTGAACATTCACCATGTCCATAGACTCCACATGATGGATAGAAAATCGAAAATGAACAATATGAGGAGATAATGTTACAATGGAGTAAATATTTTGGATTACATAAGGAAAAGAACCAATGCATACTAATGAGGGATCGAATATATAAAGATATAAATATATGACCTCTAAGGGTTTATAGAATTCCAAAATAAATGTTATGAAATAAAATTCAATTTATAAATTGTAATTAAGTTAGAAAATTGTGGATTAATGGCCTAATGGGTTAGAATAAAATAAATATAAGGGTAAATCAAAAAAACCTTTGAAAATATATACATGAACACTTAATATATCTCATATATGCATAGTGTTATAACCTCCATTACTCCATATATTTAAGGAATTTTATAACTCAATGAATTTTATAATGGCTAAAAAATGGTCCGATGAAAAACATGGCAAAAACACCATTTTTTCACCTCAAAAACTACATACCACAAAAAATTTAGAAAATTATGAAATACACCATTATATAAATTCTTTCTAAAGGGATGAATTCAGGAATTGATAAAATATGATTCTAATATAAAATGAGTATAAACAGTCCACAATTACACCTATCAATTATTAGCATCTGATATCACATAAATATAAATCATAAAGTACCCACATTGACCATAGCCTATCAACAATAAACTAGAAACAAAATGACAAAATTACTTTGTAACCACAAAATTACAGATAGCTATAATACATCCACTATTAAATTTCAAGAAATAAAAATATAATTCCTCACCCACTATGTCGGAACCAATAATCCATCACATAACTCATCCTTTCAAATGAAAAAAATCCAGATAGTAGAACTACCATATATTTGATCCAAATCTTCATGAAAAAATAAATATGAAATCACATAATGAAGCTCCCCAATAGAAATTATATCTCTAAAATTATTTTCATTCTTCAAATAATATTTCAAATCCACTAATACCCAATACATTTATTTGAAATTTATAAAGAATCTAATGAACCACATACAATACGAGAGAATTTCGA
Source organism: Viscum album (assembly GCA_963277665.1). Taxonomy (NCBI): domain Eukaryota; kingdom Viridiplantae; phylum Streptophyta; class Magnoliopsida; order Santalales; family Viscaceae; genus Viscum; species Viscum album. The sequence goes on along the minus strand of OY728164.1, from coordinate 1,813,921,221 downwards.
GAAATCCCTATAACCCATGAGAAACTAGGAAGATCCCTAAATAATAGAAACCCTTCAAAACCCTAAAAAAATATGAAAACTATAAAAATGATGACATATAAACAAATTGTGAAATACTATGAAAATACATGAAAATAAATTAAGAATATGTAATATACTAAAAAAATACATAGAACCCGGATATCTATGAAGAAAAAAAACCATAAAACCCATAAAACATAATAAAATGTATATAATATCTTAAAGACCATTAAAAAATTGAAATACATTTAGAAAACTCTAAAATCATGGAAGATACATGAATATAACATAAAACCAAAATAGTCATTACAATATTTGAAAACTCTAGAAACAATTAATAAATAAATAAACAATCATATAAATTTATTAAAACTATATAAACCCATTGAATACATCGATAAATAATGAAATTACCTTGAAAAAAATAAATACAATGGAAAACACGTAAAAGAATTAAAATCATAGAAAACATTAAATCCGTGAAAATACATTGTACTTATAGTAACAATATGAAAATTATAAAACCCCATGGAAAACTCATGAAAAATTACATATCTATGAATGTCTTGGAAAAATAATTAAAATGATTATAAATTTAGAAATTCTAGGAAAAACCATAAATGAACTAAATATCCTATAAATAAATAAAACCATAAAAAATATAATAAATACTTTTATAACCCATTATAAATCCATGAAAATCCAATAAAGCCCAAACACCCCTTGAAATACATTATATTTACTACAAAAACATGAACAATCATAGAAACTCTGAGAACCATGAATAAATACGAATTCCCTTGAAAACTATATAAATGAATGATAATTATTCAACGTAAATGGAATATCACTAAACATTATGGAAAATTATAGATAACTCTAGAATCCCATGAAAACTAAAAAAACATGGAACAAAAATTAAAAGCACATTAAATAACAAAAAATAAAAAAATAAACAAATAAACAATAAAATAATTGAAAGGAGAAAAAAATATAAAATCCCTAGAAACACTATAATGTATTCTAAGCCCTATAAAAGGAAACAAAACGTCTGAAATCCGTTAAAATTTGGGGGAAATCTAATAAATCCTCATATTAGAGGACAAAGATGCAAATCCGATGAAGAAACTAGAATAATATGAAGACCCTAAAAACCACATAAAAACATAAAACCACATTCCAAAATTTAATGAGCATGTAAAACCTTGTTAAAATATATAAATTCATGTAAATATAGTTAAAAAACATATAAAAACATATTAATTAATGTATAACCGTGAAAAAAATAGAAAACCTTGTAATCCTAAAAAAATCTCTTGAATATCATGTAAATATAATAGAAAATAATACAATACATAAAAAATATAAAACTCAAAAAAAATACATGAAAAACCATAAAAACCCTTCAAACATGAAAAATAATTACAACATTGAAAGAATATGAAAATTATTTTAATCTAAAAAATTATCATTGAAGACTATTAGAAACATAAATGAAGATTAAGAAATATTATAAAACCCTTTCAAACCATTACAATAATTATGAAATTAATAGAATATCTAAAAACCAAACAATTCTCATGAAATCCTTGGAAATCCAAGAAACATATTAATGAATCTCAAAATGACTAAGTAATAAAAACATTGAGAACCTTCAAATGTCTTGAAAACCCACAAAAACCATTAATAAGACACAAGTAATTATCAAAACCTTTAAAATATTTTAAAATAAATTATTATAGTAGATTTCGAAATTAATTAATAAAGAATAAAAAATAATGAAAATTCAATGAAAAAAAGAATAACTTTATATATCTTATATATATATAAAAATTGTTAAAAATCAATAAATATAATAAAAATTCATGAAAAATAAAAAAAAAGTGAATACACTAGGAATCCCTAACAAATCCTCATTAATATGATAAAAACTAAAATCCAATGAATAACCATTATAAACCATGGTGAATACAAAAAATTTGAAACCCCTTGAATTGCATTAAAATAGTGAAAATATATAATAACCATGAAATAAAAAGAACTAATAATAAAAACAAAAAAAATATAAAAAACATGAAATGTCCAAAAATAATAATTAATAACCATACCAAATAAATAATATCCTTTGACTTCCCTAAAATCCGTGAAAATCACCAGATCCAAAAAATAATTCTATTAATGTTTTAATACTCAATACATTTAAGATTATTATTGAAGGATTTTTTAATAAATATCCATTAATAAAAAATTATCATATGACTTAGATAATTTAATGATTATGTTCACACTAATGCAGATCGAAAATGAAAATTAATACCAATATTTTATTCCCCATGATTAGGTCCTAAAAAATTTGATATGATAATAATATATGGGATAAAATATGGAATTCATAAATAATTGGATGAGATAAAAATCCAAATAATGGAAAAAAATTATAATTAAACATATTTTTCTAGTTATATGTAATACATTATATGATAATATAGAAGGATCTTGGATAATCACATGGAATCATAACATCAATAAAATTTAATAATAAGGTAATATTTTCATTGGAAATTTGGAAGTAACATATAACATGAAATAAACTTAACTGAATGCTATCTTCCACAGTGATATTACAAAGTGGAAAATGTCCTATAATGTATTTTTATTACTACATAATCCTATATATAACATATCTCAAGACACATGCATTAGGAAATGAACTGAAGAGATATCTGGAAACATCCATAACATTTTGTTAATGATTATGTCTTCTATTAAAGAAAAATCATCCACAAGACATAAATATAAGAATGATACATGGAAAATGGGTTTCATATTATTTCCATATATCATAATCCTAAAAAATGTCAAAATTGGTGACTTTTAAAACTGAACAAAAATCATTTATTGGCCTAAAAAATAAAGGGTTTATATTCTGGGTATATATGTTACAGACAAATATATATTATTTGGAATACTTCTATAACTATAAATAGAGAGTAAAATGAGTTTTAGAATTACTGTTAATATCCTAAAGAAGAGACGTGGTTTAGATATATGATTCCACTTTTTTATATTAAAATAAAATTCACTTCAGGAATTAAAACTAATTCTTTTTAAAAATACCATAAATTAAGAATCATACATTATATATTATGTAAAATCTGTAGTTTAGACACGAAACAAATGAAATTACGGAAAAACATTAAAATATGCCTTATTTGAATGTAATTGATATCGAATCACTTACCTCATTCCAGGAATGCTATATGCAGTAATTATCATCCCAAAAAACAAATATCTGTTAATTTTTCACATTATTATAAAAATTAATATTGTTTATTATTTCTTTTGTTTTATTATTATTTTTATATAAAATTATTTATTAATTTTGGATTACAATTTTTTTTTTAATTCGGCTCTAATGTCCAAAATTACATTAGTTTGTTGACTTGGATTAGGGGTATGTTTATATCATCATTTTAATAGTAATAATTATTGGATAATTATAATTATATGAATTAATTTAAATTTTAAAACCAATCATGGAGGAATTTATGTTAAAAATTTTATAATCATGTAGAATGTATTTCACGCCTATGAATAAGTGAGGTTTCTATCCATCATGAATAATAATGGATTATACATATGTAATATTTATTAATTCAACAATTAATTTTTTTTAATAGATATAAATTTTTTAATGTAACATATATATACGATCCTAGTGATGTAGTAATTAAAAAATCAGATATTTTCATACAGAACGTAATACAGACAAATATCCAAATAATTGTTTTTGATTTGAATATTAAGAAAATATATGATGTAGTACATTTTTTGAATGAAAAATATGTCTTCAATATATATATATATATTTATAAAATCAATAGTACTAAATAGTAAATTTTTCATATGATGTAAAATGAATTACATATGTCTGCAAGGCAGTGGTCCTCTGTAAATAAAAAAGATGGATTTTTACCCCTTTGATGGAAGTGTACAAGGATAAGGATCTGAAATTACAAGAAATATATCACAAAATATGATATATTTTTATGTTATAAAATTATTATGTTTGAATACAATTTTAAAGAGTTGTAAGAAGAATTACAATAAAATTCTTGGTTAAATACTATACATATTATTCTTTAAACATCCTTAGGATTACACCAAATTCTTTCTTATGATGGTTTTATTAAATAAACTAGGATTCCGGATTTTGGGGAAAAAAAATTTTATGGTATTTGGGAAATTATGAGTAAAAAAATTCTCCTGACATGTGGTGTGAAGAGGATATGGTTAGTTTCTTATATGCGCGGAAGGAACCTATTTATGTTTTTTTTAAAAAATTAATGAAGATAAATTAATTCTTAAATAAATTATTAAAAATCTGAATATATTAAAATATGATTATTTATAGGGTCTAAATATATCTATATGTTAGTGTTTATGTATTCATAATATGAAATCATACCACTATGTATTATTTAAACCCTTGATAAATATGTTTTTACAATAACCTTTGTAAGACATTTTAACTATTCAACTATATCTTGTGACCCAAAAATAAGTATAATGAATTAGAAAATATTAATTATAATAATTCAATATAATGAATGAATTTTATTATATTCAACTGAAATATGTGGCAGAAATTATTATAAACTAGATTCTTCTTACACTATTAAATATCCTTTTTAGAGAAATAATTTTTTTTAATAAGTATATGATCTTATTTAAATTCAATGATTATATATTAGAATAATATGAATTTCAATTCATATAAAAAAATTAAATTCTATAAATTCTATATTTATATTTCCGTAAAATGGTTTATTTAAACTAATTACAGTGGATAAAATATATGCACATAAAAAAAGTTGTTCAAATGAGTGTTCAAAGAAGAGAGACAAACATATATCAAAATCATTAAAATTATAAATTAAAATGAAAATAAATATATAATTATAAATAAAATCAGTCATATTTACCATTAATACAATATTTAAAATATTATAGTTCTTCTATATAGCATTAATTAATGAAAAAATTGACATATTTGAAAATTTCTTAATCATCAATATTCATTACAAAATCAATAAATTTAGAAAACTCAAAAAAATTATGATAATTTAATTTTTTATATTGCTATTTAAAAAATAAATTTAATTTTATCAAATAAATTTTTAAATGCTCAACAAATTAATTATAATATTTTATCACAAAAAAATTAAATAAAAAACTGTTTTGAGGATAACGTTTTTTGAAATATATTATGCATTTTTAAAAAATTGACTTATAATTTATTATATTATTATTATTAAAAATATATTAAGAATTAAAATTATAAATATTTCAAAATGTATTTATTCCACTTTATGTCGGTCAATTTAATCGATAGTTTATGAATAACATATTTAAATAATCATATTTGGTTTAGTCTTGTTGTTGCATTTATTATACGCTATCAATCATAAATTTTCTATTTAAATAAACATAGGTGTTAAATTATTCCCCAATAACGAAAAAAAATATTTAGTTTTTTAATTTCACAATATGCTGTAAATAAGATAGGTTTTATATGCTAAATGTCTTATTCTAGTTCCCAGGTTCATTCAATTTAGTTTCAGTTACACGATAAGAACATGACCTGCAGGTTGTCATTTTTAAAAAAAAATATATATCTGTAGTATAATATCATCATTAGATTAAGTTTAAAAATTAATAATTTCTAGCCATAAATCCATTGATTTCATTACAAGTGAGAGATATTTTATGTACACAACTAATAATAATACATGAAATACATTTTGTACATGATAAAAGGGTTGGTTAGACTATTGGATGATAAGACACATCTCTAAAGAAATTGAAAATGACAAATGGGAGGATGTTAATGGGGATTAGATTCAATTGTTCAAAAAAAATACTTACTATATTCCTTGTAGATATGTTAGGAATCACTTTATACATGACTTCAATCACCAATTCATATCAATGATTGATAGTACACCTCTTTATTTGAATATAAGAAGTCCCCATGTGTTGTTTAATATTCATAACCAAAATTAATATATCATGAATTATTTTATGTCCCAACTATTTTTTAACATGAATTATCCCATCATTATGTTTTATAAATTTCTTTCTATACAATTATTTATCAGTAGCTACATGGATAATTGAGTAAAATATATTATTATATGAGAACTTGACCATTAGATGATGTTGATTCCATCCTTAATTAATGCACAATATGTTTTATCTCAATATGTAATCATATGTTTCAATCTATCCATTAGATATGCCATCAGTTTGAGAGTGATAATCCACACATAAGATAATATCAGTATTTAAACCATATTGGAATCTCTTCTAGAACACTTGGGAAAATCTCATATCTAGGATAGACAAAATTGAAATTGGTGTTCAATGAAGCCTCAACACCTCTTGAAGGTATATCCTTACATTTTGGTCAAGTTAAAGTCCTATCGAATTGAAATAATATGAGTAGTCATGTTATGAGCATCAACCATAAATAAAAATGCATTTTTTCCTCTTGATGAATATGGAATGAAGTAAAAATTATTATTATTATACTTCTCCATTTCCATGTATGAATTTGTAATGATTGTTTAAATGCATTATTATTTTACTATTTATGCATCTTTTTTTAAATATAGACACATTGATGTATATTTTTTAATATTATTATCTATATTTTACTACCAATAGAGCTCTAATGAGATTATAAAACACTTTTATGCTCATATATAATGAAGAAATTTTTTTATATTTTCATAATTCACCATCTAGTTCATCATTTATATATTTTATAAGACCCATAATCATGATCAAAATATCATTACTCCTTATTCATCAATTTTGTACCTTGAAGAATTTGATTCTATTATATCATTGTCCTTATTCTAAATTACACCACCATTTATTTGATAATCATATATCATCTCTAGAGGGGATGGTGGAGAAATCATTTTAAAACATAATGATTATATTAAATTCATCAATATTCACATGTCCGCCTATTTTTCATATTTATGTGTATTGGAACCCTCTCAGTTATAATTTTTTTAGGCTCTCTAATCCTTTCTAGTAAGAGAATGTTATTTTTTATTCACCTTTCTAAAATAGTAACAGATTGAGTAGTCATAGTTCATTATAATCTCAAACCATAATATATATAATATATTAATATGCATATATATGAATATATATTTAATGATTCTATAATCAATAAATATTCTCATTGTATCATATTTAGATAATCTCTCTATACATTAAACACAATGATCACTAAAAAAACCAAAGTTCATTTTTTTGATATTTTATGTCAAGAACAATCAGTTGTCTTAAGGAATATTCAATTACATTATAATGTATTATTAGTACATAATCAATCATTTATTTGTAGCATCCCTGAATATCATTAAAATTTCTATAATTTATCGGTATATATACAATAGGTAGGTTTTTATTCCCTTTTTATACTCTTTAAATCTTTATTATCATTAACTAGTCTAAATAAAACTAATCCAATCAGATTTTTCTTGTATAGTGTGTTTTAAAATCATGTGTTTTTGACACATCACATGTAATACCCATTAGTCCAAGTAAATTATAGATATTTATTTTTGATTTCGGTTTCGGACAATTCACAATGGCCTTTATCTTAGAATGGTCCACATATATCACTTTTGTTATGTCAATTTTCCTTTTATTGATATGTAATTAATCTAAAAGTCAAATTTATTGTAAATTTATTGTATATTCTATTTTTGAAAATCAATTATAATAGTACTAAATTCTTCTCATGACCCTATATTATTTTGTAGTATATCATAATATAATATATAAATACACTATTTTTTATTTAATAAAATAATATTAGAGTAATTAATACCATAAATATTTTTGTACAAATTTTGTGTCCAAAATGAATCACTATGAATTTATATTTTTCATACATTGCTTTAAATGTAATTCTTGGGAAAGTATTTTTTTCATCACCATTAATTGATGATATCTCCATTAAATAACTATATTAAAGTAATATTGTTCCCTATATAGATTATCAATCAAATATTATATCTGTGGAAGAGTATTATTTTTCCCCTAAATTCTTTTTAACATCCACATAATTAGTATAGTGGTTCATTGACACACCCTTATTTTTTTTGAAGGTGACCAACACACCCCACGAATAAGAACCTGTATATATAGAACCAATTTCAATATTTTCATATAATTTTCATTTCAACTATCATAAATCAATGGTGTCCATTAATTATAGTTAAATTAATTTGGGAAGAGATCCAATTACAAATCATACATATAACATAACCACTGAGTCAAGAAGAAGACCAAAAATCTCTTTATGGATCACATCAGAATAATCTGTCACATTGGACATGAAATCATGCATGATCATCTAATTATTGTCAAACATTTATAATTTTATCATTTAAAAAAATGAAATAATATCTATTCTTGATAAAACTATTATAAAAAAGATTCATTATCGTTATTATAGTTTTATAGAATAAATGGATTTCATAGGACATGGAGACTGATCTAAATCTGTTGATAGTTAGTTTTTTGTTTACAAAAATATATACATAAAATTACCAATATTGAATCAATAATTACTAATATAATTATGAATATATTTTGAAGAATATGTATTCCACAAACACTACATGTGGGGGTTTTATATACATTCAAGGCAACCATTTCTCAATTACTTTATTATTAATGAATTCTTAATCCCATGTTTTCAGGAAGTCATTTTATAGTTTTACTAATTCTACTTGATATAAATTAATTCATAAATAAAAAATAAAAAATATATGTTAAATATTTATGAATTAATATCCAACATACCCAAAACAACATTAGTTTTACTGTCTAGAACCTTAGTAGTGGCAAGATAAGACATTTTTTTCCTCTATGACTTTGGTTGTTTTCATCATTGATTGACTCTATTTACCCTTATATTAGGTCATTAACATTCATAATGTTGAATTGACTTGAAGTTTAATTTCTACTCCACAAGCTTATTTTTAGTCTATATATTCTATTCTTTATATATAGTATTGGGGTTTTTATTTCCCTTAAACAATAAAAATAATTAAATGATAATTTTCAAAAATTGAAATATCTTATGTATACGTGAATAAGTATTATAGGTTTCTTATTTAAACAGTTTTGGCATATGTGATGTTGAAATTTCAATTCTTTGTGATATTAATCTATTGATACTTATGAATTAAAATCCTTTTTACATTTTCATCTATAGAATCATGAGACGACATAGATTCACTAGTATATGTTTTATCATTGAGTGAAAAATAGAAATTCTCATCATTTTTTTCAATGTCTAGAGTTAATAATCCTTTATGTTGATGCATCATTAACCCAATCTGTAAATGGTACACAATAATTTTTTTATTGACATTGTTGTATGAATTCAATGAAATCCATAGTGTATATTCCAATATAAATCTCTATATACTCATGTTACATTTTATTAAATATAAGGAACACCCGCTCCATTTAATTATGGGAATTATATAAAAAATATTTTCCAATTACACTTCTCATGATTGCATTTTATTCCATAGAATCAATATCTTCATTGGAAGTTCTATTCATAATTAATTTCCACCATTCATATACTACACCATGATTGTGATAAATGTAAAAAACATTCTTATCATGATATTTTAATAGAATGGTATATACAATCTTATAATTTTAGAAATTATATTATTCTAATATATGGGTTTCAAATGATCCATAAATGGCATGTGGAATTTTCTCCTAAAATAGTTGAATAAAACATGTTATTTCATAAGAGGACAAGGTATATCATCCAGATTCATGTTATGATTCTCATATTGATCAAAAATTAAATAGATCTATGAATTTATTATCTACAATTTCAATATGGATAATAATATCATTGTATTCTTCATAATAATTCCTATCATGTTTTTTATTTGAATGATTTCTCTTATTTTTAGTTAGAAAAACAATACCAGATAATAATACAATAATTTATAAAAATATAAAAGGTAAATTTATAATCATGGTAGGAATATCTTAAAAATTAATAGGATATCCCTATAATTGAATCTATATGTTTAATTCAAGGTTATCCATAGTAATTCATCTTATTAGTTTTTCTGAACTATTAATTGATTGAAGTCCTTTATAATATTATGTAAAGTGTTTTTTAATTTTCAAAAGATATCCCCTATGATTTTAAATGAATATATATAGTTAGGAATCATTATCATTCAATAGATTAAGGGTGAGTCATAGCCCAATGTTCCTATTTTAGAGTCATTACACAAAGATATTTGTATTCTATATACACATCTACTTTTAGTGTCATTCCCAGGTTGTAATTTGTATTATTTTAATCACTCTATACTTCAATGAAATACCATGATATCTTCCAATACATTGACTTATCAAAGTTGTTGTAACTAATTTTTAATTGTCATAAAGAAAAAGAATAAGTAGATCTCTTCTGATACCAACTATATTAACCAAATAATTATAAACATATTATTACATAATTATTATGATAAATTTATGTTAATAAAGAAACGGATCATGATTTTCTTTGTCATTTTAATACTAGGTTTATAATAAATTTAATATAAGTTAAAGCATGAAATTTATATTTTTTTACTATAATGATCTCTTAAATTGATTTGATCTCCCAAAACTATGTAGGATAATCGGGGCAAAACATTAATGAAATGGTTGAGGGAAAAATCATAGTAAGGGAATAAATATGAAAAGGAAAAAAAAATGTTATTAAATGATATAATAAGGTATCATAAAAAATTAAGGATCATTAGTAATTACATGTAAGCAATAAAATGAATATTTTCTCATAATATCACAGTAATAGATGAAATTTTCATGTATCATATAACATTGAAAAAAATAATTTTTTAATGTTAACTCTCATGAGAATTTCGCATGTTGTAAAAAGAGCAATAATGTATTTGGTTTACACTAGAACCCCATAAATAATATATCATGGGGGAAAAATATGAAATTCATTATAGTTATATATAGGTTAATCCCTCATAACATGTTCATTATTTTTTTCATAATATCTAAATAATTCATATCAAATAAAAAAAATATTTATAGATGGATGGTAAATGGTTTTCATATTTATTCCATTTTCATAATCCGTTTCAAAATTAAGAAAATTGGGAAATGAATAGTAGTCATGTATTTACCCAATAATGGAAGGGATAAAATGACTGACATATATGATAATTTATTAAATACAAATTATAGAATAATTATATAACATTAAAGAGATAGATAAATTTATTTTGATAGAGATTTTTAAATACCAAAAAAGGGAGGATTATAATTATAACTTAAATATTGTTAAATATCAAATTAAATCCCTTTGGATCATTACAAATTATTTTAGACATAATGATCAATAAAATATTGATGAAGAATTATATTATATGTAAACATTCTAGAAAAAATTAATATGAAATGAATTGGGGCATACAAATAATGTATGCCTTAATGAAAATAATTTGAGACAGAATCCCTTACCTTAACACTGACCGATAAAATGTGTTACATATATATTAATGTATATTAAAATTATGTTCACTGTATAGATTTAAAGGAAAATAATATCATCTTATTTTTTTGTTTTGTATTATTATTATCAACTTATATTCAACTATAGAATCATTTTCATTCATATAAACTTTTTTTGATGATATCCGACTCATATTTGAAAAATTAATTTGGTAAGTTTCTTATGGTCAAATTCATTACTATTACATCATATCAAAAGTAAAAATCATCAGGAAGTTAACAATTTTATACAGAAATTATTATTTTAAATAACATAATGAATGAATGAAATTATGTATCATAAATTTTACAATCATAAAAACGGTAGGTTATACTCACGGATGGGTATCATCGTAATTTTTCAAAAATCATGATGGAATATGTATTATTTTATATTTCATGAATTATATTTTTTTAATAAATATTATATTATTTAATTAAATAAACAAACATATACCATCTATGTGATACATCAATGACAAATGATTCACATCGCTTCTTGGAGGTGGAAATCCACATGTATACCTGAATGATTATAAAATTTTTCTATGAATGGAATGCTAATAATATATATAATATATTACATTCCATGAATGATAATGATTTCATGAGTATAATATATATATATATATTAGATCATTATAAAAATCTATCATAGGTGGTGATGTAAAATGAATTACATCGGTGTTTCTACGGGAAAGGAAACACCAAATGGTTTTCTATACGAAAATAACTTCTTTCAAAAGAAAAGTGATCACTAGGTTTTTTTCCTACGATGATTAAGAACAGACATTGGTCGAGAGGATGGGAAGTCATGCTCATCAAATCTTGTTGATAAGAATTATTGACTACTCTACGACCCTTTATATATATAATATATATTTTCATGAATCTGTTATAATTCCCATTTATTTTATATACATACCATCAATTAGAAATAAATCATTAATACCCATGAAATCTAGAATAATGTGTATGTATTTGGTGTTTTCATTAATAGAAGTTTTTTATGTATCTTAGGATCTCCATCAATGGTATCATATTATAAACTACATAGAGATTCTGTGGTTGTTATTATAAATATGGTGGTTTTATAGCAACACAGTGGGGAACTATTGAGATTATTATCATCCTGGAATACTGGTATCACACATTAATTTATCATAATCTTAGGATAATGGAGTTTTATTGACTTATTTAATGAATCCTTAACTAGGATTCCTACATACACTCCTGAAATAAATCAAATCGCATGTAGTTTGGGGACAGTTAATGAGATATATAATACATTTAATGATAATTTCATAATAAAACAACTATAAAGTTGAATTTAAAGGGTTATGAACATCTAGTAATAAGGTTCCTAGTCAATTTTTAGGTGTGGTAATTATAACAAGGCATCTTAGAGAAACCTGAAAGGAGGATGAATTATTATGTTAAATTTGATAATTATCGGGATATGGCTTATAGATAACATATTTGACTTGGGAGATCGAGTTTGAACTTCATGGAACCTTCTAATGTATCCCATTTGGATTACAATCAATGTCCACATATTTTAGTGAGTCTAATTAGGGATTATGGACCATTGAGAGGATAGTTTGGGGCTTAATCGTAAGATGTACAACCATTGTAATTATATAAAATTGGAGTTGATTTTTCAAAAGATATATTTTGAGATTAAATCGGGGATTAAACAAAAGAAGGATGCCCAAATTAAAGGAATTGGAATTTGGGGTTAATCTTGAGGAGTATTCCCTCTTTGATCAGGCCCTAAGTGGTTTTACTACACATCCTGATTTAATTGAATTTGAGAAATCATAGTTCAATGTTTCATATGTATCATTAATGTTTCATGATTTTCACTAGCATCAATGACCACATGATCCATGACCTGTGTGATAAAAATTATGAATCAGAAGATTCTACAAGCAAAATACTTTTCCATTTTCACTACTAGAAGATGACATGGAGATGATGGAAGAGGTTGTGGTTACAATACTTCACATTATTTAAATTAACCTAAGTAATGGATGAATGTGTTGTATGTTGTGGTAGAAAATAGGAATACTTTATCCTACTACATGAATGGACTTGGGATTACTCCATGAGTAGAAAAATAAAATTAGTTTTGCCGTGGGATACAGATCTAATCTATTTATGTAAGAAAAATCGTGTTTGATTTGTTCTCTTTGCATTTTTAACTCATTGATCTAGGCCTCAGAGATAATAAATAGTGGATATGGTTCAATTTCTGATCCTCCATACCAAAAACTCCTCCACCCTAACCCTGGGGTAAGGGTAATCGTGATGATAGAGTTTTAAATCTATAGATTCTTGGAGGATCTAGACCCTCTAACTGGGAAAGTGCAGGAAACCACATACCATAGATATACGAATTCAAATATAAGACACTATTACATACATTTCCACATGGTTTGGTATGTCATGAAGCCTCAGTATATGATTGAACATGGTCACATTCAAACAATTAATTAAAATAAAGAGAGGACCTTTCATGAGTTGCATTGAGGGATTCTTCATTAATGGCTAGTGTAGGATGGAGATTAGGGTGAACCATGCGGATCGTTCACGGGGGTTCTACCCCAAGGTAGGCTTGGGTAAATTGGGAAAGACATGTTTTATTCACCCCCCCTTTCAAGTATACTTGGTTGAGAACTTTCTCAGGACATCAATGTTCTATGAATGCGTTCCTAGTGGTATGTCACCTATGTCCCTGGTTGGGAAATGGAACCTCACACTATTCATCATTTATTAAGGATTGGAAAAATTCCTTAAACATTTTTTTTACATAAATCATAATGAATAAATGCATTCCACTATCGAACTAAATTGTCTCTTTATTATTTTTTAAAAAACTACCTATAAGGTTTTTTGAGTGCTTGAGATAAGTACTACTTAAATTAGAACAACAATCGTCCTTCCAGAAATTCATCTATCTGTACTAAGATACCATTACACAATTTATAAGTAAATAATGTACCATGCATGATGTGGTCTTTTTTAATAGTGTCACATGTATGTTTTATGCATAAGAATGTTGTTAAGGGACTCTGAACACTGTCGGTGTTTGGGTGTACCTTGGGAGAACTAATCATTTTGGGGGATTTTGAATCATGGACTCCATCATCTACTTTATAAATTTTTTTCTAAACAATTTCTATTTCATCCAATTAATTCATGTTATTAATCCATGTTTCAACAGAATCCCCTCACCATAAGAAAATGAACTAATTGATGAAATGGGGCCTATTCCCACGGGAAGGGATTGAAATCTATATATGAATTGAACAAGAATCCACAATTCATTGTTATTTCATGTATATGATACTGGCTAGTCAGGTAGGAAGTCTTCCTCACTTATAAATTGGTTCCTCATTGTGGAGAAGGACACTTGTGATTCAAAATTTTCTACCCTAACCATGCATGTCTTCCACAAAAATTCAATTAATGCTTTCTGAGATGAAGTATTTGTTCATACAAATATTTGATTTATTTTAATGTATGATTAATATGGTTGAGACATTGAATTTCATGGAAGTATTTTCTTGATCATGGAATATTTACGACACCGATGAGCGATACACATTCATGAAATGATGCATTTTCCAAATTTTATTATTTCTATAGTTTTCATCTAATTTAATAAACTCTAAAATGAACATGATATTTATTTTCATGATTATTGGACACTAAGAATATTTTTATTTATGAAGAAATGGAAAGTAAAATTATTGTGAAGATAATGAAATCCATATGATATGATTATTATGACATCTATGATACCAAAATTTCTTATCTGGTGAGGTTTATAAGGAATTTTCACCCTGATTTTAGGATGTTATATATATATTTCACTTTATGGTCAGGGATATCTATGGTAAGTCCTTATAGAGGCACTAAATAAGTTCCTCATAGATTCTTAGTTGCATAACCCAATGATATTCTTAACCCCAAAAAATTCTAGGATGAGTACATATATCAAGGTTGTAACATCATATATAGTATTTTTTATGAATGATAGCCCTTGGAATATTGATTTTGATACAAAAAATGGTTGAATTATAGCTAAATTATTATTTCTACATCACTCTATACACACAGATTGATCAATCATAGGGCTGGAAAAAAGCTTGGGACTTCTGTCCAAGAGGGGGTTCTGCCTTCATAGATGTCGGTATACTATATGTGTCAAGTCATTGTTGAATTAAAATAGTATATACATGAAATTGTAATTTACAAGGTTTTATTTAGGCATGACCTTTTAATGTTGAGTTTGTTCTTGAGATATTGTGCTGATGGGGTCCATATATGAATTTTTTTCATCTAATTCGTGAAGAAGTTTTCATAAGTTTGTGGGATGTTTATGAGATATCTGTTTCTCTGATCCTAAGATATCGGTATGATGAATGCATCCCTATAAAGGAAACCAATAATTATACCGATAAGGCACCAGAAATAAAAAGTGATCTACTCAATATATCACACAATATTATAAATGAAAACCCCACATAAAAGGTGTTATTTATCCTAAGCCATGGGAGTAATGTTTCTTAAGGATGAAGGGGGAAGGCCCCCCTTGCAAGAGTCTAACAAGATATTCCAATGTAGTATAGATAATTGTACCTAATACCTTCTAAATGATTTTAGGAATGTGTGAGTTTGTAAAGCAGTGATATGAAACCATGGCCAATATTCTTGCTAAGGAACATCTATTAGGATCTCTAATAATGTGTCTTAGTCTCTATTTTCCACATGTCCATGATACCAAATATGGAGAAAGGCTATGAACATTAATTATAATGGATATTCTCATGAAGAAACCATTACTAGGCCATGACACCCTTATTTTGGAAAACAAATTCATAAGAAAATTTTTCACATTCATCAAGGGAATGCCCTTAACAAATCATATGAATATTTTAGGTTGTGTAGGGATATGTATCATGTCTCATTTTAGGACCAATATCATACAGAGTAGGATCCACATCGTTAGGATCATGTTTTGACCATTCATCCATGAAGATTCTATTATATTTATCATGTCCATGAGACATCATGAAATTCATACAAGACTTAGTTTTTTAAGGGCTTCAAATTCTTTCTATATAGTAACCATCATATATGATAGTTTAATGATGATGGGATAACTAGCATTGAGATTAGGCCATACATGCTACCCATTAGAGATGGTGTGCTAGTTATTAGGGTCAATGGATAGATTATATGCCAGACTTATTATCATTGTCGGTTTGAATATGATTTCTTGGTCATCCATCTGATAAGAATATCCCCTCTAGTACCCAAAATAATAGAACAACATTTGATGGTATCTCAACTGTTGTGAATGATCACAACCTTTTAGTGGAAAAATATGTTGATTACCCTACCTCTATAGGATGTGAACACTATTTTCACCTCATTATATTGGAATGAATATATTTAATAATACACTAAAGGGGTGCGGGAAATTGATATTCCTCATGGTTAGATAAAAATGAGTGTAAAGTTAGATCCTTCTAGTTTGGAAGGTTCTTAATCTCTTTCAGAAGTAGCATTGTTGGAGTTAGAGAGTGAGAATGATGAGGTTCATAGATCACTGAAACAACCTCATGCATGATATAATACACCAACCAAAATCAATAGGGATACACAAATTTTACTAATTGAAGCAAAACATATGTTGTATAATAATAATCAACATGAAGAGATCCCGGTTTCATTTTTTTGTCTATCATCAATGACAGAAGGGATTTTGAACCGCATGAAAAATAATTCTAGATAGTTTTCATTGTTGGATATGATTTATTTAGACTATTTATTAAAAATGATAGATAAATTATAGAAGGAAATATATTTTGATGTTGAATTAATATGTGTACTCTTACATGTGATTTCGTATATTGAGGGGATTGGAGACCTTTGAGCCATACCTGATATTCACTTTGAGGAAAATCTTACTGACGTGGATATTTATATCAGTGATCTATATATTATCATCTATGTAACTGAAAATATGATTCATGCCACAAGGTGAGTGGATGATATGATAAAATGTGGAGCTAATGAAGGGATAAATCATTCATTTTCTGAGGAATCGATAGAATTTGATAATCCAAAATATGTATGTTCCCTTCTTCTAAAATTTCATTTTTCATTTCCTTTATATATCAGTCATGTGTCAACGATGAAGGGGGAATACCATATTAAATTTCATAAGTTTGAGGGAATTTCAGGTGAGGTACCACCACAATTCTATATCCCTACTGGTACTGTGATCTCAGTTATTGAGTGAACCTTTCAATCAGGATATTTATATCCAAGACAATCAGCCATGATGGTTAAGATGGTGGGATAATATCAATCACCACTTGTAATACCTATTATGAGGAAGTTAATATTTTTCCTTAATTTGATGATGATGATGATGATGACGGTATATTGAAGGTGGAAATACTTGGTTACATGCTTTGTTCGTATCAATAAGTCTTCTTAACACCATTAATATCAGCCACATCAAGATCCACTATGGGAACATCATTCGTTTGCATGAACTTCAAATGTTTATTCCCTCAAGTAAGTTAAAATGATTCCTCTAATATAATGAGAGGGTTCTTTAGTCAATGTGTATATTCATTCAAATGAATTGGATTCCTCAAAACATGATATAACTATGGTTGCGGTTTCCCTATCCACTCCCATCTCTACTACAAAAATTTTTGTAGGATGGAGGGAGGAATCTATTAATGTCATAGGTTCTCGATGAGATTCTATATATCATTTACTAACATAAATTTTAGTAATATTTTATGTACATATCATAAAGTATATAACCTTATAATTACTAATTCTAAACATGTTCCTATCATAGAGTTGGTTAATGGTGATCTCAAGTAATATGTAGAGGGATATGTACTGGGTTATTAACAAAATATTCTAGATGTTATAAAAAATGAGAATTCAATTGGGTCTAATATGGATATTTAATGCCTGAAATATTTTTCCATGACCATTTGAAAAAGAATAGAAAATATATGTTTCATGGTGTTTTAGAATGATTTGGGGATATTGAATTGGTAATTGGATGGATGTGAGTATTTATTGTTTTCTTCCAATAAATTATTTTATATATGATTTGGTAATTATTATCTATTGTAATGCATAGCTCCATCCATTAATAATGTTGTTGAGATGGTGCTTGGATAATTCCTTGAAATTCATCCCAATGTAAATATTGTGGGGGTCATCTCAGATTAACAGTGAAACAAGATGTATTAATGAACATCACATCACAGATCTCAAGCATACAAAGGAGGGATCCCCTCATAAAAAGGTTTTGTATCAAACTATCAATGTTGAGGATATAAGAGAGAAATTATCCCAAGTTACTGACCTGTTATTAGGTAAGGGTTACCAAATATTGTAAATGTTCCCCGTTATTTCTTTATTATAAAGATAAAAATGATTCTACATCATCATTTTGTAATATTTTCATCAATGAATAGATCTAAGGGTGTGACTATAATACTAAATATTACTTCATTGGGATGTAATATAGGAACTTCATTGGAGTTAGTAGAGTAGTGATATCCTTTGTCTCTACTAATATTGGAGTATGTATCCCCTTCAAATAGTGACCCCGAATCAGTTATGATGTTTTATAATTCTCTTTGAATCAAAAAACATTATCTTGTACAGATATATGGATGATAATCATTGAGACATTCATTTAGTATCTTCCATCATGATCCCAATGCCTTCTAGTTCATTTTGACATATTGGGATTCATCAAAATTGACTATGGCCTAATTTATATAAATATAAATTAGACTGGTCACCAGTATGAGAATGATCATAAGCTATTTTAGGACCATATAAAGCCCATATTTCCTATCAATGTAGACATATTTGGGGACGTTTTATCCACAACAGATGAGAGTCATAATATAAAAATAGCATGAGTTCAACCGGAAGATGGAATAGAAGGCAATTCAAGTATGTCCCCTTTATCAAGAATTAAATACATGATTGTGGGTACTAAAAAATATCTACAGTTCACTAAGAGAATATATAATTAATGAGTCATCTAACACATTAGTTTAAACTGAAGAACTTGGTCTTATTAAGGTGTCTTATGTTGGTCAATTGATTAAGCTTTAAGGAGTGGAAAAAGGGTCTTACAAGGCTATTTAATAGATAAACAGTTATATTATGGTCTTGTTCCAAAGAATGGTACATAGACTCCATCTTGTAGAAGTTCCTTTAGAAAATTGTTTTCTTATAAATGAATACAATCTTTTTATGATTATATATTCCTTCATCCTAGTTTCCTTCCAATGATCATAACGTAGCATTGAAACCATTTTTCATAAAAATTATATCAACTGGTTTTAATCATAGTGATTAGATGAGAAAATTATCTAGTTTTTTATATAAGCCTCAAGACATAGTGATCATTGTTTTATTGTTTATACGGTCATATTGAAAACCCTAAAACCATTTATTATTTTTATGCATTTCCATAATTTATTCATACAATCAACATGAAGGAGACATGGGAGATAAAATTGGACTTTTTATAGACCCCCTATTATTGTGATATTGACCACCCATGTTTTTTTCCTTCTATCAGTGTGGGATATTTAATGTCTTGCATACTGAACTAAAGGAACTAGTGTTTCAAATCGAATAACATAGAAAATATATTTTAAAATAATCTCCCATAAAAGATTCTGTGTCATGAATGTTTTGAAATTCATCATATATCAAATGGGGAATCATGAGACAATATTGTGTTTATTTTAAAAAAAGGAATAAATTAATATTGGATGCCTCTTGTAGGGGTATTTTTACAATTAGTTGATAAACCTATCGAGAGGTTAATTATTTGAAAGGCCATCTAGGGCATGTAACACATAGTAAAATAGAGGTATCCCTTGTCCGAAAGACTTATTATGGGGGATTATTATGAATAGGCAATGAGGGGATGTAAATTAAAATCAAGAAAACATGTCCTCATGATTTATGACATTCATTTTTTGATAAGAGGATAATCATTATGGATATATATATTTCTCAAGACCGAAATAGTTGTTTTGCCAAAGGAAAATATCAATGAATGATCAGAATATGTATATTTCCATTGGAAACAACTCCTACATGATTAAATAGAGTAGTGGAGAGAATATTTTGTCTGGTGTCTTCAATTAGGGGGATGGATCATTTATAAAAATTGTTATTGTATCAAATAGTTTATAGTCTTGTAGTATGTACATTATGTTATTAATTTTAAATTGATGTATCAATATCATTATTCTTTATAGTTTAACGTTGTGTAGCAATGACATTATTTTCCTTAGGATAAAGTCATAAAACATGAAATTGTGTCATACAGTTCAAAGATCTGCAGAAAAGACATTATGTGGGATATAATTTACCATCATTAGCCTTGATTTAAAAGGGTAATGATTCTCCCATTCTTAGTAATCTTCCTAGTAATGTTCCACTATAATCTATTGTGACAAGATAAAATTATAATCTATGATTTTTGGATTCTTTTATTTTAATGATGATATGCGAAAAGGCCATTTAACATTACAATATGTCTCTCTTATGGATGAAGTTACTATAGTTTAAAGAACCCTTTTTTGGGATTTTTTCTATAACTTCGGATAGGGAATATACTGCATAGTCATTAAGGAATTTTTTTTTGATAGAATTGTTATGGGGGTGTCTTATCAAAAAACAACTAGGGAACATAATACATATTTTGAAAAATAAATCCTTATGAGTTTGAAATTGTATCATTAAAAGTCGATGACCATTTACAGATATTCATATTTCCCTATGAAAAGTTTTTGGTTTGTCAAAGGAATTTACTTGAAAAGAGAAGTGGAATTATATTTGAAAATATCCCAATAGTTTGGGGGAACGAGGTTTTTTACGTGGGGTTGATCCCAGAATATGAAATAGTTTCATCATAACATGATATTTTGGATGTAATATGGGATACAAGGAATTATCATAGCTATATATAATAAGGAAATAAATTGTAAATTGTGGTCCTATATATTTTAAGATCAAGATAGAAGAAATGTCATAAATATGCATTGGATGACCACTATCTTTGAATACTGGGTTCTAGCATACCATCATCAATGTTTGAAGTGGCACAAGGGGATTCTTCGAAGGAAAAAATTACATTAATATTACATATACATTTTATTGGATATTTTATGCATGACCAATTGGGTAATATACTATGTAGTAAAATAGTGGCATCTATTGGTGGACATTACCATTATAATGGTGGATTATACATGGTCGACTCGGGCACATACATCATATTCATTAAAATATTCTCTCAGGAATCATACATTCTACTTCTTGAAGATGGGGAAATATTATGATGATCTGAATATTTTTAGTATTAGGAGTGTGAAAAGTGAAATGGGTAATGTACAATTCACAAATGATGATTTTGAATCAATATAGGTTATGATTTTCGAGTCCCTTGCATAGATCATACTCACATGTAGAAGGAGGACATCACTTACTTCCTTGGCGGGCTCTTTAATAAGGATACCTAAAATAAAACCTCATTTATGGATATTCTATTTGAACAAAGGAAATGATGAATTTTTCTTTACTAAGTGGATTAGATTATTCTTTAAGGCGCATTAATCATTATTCATCTCAATGGGATGATAAAAAATCCATACAAAGTTCTCTAGGTACCATGAATTTTAAATTCATATTGTAATTACATTATCGATGTTGTTTAATGTCAGGTGTTAAAGAAGAAGGATTTCTGATGTTAAAATAAATATTATGGATTAACCTGTGTGTAATACAAAATCCTCACAATTTATATTTATATGGAATGAATCACACCACTTGTTGGTCTTAAATAATGATCCCCTAGCCCGATTAAATTCATAATATGGGCATAGTGGAGTTTTTTTAAATATGGTCACATACGTAGTATGAGAACACTTATTAGATCTCCTCATATAGACCAAACTCATACATGGTGAAATAGAGTAATTAGTTGTATCATGTTTACGTTGATCCAATAATTAAATGAATGGGCATCACAACCTATCTCTTAGTGGTGATAATGAAGACTCACGTAGATATTTAGAAGATAATCCATTTTATTGAGATGTGATTAATATATATGGTGTGCCTTTTTTTATCTTATCGACATTCCTATTGATACCCCTATGGTAATTGAAATATTGTGATTATAAAAATAACTCTTATTCCAATATCTTAAGCCAATGTGATCTAGGCTCACTCTCATAAATAAAAATTGGTAAAAATTTCTTCTATATCACAGAGGTAACACAAGGGAATGATATGGGAATTTAAATTTATTAATGTATGTGCTAGGATATAGGTCCTTGAAATCACTACATATCTCATTTGGATGAGAATAAATCCATACGTTTTTTCTGAATTCTCGTGTTGTTTAATGTTTTATGGTATGTGTGAACATGAACAAATGTTAAAGTATGTAAATGCTATGGCTTGGATAGGATGTAATAATCCTACATTACTATGTATCATTCTAAATAAATAGTCAAGACACATGTAGTTCATTAAAATATTCCATAAGAAAATTTGATCCATATACATAAAGAGTGGGGGGACTTTTGTCGTGGTCATGGCTAGACCCAAGATTAGAATCGTAGGCACCACTTAATATCTTACTGGAATGTAAATAAAGCCACATGCATTTTTTGAATATGGTTTCCCAAAGAAACATTGTATTGATATAGTAAAGGTATTTAATATTTCCCCGAATAATGTTTATTCCCAATAAAATATTTATTAAGGATTAAACCATATGTTCTCTAATAATTCCTTATTTAGATTTGGTTCATACATAGGTATGGATGAGGATATAATTGTTGTTGTGGATTGATTGGAGATTTAGATCTGGGCAACACTAATTATCTCATAGAAATGAGAATAAAGACAAACATATTTCCTAAAATCCTATACAGTTTAGCATCATTCGTTAAGGATGGAAGATGTGGTTTAATGTGATGTATGAAAAATGGTGTATTTTCTTTTTATTCTCATAAAAAATATTCATCAATACTTTATATTTTAACATCATGATATACGATATGAATATTTTTTTGTCATATATCTATGACTATGGGTCATAAAATCATTCAGGATGTAGAATGTAGTGTGTTCTATACTTATTAACATGATTCAATAAAGATGAATTTTGGATTCAGTTTTAGTGCATAAAACAAGGCCCTTATGTAATCGAGTTTATCATGATGTGATAAGGATAGTGATTATGCATAATTTAGTGTCGTGCTGTGTGGATATACATGGTGTTATGTAGTTTAACATACTACTACTATGATTAATTCTATGCGGTAACACAATGTACTTCTTCAAGAACATTTCATTGTATGGAGTCTTAATGAGTTATCTAGCCATTGAGATTATGTAATAAGTTCTATTTTGGTTGGCCATGTGTATGGATTAAGGTCCCTCCATCATTGGCACAATATTTCAAGGCGTCTTTCCTAGTATGATTAGAGTCCAAATGACCAATACCAATATTCATTGGTGGAATGAATGTAGGTAGGCTTTCATTTTGAATGATCATTCTATCCAATTCTGATAGACTTCTATGTGATGTAATGTTTTCATTCACTTTTCATCCATTGTTTCCCAATAATCTAATAATTTCTATTATTTATCATCTATTGGTACTTGATCCCAGATGGAAACATAGGGTTTTAACAACAAATCCTAAATGTGTATGACTGAATCATTTCTATATAAAATTAAATACGATGTACCTTGCATAGTTTTACAGGTCATATCACGATAATACCATAAATAATAAAAGAGAGTATCATGACAATAATTATTTTCTTTATCCATTATCTTCTGGAGTGTGTATGATAGGGTGCTGTTGGAAGCCTCTATATTTCCATTAGCCACTACATGATTGTTTTTTGAGTTGTTGGATTGAATATTATATTCCTTCTATATCTTTTATATGTCAACATAATATAAATTATTATAATTTTTCTACAATATAGTATGAGTCACACCAAATCATGTAATGAGGTTACATTGATAAAGCTAACGATGATTTTTTCCTCAAAATATTTTAGAGGAATTTCCAAAGAACATTCAGATTAGAAATAAGTGGCACTAAGGATGCACATGAACTGTTTAGAAATAGTTAGTGGATATGGTCCTAAAAATACATTCCTTATATTGAGATTGGCAATGATTATTTCGTTGTATCTAGATACTATGTAAGTTGGTGGTTGATGCATTCATTCACATGGAAAGGATGTAATTGCTTAATGATTTTTTTTCAATCTTGTGTCTTCAAATGATAGAAGAATCTATGCCTTGATATTTGATCACAAATAATAAACCCTAATTTTTGGTCACCATAGGCTCCTGTATGTACTTCTTCCATAACAACTGAAATCTAGACCCTATCAAAACATCTAAGAAGGAACCAATCAATGAATAATTTTTATAGTATTTTCTTGTTATTTGGGATATCATAAAGAGTCAAAATTGCATGCTCTCTACAGGATATTTTTTTCAATAACTTTTTCCAGTGGTAGTATTCCATTATGAATATAGTATATGATGGGGATCATCAATACCATGAAAGAACTATATTTATTTGGAATGGGACTGATTTAATTGATCACTTTTGTTCTAATAAAAATGAAATGTGAGACCATGATGTGATGGGTGATTATGATGAATATTACATCCAGGTTTAGAACAACCAATATGGTTGTTACTTTTCAAAGCATCAGCCGATGCAATATTTAATCATGGAAGGTAATAAAATGTTATCTTTGAGAGTAATTCTACCATTAACTATAATACATAATCACAAAGGTGGAGTAAATCCTACTTTATAATGCTGTAATACCCGTTGACCTACTTAATTAGAAACACTAAGTCACCATTCACCTAATGGTGGTTTACTATTATAGTAATTCCAATTCATGCCCTATATTGGTAGCCTACTATTACGCTACATTATTAGAACCACACTCAGATAATATGAACTATTAAAAAAATTATCCCTTCTATTCGGTAATAAACACAATCCATTTCACAACATTTCTATGATTAGGGTCTTCTATTCCCTTCCAAGTAGGACACTTGAACACAGTGTAAATGAGAGGACCAGTTTGGGATATACCTAACACTGAGAGGGGGGTGAATCAGTGTTGGGGACTTTTTATACTAATTGCAATTTTTATCCTTGTACCTCTTGACCTGTTAGGATCTTGATTCTCTTATTCTATACTCCATGTTTCATGAAATAACAAAAAGCAGTACAAATATACACACGATGTTTTTACAAGGATCAATAATTAATAAGAGTAGTTATGTCCTTCCCATGCATGGATACGACCAGTGCATGGATTCTCCAATATAATGTGATATTCTTTTACAATGGAGGGGCAAGGAAAATAATCATCTAGCTAGTGTGAGTCCCTACACATTATAGGGGGGTGGGAAACAATCTTCATACTTGGACTAGTGATAAACTAGGCCAATTGGTATCCTCTAGTTGGTTCTTTATACTACCTATAGAGAAAGTCTTATTCCTTCTTTAAAAGGTATATTCATCTCTTGCTCTTCATCAGTGCTCTTCAATTGATTTCTTGCAAACTAGTAGTCAAGAAATTCTTCTTTTCTTCTTCTTTTCTTCTTCACTAGTGCAAAACTAGTTGCACTAGTACTTCTTCCTTTTCTTTAGTGCAATTACAGAATGCACTTACACTTCTTCTTCATTCTTAGCAAGAATCACATATACCAATGTGATTATTTAAGAAACGAAGATCGGCTTACATGGCATCATCAGAGTGAGTTCTTATCTTGTTCATAAATGCATGTGATCAAGCATATGGAATGTAGTTGTACTCTTTTCATTCTTTGTCTATTCTCTTTATGCAGAAAACTTGTAAGCTGCACACTCTTCGTATTCTTATACTTATTCAATGCAAGACAAGCTACACAAAAACCTACTCTTCTTCACACATTTTTTTCAATACAAAATCGTCATCATTGATCTCTTTTTCTTCTTCTTGTTTCTATAATCAAAATGCAGTTGATCAGAAGCTGGAAAGAACTTCTATAATAACTCACAGCTTTCACGCCAATTCCTACTTGCGTGCCACCCTGCTTGCATGCCTCCCTGCTTGCGCACCACCAAATACTTGCGCGCCAAAATTATTCCCAACTCAAACATGCGTTCCACCATTGGCTTAAACACACTCTTCACTTGAAAAACTCTAAAAAATACAGTTCCAAAACATGCGTACCGAAACTTGCGTGCCAAAACATGCGCCATAATACTTGCCCGGAAATACATGCACTGAAAAACTTGTGTGTCTTATAAATAACCCTCAGCTTGCGTGAAACTTCAGCTTTCGCACCACATCCATTACTTGCATGACCAGAGCTGAAATTTTCTCATAAGTGTTGAGCCCTTAAAAATGAGGAGGCAAGTCATCT
This sequence comes from Viscum album, assembly GCA_963277665.1. NCBI lineage: Eukaryota > Viridiplantae > Streptophyta > Magnoliopsida > Santalales > Viscaceae > Viscum > Viscum album. The sequence goes on along the minus strand of OY728164.1, from coordinate 1,813,893,990 downwards.
ATTTAAAGGAATTTTGGTGACTCTCGTGACCTATACATACACGCAAATAATTGTGAATCGCTCCATCACTTGTGCACCGCTTCATAACTTGCACGCCCTTCCATCACTAGCCTTAAAATTTCCTTCCTTTGTCATATTATCATATTATGATGTTGGAATATGACTTTCACGCAACATGCACTTGTACGCCATGACTTGCGCACAAATATATGCATGAAACTCTTGACTTGTGTTACACTTTCAAACTTGCATGCCACTTTATTTCCATTGTCATATTTTTATTGGATGATCTTTGAAAAATGACTTGTGCGCCACTTATACTTGTGCCCCAATACATGTGCACCAAAACATGAACTCCACTCTTTGACTTGCATGCCACTTTCATCCCATTTCCAAAACCGCTTCTTTACATTTTCTGATTTTCAGTCCCAAAAACATGGAAAACACTGGAAAACGGCACCACCTTAAACTATTATTTTGTGCCGCCTCCAGATGGTATGTTCCTTTTTCATTTCTCTCTTTACTGCTTCCCATAACCATTCATTATCTTTCATCATGAACTATGCTATCGTGATATATATTCTTTGATAGATCAGCATTAGCATCATCAGAGTTACACTGGGAGGTACTAAAACATCATTATCTTCCGGCAACATCATTCATTCCAATCAAAGCTGTATATGAATGGAATCATAATTTGATCCCCTTTCCTTCATAAAGCTAGCATCAAATGTTCTCTAAACTTATTTTATTTGTGAAATACATATAATTAAAGCATCTTATGGTCTTTTCCATTCATTTTGGAATATGAATTCCAAAGTACTTCTTTCATCCTCATTTCAAATACCTTCAATTGTAGCAGACAATGTAGAACCTTTGATACATGTATTTGGAACTTTGAGAACAATGAAAAAATAATCTGATTTCAAGGAAATGTGTAATTCATGACTTTCTTATAATTCCAAGCCCTTCCACTCTCTCTTCATCTTTATCCATTATTATCTACTTCATTCAAATCATGTGATTGTTTTCATCAAGTAAGCACTTTCATGCTTCCACTAAAATCATGAAGCATTTCATGGTCTTCATTAAATCCTCAATATTCTATAATCATCTTTAGTTGGATGATACTTCACCACTCTTCATTGTTGTAAACAATGTCTCACCAGGGATATAAGTACATTGAACTTAGTATCAGATCAACAATCGTCTGAATTGATCATCATAGAGAATTGATCAGGTATGACATCCAATGCTATAACTCAATAAAAAATCTCCATGAAATCTGACTTCAGCCAATCTCTATTAACGTTTTAGTCATTCTTAATCTCTTTCTTCATTTTAATGAGTTTTAACAACTATTGGAAACAACTACAATCTTCATACACAATGTGGTCCCAACTATTAAAAAACATTTCCATTTATTGGGTGATATCATTAATAGAAAATAACTCATTTTTATGTAATTATGTATTGAATTAAGACCCTTATATAGATGGTTGCTCTATATGGACATATGCCAAGGCGAAGACATTGACTACTTTCTGAGGCACAAACATTATATCGAACTTCTATAGAATAACATCCTATTATGCCAGATATATATATTGAGGATGAGAGGTTTTACTTCTATGTATGAAATATCCAATTTTGGGAGAAAGATATATATATTGAGGATATCACACTCTTATTTGAAATCATGGATCAATTGATATGTGACCCCCCATCATCATCAATATGGTGAAGGGTAAACATTTTCCATCGCGGTTAGATATAATGAATTGGATGTAGGAAAATATCATTGATGTCCCCTATGCCATTTTATGTGTTTAATAGGTTACATTACATGTATATCATTAGTCATATCATTATTAAATTGAATTTCATGATGGAATTTGACAAAGTTGTGAAATTTTCAAATGGATACCCAAAAAACACATTTCAAGGGGTTCATCTACTTATTATACTACCATATCCTACTGAAGATAGTTTCTAGGTCATATAAGTGTAAAAATACTTTCTATAACATGAAAACTAAATAATCAAAATATAATTCAAAAATATTCCCTGACAAGGCATTGAAAATGTGGTTTAGGTAAAAATTATATATGGTAACAGTGTTCGTCAATCCAAAGTGAATTACCCAATAGAAAAATAATCTTTTAGGGGATCTCAATTTTGAGTCCTCTTAATCATATAGGCCTATAAAAATTTCCTTATACATTGAATATGACATCCATGAAAGAGATGTCCTGATAACAAACCATTTCATCAATTTGTAGTACTATGATTGGAACCGAGAAGTCATCCCTGGGAAAATTCTATTTAATATATTTGAAATCAATGAAAAATATAATTTTACAATTAGTATTATTCACAAGAACAATGTTGGATAATAATTTGGGGCATTTTTCCACTATAATAAAATCATCCTTGATGATTCTTTCCACGTCGTCTTAAAATTTGGATTTTTGAGGATGGTACATTCTCATGAATCCTTGATTGTATCTCTAATGATGTTTCGGAAAACCCAATTTATTGGAGTAAATATCAAGTTCATTGCCTTAAATCACTATGTAGTAATAGGTAATCAAATCCTATTCCTTAGTTATGAAGGATTTATATGTCTATTGTTATTTATGATTCATGGCTACAACAATTATAGTGTTGTGTAGATCTTATTCTGTATGCAGATTTGTCTCTATATGATCACCCTGAGTGGTAGAGACAGATTCTTCAAATACAATAGGGGCATCCCTGAGTTATTATTCACATTCCTCATGCCCATGATTCAATTATTCTTCTTACTAGGAAGTATTCCACAAAACATGTTCCTTGGAGAGAATAGAGGATCCACCAATTAGACATCATAAATGAGCAGTAATTTTTTCTTGTCAACATGCTGATATACAGCCTTCTTGGATTCCAAAATGTAAATGTGGGAATGGTAATAAGTCCCCTCACATTCTCCTATCACCACAGTAGCTTCATGAAAACCGGTATTTAGAAATGAACTTTGTTGGAAATCATGAGACAAAGTGAAAAAAATTACATTCTTGTTTCATCCATCTCATATGGGGTTTATAATTTCTTTAGTTCCATCGAGATCGACATTAATGGTTGAAATTATGGTTGTAACTAAATGAATTATTGAATTCATTCCCAACTATTCGATTTGATTAATATAAAGAATTTAATATGAATTTATCTAATTTATAAGTTTAGTTGGAATCATCCACAACCAATTTGTAACATTGAATTTGGTTATATCAATACCCATTGATTGTTTCAAAAAATATTCATTGAAAACTGCATTAATTTATTATGTCTCATTAAACTATAACAGTTCTGTTTCACCACAAAATGATCAATTCTAGCCATTGACACAATATTTGGGATTTTGGTGGTATGGTGAAAAAATGGATGAATGCCAATGTAACCAAGAAAATGGAAGAAATTTTTTTAAATCATTATACTATTAGACAACCATGGATTCTATGTCAGAGATGGGATCCCAAAATTGGGTTCAATGGGTAAAATTTGAAAGTTGATCCTTCTCATTCATTTTATGTTCTTGTAACATCATAGTGGAGGGAAACAAGTGGGATTCATTGAGACCCAGTTGAAGAATCCTATTACCAGAATCAGGTCACAAATAAGTCATTTTCAATGATGGATCATAAGATATAAATGTCATTTATTGTTCCAAAGATATATAGGGGTCTGAAGTTTCCTTGTATTACATCATGATCATCATGAACTATGAAAAAATGACTGTGTGGAACTATTTATGATGATTCTACACACAATACAACTCATTATAAGAAACATGAACTTGAAACACCTGATGGCGTGACAAATACTGAATATGTGCTTCCCCATGGTCCCTTGATAATAATAGAGCATCTATGAATGATAGTTTTGGGGTAAAATTGGCTATATTCATCCAAATATAATACTTATAATCCAAATACTTCTTCTTCCCAACATGGGTATATTTATTTACACAGATATTAAGAGTATGTGTTATTAATATGGATAGACCATCTCATTAGGTAGGATCTAGATGTGTTCTAATTATTTGTTGATTAGTATGATTGGTTTGGCCTCCCTATCAAAGAGGTGGTGACATATCCTCTAATTACTATTCAAAAATCATCATTTACTATAGGGCATGTCATTTTTTATAGATGAAGGATAATGTTAATACTGAGAACATTGGATATATTTCCAAAGAGTTTCTAATGCATATATTAGTCGAGTAGGGGTTTGTATGATATAGTGTATACTAGAATAGCCTTATATTCCACTTCATCCTCGACTTCGATGACATCTTCCCACAGTTCCCCAATATATAATATTTAACTCAGGTTCAAATTTTTAATCATCATGTGTATAAGGAATCATTATCTAAATAACATTAACAGAAAAGAATATGATTTTATTATATGATGAAAATTCATAAAGATGGGCTGAATCCTGTGGTAATATATTGTGTGGTGTTGAGAATTAATTTGAGAAAATTGTAATTAAGTATGAAAATGTATATAAAAACATTAGATTTTGCATGAGACCTTTTTGTTGTGGATTTTTCCTTCCCTTCATTCCTTATCACATTTTATAGTACTGGCCTTCTATGGATTGGGATTTTGATGAATGTGAACGTGTTCCAGCAAAAGAAGTCAAGGACATAGTTATCTCTTTTACCTGTGCTTGGAAAATAGTGTGATTCCCAGTGACTTTTTTTCTTACTATCTAATAACCAATATTCTATGTGTAATTTATTTTATCATAATTACATTAAAATTATTCCTTTGGATTGTTAAATGAAAAAATTCTATCTAGGATGGTTAATTTTTCAATTTCACTATCCCAGAGTCCACCATCATTTGAAATGTGTCTTTGAAAACACTACAAATCATCAATAGGGTCCCAAAAATGTTCAGTCAGGGGAAAACACACAAAATATATTCATCACCTTCTATATTTGGATTCATAATATTTGGAAACTATATTAGGTTTCTTTACAATGATGAGATTATGTAATCAGGGACTTGTTCATTCAAACAGAATAGATCATGTATTTTATACACTCAAAATATATTCGCCTTTGATATCATTGATCATCGTGATGTGGAGGATGTTGTTGTTGATTCAGGAGAGGTGTATCCCTATAATGTGAAGTGGTATTTGAATTATTTATAGGTACATGAGCCAACTTATTTGTAATTATAATGAAATCATATTTTAATAGTATCCTTCCATGAGTTGATTGAATTACCTAAGACATGGACTTGATCTCTACAATAGAGTTTTCTAATAGTTGAGTCATTTACACCAGATCATGAAACCCTCATTTTTATATTACATGAATCAATGTTGTGTTTAATGCATCGTGGAAATTTTTAAAAATTATGAAATAAATTTTACTGAGAAATAAGTTCTGTTAAGTAGTTTGTAAATCGTTTACACTAAGAAATTAAATCTGAGAAACATTCATTATCCATTTTTTTTAATTCAGACGATCAATGATTTTTGTCTTTGGCAGCACTGAGATAAAGTTTATGATTTATTTTGATAGAGATCATTCCATCCATAATCCATCAAGTCTGAAAACTCATGTAACATTTAAAGGATTCCCCTATAATGATTACACAATGCATAGATGTTTCTCCACATCCGGTTGGTAAGCGGAACCCATCATGGGATCAAAGGGAGATAAGAAGTGAATTAAATGATTATCACTCTCTCTTAATCCTTTAATGACCAGAAATGTAGGATTTTCAATGTTTCTAGATGGATGGTAAGGATCCACCCATTTGGGTTAAGACTTAATCATTGGTTGTAGTGAGGCATGTCATTCATCCATGTCTTCCAATAAATTAGTCAGTAACTCATTGGTGTTTGTAACACCCCTCCCCTAACACATTTGCACGAGGAGGCGGTGACAGTTACTTGGCCTTAAGTGATATTCCCAAGGTTCCAAAGGATGGGAATAAATGTTGAGGGCTTCAAGGAAAATTGGGGAACGATTTTCCCTTAAGAAGATAACCCAACTCAACCAACCAACATCTAAAGATGCATGCACTTTCAAACCCAACCATGTAAATCTAATAATTCCATCACAATCACCAAAACCATTCAACTAGACATTTCCACAAAATATGAGAGTACAAAGCAGAATATACACAACAAAATAACATGATCCATGACAACCACTATACTCGACACCAATCTCCAAGCTCCAAACTCCACTTAAACATATTAATACACCACGAAATGAGGGTGATGCCTTACCTTTCTCGACATCATGGTATACAACATTTGCAGAGACACCAAAGTTCCAATGCAGGCGGTGAGTAAAAATACTCAGAAGAATTTCTCCAACTAACTTCTCTAAAAATTTCACTAGGATAAAACTGTTAAAATATTTATATAAAACATTTTATATAAATAAAAACCAAGTAAAAAATTGATTATAAGCCAATCATGCCCTAACCCAAACATACCACAAAAGGAAGCCCAATAAATAATTCCACGCAAGGAATCCAATTCAACCATTTCACATTTTCAATACAAATAACATCTACGCAATGCAACACATGATAAAGAAACCATAACGGTGGGACTTTTTCCCATCCTGATCACCCTATTTCCGCCTAGTAGTACATCCCAACCAATACATGACAACCAAAACAGTTGGACTTCCCACCCATCCAATTCATATTTTATTGTGAAACATCCCACCCACTTCCACACAATAAAAACAATCCATATTTCTCAAACATCCAACAAGAATAATGGAGAAAGGTCGCACAATAAGCACACATCTATTTCTAACACGTGCCAATCCACTTCAATAAATCACCCATTTGTTGAAACCACCATTAAAACATTTTTCATGTCAAAACCCAAATTCAATAAAACTACCTATTAATTGAAAACTAATTTCATCCACCATATTCACAAATTATCCAATGAAACCAATTTGATAATCTAAATTTCAAAATCAAACATCAAGAACATTCAACAATAAAAACCCTTTTTTCCAAAAAATTCCCAAAAAATTTAAAATTGGATTTCCAAAAAATTTTGCACCTCAAAACCAAAAATAATTTCAAGAAAAACAAATTAATTGTAACCATGATTCAAGTTCTAAAAATGATTATTTGAGAGAGAATCCACCTACCACTTATGGTTTCAGCAAAATCGACCCACAAGAAACTACACCCCAATCTGGGCTAACACTTCACGAAAACCGCTCTAGATCTCATTTCCTATCATACACAAGAATTAAAATAAACAACCAAGGAAACCTAAACAGTAGATATACTTGAAAAAAATCTAGATATAGTAAACTGAGAGAGATGGATACAAAGATCTAGAGGAAACCACAATGAAACTAAGAGGAGAGACTAACCCAGAGGAAACCACCTTTAAAACACCAAGAAACCCCTTTTAAGCGTTTCCAAAATGAGTGGGAGAGAACACTAATCCTTTGAGAACCCAAAATATTATGTGGAGATCGAGTGGGATAATATTTGGACTATTTTAGTTCAAGCCTGAGAGATCCTGGATTTAAAACCCCACTTTTTAATTGGCCGCACTCTTAGCCTGAATGGTTTGGAAAACCATGTGCTAACTGTATGCACACCACTGTCTCGCGATAGGGGGTATACATGATTCCCCCGACACTATTTGGAAATCAGTGTCTAGGCCATTCGAAGCCTACTACCTCCCTCTACAAGGTTTCATGGAGAACCCACACGGTTTCCCCAAACCATGTTCAAACAGTGCACCTTTAGAAACATCTACATAATTATTCAAAACCATTCCAAACACTTCCAACATCTTCTCAACTCATCCCATGCACTTTAAAAACATATAAAAAAGAACAAAAAAATCTACATACCTCAAACTGGAGGGGTGATACATTCTCCCCACGATTGGAAATTCTGTCCTTAGAATAAAGTGAACCCACCCTTTGCCGAAAGTGCTCAGCCCATTGCTCAACCATCTCCTTCTCCTGCTGCCAAGTCTCCTCTTGGATCTAGCCATGCTATGACAAAACCCAAACTAGACCGATTCTTTTAACCCAAAAGAGGTTCCCTTGCCTATCCAAAACCCACACTGGCACGTGCATGAATGAAGAATCTAGCTCTAGCTCAACATGATCCCAAAGAATAACATGGCCTGAAATCGGCTGATACTTTTTCAACTGTGACACATGAATGACATTGTGCACCGCACTGAACCTAGGTGGAAAAGCCAAATGATAAGACACCTCACAAACACGCTCAAGTATCTCAAATGGTTCAATATACCATAAAGATAACATTACCTAATTCTCAAACTGACGATGTCCCAACATAAGAGTGATCCTCAAGAAAACATGATCACTCACCTCGAATGACAACATCCATCAAAGATGATCCGCTTACGATTTATGAAAACTCCGATCCATCTCCATTCTCTTCCTAATTTACATGATCATCTCTGTAGTCTCTAAGATGAGGCTCAGTCCAACCATCGTTGACTCACCTGTTTCCACCCGGTATATTGGAGAACGACACAACTGCCCCTACAACACATCAAATGGAACCATATGTACAGATTCATGATAACTGTTATTGTAAGATAACTCATACAACGACATGTGCTCCCCCACGAACCACCAAAATCAATGAAAGATTCCCAAAACATACTCTCCAATTTTTGTATCATCCTCATGGATTGACCATCTGTCTGAGGGTGATACACCATACTCATGGTCAACATAGTTCAAGGGAATACTGTAAGGACTTCCAAAAACTAAATGTAAATCTCAGATCTCTATCAGATACGATCGAAATAGGAACACCATACCGCTTTACCTCCTCCATGATATAGATTTTGGATAGATCAACCACCGTATGACATTCACGTGTAGGAATGAAATGGGCTGAATTCATTAGACAATCCACTATCACACAAATAACATTGTTATTTTAGACTATTCTTGGGAGAGCCGTGAATAAATCCATCGCTATTTTCTCCCACATCCAGACAGTGATTCGTAAAGATTGAAACATTCACGTTGTCCTCTGATGCTCTTCCTTGACCTTCTACTTAATGCTTCCACCACCGAATTTCCCTTACCCGGTGTTTACATCAAGTCAATATCAAACATTTGGAGAGATTCCATCCATCTCTTTTTCCTCATGTTCAAATCCCTTTGTTTAAAAATGTGATTTATGATCTTATAAACTATATATACCGTGAATTTCTCACTGAAGAGATAATAATTCCACACTTCAAAGCATGGACCACTAGTGCCAATTCAAAATCATTAGTTGGGTAATTCTTCTCATGAACCCTCTACTTCCATGATCCATAAGAAACCACATGATTTCCTTGATGAGAACTCACCCCAACCTTGAACTTGATGCATCACAATACACCACAAACCCTTTTCATGGTTCTAGAAAAACCAAGATTGTTGATGATGTAAGGAGACCCATTATCTCTCCAAAACACTCTTGGAATTGTTCATTACACTATAATGGAACATTATTTCATGTCAAAGATGTCATTGGTGAAGCCAGACATGAATAATCAAGAACAAAATGCCGATAATACCTAGTTAGACCGAGGAAAATCCGTCTCTCAAACACATTATTTAGTGGTTTCAACCAGTTAACAACCTCTATCTTTTATAGATCCACTAAAAAACTCCTTTTAGAAATCACATGGCCAAGAAAACAGACTCCATGTATCCAAATGTCACACTTTGAAAATTTTGCATACAACTGTTGATCCCTCAAGACCCACAACATTGTCTCCATGTGATTCTCATGCTCCACCATTGTCTTTGAATACACCATAATATCATCTACAAACACCACCTCAAATGAATCCAGATATCTCTGAAATACCAGATTCATTAATTCCATAACACCGCTGGAGAATTTTGAGTCCAAATGGCATGAACACATATTCATAATGGCCATATCTATGTCTGGAATATGTTTTATAAATATCATCCTTCTTCACATGAAATGGATGTATCCCAAACTCAGGTTGATCTTGGAGAACCACTGGGATCCCCTCAACTGGTCAAACAAATAATCAATTTGTGGAAGTAGATATATATTATTTATTGTAAGTTGGTTTAGTCTACGATAATCAACAAAGAGCCACAATGTTCCATCCACGTTTTTCAAAAACAACATCGGTGCTACCCATAGAGACGTGTTAGGACAAATAAACACTTTTTTCTCTAACTCCTTTAATGGGACATTCAATTCCCACAATTCAAAAGGATCCATTCAGTAAGACAGAAGTGAGATAGAACTGGTCCCTGGAAAGAGATCAATCATAAACTCCACTTCTCTTACCTGTGGTTACCCAGAAAATTATTTGGGAAAAAAACCCATTAAAAAAATCCACCACAGCCTGAATAACACTTTTCTCAACACCCTCTATAGATTCCATTAAAAACACCGCCAACTGATATGACAACATGCCCACTGCAGGTGCCAAAAAACCCCTTGCACCCTTCCTTTCATACCTCTATCCTATAAAAAGATGTATAACGACATCGTGTTGAGTAAAACCCACTGATCAAGCATTACAGTCGATGTGGGCGTTAAACACCACCAGCCAATCCATTACCAGGATTAAATCATACACATAAATCTCATTCACTATGTAGTTACACATTAGCTCATCCTCACCCACAACGATACAATATGCTCTACAAAAGAAAGATCAAAACTCTCCCCGAAGCAGAAGAGTTTGATGTTTCAAAACTGAAGGCATCATTTCTACCCTTAAACCCTGCAACTTAACCACACACGCAGCAATAAAAGAGAGTGAATCTCCCATATCAAACAACACATGCATCAAGGAAGAATTTAAAAGAATGAAACCATACATAGTGGATTGTCCTGACTGATCATCCACCACAACGTGGTCAGTTTAGAACAATTCCTTTGTTGACACACTCTTCTCTTTATTTCCATGCTGAGGAGTTGTGGTGTTCTGAGAATCACCATAACTGACTTTTCTCTGATGATGAGGGGTATGATGTTGTCCCCGTCCAGAAGTATACAACATCTTCAATCCCTATGGAGTGTCACACACACTTGGTCGTAATGAATTTCTACAATAGTATTGAAGATGCCTCATATGCTTGGAATTGTGACATGCTTGAGGCTGTTCCGTACAGTCTCGCTTGATGTGTGTCATTGAGACACACAGAAAACCTCTTGGTTTCCTCTGGAGCATCAGAAGAATATTTACATATCCTTCCATCAGGATATGTGCCATCTCCCACCATGAAAATAAGTGTCCCTCCTCCTCATGAACTCAACATTTGAGTTCCCACTATTCCCCATGGGTACCCGCATGCTTCCTCTGCTTGGATATCCTAACAGATCTCTCTCATCCACCGTTTCTCAATTCACCATCTCTGTGTAATCGCCGATAAACAACACTACTATTTTTTAATGGATCTATTTCCTTAACCCCACTTTAAAGATCCTTTCCTTAAACGACGTGCTATGTTCCACCTTGGGAGAAAACATAACTAAGCTCATAAATTCAGCTGTATACACCCACACATACATATTCTCTTGCTTCAGACTGAAGAAATCAGTTGTGTGCTGAATTCTGAATCTATGTGGGTAGAATTGATTATTAAAAAATTCCACAAATCCATCCCACATCATAACCTGGTCTTTTCCCACATAGAGTACTAACTCCAACCACTAAATAGCAAGATCCTCTAGGTTATGCATTTCTAGATTTACTTCCATCTCTACCAGCACCCCCAAGAACTTGAAAACACTGTTCATTCGGGATACCCACGCATATGCCCATTCCGGGTGTGAATCACCCCTAATGACAGGAGGATCCTACTTTTGAAAATGATCTGTATAATCAACATTCTATGTATCTTTCACTCTATTCACACTTCCCACAGCTTGTAAATCTTTCACTATGCTCTTGAAAAACTGATTGTTCACCTGGGGATCAGGTTCAATCATGTTCTCATAGGCTACTTCTGGTTGGTCTCTACGACGCCTTCTTAATGCCATTTTTGTAAACCGAAATAAACTTTCCATGAGTCTAACATCAATAGACATCAATAATTCCCATTTCAAATCGCATTACATAGCACTATCATAATGAGTCTTTCCACCATTCCAAATTTTCCAGGTTTCCCCATTTTCGAAAACCAAACCATTTTCAAAATACCAAATTTTTTCACATTTTAATTTCACACATTTAAAAAACCATTTCTTAATTCAGACCATAAATCATTATGAAGAATGTAATATGAATCCTAGAGGGAAGGCATTTCGTCCATATATTCCATGGACATCTCATTGGCTACACTAAGGACAATGAGATTTCTAATTCCTATAAAAGTCTCCAAAACACTTATGTATTCAACTCCCCGGTAATATGATGATCAACATCAAAGGGTTAGCTACATCCTTTTATTCTATACATTCCAAGTTCCTTCATTTCTATGCCTTGCTACCATCTCCAATCAAGGGATATTCCACAACGAATGTCAACTCCAAATCTGAGAATCAACTCCAATGTACCAAAGAAACTGATACCATTGTAACACCCCACCCCTACCTCGTTGGTTTGAGGAGGCGGTGAGGGTTACTTGGCCTTAAGCAACGTTACCATGTTGCCAATGGCTGGTAGTAAATGTCGAGGGCTTCATGGAATAGTGGGTAATGATTTTACCTTAATAAGATAAACAAAATCAACAAACCAACAACTAAACCATTCATGCACTTTCAAACCCAACAACACAATACTAACAATTCCATCACAAACCACCAAGCAATTAAACTAGACATGTACACAAAACATAAGAGGAAAATGTGGAATCTAAAAACCAAAACACCACGAGCCATGACACCCACCACAGCTCCACGCCAAGCTCCAAGGTCAATGCTCCACCAAAACGTCACAATGCTCTACTAAAGGAGGGTGATGCCTTACCTTTTCCCACATCACGGTACATGACATCTACAAAGACACCGAAGGGACAAAGCATGGGGTGAGAAAAAATACTCAGTAGGATTTCCAGAATTGATATACCTACACACACCACTAGGATAAAATAGTTATCACATTTATATAAAACATTCTATATAAAACAAAACCAACATACCAGTTGTTTATAAGACAAACATGCCATAAGCCAGACATACCACACAATAAATACCAATCAATCATGCCATACAAGGAATAAAATTAGATAATTTTTAACTTTATACAAAAAATTCCATCTATGTGAAGCAGCATAAAACAAATAAACCTTAACGGTGGGTCTTTCTGTCGTCCTGTTCAACCTATTTCAAACTTGAATTACTTCCTGACTACTACCTGACAACAAAAATGGTGGGACTTCCAACCCATCCCACTAACCTTTTATAGTGAGACTTCCTACCCACTTACACACAACCAACACAAGAAATAAATCTCAAACATATAACAAGAACAAATCACCATAGTCGCACAATAAGAACACAACCATTTCAAACATGTGCCAATCCAATTCAATAAATCACCCATTTATTGAAAAAACCATTAAAACATTTTTCATGTAAAAAACCTGATTCAATAAGACAACATATATATTGAAAACTAATTTCATCAAACATTTTCACAAATCAACCCAGGAAACAGATTTTAAAATCTCTATTTTAAAATAAAACATCAAAAACATTACACAATTAAAACCCCCTTTTCCCATACATCCCAAAAACATTACCAAAGGTTTTTTCAACCAATATCTCACATTAAAACCAAAATTAATTTCATGAATGAAAAATAATTTTAACCAAGAATAAAGTACTAACAATGTGGATTCGAGAGAGAATCCACATAGCTCTTAGGGATTCGTCAAAATCGACCCACAAGCAACCACACCCCAATCCAGGAAAACGCAACACGAAAAGCACTCTAGATATCTATCCCTATCATCCAAATGCCTTAAAATAAACACACAAGGCAACCCTAATACTAGATATACATGAAACTAATGTAGTTTTAGAAAACCAAGAGGTAGTGGGAGTGAAATATCTCGAGGAAACCACAAAGAAACCCAGAGGGGAGATTTACATGGGAGAAACCACCTTCAAACCACCAAGAAACCCTTTTAAAACGTTTCCAAAATGAGTGGGAGAGCACCTTCAACCTCTTAGAACTAAAAATTCCATGTGAGGCTCGAGTGGGAGACGATTTGGAGTGTTTTAGATCCTGATTGAAGGATCTCGGATTTAAAAGCCAACTTTATAAGTGGACACACGGTTATCCTGCAAGATTTGGAAAACCATCGACTAATAGTGTGTACGACACTATATTGAGAGAGGTGGAATGCACAGTTGCAACACACGGTTTGGAAAACAGGGCATAGGCTATGCGAAGTCTACTACCTCCCCCTGTATAGTTTCTTGGAGAACCCACATGGTTTCTGCTGACCATGCTTAAACTGCGCACCTTTAAAAAAACCTCAAAACATATTCAAAATCATTCCACACTCTTCCAACAACTTCTAAACTCATCCCATGGAATTTAATCACAAAAAAAAGAATAAGAAAAGATACATATTTAAAATCAGGGGTTCTACAGTTTTTATAACCATTTGATGAATGTATGGATGAGCTGAGACCTGGGTATGTGTGGAAAATAGATCTTAACAGAGCAAAAAGACTAGAGACTGAGCAGATTTAGGGGTCTGTTGGATCACTAGTGGAGGTAATGATGGAATCTATCATGGTAAAGTCATTAGGGAAGGATTTCAAGGATGTTACATCCCCTTATCAAGTTCTGAACACAATATATCAAAATATTGATCTACTATAAAAGGATTAAAATATATTTTCGGTCGATGACCCAAATTGACATGATATTCCGTATCTATTTTAGTTGTTTGGGAAAACATTTTTTGATAAGGTGGACCAAATATAAGTGTGAGTTGAGTATTTTCTAATGGTGCATATCTAGAAGGAATTATTCATTGGAGTAACTCATTAATGAGTATTTTAAAGTCTCTCATATTCTCATCGTGCTATTAAATTTTTCCCATAGTGAAAGTGATTGACCCTCTTTGGGGTTATGGTGAGACATTGTATGACCCATTCATTTTGCATATATTAGGTACCGTTGAAGGAGGTATGAGTGTATTTTTTAAGGGGATGAATTTTTTTTGTAAAGCCTTTGGTTTTGTGTATGGAAACCTCTTTCATACTTTTCAATGTGGACCATATTTTGAATCTGGAACATCCTCTTCAGACTCCTCTTAGTTGGTCATTTGTTTTGAATGATATTTATTGATAAAACTGATAATTTTTATCAATTACTAATTAATTTAGGGTATTAAATTGGTATCTATATAAAATATCCTTCTATCACAACATCCATGAGGCATTTCCCTCTTCTTTGTTGATATGTTGATAAATGTTTTTTGGATAGTGAGAAGGTGAGAATTTTTTCACTGTTCATTCATGTGTTTTATATGTGATTCTATTGAATCACGGGATGAGACAAACATAGATGATTTATTATATGAAATCTACCTTAAATTTGAGAAAACAATTCCCATAAATGAGTATAATGTAATTAATTCAATGTGGTTTTTTAAATTTTTACTATGTTTTTTATTTTTCATTGATCAATTTTTTAGTGTGATGGTACTTTACAGTTTCATTCCTCTTAAATAGTGTTTTTCTATGATTCCTATGGTTTTGTAATGGTTTATAGATTTTTTAGGTTATTTGATTTATTTTAGTTATTTACATATATTTTTAGAGTATTTAAGGTCTTTGATTGATTTTAGGGTTGATCAAACATTTCTTATTTTATTATATTTTTATGAATTTTGAAGCGGATATCTATTTTTATCAAAAATTTCAATGTTTTCGAAGAATTTAAAGTACTTTTGACATATTTTAAGGTTATCATAATGTATATCTGGGTTCTCTATATTTTCATAAATACATTTTTTCCCATTTTATTTTTTCATTGATTTTAATGGGGTTTCAATCACAATTATAGGTATTACCCATTTTATAGATTTTTAATGTTTCTTTGTTTTTATGTATTCTATATTTTTCCTGGGATTTAAATGATTTAATGATTTCAAATGGTATTATTTATATTACATTATATTTTACAGGTTTAAATTGTTTTAAGGGGGATTAGAGTTTTTCAATGTTGTTCAAGGGTCATCATGTCATAAAATGTTTTGAACACTATTTTGTTTTTCATAGAGTTTTCAATTATTTATTCGGTGTTCTATAGTTATTAAAAATTTCTTGTGATTATATGAATTTTAAAATATTTCACGGTTATTGTGGAATCTTATTTTTTTTTATATGTTTTCAAGGGTCATTAGTGGTTTTTATATTTTTATATTAATTAGTTGGTTATATGATTATCTATAAATTTTTATTGTTTTCAAATTTTTCTCTTAGATTATTATGGTTTTATGTATTTATAGTATAATTATACTAGTTTTCAAGTATTTCCATTAGTATTATGTGTTATTCAAATTCATAAAAGGGCTGATAAAGTTTTAAATAGTATTTTTCAATTTTAGACCTTTCTTATGGGTTTTCGTGTTTTTACCCGTGATTTATATAATATTTAGTCATGTAATGGTGTTTTAGGATTTTCATTAATTTCCAAGACATTCTATTTTTAATCAAACATTAATGGTTATAACTGTTTTTAATGGTTTCAATAGGGTTTTCATGGGTTTTAAAAATAATTAATAGTTTTTTTATTTTTATATTTTTTTGATTTTTCAATTATTTTTATATTTTAATGGTTTTTATAGTTTTTATTTTATTTTGTGGTTTCTCCAATGTTTTTATGATTTTTCAAAATTATTCAAGGATTTGATGGGATTAAATGGGTTTTAAAATATTTCTATTTTGGTTTATAAATATTCAATAGTGTTTCATTGTTTTAAATTATTTAGGGTTTTGAGTAAAATAATTGAATTTTGGGATTATATACCATTTCATAAGTATTTTATGTACTTGTTCTTATAAAATATATTTCCTAACATTTTCATTATTTCATTGGATTTTTTTTTTCACCTGGATAATTCTCGGTTTTCAATATTATTTTAATTTTCTTGGATTGTTTATATTTTTACTTATTTAATTGGATTTGTAGGGTTTTAAACAGTATTGATGGGGTATTTGTAGATTTATTTTTCTTTTTCTATATTTTTTAAATATTTTTAAAGTAGTTATTATTTTTTTTAAAATATTCCATGTTCTTTTGTTAATCTTATCAGTTTTCTTGTGGGTTTCATGTATTTTACTATATTTGTTTTACAATTATAGAGGTTTTATACATGTTCATTGATTTTTTTTCATATTTTTTTATGTTTTCCTTGATTTTATTGGTTGAAACTGCTTTTATGGGTTTTCACTATACTCATTGGATATCTATGGGGTTTTCATTATTTTATGGGTTCTCAGTTTTTTCAAAATTGTTCCATTATTACATTCCATTTTTTTGGGTTTTTCATGTTATGTAAATACTACCAAATAGTTTTAGTGGTTTAAAATTATTTTTATATGTTTTGGTGGATTTTATGGATATCTATTTTTTCTAGATTTCTTAGGAGGGATTACAGGGTTGTTATATTATTTAATAATTTTGTGTTTTTATTTCGATTGTTTGGTGGTCATCATGGTTTGAATTTTTTTAAAGATTTATCATGATTTTTATGTTTTTATTGGTTTTTGGTATTTTCACAGTTTTCCCCAGTTTTTTAAAAAATCTCATGTTATTTGACAATTTGGGTAATTAATTTGTTTTCATGGGTTTATAGAGTGATTAATTCATTTAAAATGTGTTACTATGGTGTATTTGTTTTTTTATTTTTTATGACTTGTATAGTCATTTCATGGCTTTTCATTAAAACCTATGAAAATAAATGGGAAAGCCTTAAAATGAAATTTATATCATTGGAATCACTAAAAAAATAATGAAAACCATTTTTGAACACTTGCAAGACCTTTAAAAATACAGAAAATAATTAAAAATTTAGCAATCCCCTAATGTAATACCAAAATACCATAAAACTACTAAAACAAATTAAAATACCTAAAATGACCATAATAACCATTATATAATTTGGAGAAATTTAAATTAAAAAATAAATATAAATATAAAAATAATGATAAGAATTAATAATTGGGAAAAACCAATGGAAAACCATAAAAACTGGGAACACGGTGAAGATCAAGAACTCCCATAAAACTAAGAAAGTATAATAAACATATTTAATTTCATAAAACTATTTGGAGGAAATAAAATCCCTTAAAATTTTTTATAAAATATAAAACTATATATTATACTAAAACCAATGAAAAATACAAAACAACCATAAAAATCCCTATTTTTTTGGAAATTGAAAAAAACTATATAAAATATGAAAACATTGAGTAATCCCAAAAAAATTGGAAACCAAAAAATATATAAAACCCATATAAATAAAGAAAACTAAATTATATAAATGGAATAGAATTAAAAACACTAAGAAATATTGAAGAACCTAAATTTCTATAAAAATCCTAAAACCATCCATAATCATATAACCCCTTATAAATCCATAAAAAATAGTGAAACACCCTAGAATACCATGGACACCCACTATAACATACTATAATAATTTAAAAAATTACAAAAAACCCATGGAATACATGGGAAACTAGAGAGAACTTCTATAAAAATGAAAACTATATGAAACCATAAAAACATTAGAAGACATTGGATGACAATTCAAAATATTGGAAACCCATAAATAAAATAAAAATAATAGAAATTCCTAATATATTTAAAGAGATTTATAATTCTATAAAAATATCATAAAACATTAACAATATTTAAAAACAAAAAAATAAATATAAAACCTATAGAAACACATTTGAAACATTGAGATAATTATTTTTTAGAACTAAAAGATAAGAAATAAAATTAAAATACAAATAAAATATTGAAAGAAATTGAAAACTATGAAAAAATATAACATCAACAGAAATCCCATGAAAACCTCATAAAACAATAAAAATCCCTTATAATCCCTTAAAACCAAAGATAAATCATAATTTAAAAGTTATTCACACAAAATTTTGGAAAAACCCTATGAAAAATATTTAAACCTATGAAAAAAATAAAAAAATACTAAAGTATGATTAAAAGAATAAAATCCTTTTAATATTTAGAAATTAGATAAAATACATGGAAAACTATTAAAATATATGTGATATAAAAATTACTAATAAAAAACCCTATAAAAAATGAAGAAACATATCCTCTTGGATTTCATAGCTTTTAATGAGTTCAAGGATTTTTTTTTTATTTTCATTAGTTATCTAGTTCTTCTAAGGATTCCAATATTTCCCATGCTTTTATTGACATCTCTATTAATGTAAAATTATTTTATTGGATTTATATTTAAAAATATTTTGTAATTCTTTCTATGATTTTATAATGATTTAATGGGTATTAATGGTTTTTTAGGGATCTGTAGTGTTCTCATCGGTTTAGGTTATTTTATATTAATTCATAAATTATATATTATTATAGGGTTTAATAGAGTTTAAAAACAAGGTATGAAATGGTATTTACATTTAAATGATATTTAGAGTATTCATGGATCTGTAGATGGTTTTAATGATTTCATGATTTCATGTGTCGTATTGTTTTTACAACCATTTTATGGGATTTACATGGTTTAAAACTATTTTTCCTAATACTTTCATGTTATTATATTATCATCACAGTTTTTAAAATATTTATGAATATGGGTTTTTTGTTTTTTAAGGTTTTATATATTTCATATTTAATTATAGGGTTTTCCAAAAATTTCTTTGGTTTTTAAATTTTTTTTGGGGTTTTGAAATTTTTTACATGTTATCCATGCTCTGTAACGGTTGTAATGGGTTATATAGTTTTTCAGACATTTAACACACACTTTTAATGGATTTTAATGATTTTTTCTATTTTTTGGGCGTTTAACTAGGATTTTAGTTGTTTTATGAATTTTCATTTTTTATTATTTAAAGGTAATATTAGGTTATTTACATAGTTTTCAATTGTCATTCATTATTTCTAGTATTTTTTGGTTTCCATATTTTCAATTTTTTTCCAGAATATAGATGTCATTCTTGAGGTTTTTATTTTCTTATCTTATTTTTCTCATGTATTTATTTTTAATTGATCTTCCTTTCTTTGAAATTTTGTCAAATGATTACCTGTGTTTTCTATAGTTTAGAAATATATTCATTGCTTTTCATATATTATCATCAGTTATACATTTTTTATGGTGTTTTTTTATATTTTCAATGTTTTAAGAATTATTACACATCATCAAATTTTATCACGATGTTAATATATTCTTTTGAGATTTTATAGGTTTTTAATATATTGTAAAGTGTTTATATTTCATTCCATACTTTTCTATATTTATAAATTGTTTTGAAAAAGATTTTTTTTTTGATTTATTATGTTTGGTAAGGATTCCATGGTTTTTTAACGCCGTGAATGGTTTCTATGATTTTCTATTCATTTACATGATTTTACAAGGAATATTATGGTACAAAATTTTATATATTATTTAGATGAATATTTATCATTTTTAGTATATTTATTTTCTTTATAATGATATTCATTTATTTTTATGGTTATTAGGGTTTTCTACGATTTTATAATATTTAATTATTTTTCATGTATTTTGACGATGTTATATGGGTTTCTAAAAAATTCCCAGTTTTTCCAGTAGTATTTTTTTCCAGGTTAATAATTTTTAATGGGTTCTATATTTTTTAAATCTTTTTAATGTTTTCACAATTTTCCAATGTTCTGGGTGTTTATTTTTTTTCATAATTTAGAGTGTTTATGTAGAATTCCCTATAATTTTATATTTTTTAATTTATATTCAATAGTTTTCAATGTTTTTTTCCTGTTTTTATAATTTATAATAACTTATCATGATACTGAAAATGTATCATGGTTTTTATTATTTTAAGAAGGTTACTGAAATTTTTGTTTTCTAATGGTATTTTATATTTTTTCTTCTTTTTTAGTCCTTTAAAATATTCAATGGTTTTATATTTTTTAAATGTAATTTATTTTGTTTTCATTAATATTTATGTTTTTTCATGATTTTAGTGCAATTGATATGTTTATATGTTGTTTCGTGTGTTATTCGGGTCTTACATATTTATTTTATTCTAATGTGTTTTCTATGGATTTATATATTTTTCTTTTCATTTATTACTTTTCACAGTGTAAGTGGTTTTAGATATAGATATCACTTAATTCATGGGATACCAAGAAACAACCATTGGTATCTATATATATTTTATAGGTTTCTATAACTTTTATTTTTTTCCATGGGTTTGAATTATTTCCAAATTTTTTAAATTTTTTCCAGATATATTATATTATTTTTTTATTTTAAAGAGTTTTTATGATTATTAGTGATTTTTATGGGTTTTGGGTTTTCATGGGTTCTTAATGAACTCTATGTTTTTCAATTTGGTAAATATATTTCAATATTTTTCACACTTTTTTAGTAGTAATGATTTTATTATTATATTATAGTATTCTCAAAACATATAATATGGAATTTTTGTGTTATAATGTATTTTCTATTTTTATGGGTTTCAAGAGTAATAATTTGTTATCATAGTTTCTTGGGGATTCCTAAGATTTATGTGGTTTTCATTTTGTAAATTGGTTTTTATTCTTTTGAATGAAATTTAGGGTTTTGTATCTTTTTTCATTTTTTTCTGTGTTTTACATCAACATTCACTGATTATTTATATTTTTCTTAGTGTTTTACTTTTATAGGGATTCTCAGTATATAAATATATTCTCATTGATATAATAAATTCTCATGGATTTCAAGGGGGTTTTAAATTGTTATTATGTTTTGATGGTTTTATAGGGGTTTTCTTTTATTCAGAATTAACCTAGTTTTTAATAGTTTTCATTATTTTTATCAGATTTTTATAATCCATTGGATTTCTAATTCGTTCAAGTGTTTCTCCGATTTCCCCTGTTTTTATATTATTTTATTTGGTTTATAATTATTTTCTATCATTTTCATGTGGTTTCCAAGGAATTTAGTGGTTTTGCAATGTTTCTCATTGATTGATGGGTTATTCCCAATTTCTAGAGAATTAAATAGTTTGAGGGGTCATTCATTATATTTTATGATTTTTTTTAGTTTTTTGGGTTATATATTTTGTGTGTCTTTTCAGGATTTTAGGGGATTCTATGATAGGTTTTTTAGTTGCTTTTTTATATATATATTTTTGAAGATTTTATATTTTCTCATGATGGTTATATATTTCCATGTTTTTAGGAACTAACTTCATTTTTCAAGGAATTCCAGGATTTTTTGGGCTTTTAATGTTGATATCTTATATTTATAATACTTTTTTAGGTTTTTTGATTTATCTTGAAATTCTAAGAATCCATATTTTTTTCATGAATTTCGTTATTTGTCACTATTATACAGGGTTTTAGTGTTAAAAAACAGTTTTCTTTGTGTTTCCATTGATTTCATGATTTTTATGAATTTATATGATATTTAGTTATTCAATTGATTTTAAAGTGTTTTTAATGGATTTTAATTTTTTTACAATTCATATGGATTTTATGTGTTTCTTGATTTTTAATATTTTTTCGTTGTTTTTAACTAGTTTTCATGGTTTTTAATTATTTTATTATTTTCATGGATTTTAATTGCTTTAATCAAATTTTGAAATAATTTTGGATTTTGGTGTTTCTATGACTCTATCGAGAATTTATGATAATTTTCAGTTTTCTAATCGAATTAAATAGTATCATTGGTTTTAAGGTTTACATAGTTTTATATTTTTTTATTATTTTCAAATATTTTCTGTTGATTAGTAATAATTTTCTTAATTTTCTACTGGATTCCACGAGTTTTATTTTTTTATGTGTTCCATAGGATTTTGAAAAGTTTTCATTATTTTTGAAGGGTTTTAAAGTGTGATAATATTATTGCCCTTATTTTTATAATTTTGAATATATTTGAGTCGGTTTACAAGTATTTCAATGGTCTCTTATGATTTTCATGGATTATTAAAGAGATTATTGGGTTTTTTGGCAAAAAATGATTTGTGTGCATTATCAATGTTTATTATGGTGCTTAAGAGTTATCATGGGTTTTCATGATTCTAAGTGTTTAAATTGGATTCATTATTTTTGAGAACTTATAGGGGGTGTGCATGTATTTTTATTTTATTCATATAATTTTGTTAGAACTAAAAATATTTGACATTTTTTAAATGTATTTGTATTATTTATTGTGGTTTTTGGGGGTTTTAATCGGTTTCAACTATTTTTCATGATAATTTTGGATTTTAATGTTTTTTATGATTCTAAATGGATTTATGGGGTTCAATGATATTCCATGATTGTTTGTATAATATATAGTTTTGAAATTTGTCTGTGTTTTTTTTTGATTTTTATGGATTTCCAAACAATTTTAAATATTTTCAATATGATATTTCATAGTTTTATTGGGGTTCACAATGTATTCATGGGTTTTTGGTTTTTACATTAAACTATAACATTAAAAGGTTTTCCATTTTTTATTGGTTTTAATGTTTAAATAGACGTGTCTAGGTTTCTCATTGATTTCATTGAATTCCATAATTATAGAGGTGTTTCTGGTTTTGATAGGTTTTCATGGTTTATTTTTTTGGAAGACTTTATAAAATATCATGATTTTTTTGGAATATTAATGTATTATCACGGATTTTATGGATTTTTATTGTTTCTATAGGTAATAATGTTTTCAATGGTTTTATAGTTTTTATATTATTCATTGTATTTTAATGAGATAAAGTATTTTTCTTATTTTAAAAATTTCCAATATTTAAAATTTTATTAAAATATAATCATTCTGAATTAGTTGATATATTTATTTCTAATGTGTTTCTAAAGTTCACTAATGTATTTAGTGACATATGTAATTTTACGAAATATTATACCATTTCTAGTTTTTTATTTTATTTATGGATTTTCCAGGATGTTAATGGTAATTCAGTGATTTATAGGGTATTCTAGGGATTTCATTATTTATAAAAAATTTCAATGTATTATTATGATTTTATAGGTTTTTACATGGTTTTTAAAGAATTTCATTTTTATATTATTTTTATATTAATCCAAAAAAATTCATGGCTGTTAAAATTAATCTTGTTTTTCATGATCTATCATGGGATTTCATGTATTTTTATTTTCATGCTATCTTATAATAATTTGTATTTATTTTAATAGTGTTTCAAGGGTTTTTAGTTTATTAAATGCATTATTCTATTATTAAATGAGTATAACAATTTCACATGTTTTTCAAGGGGGCATGGTGCTGTAAATTCATTATAGGGCATTAATATATACTATTTTTTCTGTTTCTATATATTATGTTGGGTTTTCATTGTTTTTTTAATTATTTACTGTTTTCCTAGTGCTTTCTATTTTTATGATTATCATGGTGTATTAATATTTTCAAAAGTATTCATAATATTTTTTATTCTATTCTATTATTTAATGGATTTATTTTTTATTGAATTTGTAGTTATTATTACGAGTTTTCCATTGTATTAATCAGTTTCCTTGGAGTTCATGATTTTTTAATTTCTTTTATGCCTTTTCAATATTTTTTAGGATTTAACATATGATATCATGCATTTGAAAATATTATAGGATGTTTTATCTCATAATGATTTTTTCAAGGTTTATTTATCTTTCACATGATTTCATGGTGTTTTGATATATTATCTAGGGCTTTTGGAGATTTTATCATCATTTTACAAGATTTCAGATGTTTATTTTAGTTTTATATTTTTTTTTCAATGGTATTCATTGTTGATTCAATAAGGTTTTCCTTATGACTTTTCCATTCCTTCTTGTTTTGAAAATCACAAACACCTTATACTTAAGAAAATATTTTTTTTACCCCCATAAGAAAAATTTACTTCCTTAAGGAAATTTAACCAAACCTAGATTTTCTTATACATAACCATATTTTCATAAGTACAACAACTAGATTCATACCCAAAATCCTAAAGCCATATAATGAAAATATTTGGAGCATTCAATTTTTTAGGATCCGAATTCTGGATGTGATCTGTAATTTAGTTCTAATCCAAATTCAAGACTCCGAACTCTCAAGGATTTCGACTCCGAACTCTTAAGTATTTCGACTCCAAACTCTGAAGAAGTTCGACTCCGAACTCTGACGAAGTTAGACTCCGAACTCTCAAGTAGTTAGACTCCAAACTCTTAAGTAGTTCGACTCTGAACACTTCAGTAGTTCGACTCTGAACTCTGAAGAAGTTTGACTCTGAACAGTCAAGAAGTTCGACTCCGAACTCTTAAGTAGTTCGACTCCGAACTCTGAAGTAGTTCGACTCCGAACTTGGATGAAGTTCGACTCCGAACTCTTAAGAAGTTCAACTCTGAACTCTTAAGTAGTTCGACTCCGAACTCTTATGTAGTTCAACACCGAACACTTAAGGAGTTGGACTCCGAACACTTAAGGAGTTCGACTCCGAACTCTTAAGCAGTTCGACTCCGAACTCTTAAGTAGTTCGACTCTGAGCACTGCAAGTTCTGATTCTGATCTCTTGTGAAACCAGAGTCCGAATTCCTATAAAACAGAACCCGAATATTTCTTAACATAGAATCTGAATTTCATTTTGTTTAGACTCTGAACTTTTGAATTTCTTACACTCAAAAATATTGATTAGATTTTACTAACATATGCTTCATTTCAAAACGATGTCGTGCATTCAGTTATACATGGTTTGTTATAAAATGATATCGTATATTCTGTTTCTAATTAACTTTTGGTTGAGTTACACATGTACAGGTCCCTCCGAATTTCATGGAAAATATGACCGTTAGAGGGGGAAGCTGACCATTGGAAATTTGCCTATAAATAGGTGCTTTTTTGAAAGATCTCAACAACAAGTTGTTTGATCTAGAGAACACATGCTGTTAAGGTGAATTATAGAGAGAGAATCTTTTCATTCCTTGTGCGTACTGAACTACTCGTTCAGATTGCTTCGTGCGACTCTGGATGTTGGTGATTACATTCTAGGACTTCTGGGGATAGGAAGACAGAGGTGTCGACTACCTTGATGTTCGATGGCTCCCTTGCTAAGGAAGACAGAGGTTCCAACTACCTTGAAGTTTAGGGATTGTGGGGATAGCAAGAAATAGATTACAATCTTCTTATCAAGGGAATATCTTGGTGTTGGTAAGACAGACATGCTTAAAAGTATAAATCAAGAGACCTTTATCCAAGGTTGTTGGATACCCATCTCTTTGGGTTAAAAGCGTTATTGTTTGTTACATGTAGTTTTACTACTTGTTTGTTTTCCTTTGTATATTGCATTATAAGGAAAGTATAACCTTCTTATACTTTCTTATACTTGTACTCTGATTAGTTTTGATTCTATACGCTTTAAGTTAGAATATTATATCGTAAATGTTGGTTCTAATTCTCCAGTCGGTGATCAGAGGTGTTGTGAATTTTCATTGTTTGACTTTGTTAAACCTAGATTTTCCTTGTCTATGGAAATCATTGTTTTCTGTAACCAACTTTAACGGTTCCAAAGGAATTTTTAAAATATACAATTCAACCACCCTCTTGTATATTGAGCATCTATATAGTTATTTCGATCCTACAATTGGTATTAGAGGAGGTCTTTGAAATACTTGTACACACGTATAAGGTTTTCTTGCTCATTCTCATTCCTAACTTTTTCATTCCGAACTTTATCAATCCTAACTTTTTCATTCTGAACTTCTTCATTATGAACTTTATCATATCGAACTTTATCATTCCGAACTTTGTGGCTACGAACTGTGTCTACTAACTAGTTTGGTTGCCATGTTTTTTTAGAATGGTAGGAATGAATGTTGGTTCTATAGACAATCTAAATCCTACAAGACCACCAATAATTGATGGTAATGACTATGAGTACTAGATAGATCTAATGAATACTTTTTTTATCAACACTGGAGTGGAAAATTTCGTTATGCTTACTAGTGATTATAAAATACCTGATAAGGAAGTGAGAACTTTCACTAACCAGGAAAATCAAGAGTATCAACTCAATTATAAGGTTCACAAGACCTTACTATGTTCAATGAATAGAAATATATATAGCCATATTTATTCTTGTGAAGTAGATAATTGTATCTGGAAGAAGTTAGAAGTTACACACTTTGGCAATTCTAAAGTGATTGAAACTAGGAGATCTATGCTTAGAGCTGAATACCAAGGATTCAATTTTCCGTATGGAGAGCCAATCTGCAAAGTTCAACAGAGGTTTATGACTATAGTCAACATCTTATATTCTATGGGAGAAAAATGGTAAGATGATGAAGCCCTTTTAGATTAGATAATTGATATTATGCCCAATGAGTGGGTATCAAAGAGAACAACATTAGATGAGAACGGGAAGGTCAGTCAAATTTCTCTTGTTGAGCTATTCATAACTCTTCTCCAACATGAAACCAGAATGAAGAGAGATGTTAACAACATCAAAAAGAAGAATGGGAATGGTAATGTTGCTTTTACAACAACATCAAATCATATAAATGCTAAGACTCCTAAGAGAGTAACCAGATCCAAGTCTAAGAAGGTGGTTATTCAATCAGATTCTAGTGAAAGTGACATCTTAGAAAAAGAGTTAGAAAATCTTACTCGAAGGATGAACAAGATTGTCGGTCAGAGAAATTTCCAATCCATGTATATGAAAATGTAATGGAAAGAAAGGAAATATGGAAAAGTTACTTGTTACGAATGCAAGATAGATAGACATATTAGACCATATTGCCCTCTACTCAAAAAGAAAGAATGGAAAGAAAGGCATTCTGAAAGGAGAAGGAAGAAGTATTATAAAACCAAAGCTAATAATGTTCTGAAAGCAAATGACACATGGAGTGCTAGTGGTGGTGACTCTTCAGATGAATCTTCTGATTGTGAATCCTCAGGAAAGAAGAATCTTGGTCTTATATCCAGATTAACTATTGACAATCATTACTTTATGGCTAAGGTACGAAATTCTGAATCATTTACCAATGTATATTTAAATCCTAATGATAGTAAGTATTATAAATCCTCAGATGAAGAATCCTCTTTTGATGTAGAAAATACTTCACCTACCTATGAATAAGTGTCTTGGTTTGCTTAAATTCTTGAGATTGAGAGCTTTAAACTCAATAATAAACTTGATAAGGCAAACTCTAGGAATTATATTCTTACTAAAGAGATATCAGATCTTTCTAAAGATCTTGATAAGAAAAATACTAATTTTTTATGTATTTCAATAAATCTTGAGGAAGAATGTTCTAAGAGGAACAATCTTTCTAAAGAGTTAGAAAAATAAATTTCAATGAAAAGTGTTTTCGAGCATAGCTCTAGTTCTAAATATAATGATTTTGAAGATAAAAACTTGGTTATAAAACTCAAGTCTGAAATTTTTTCCTTAAAAAAGTGTTTGTCGAACTTTACCCATGGTAAGGAAAATTTTGATAAAATGTATTCTCAAATACAACCTTTAAGAAACAAATCCAGATTTGGTTATACCCATGCAAAACCAATTTTTTTGTAACAACTACTTCGATACACAGAGTGCCCCGTTTTGTACCAAGTGTCAATGTGGTGGTCACTGGGCCAATAATTGTTCTTTAAATAAAACCCAATCTCTAGGTTTTCATAAAGCCTATTTTTCTAAGAAAGTATGGGTTCCTAAAATTTTGTTGTCTGGAAATCCCAGATCCCAGAAAGATTGGATTCAGAATGTTTAATTATTTTCTTGTTTTCTGAAATATAGAGGAATTACCAACAACAACACATGGTACATGGATAGTGGATGTTCTCGGCATATGACTAGTAATAAAATTTATTTTGCAAAGATTAACAAAACGAAAGGAGGAAAGTTAACATTCAGAGATAATGCACAGGGAGAAATTGTTCTTATTGGTAATATTGTTCTTCTTGGTAAAACTTTGATTTCAAATGTTTTATTTGTTAAGGGTCTTAATCCCAACCTCATCAGCATAAGTAAGTTATGTGATGAAGGGTACCTTGTGAATTTTAGGAATGATAAGTTCTTAGTACACAATTCCAAGGAAGAATTTATTCTCTCAGCCAATATGCAAGATAATGATTAAAATTTGAACATAGAAGACCTAAAAAGCCATGATTTACCTTCCCTAAGTGCAATGGATGATCATTTCTTGGCTATGGCATAGAATACTAGGACACTGTAACCGTAGAACCTTATGTAAACTCTCTAAGAAGAAACTAGTTAAGGATCTACCAGAGCATAGATTTGATTCTTCCTAAGTTTTTGATCCTTGTCAATATGGCAAGAAACATAAATCTAGTTTTAAATCAATTGGTTAAGTCTCAACGACGGATGCATTACAGTTAGTGCGCATGGATCTTTTCGGTCCAACAGAAACTGGATGTATTGGAGGCAAATACTATGTGTTTGTTCTAGTTGATGATCACACCAGATTTACTTGGGTCTATTTTCTAGAAAAGAAGTCTGAAGATTTTTCTTATCTAAATAGATTTAGAGCACAAGTTAAATATGAGAAAAATATTCCACTGAAAAAAATTCATAGTGATCATGGAGGAGAATTTCAAAATTTTGATTTTAAAACTTTTTGTAGTAGGAATGGTATTACTCACAATTTTTCAGTACCTAGAACTCCTCAACAAAATTGTGTAGTTGAAAGAAGAAATAGAATTCTTAAAGAGATAACTAGAACCATGTTGAGTGAATATTTTATAGCTAGACATTTCTGGGATGAAGCAGTAAGTACTGCTTGTTATACTATAAATCAAGTTTTGATTAGACCTTTTCTCAATAAAACTCCTTATGAGTTATGGAATGGTAGAAAACCAAGAATATCCTACTTCAAGGTTTTTGGTTGCAAAGTATTGATTCTGAATACTAAAGATAATATACATAAATTCCCACCAAAATATGATGAAGGGATTTTCTTAGGTTATTCCACAAATTCTAAGGCTTATAGAGTTTTTAATAAAAATACTTGCACTGTTGAAGAAACAGTGCATGTAAATTTTATGAGTCTGATCCTTTTTTTTAAACAATCTCAACCCACATCCTCGGATGTGTTTTCAAAAACTGATTGTCAACCCTTGATAGAAAATCCTTCTGATATGGAAAATGTTCAAGAAGATACTTCTGAAATATTTACTCTAGAAGACTGTCTACCCTATGTTGATGAACAGGTTTTACAAACCCCAAATCAGGTGTTTCTTAAGAATCATCCGAGTGATAGTATCATTGGTGATATAAATCAACCAGTAAGGACTAGAAATTCCTTAATAAATTAAGTAGAACATCTAGCATTTCATTCCCAATTAGAACCAAAAAGCACTGATGAAGCCTTAGGTGATGATGATTGGATCAAAGCCATGCAAGATGGACTAAATGAATTTGATAAGAATAATGTCTGGACTTTGGTTGAAATACCTAAGGAAACTTCTGTTATTGGAGTAAATTGCGTTTTCAGAAACAAATGTGATGAAAATGGAGTCATAGTAAGAAATAAAGCTAGACTCGTTTCTAAAGGCTATAATCAGCAAGAGAGAATAGACTATGAAGAAACCTATGCTCTAGTAGCTAGACTTGAATATATTCGTTTTCTAGTTGACTTTGCAGCATTCTTCAATTTTAAACTTCTTCAAATGAATGTCAAATGTGCATTTCTTAATGGTTATGTTCAAGAGGATGTTTTAGTTGGACAACCTCCTGGTTTTGAAGATACAAAACATCCTGATCATGTTTTTAAACTTACCAGAGCATTGTATGGTCTTAAACAAGCCCCATGAGCATGGTATTATAGACTCACAAGATTTTTGCTTCAAAATAACTATGTTAAGGGAAATGCAGATCCAACCCTTTTTATAAATACAGATAAGAAAAAGGTTTAGATTGTTCAAATTTATGTTGATGACATCATTATTGGTTCAACTCAGCAATCTTTAACTGATTATTTTGTAAGTCTAATAATGTCTGAGTTTGAAATGAGTATGATGGGTGAGTTAACCTTTTTCCTTCGTTTTCAAATTTCTAAAAAACCTGAAGGAACCTATATATCTCAACATAAGTAAATTAACGATCTTCTCAAAAAGTATGGTTATGAAAACACTAAGAGTATAAGTACTCCGATTGGTACCTCAAACTCTTTAGATCTTGATGATGCTGGGAAACCAGTAGATCAAATGTCTTTTAAAGGTATGATAGGAAGTCTACTTTACTTAACAGCTAGTCGACCAGACTTAATGTTTTCAGTGTGCTTATGTGCAAGATATCAATCCAATCCTACGGAATCTCACATAAAGGCGGTGAAAATAATTTTTCGCTACCTAAAGGGAACCATGGATCTAGGATTATTTTATACTTCTGGAAATGATTTTGTTCTAAGAAACATTTCTAATGCTGACTTTGGTGGATGTAGAATGGATTGAAAAAGTATATTCATAACTTGTCATTTATTAGGAGATTCACTACTTTCTTGGTCCTGCAAAAAGAAACATTCTGTAGCACTTTCCACTGCTGAAGCTGAAAATGTAGCAACTGGAAGTTGTTGTGATCAAGTGTTATTGATGCAACACACACTCAAAGACTATGGGATGAGTTTTAATAATACTAAAATATTGTGTGATAACACAAGTGACATTGCCCTAAGTAAGAACCCTGCACATCACTCTCATGAAAAACACATAGATATTAGGCATCACATTCTTAGGGATCATACACTTAAAGGAGATATCATTATTCAGTTTATCGGAATGCAAGATCAACTTGCTGTTATATTCACAAAATCATTACCCTCCAATAGTGTTGAATACATTTAACAAAATTTAGGAATGATAACTGTAAAGTAATCATTCTTCATTAACTTCTTGTTGAACAATTATCCTAACTGTAATAAACTCCTCTTTATAGGGGGAGTACATTTTATTGTTAGTGTAACCAAATATTTTTTTGTGTGGTGAGTTTTTTTTCAAACTTTTTAGAACTGAACTTCCAGAATAGAAATTTATGAAACTAAAATTTCCAGAATGGGAATTATTGGAACTGAAATTTTCAGGACTGAAATTCTCGGAATGAGAACTTCTGGAAT
The DNA here is from genome assembly GCA_963277665.1 of Viscum album. Taxonomy (NCBI): domain Eukaryota; kingdom Viridiplantae; phylum Streptophyta; class Magnoliopsida; order Santalales; family Viscaceae; genus Viscum; species Viscum album. Next base: position 1,813,861,728 of record OY728164.1, on the reverse strand, counting down.
AGAAATCATCGTACTGAAAACTTCCGGAATAGAATTTTTGTACTGATATGTTTCAGAATGGAGATTTTTGGACTGGATTTTTCGTAATGATATTTTCGTATTAGAACATTCGTAATGAAGTTTTTTTTATTTCTTAATGAGGAATATTACCAATCACGAACAATATTTCTAATTAATCCGTAAGCTATGATTTTCCAACTTAAAGTTTTGCAATCAAATATTTCCTACTATTATTTTCCTTGTTTTTAAAAAATTTGGATTCTAGTTTTTCCTAAAATCCGGATGATTTTCTTTAAAAACCTCAAAAGAACGGAGTCATGTTTTTCTTGCGGGATTGTTCTCAACCGTCAGATCATATCAATGCTTTTTCAACCGTTAGATGACTTTTGGAAGACCTACAGTCACATTACTTGTATATATAAAGGGTACCCCGAGACTCGTCCCACATCTGTTTTTCCAAGCTTTTGCGTCTCGGATCCCTACTACTCTTCTTAAGGCCGGTTCCGAACATTGTATAGCTGATCCAAATCATTCAGATTACTTCACTCTGAATGTTTGTTGAACAAACTTATCAAGATATGTCAACTACGAAACCGATATCTATGTGGTTAGTCATCAGGTAAAGGTTATTTCATCCGGACTTTTATAAGCTTGATTCCCTTATTTCCAAGAACATATAGATGAATGGATGGGAATATTTCTGCGTAGCATTGTCAGATAAACAAGATCCAGTTTATACTGATTTTCTAATCGAGTTTTACGAGTCTGTTTGCTTCCTGATGGAAGATGGAATGGAATGGTTTTCTTTCAAGTCTTAGGGGAAGACTCATTAGCTTTCTTACACCAAGGTCACGATCTTGGATGGGTTATCATATAAAGAAGAAGATGAATTCTGCTCTCACAAACTTCCTTATGTGCAAGGAAGTTTCAACAAGGAGAAGGCAATGAAGTTTCTTGGGCTTAAGGATGATTGAACCATTAAGATTGCTCGTCTCACTCCAAACAATAGAATCCTTCAGCTATGGGTGCAAGGAAATCTAGTTCCAAGAATAGTTGATAAATAAAACTTAAAGAAGAGTGATATCTATGTCTTAGATTTCTTGGTCAATCTATGAAAGATAACTCTGATGAGGCATCTCTTGGTTATGATCAAGAATATCAATGAAGGAAATTTGAGAGCTCGGATTATCATGTTTCTTGCCTTGTTATCTAAGTTGATAGTTCAATGCTTATAATCTCTCAAGATTTCTTGCAAATCAAAGATTTGGAATTGTAAGCTCATACTAGTCAGTGATGATACTCTTAAGAGGATGAAGATGGTATTTTCCAGTAAATCCGGAGAATTTTACCCCTATCCGTGAAGGAGTTTTAAGTAGCTCAAAAAGAAACACACTCTCCAGAACCATACAAAAAGAAAAAGAAGAAGTTAAAGGATATGGAAGTGGTTGCTGATGAAGAAATTCCTCAGGCTAAGGAAACTCAATATGCTCTCCCGAAGCTGAAGAAACAGAAAACAAATACGGATGAAGTAGCAGACAAATGGAGGGAAGATAAAGAAATGAGAAGGAAGGGGATCCTCAATTTGGATTGGACCCTGCTGAGGCTATGGAATTAAAGGAAAAAGCTGCTGAGGAGCTAGAGAGACAAGCGAAGGAAATGAAAATGAGAAAGAAAATGTCTGAAGATGAAGTGGAGTGATCTTTGATGAAAGATACAGAGTTGGCATCTGAAATGCTTCCAGTTCTGGAATCTTTTGGTGTTGATCCTTCTTTACCAGAAACTTCATCTAAGAACTATGTCACTCTGGAAAAGGAAAAGGGTAATGAAGTTGTTGAAGAAGATGACAAGGAAGTTGCTGCAGAATTTGAAGAAGAAGAAAAAGAAGAAAAGGAAAGTGAAGATTTTGATACCCTAATCATGGAAGTACATGACTACAAATATAAGGCTAAATCCGCAAAATTTGTTACCCCAGGTAAGGGAGATGAGGAAGCTAGAAAGAAAAATCAAGAAGAAGAAGAAGAAAATGTGTTGTATGATAAAGAAGAATCCTATGAGAGGAATTATCTTGAGGAAGGTCAAGAAAAACAGAAACCAGAGGAAGACCAGATCGTTCAAGTCTCTGAATCCGAGGAAGTATCTCCTAATGTGGAACCCATTCCGAAATATGATAAGGGGAATAAAGCTCTCATGGAGACAACTACAAAATATCTCATCCGGACGAAAGAGGTTGGTGGTACTTCTAGAAGAAAGCTGGTGCAAGTTGAAGAAGAGAAATCTCAAAGAGAAATGTCTGATTCGGAATCATCATCTCATGGGCATGATTTTGTGGTTCAGTCTCTGAGAATGTTGGTGGACACAATTCTGATTCTTCCAACAATAGATTCTAGATTCCTGATGCTGAAACAATGTATGAATCAGAAATCAGATTCTTTATCCATAGTCATGGATATGTTTGTAAAGTTGGAAGCTGAACAGAAAAGTTTTCTGATCGATTATGATATACATATAATGTCTTGCAGTAATGTAACAAAGTGGTCTAACAGAGTTGAAGAAGACTTGGCTGTGTATGATAATTTTCAGAATGACATGAAAGAAGCGTTTGACACAGCAGATAAAAAGGTTAAGAATCTTGAAAATTAGCTGATTATTAAGCAAAGTACCCAGAGTCAAAAAGTGAAGGAACTGAATGATAAGGCAAATTCTCTTGCTCAAAATCTTATAAATGATAGAAATCTCCGGATTGAGCTTAAGATAAAAGTCATTCAACAAGATGAGTTGTTAAAGATACCGAAATAAGCCTTGGAGGCTCAGGCAGAGGCTTTAAAAGATCAATAAGAAAAGGTAAAAGCCTTGGAGAAGCAAGGTGAGGATGATCAAAGGGACGTAAAGAAACTCAAAACCATGTTAAAGAAGCTCATTCCAAAGGAAATGGAAGACAAATGAACCCACTCCTATCTTTTGTTGTAGTTGTCTTTCCTTGTCAAATTTTTCCCAACTCTAAGGAAATTTTATTTTAATGGATGTATCTTGTTATATACTAATGTTTCAGGTATCATAATTTGTTTTCCATTCCCTTTTATTATTTTTGAAAATCACAAAGGGGAGAAGGAAAAAGAACTACTCCTAAGGAGGAGAAAGGAAAAAAATCTAAGAGATATATCCTTAATGAAAGGGGGTGTTTCCCACTATGAAGTTTTCCATTCCTACAATAATGAAAACTACACTCTGGAAACTCAAAATACAATCCTTAGAGTTTCAATGCCTATGGGGGAGTTAGTTGTATTCACATTTACCCATTAACAAAGGGAGATAAGTTTTAAATTTCAATGTCTAATGAAATTTTTCAAAATCCTTATATGCTTTTTCAAAATGATGTTTGTGCTTTACAAAAAGGTGGAGATTGTTGAGTCAATATGGTTTTCCTTATGATTTTTCCATTCCTTCTTGTTTTGAAAATCAAATACACCTTATACTTAGGCAAATATTATTTTTTACCCCCATAAGGAAAATTTACATCTATAAGGAAATTTACCCTATCCTAGTTTTTCCTATACATAACCATATTTTCTTATGTACAACAACCGGATTCATACCCAAAATCCTAGCGCAATATAATGAAAAGATTTGGAGCATTCTGTTTTTTAGAATCCGAATTCTGGATGTGATCTATAATGTAGTTCTAATCCGAATTCTGGACTCCGAACTCTCAAGGAGTTCGAGTCCGAACTCTTAAGTAGTTCGACTCAAAACTCTGAAGAATTTCGACTCCGAACTCTCAACTAGTTCGAATCTGAACTCTTAATTAGTTTGACTCCGAACTCTAAAGTAGTTCGACTCCATACTCTTTAGCAGTTCGACTCGAACTCTCAAGTACTTTGACTCCGAACTCTTAAGTAGTTCGACTCCAAACTCTGAAGTTGTTCGACTCCGAACTCTGAAGAAGTTCGACTCCAAACTCTTAAGTAGTTCAACCCCAAACTCTAAAGTAGTTTGACTCTAAACACTTATGGACTTCGACTCCGAACTCTTAAGGTGTTCCACTCCGAACTCTTAAGAAGTTCGACTCCGAACTCTTAAGCAGTTCGACTCCAAACTCTTAAGTAGTTTGACTCCAAACTCTGCTAGTTCAGATACTGATCTCTTGTGAAACCAGACTCCAAATTCCTATAAAACAGAATCTGAATATTTCTTAACATAGACTCGAAATTTCATTTTGTTTAGACTCCAAACTTTTAACTTGCTTACACTTCGAAATATTGATTAGCTTTTACTAACATATGCTTCATTTCAAAACAATGTCGTTCATTCAATTATACATGGTTTGTTATAAAACGATGTCGTTTATTCTGTTTCTAATTAACCATTGGTTTAGTTACACGTGTACAGTTCCCTCTGAATTTCATAGAAAATATGGTCGTTGGAGGAGGAATCCGACTGTAGGAAATTTTCCTATAAACATGAGATCTTTTGAATGAGCTCAACAACAAGTTGATCGATCTAAAGAACACATTCTGTTAAGGTGATTTCTAGAGAGAGAAGCTTTTCATGCCTTGTGCGTACTAAACTACTCGGTCAGATTGCTTCGTGTGACTCTGGATGTTGGTGATTACATTCGAGGACTTCTGGGGATAGGAATACAGAGGTGCCGACTTCCTTGAAGTTTGAGGTCTTCCTTGCTAAGGAAGACAGATGTTGCAACTACCTTGAAGTTGAGGCTTTGCGGGGATAACAAGAAAAAGATTCTGATCTTCGTATCGAGGTATTATCCTGGTGTGGGTAAGACAGACTTGCTTGAAAGTATAAATCAATGACCTTTATCCAAGGTTGTGGATACTCTTCTCTTTGGGTTAAAAGAGTTATTGTTTGTTACTTGTAGTTTTACTGCTTGTTTGTTTCCGTTGTATATTGTATTATAATGAAAGTATAACCTTCATTATACTTCCTTATACTTGTACATTGATTAGTTTAAATTCTATTTTCATTAAGGCAGAATCTTATATCATTAACTTTGGTTCCAATTCTCCAGTCGGGGATGAGAGGTGTTCTGAATTTTCTTTGTTTAACATTGTTAATCCTATATTTTCCTTGTCTAAGGAAAACATTGTTTTCCATAACAAAGTTTAAAGGTTCCAAAGGAATTTTTAAAATATACAATTCACCCCCCTCTTGTGTATTGAGCATCTACATCATTATTTCGATCCTACATTCAGTTTTATATGTCTATTTATATGGTTTATATTTTTCAGGATATTTATGGATTTTTAGTGTATTTTTTATGCTTTATTGGGTTTTTATCACATTTATATTAATTTTTCACAGATGTATAATGCTTTTATGAAGTTATATATTTTATCACGATTTCAAAATTTGTGTTGGTTTTTAAGGGTCATAATAATTTTGTAATGTTTTAAATATTTTAACTATATTACACGGAATTCCATTGGTTTAATGTGTTTATCATCATTATCATTATCTATATGTCTTCTCATAGTTTTTAGTATTTTAATGGGATTAAAAGTTTATTTTTTGATATTTTAGGGCCTTAAATTGGATTTAAGGGGATTTAATATATTTTTCTGTTTATTATTTGTTCTTATTGTTTTATTTTTAATTATTGTTTTCATTAGAGGTTTTAATTTAAAAACACATTTTTTAATAAATACTATTAGTATTTGTAAAAATTAGTGGTTTAAATGGGTTTTGAATAATTTAATTTATTTTTAGGGTTTTTTAGTATTTTGAATGATTTGTTGGATTTCATTATCTATCAATTTTTTACAGGATTTTATCATGGGTTATAAGTATTTTTAATTATATTCCCTAGCTTTTAGAAATTTTTTCAATGTTTATAAAAATTTCTCATGGGTTTTTTATTTTCTTATGGTTTTAGAGAATTTTATATATGGTTTTACAGAGATTCATAAGATTATTTTAGACCTTTCTTGGTCTGTTTTGTTTTTAAATGATTCAAGGGGTATTTTGGGGTTTCTTAGTAATTTATCGATATCCACTGATTTCATGGTCCATTATATTGTTTGATAGTGGTATCAGGATATAAATTTTATTGTATTATAATTATAGTTTTTTTTATTTAAGTGGTTTAAGTGTTTTCAATATTTTAAAGATATTTTTGGGATTTCTTGTGTACTATGATATTAATGGGTTTCCATGTTTTCGATGATTTTTAGGGTTATCCATGTGTTTTCTTATAATTTCATATTTTCAGTGGTTTAATGGACTTCAAGGAATTATATATTTTTCTTATGCATTCTTTGTTTATAGAGGAATTTAGGGGTTTTGTTGTGTCTTTATTATGTTTTAGTGGATTCTAAGGGTTTTAAAATTTTTTCTATAGTTTTATTAGTTTTTGGGGTCCTCTATGTTTTATTTTGTGTTCTTAACAATTTTATAGGGGTTTGGAGTTCTTTATAATTCATATTTTTGAATGATTATCTTAGGGTTTGGGGGTTTTGATGATTTGAAATAATTTTATTAGGTTTTCAACAATGTATCATGGTTTTTAATATTTTATTTAGTTTCTTAGTGTTGTGTTATTAATTTCAATTTTATCACAGATTTTCATATTTTTTCCATGGAATTAATTTTTTCTATAAAATTTAATGGATTTTCCATGAAATGTTACTGTTTTTCATAGTTATCAAATAATTTCAAATTGATAGACATGTTTTATTTGTTTTTTAATTTTCTAAAAAATGATAATATTTTTATGGTATGATATTGTTTTCGTGGATCTTATGACTAGACCCAAGAAAGGGCCCGAACCCCAATTACCAAGACCCACATATACAAGTCATGTGATGGAGATCAATGACGCAGAGAATACTAAATTGGGGAGTCCTTTTACTTATGTATGTGGACATAAAAACACAAAACCAACTCAGTGAAAAAATTCATAATGAAGAAGAAGATATTCAAATATAATATAATGTAAACCAAGTATGATTAATACTCTATAAATTAAAAAAGTTTGGTAGTGTAAACTAAAAAGTAAGGGGGAAAATTAATTACCAAAAAATAATTTTGTCCCAACATGACAAAAACATTGAATGATAAATTTTTGAGAGATCCTAGATTTATAATCCCAATAAACGTCCAATATTCTAGGTCAACATACAATTTATCCCTAAACTCAACTAAAGTCACGATTGACCTATATGTCGTCTGCATAAGAAAAACATGTGCAGTAAAATCTAATGAAAGGGTTAATAAAAACAAACCTATTAGGACAGCAAAACAATTTAAGGGGAAGTATTAAGACATAAAAATAGTAGTAGAAATATAGATAGATGGTGGTACATTGAAATATTACCTCCCAACTTAACACAATAGTGAATGTATTATTATCCAAACACAAGGGGATAAACACAGTGAGTAGATGAACTAATCGTCGAGTAATTTCTATATATAGACAGAGAGTGAAAGAATTCAACCATGAAAATATAAATATATAAATAACATCACATTGTCATTTTTATTTTCCTCTATTTAAAGTAGAGTAACCAAATAAAATTAGTTTGTATAAAAAATGGAAATTTATTTATTTATTTTCTATGTCAAGGTATCTTAATATATAGAGTATATAGATCATCATCTCAGAGATCAGAATAAGATAAATAGTATCCAATAGTTCTAAAAGTCCAAAAATGATTCCAATTATCATACATGTCTACCCTCATCAAAACAAAGTTAAAGGATCTCAAAAAAACACCATGATATTATCATTATTGGCTAGAACTAACTCACCAGCATGGTGTTAGGTTGCATCATAAAAGTATTTATCAGTGGGGATAGAATCCCTCTTCCACGTGATACCAGAGGTACATCAAACCAAATCTCATTGATATGCTACAAAATAGAGTTTACAAATTTTGTTGATAGAGGGACCATGTACCATTATGATAGGAGTGTTCTGATCTGGTAGTCACCAATTAACTAAAATTCCAAGAACCACTATAGGGTAACATGTGGTAATGTCATAGGGAAAATCTATTTCCAAACCCTCTAGAGGGTAATACTTAAAAGGTGGATCATTTTGGAACTCCACCACCACCCCTGATGGGGGGATAATGATATGAATGACATTGGGGAATTCTATTTTACAACCCTGCTGGAGGGTTACACCCAAAAGAATCTATCTAGGAACTCCACTACCAATCCCTATTTGACGGTAACACCTAAAAAACACTGGTGATCCTGCAAAATTATTGATATTAATTTATTTCTTCTAAATACATTATAAAAATTATAAATTTCATATCATATCTTAATTATTAAACTAAATGATTCATCACATTATCTATATAAAAATACTCAGGATATAATACTCATGTGAGAAAATATGTGTTTAAATGAAGGACATGCATACATTTGATGTTCAATCCAAAGCTCTCAATGATTAAATGGTGTGTGATGGGACCCACACATCATATTTTCCCAAATTAAATCATGGGCATGTCTCTAGTCAAGAAAACATGTTTCATGTTCCTTTATTAATACACGGAGATTAGGTTGACTACATGGATTGTTAGGGATAATATAGACCCATGTTGTGTTTTCAAGAAGTGTACATGTACTGCTCCTAGTGCCTATGTAATTTGGTACACGACATGTGGTATCACAATTATTTTCACCCATGTACTCAGGCCATGCCCATGAACATTTACTTGGACACCCTCAAGTGTGTTACACCACTCTGGTTGTCCAACCGGTGTAGGGTACATAGTGTGTGAGTGGGATGATACTTTGTGTATCCCTCACACTTTCCCAAACCCTAGAACATCCACTAGGGGTCATACATGCCATGTGTTCTTTATACTAAAGGGCATGAGGTTGATATTTATTCATATTCTAAATATCCAATTCTTTTCTAAAATATCTAGTACATACCTTCAATTTCAATCATATATTCATCAAAATGTAGTGGATCTAAGTTCATTATATTTTTTTCATCACTATAGTGGTCGAAAACATTATCAAATTTCAAATTACTGGGGTTCCATATGCACCTTTCGAACCATGAAAACCAATATTCATCTGTTGTGGATTTGTTCACCACATATTTCCAAACAGTTCAACCACTCCCAAAAACGTCATGGATCAACACATATATTATCAATAAATCCACATTTATTTGATTCAATGTGATTATAAGGGTATAATAGATCTTGAATGAACTGACAATGTCAAATCAGGACCATGGGGATCCAACTGGTGAATAATATGGTGAAACGGGGGAGAAATTTCATAAGAACAAAGGTCATTTTATCATGTCATATTGTACTTGGACAGTCGATCATTAATGGTATTTTCATAATAGTATAAAACTTATTAATATATATATTCAAATACATTGTATCATGTTAATCATGCAATTGTGGAAAAATGAAAGAACAACATTTCATTTGGTCAATTATTTAAACAAAAGTGTATAAAACACCAATTAACGAGTCTAACATATATTTTGGATCGATCTCTATGAAATAATACAGAATGAAAATGATTGGAAGGATCATATATGATCATTGTGTCCTAATCATATATGAATCAATGTTCTTCCATTATTTGTCATGATCCGCCCACAGAGAAGTGTGAGAGATATAAAGATGTTTGGTGGAATAAGCAACCACCCTATAAAAATAACTATGAAAATATACTAATAACCATTTTAGTTTATGTTAATTAAATAATTTAACTAATTTAATTATTAAATAACTTCACTTAACTCACAAATAATGAGAGAGGGGTCTAAACGCCTGGTGAAAACTTATTTAATATCCCGCATAGAATAATTACCATGATTTAAACCCAAAAATGGTCTCCAATCCTTGATTTGATCAACCATTTTAGAGTTATCTCTTTTTACTTCAGTTATTATGCGTCTGTAATACATGTTTTTTTTAATTTTTATATAAATAATTCTTGGCACAATAGTCTATGGAATAAAACTATTTATGTGTTTTTAGATCATTAAATATATATATGTAAGTATTTCTAAGACATAAAAAGAAAAAATGGTATCTACATCATCCAATTCATTATTTTAATCCATATAAAAATAAGAAAACCACTAAAGGTACTATACCCTCACTTGGATCTCCCAAGAAGGGAAACCATCTTGCATATTCACATGCTACAAAAAATGATAACCAAAGAAATAGACAATCCAAACAGTTTCTTTACATATTGTTCATCAATCACTATCTGGTGATCCAACATGGTTTATCTATTCTCGATTTCTAGCTTTCCAAATTCAATGATGTGTGTGGCGTCATCTAATTTCACCTTTTCTATGAAGCATAATAGATATTATGCACCCTATATCATTGTGACTTTTGGGAAAGGTAATAATCATCCTTAATAACCCTTTCTATATCCGAAATGCACCGATGATCATTGGGGATAACATGCCTCTACAGCCAACCCTTTTCAATCCCCATCATAGGGAGACTATCAAGAAGAAGTGGACTCTAGGTGTGAATTTTGAGGGAATACACTAACGATGTGTATATTATTTAATTCTTACCTGGGTTTTATTTATCCTCTTATAAATGACCTACACTTTCCCCTCATCTTCTTCATCTCTAGTCCCAAAAGAGATGACTCATAAATCTCTATCAGTTATAACGGTGACCTAAATTTTTTTATGTATGGGGCCACAAAAGGTTCCACGTTAATGGTAGAGTGGTAGCTTTTGTTGTAAATAATATCAAAAAAAATTAATATGATCTTACTATATCTCGTGAAATTATAACACACAATATGTAATCATATACTCCAACACATGGATAATGTTCTTTCTATACCCATTAGTCTGGGATTGAATTGTTTTACTCATCCATAAATGGGTTGTGTTGTAATCTACATTTCATGAACATATAAAATCATCAAGGGAACACCATCATGATAAACATTCTTTATTACATAATTATTTCCTAAAATCACCAAAAAATATTACTCCCCGATACAAAGGGTGTGCTTTGATTTTGTGAGTCCATAAACCATATCCCATATGTCATAATGTATCTTCTCTTGTCATGGAATCCCTATGAAAAATTCCATTTATATTTTATACCATTTCAACTCTCAGATCTCAAGGGGATACAAAATACCCACTATGTCTTGGTAATATACCTTCAAATAATGAAATGTGAGGAAGTGAGAAATGATCTCATCTACATTTCATCTCATGTCAGACCACCTAAATAGATTTTTATGATATATATACATCTTCCAAATAATAGAATGTATATCTAGGGTAGATTTGTGGCACTCCTACATCACCTCCTATCACAAAATGACTTGAACCATTGTTCTACCATCAAACAAGATGATTCGATTTCCCCTATCATAATATATATGTGTTTTATCACCTGTGTATGTTTGTTCACCTATGTATTTAATATTGATGTCTCTACACTAATTAACTCTCAATCTTTAATGAAGTGAAGTATTCAAAAACATATACTTAGGAAAATTTAAACCCTCATGATCCACTATGGTATGTTACCAATATGCTTACTATTATGAAGCTTCCTACATTAAGTGTGAATGAGATATATAGCTAATGGAAAATGTTAAACGTTGTCGTTACAAATGTATAAAACATCTCAAATAATTAAATTTATAGGTTATCTATCCATCATAGATATCTCTTGTTTTAGTTACTCTATGGGAAGTAGTACTGAATACTATGGTTATATGAATAAAATATAAAGTAGTCTCCCAGAAGTTATTGTCTCCACATACTCAAGTTGAATAGTTCCCATAATAGCTCGAGGTCATGTGTTGAATATTTTTATAGAATGGGTCTCAAAAAAATCGACCCATATGTGATGAATACCTTATGTTTCATAAACAATAATCTAGGCCTATCTATTGAGAGATCAAAAAACACAACAAACCGAGTACCTTCCTCTTGAAGTCTAAACAAAGGATCACTCATTAACATATTCATCAACTACTCAAATTCCCTTTAGAAATACATTGAATAGGTAAACGGATTCCGTTTCTTTATTAGGTGCCCAAAGGGGATTCTCTTCTGGATATGTCTTCCACAAGATAAAATATAGTACCCTAACATGAAAAGAAAACTCCACACCTCTAACACGTTTTTTGGTGGATATTATGAAAGAACATCTTAGATCATCACTAGATATATTGATAAAACATTTTCTTAAATTAATTTCCCAATAAAGGGAACATCATTAATCTAATAATGGTGCATTGAGAGATTTCAAAAAAACTGCTTCTCGTGTAGAATGTCTAGAACCATCCTCATTTGATCTAAATGAACCTCCTCTATTATAGTATAGTTTATTATATTTTTTCTGAAGGAAAAAAATGGTCCTTGTGTATCTTGAAAACATGGTTCATCAATTCCATAAACATGGAGGGGGAATGGATTCTTTATGAACCATATAACACCTTGTAAATGTTAAAAGATGACATCAATCCTTGATAAGGGGTACTTTTTCTTTATCGTGGTATGATTCAAGAGACGATATTCCAATTAATTTTATAATATCGCATCCAACTTGTTCATGAAAAAGATTAGTGCAACCCTTGGGGACACACTGGGTCTATCTAAACATTTCTCATGAAGGTCCTCCAATAGATATAGTAGCTACCAAATCTCAGTTAGTTCCATAAAATACACCATAGATGATATGATGGATGCACATAGATGTATTTCAATAAAAAACACCATCTACTATCAAGGAGGTAGTCATGGATAGCCCATAAGAAATACATCCATATAAACCCCAACAATAGATGAAACCCAGATTCCAAAAAATAATACTACCCTATGGGACATTAAATTCAAATGATTGATGATTGGATACATCCCCATGCTCATATCATCCACATGTCCTTCTGTTATGTCTTTATCCGTAGAAAAAATGAATATATTCCAATAAGTTAATAGGTATATGAATTTTCTACGGTGACAATTTCTCTTGGCTCGGAATGTGGAAGGAAAATACATGAGCAAGATTAGATCTTAAGGTCTAACACTGATTAAAAAATTTACCATGATAACTATAAACTAAGGGATAAAATGAACTAGTGGAAGTTATATGTCAGAGAAAAAGAATTATCTATAGGAACCTAAAGTCGAAGATACTATACTATTACCTCAATTGGGAGCTCTTCTTTATTTCCCAATAAGTATAGAGATAATGAGATTATTGTCACTAATTTCGAATAGTACTGAAGACAGATTACAATAAACAATGATTATACCCCAAATAATCTAATTATATATAGGATTATAGACATACAATGTACGAAATTCATGGTGGCCCCAACCTCATACACTATAAGCCTGACTTGGGCCACCTAGTGGTGGTGGTTTTGGAATCTCATAGTTCCTCTCCTCATTATCCTCTTCTAGATCATCCTCCTTGGGGACCACTTAGTCTACACGTGGTATATCCCTGATCAAGGTGATTCCACTACCTAATCGTCCATAAAATATTTATCTAGGATGCGCTATAGTTCTTGTCAGGTAGTCCCATGCCATGTGACCACATCTATCACAGGTAAAACAATACCCCTAACTAGGATGACCAGATTCATTGATGTTCCTCTTCCACATATGAGTATGTGGAAGATGTTTCATAAGAAATGGTCTCCTTACCCATGATCCTGTCGATTGATTCATACTAGGTGATATAGAAGACTAAACTCTATTTTACCCACTCCAAGATGCATACATCATGACACACATTCAAAGATATATCTCTGTCAAATATTCCCACTACAGCACAACGACATATTTCATGATTTAGAATAGTACCACACTCACTCAGATATCAGTATAGATTCCCTACTCAATACATTGTGCTCATTAGTAGTTATCTTAGATAATTTCAAGGGAGTATCATACATCTTCAACGTGACATAATGCATAATCAACTAAGTTTATCAATCTTTACTTCATATATAGAATCTCCTTGAGGTAAACTGAATTTAAAAATTGAGGGGTAGTACTCCTCATAGAATATTTATGGGAAGTCATTCCATGAGAGTGTCAACTAATCATGAATTTAACTAATTAGGTTACACAAAATCCAAACTGATCAATGGAAATGGTTGTCTACTAGTCCCACCACATCATCTTTTTTATGGCTAAATAAGCGTAACTATGAGGATCAATGACTCTAGTCAATCCTTTTCTTATCGAGGATTTGTCCCGCCTTCGACCATCATCATTATCTAACTCTAGAACTCACAATGTGAACTAATCATGTTCTCATCCCTAGCTAGATGTACTAGAACTAACTACTTATCATCATGGGGAGGTGATACTACCTTCCCAACTAGGGAAAGGAATTGAAAAATAAACCCTGAGGTGAGTCCTAATTGCTCATAAAGTTGTCTTTATGAACTTGAGATGGTTTCTAGGATGGATATCATCATGGAGGTATCATGAAATTTATAAACTATACCCATAGTCAAATTTTCATATATATATATATATATTAAAAAAGATGGCGTTCTAAATAAAAAATTATAGTCATGGAATTAATTCTATATAAAACATGTACCATTTATACCTACAATAAATGTATAACCATTCATAGTCAATAAGTAGGTAGTCGAAGTCATAGTGAATTGATACGTCTTCTGCCGCACCATTAGTGGACAACATGGATTGAGAGCCTTAATAAATACACATTGACATAGTTTCCATAAATCCCGAAAATCCTTATAAGGGGGGAACATCCAATCAACATCTGAACGGATGAAATTACTCTAATACCAATTTTTCATGACCCAACCCCTGATGGTTCTTGGGCGGTATCTTCTGCATTCCCACCTCCATAGGTCAGGTGTGGAGGAAATAACTGAATGCATAACTATTTCAATGAGACATTTTCCTAAGTTCCTATACAAAATCACATAGACATCTCAATGAAAATGTACAGAGGGAAGATGAAAATATGAAACAATGTAATAAATTTACCGAAGAATGCATAAAAATCTAAATAGTACAAAATTAAGATTATATAAAATGAAATTAAATGGGAAAAATACACAAAAAACATCCAATTCATCCTAACCTAACACTAAATTGGAAATGTAAAATTGGTGAGAGATACCAAATCCAGAATACCACCTTATGACCACCATACAACATCTAAGAACCATGTATCTCTAAGAACCTCTAATGTCGTGGTAGTCCTATATTTGTCCTTATAAGACAAAAAATTTGAAAAAAATCACAAGAATGGGTGTGTATAAACATACATAGTAGCGAACTAAAAAAACTAATGGTTTAGTAGTAATAGATATAAAACAAGAGATGAATAGTAGGTATTACATTGTACAGTGAATGTGTACATCTAGAACTAACCCAAGTGTTAAATTAATCTCACTGAATCTCTTTAGATCTTGATGATGCTGGGAAAACAGTAGATCAAATGTCTTTTAGAGGTATGATATGAAGTATACTTTACTTAACAGCTAGTCGACCAGACTTAATGTTTTCAGTGTGCTTATGTGCAAGATATCAATCCAATCCTAAGTAATCTCACATAAAGGTGGTGAAAATAATTTTTCGCTACCTAAATGAAACCATGGATCTAGGATTATTTTATACTTCTGGAAATGATTTTGTTCTAAAATAACATTTCTAATGCTGACTTTGGTGGATGTAGAATGTATAGAAAAAGTACATTCAGAACTTGTCATTTCTTAGGAGATTTACTTGTTTCTTGGTCCTGCAAAAAGCGACATTCTGTAGCACTTTCCACTACTGAAGCTGAAAATGTAGCAACCGGATGTTGTTGTGCTCAAGTGTTATGGATGCAACACACACTCACAGACTATGGGCTGAGTTTTACTAATACTAAAATATTGTATGATAACACAAGTGACATTTCCCGAAGTAAGAACCCTGCACATCACTCTCATGCAAAACACATAGATATTAGGCAAAACTTTCTTAGGGATCACACACTTAAAGGAGATATCATTTTTCAGTTAATCGGAATGCAAAATCAACTTGCAGATATATTCACAAAATCATTACCCTCCAATAGAGTTGAATACATTTTACAAAAGTTAGGAATGATAACTGTAAAGTAATCATTCTTCATTAACTTCTTGTTGAAAAATTATCTTAACTGTAACAATCTCCTCTTTATAGGGGGAGTACATTTGATTGTTAGTGTAACCAATTTTTTTTTGCGTGGTGAGTTTTTTTTCAAACTTTTCAGAACTGAACATCCAGAATAGAAATTTATGAAACTAAAATTTCCAGAATGGGAATTATTGGAACTGAAATTTTCAGGACTGAAATTCTCGGAATGAGAACTTCTGGAATGGAAATCTTTGTACTGAAAACATTCGGAATAGAATTTTTGTACTGATAAATTTCGGAATGGAGAGTTTCGGACTGGATTTTTCGTAACGATATTTTCGTACTGGAACATTCGTAATGAAGTTTGTTTTATTTCTTAATGAGTAATATTACCAATCACGAACAATATTTCTAGTTAATCCGTAAGCTATGATTTTCCTACTTAAAGTTTTGAAATCAAATATTTCCTACTGTTATTTTCCTTGTTTTTAAAAAATTTGGATTCTAGTTTTTCCTCAAATCCGGATGATTTTCATTAAAAACCTCAAAAGATCAGAGTTAGGTTTTCCTTGCGGTATTGTTCTCAACTATCATATCATATCAAAGAATTTTCAACTGTTAGATGACTTTTGGAAGACCTACAGTCACATTACATGTATATATAAAGGGTACCCCGATACTCGCCCCACATCTGTTTTTCTATGCTTTTGTGTCTCGGATCCCTGCTGCTCTTCTTAAGGCCAGTTCCGAACATTGTAAAGATGATCCGAATCTTTCAGATTACTTCACCTTGAATGAATGTTGAAGCAACTTCTCAAGATATGTCAACTGCGAAACCGATCTCTATGTGGTTATTCATTAGGGAAAGGTTAGTTCATCCAGACTTTTATAAGGTTGATTCCCTTATTTCCAAGAACCTAAAGATGAATGGATGGGAAGATGTCTGCGTAGCAAAGTCAGATAAACAGGATCCGGTTTATACTGATTTTCTAATCAATTTTTACGAGTCTGTTTGCTTCCTAATGGAAGATGGCAAGGAATGGTTTTCTTTCAAGTCTTAGGGGAAGACTTATTAGATTTCTTTCACCAAGGACGCGATCTTGGATGGGTTATCATATAAAGGAGAAGATGAATTTTGCTCTCACAAACTTCAGTATGTGGAAGGAAGTTTCAATAAGGAGAAGGAAATGAAGTTTCTTGGGCTTAAAGATGATTCAACCATTATGATTGCTCATCTCACTCCAAACAATAGAATCCTTCATCTATGGGTGCAAGGAATTCTAGTTCCAAGAAGAGATGATAAAGAAACTTAAAGAAGAGTGATATATATGTCTTAGATTTCATGGTAAATCTATGAAAGATAAATCTGATGAGGCATCTCTTGTTTATGATCAAAAATATCAATGATGGAAATTTGAGATCTCAGATTATAATGTTTTTTTCCTTGTTATCAAAGTTGATAGTTCAATGCTTATAATCTTTCAAGATTTCCTGCATATCAAAGATCTGGAATTGTAAGCTCATGCTAGTCAGTGATGACACTCTTAAGAGGATGAAGATGGGATTATCCAATGAATCCGTAGAATTTTACCCCTATCTGTGAAGGAGTTTTAAGTAGCTCAAAAAGAAACACACTCTCCAGAACCATCCAAAAAGCAAAGGAAGAAGTGAAAGTCTATGGAAGTGGTTGCTGATGAAGAAATTTCTCAGGCTAAGGAAACTCAATTTGCTCTCCTGAAGCTAAAGAAGTAGAAAACAAATACGGATGAAGTAGCATCCAAATGGAGGGAAGACAATGAAATGAGAAAGGAAGGGGATCCTCAATTCGGATTGGACCCTACTGAGGCTAGGGCCTTAAAGGCAAAAGCTGCTGAGGATCTAGAGAGACAAGCGAAGGAAATGAAAATTAGAAAGAAGATGTCTGAAGATGAAGTGGTGCGATCTTTGATGAATGATACATAGTTGGAGTCTGAAATGCTTCTAGTTCTAGAATCTTTTGGTGTTGAACCTTCTTTACCAGAAACTTCATCTAAGAACTATGTCACTCCGGAAAAGGACAAGGGTAAAGAATTTGTTGAAGAAGCTGAGAAGGAAGTTGCTGAAGAAGTTGAATAAGAAGAAGAAGAAGAAAAGGAAAGTGAAGATTTGGATACCCTAATCATGGAAGTACATGACTACAAATATAAGGCTGAATCCTCAAAATTAGTTACTCCAGGTAAGGGAGATGAGGAATCTAGCAAGAAAAATCATGAAGAAGAAGAAGAAAATGTGTTGTATGATGAAGAAGAATCCTATGAGATGAATTTTCTTGAGGAAGGTCAAGAAAAACAGAAACCAGATGAAGACCATATCGTTCAAGTCTCTGAATCCGAGTAAGTAACTCCTAATGGGGAACCCATTCCGAAATCTGATAAGGGGAAGAAATCTCTCATGGAGACAACTACAAAAGATCTCATCCGGACGAAAGAGGTTGGTGGTACTTCTAGAAGAAAGCTGGTGAAAGTTGAAGAAGAGCAATCACAAAGAGAAATTTCTGATTCGGAATCATCATCTCATGGGCATGATTTTGTGGTTTAGTCTCTGAGAAAGTTGGTGGACACAATTCTGATTCATCCAACAATAGATTCTAGATGTCTGATGCTGAAACAAAGTATGAATCAGAAATCAGATTCTTTATCCATAGTCATGGATATGTTTGTATAGTTGGAAGCTGAACAGAAATGTTTTCTGATCGATTATGATATACATATAATGTTTTGCAGTAAGGTAACAAAGTGTTCTAAGAGAGTTGAAGAAGACTTGGCTATGTATGATAATTTTCAGAATGACGTGAAAGACGCGTTTGAAACAGTAGATAAAAAGGATAAGAATCTTGAAGATGAGCTGATTATTGAGCAGAGTACCCAGAGTCAACAAGTGAAGGAACTGAATGATAAGGAAAATTCTCTTTCTCAAAATCTTATAAATGATATAAATCTCCGGATTGAGATTGAGATAAATGTCGTTCAACAAGATGAGTTGTTAAAGATACGGAAATAAGCCTTGGAGGCTCAGGCAGAGGCTTTAAAAGCTCAATAAGAAAAGGTAAAATCCTTGGAGAAGTAAGGTGAGGAATATCAAAGGGACGTAAAGAAACTCAAAACCCTATTAAAGAAGCTCATTCCAAAGGAAAAGGAAGACAAATGAACCAACTACTATCTTTTGTTGTAGTTGTCTTTCCTTGTATAATTTTTCCCAACTCTAAGGAAATTTTATTTGAATGGATGTATCTTGTTATATACTAATGTTTCAGGTATCATAATTTGTTTTCCATTCTCTTCAATTATTTTTGAAAATCACAAAGGGGGAGAAGGAAAAATAACTAATCCTAAGGAGGAGAATGGAAAAAAATTATAAGAGAAATAACCTTAAAGAAAGGGGGATTTTCCCACAACGAAGTTTTTCATTCGTACAATAATGAAAACTCCACTCCGGAAACTCAAAATACAATCCTTGGAGTTTCAATGCCTATGGGGGAGTTAGTTGTATTCACTTTTACCCATGAACAAAGAGAGATAAGTTTTAAATTTCAAAGTCTAATGAAAATTTTCAAAATCTTTATATGCTTTTTCAAAAGGATGTTTGTGCTTTCCAAAAGGGGGAGATTGTTGAGTTAATATGATTTTCCTTATGATTTTTCCATTCCTTCTTGTTTTGAAAATAAAATACACCTTATACTTAGGCAAATATTATTTTTTACCCCCATAAGGAAAATTTACTTCTTTAAGGAAATTTAACCTAACCTATATTTTCTTATACAAAACCATATTTTATTATGTACAACAACCAGATTCATTCCCAAAATCCTAGAGAAATATAATGAAAAGATTTGGAGCATTTAGTTTTTTAGTATCCAAATTCTGGATGTGATCTGTAATGTAGTTCTAATCCGAATTTTGGACTCCGAACTCTCAAGGAGTTCGACTCCGAACTCATAAGTAGTTCGACTCAAAACTATGAAGAAGTTAGACTCCAAACTCTCAACTAGTTCGACTCTGAACTCTTAATTAGTTCGACTCCGAACTCTAAAGTAGTTCGACTCCGTACTCTGAAGAAGTTCGACTCCGAACTCTCAAGTAGTTCGACTCCGAACTCTTAAGTAGTTCGACTCCGAACTCTGAAGTTGTTCGACTACAAACTCTGAAGAAGATCGACTTCGAACTCTTAAGTAGTTCGACTCCAAATTCTAAAGTAGTTCGTCTCTAAACCCTTATGGACTTCGACTCCGAACTCTTAAGGTGTTCCACTCCAAACTCTTAAGAAGTTCGACTCCGAACTCTTAAGCAGTTCAACTCCAAACTCTTAAGTAGTTCGACTCCAAACTCTGGTAGTTCAGATTCTGATCTCTTATGAAACCAGACTCCAAATTCCTATAAAACAGAATCTGAATATTTCTTCACATAGACTCCGAATTTCATTTTGGTTAGACTCCGAGCTTTTGACTTGCATACACTCCGAAATATTGGTTAGCTTTTACTAACATATGCTTCATTTCAAAACAATGTAGTGCATTCAGTTATACATGGTTTGTTATAAAACGATGTCGTCTATTCTGTTTCTAATTAACCATTGGTTGAGTTACACGTGTACAGGTCCCTCTGAATTTCATAGAAAATATGGCTGTTGGAGGAGGAATCTGACTGTTGGAAATTTTCCTATAAACAGGAGATCTTTTGAATAAGCTCAACAACAAGTTGATGGATCTAAAGAACACAGGTTGTTAAGGTGATTTCTAGAAAGAGAAGCTTTTCATGCCTTGTGCGTACTAAACTGCTCGGTCAGATTGCTTCGTGTGACTCCAGATGTTGGTGATTACATTCGAGGACTTCCGGGGATAAGAATATAGAGGTGCTGACTTCCTTGAAGTTCGAGGGCTTCCTTGCTCAGAAAGACAGATGTTGCAACTACCTTGAAGTTGAGGCCTTGTGGGGATAACAAGACAGAGATTCTGATCTTCGTATCGAGGGATTATCCTGGTGTTGGTAAGACAGACTTGCTGGAAATTATAAATCAATGACCTTTATCCAAGGTTGTGGATACCCTTCTCTTTGGGTTAAAAGAGTTATTGTTTGTTACTTGTAGTTTTACTGCTTGTTTGTTTCCGCTGAATATTGTATTATAAGGAAAGTATAACATTCATTTTACTTCCTTATACTTGTACTCTGATTAGTTTAAATTCTATATGCTTTAAGGTAGAATCTTATATCATTAACATTGTTTCCAATTCTAAAGTCGGTGATCAGAGGTGTTGTGAATATTTTTGTTTAACTTTGTTAATCCTAGATTTTCCTTGTCTAAGGAAAACATTGTTTTCCGTAACCTACATTAATGATTCCAAAGGAGTTTTTAAAATATACATTTCACCCCCCCTCTTATGTATTGAGCATCCACATCGTTATTTCAATCCTACATTCATTTTTATATGTGTATTTATATGTTTTATATTTCACATGATATTTATTGATTTTTAGTGTATTTTTGATGCTTTATTTGGTTTTTATCACATTTATATTAATTTTTCATAGATGTATAATGCTTTCATGAAGTTATATATTTTATCATGATTTCAAAATTTGTGTTGGTTTTAAGGGTCATAATAATTTTGTAATGTTTTAAATATTTTAACTATATTCCAGGGGATTCCATTGGTTTAATGTGTTTATCATCATTATCATTATTTACATGTCTTCTCATAGTTGTTAGTATTTTAATGGGATTAAAAGTTTTTTTTGATATTTTAGGGCCTTAAATGGGATTTAAGGGGATTTAATATATTTTTCTATATATTATTTGTTCTTATTGTTTTATTTTTAATTCTTTTTTTCATTAGAGGTTTTAATTTAAAAACACATTTTTTAATAAATACTATTAGTATTTGTAAAAATTAGTGGTTTACATGGGTTTTGAATATTGTAATTTATTTATAGGGTTTTCTAGTATTTTGAATGATTTGTTGGATTTCATTATCTATCAATTTTTTACAGGATTTTATCATGGGTTATATGGATTTTTAATTATATTCCCTAGATTTTAGAAATTTTTTCAATGTTTATAAAAATTTCTCATGGGTTTTTTATTTTCTTGAGGTTTTAGAGAATTTTTTATATGGTTTTATAGAGATTAATAAGATTATTTTTGACCTTTCTTGGTCTGTTTGGTTAATAAATGATTCAAGGGGTCTTTTGGGTTTTCTTTGTAATTTATCGTTATCCACTGATTTCATGGGCCTTTATATTGTTTGATAGTGGTATTAGGATATACATTTTATTGTATTATAATTAGTTTTTTTTATTTATGTGGTTTTAGTGTTTTCAATATTTTATAGATATTTTTGGGATATCTTGGGTACTATGATATTCAAGGGTTTCCATGTTTTCGATGATTTTTTGGGTTATCCATGTTTTTTCTTATAATTTCATATTTTCAGTGGTTTAATGGACTTCAAGGTATTATATATTTTTCTTATGCATTAATTGTTTATTGAGGAATTTGGGGGTTTTGTGGTGTATTTATTATGTTTTAGTGGTTTCTAAGGGTTTTATAATGTTTTCTATAGTTTTATTAGTTTTTGGGGTCCTCTATGTTTTATTTTGTGTTCTTAACAATTTTATAGGGGTTTGGAGTTCTTTATAATTCATATTTTTGAATGATTATCTTAGGTTTTGGGGGTTTTGATGATTTGAAATAAATTTATCGGGTTTTCAACAATGTATCATGGTTTTTAATATTTTATTTAGTTTCTTAGTGTTGTGTTATTAATTTCAATTTTATCACAGATTTTCATATTTTTTCCATGGAATTCATTTTTTCTATAAAATTTAATGGATTTTCCATGAAATGTTACTGTTTTTCATAGTTATCAAATAATTTCAAATTGATAGACATGTTTTATTTGTTTTTTAAATTTCTAAAAAATGATAATATTTTAATCGTATGATATCATTTTTGTGGATCTTATGACTAGGTCCATGATAGTGCTCGAACCCCAATTACCAAGACCCACATATACAAGTCACGTGATGGAGATCAATGACGAAGAAAATACTAAATTGGGGAGTCCTTTTACTTATGTATGTGGACATAAAAACACAAAACCAACTCAGTGAAAAAATTCATAATGAAGAAGAAAAGATTCAAATATAATATAATGTAAACCAAGAACAATTAATACTCAATAAATTTAAAAGATTTGGTAGT
This sequence comes from Viscum album, assembly GCA_963277665.1. Taxonomy (NCBI): domain Eukaryota; kingdom Viridiplantae; phylum Streptophyta; class Magnoliopsida; order Santalales; family Viscaceae; genus Viscum; species Viscum album. The sequence goes on along the minus strand of OY728164.1, from coordinate 1,813,838,384 downwards.
GTAAACTAAAAAGTAAGGGGGAAAATTAATTCCCAAAAAATAATTCTGTCCCAACATGACAAAAAACATTGAATGAAATTATTTTGAGAGATCCTAGATTTATAATCCCAATAAACGTCCAATATTATAGGTCAACATACAATTTATCCCTAAACTCCACTAAAGTCACGATTGACCTATATTTCGTCTGCATAAGAAAAACATGGGCAGTAAAATCTAATGAAAGGGTTAATAAAAACAAACCTATTAGGACATCAAAAAAATTTAAGGGGAAGTAGTAAGACATAAAATATAGTAGTAGAAATATAGATAGATGCTGGTACATTAAAATATTACCTATCAACCTAACACAAGAGTGAATGTATTATTATCCAAACATAAGTGGATAAACACAATGAGTAGATGAACTAATCGTCGAGTAATTTCTATATATAGATGGAGAGTGGATGAATTCAACCATGAAAATATAAATATATAAATAACAACACATTGTCATTTTTATTTTCCTCTATTGAAAGTAGAGTAACCAAATAAAATTAGTTTATATAAAAAAAGGAAATTTATTTATTTATTTTCTAAGTCAAATTATCCTAATATATAGAGTATATAGATCGTCATCTCAGAGATCAGACTAAAAAAATAATATCCAACAGTTCTAAAAGTCCAAAAATGATTCCAATTATCTTACATGTCTATCCTAATCAAAACAAAGTCAAAGGAACTCAAAAAAACACCATGATATTATCATTATTGGCTAGAACTAACTCACCAGCATGGTGTTAGGTTGCATCATAAAAGTATTTATCTGTGGGGATAGAATCCCTCTTCCCCGTGATACCAAAGGTACATCAAACCAAATATCATTGATATGCCATAAAATATTGTTTACAAATTTTGTTGATAGAGGGACCATGTCCCGTTATGATAGGAGTGTTCTGATCTGGTAGTCACCAATTAACTAAAATTCCAAGAACCACTATTGGGTAACACGTGGTAATGTCATAGGGAAAATCTATTTCCAAACCCTCTAGAGGGTAATACATAAAAGGTGGATCATTTTGGAACTCCACCACCACCCCTGATGGGGGGATAATGATATGAATGACATTGGGGAATTCTATTTTACATCCCTGTTGGAGGGTTACACCCAAAAGAATCCATTTAGGAACTCCACTACCAATCCCTATTTGACGGTAACACCAAAAAAACACTGGTGATCCATCAAAATTATTTATATTAATTTGTGTCTTCTAAATACATTATAAAAATTATAAATTTCATATCATATCTTAATGATTAAACTAAATGATTCATCACATTATCTATATAAAAATACTCAGGATATAATACTCATGTGAGAAAATATGTGATTAAACAAAGGACATACATACATTTGATGTTCAATCCAAAGCTCTCAATGATTAGAAGGTGTGTGATGGGACCCAGACATCTTATTTTCCCAAATTAAATCATGGGAATGTATCTAGTCAAGAAAACATGTTTCATGTTCTTTTATTAATTCACGGAGTTTAGGTTGACTAAATGGTTTGTTAGGGCTAATCTAGACCCATGCTGTGTTTTCAAGAAGTGTACATGTACTGCTCCTAGTGCCTATGTAATTTGGTACAAGACATGTGGAATCACAATTATTTTCACCCATGTACTCAGGCCATGCCCATGAACATTTACTTGGACACCCTCAAGGGTGTTACACCACTCTGGTTGTCCAACCGGTGTAGGGTACATAGTGTGTGAGTGGGATGATAGTTCGTGTATCCCTCACACTTTCCCAAACCCTAGAACATCCACTAGGGGTCCTACATGCCATGTGTTCTTCATACTAAAGGGCATGATGTTGAGATTTATTCATAAACTAAATATCCAATTCTTTCCTAAAAAATCTAGTACATCCCTTCAATTTCAATCCTATATTCATCAAAATGTAGTGGATCTAAGTTCATTCTACTTTTTTTCATCACTACAGTGGTCAAAAACATTATCAAATTACAAATTCATGGAGATCCATATGCACCTTTCGAACCATGCAAACCAATATTCATCTGTTGTTGATTTGTTCACCACATATTTCCAAACAGTTCAACCACTCCCAAAACCATCATGGATCAACACATAGATTTTCAATCAATCCACATTTATTTGATTCAATGTGATTATATGGGTATAATAGATCTTTAATGAACTGACAATGTCAAATCAGGACCATGGGGATCCAACTGGTGATTAATGTGATGAAACGGGGGAGAAATTTCATAAGAACAAAGGTCATTTTATCATGTCATGTTGTTCTTGGACAGTCGATCATTAATGGTATTTTCATAATAGTATAAAACTTATTAATATATATATTTGAATACATTGTATCCTGTTAATCTTACAATTGGAGTAAAATGAAAGAACAACATCTCATTTGGTCAATTATTTAAACAAAAGTGTATAAAACACCAACTAATGAGTCTAACATATATTTTGGGTCGATCTCTATGAAATAATACATAATGAAAATGATTGGAAGGATCATATATGATCACTGTGTCCTAATCATATATGAATCATTGTTCTTCCATTATATGTCATGATCCACCAACAGAGAAGTGTGAGAGATATAAAGATGTTTGGTGGAATATGTAACCACCCTATTAAAATCACTATGAAAATATACTAATAACAATTTTAGTTTAGGTTAATTAAATAATTTAATTAATTTAATTATTAAATAACTTCACTTAACTCACAAATAATGAGAGAGGGTCCTAAACGCCTGGTGACAACTTATTTAATATCCCGCATAGAATAATTATCGTGCTCTAAACCCAATAATGGTCTCCAATCCTTGATTTGATCAACCATTTAAGAGTTATCTCATTTTACTTCAGTTATTATGCATCTCTAATATATGTTTTTTTAAATTTTTATAAAAATAATTCTTGGCACAATAGTCTATAGAATAACACTATTTATGTGTTTTTAGATCATTAAATATATATATGTAAGTATTTCTAAGACATAAAAAGAAAAAACAGTATCTACATCATCCACTTCATTATTTTCATCCATATAAAAATAAGAAAACCACTCAAGGTACTATACCCTCACTTAGATCTCTGAAGAAGGGAAACCCCCTTGCATATTCACATTCTACAAAAAATGATTACCAAAGAAATAGTCAATCTAAACAGTTTCTTCACATATTTTTCCTCAATCACTATCTGTTGATCCAACATGGTTTATCTATTCTCGATTTCTGGCTTTCCAAATTCAATAATGTGTGTGGCGTCATTCTCATTTCACCTTTTCTATGAAACATAATAGATATTATGCACCCTATATCATTTTGACTTTTGGGAATGTTAATAATCATCCTCAATAACCCTTTCCACATCCGAAATGCACTGATGATCATTGGGGATAACATGCCTCTACAGCCAACCCATTTAAATCCCCATCATAGGGAGACTATCAAGAAGAAGTGGCCTCTATGTGTGAATTCTGAGTGAATACACTGACATTGTGTATATTATTTAATTCTTACCTGGGTTTTATTTTTCCTCTTATAGATTACCTACACTTTCCCCTCATCTTCCTCGTCTCTAGGCCCAAAAGAGATGACTCATAAATCTCTATAAGTTATAACGGTGACCTAAATTTTTTTATGTATGGGGCCACAAAAGGTTCCACGTTAATGGTAGAGTAGTAGCTTTTGTTGTAAATAATATAAAACAAATTAATATGATCTTACTATATCTTGTGAAATTATTACACAAAATATGTAATCATATACTCCAACACATGGAAAATGTTCTTGCTATACCCATCAGTCTGGGATTGAATTGTTGTACTCATCCATAAATGGGTTGTGTTGTAATCTACATTTCATGAACATATAAAATCATCAAGGTAACACCATCATGATAAAAATTCTTTCTTACATAAATATTTCCTAAAATCACCAAAAAACATTACTCCCCGATACAAAGGATGTGCTTCGATTTTGTGAGTCCTTAAACCATATCCCATATGTCACAATGTATCTTCTCTAGTCGTGGAATCCCTATGAAAAATTCCATTGATATTTTATACCATTTCAACTCTCAGATCTCAAGGGGATACAAAACACCCACTATGTCTTGGTAATATACCTTCAAATAATGAAATGTGAGGAAGTGAGAAATGATCTCATCTAAATTTCATCTCATGTCAGACCACCTAAATAGATGTTTATGATATTTATACATCTTCTAAATAATAGAATGTATATCTAGGGTAGATTTGTGGCACTCTGACATCACCTCCTATGACAAAATGACTTGAACCATTGTTCTACCATCAAACAAGATGATTCGATTTTCCCTATCATAATATATATGTGTTTTATCACCTATGTATGTTTTTTCACCTAAGTATTTAATATAGATGTCTCTCAAATAATTAAATCTCAATAATTAATGAAGTGAAGTATTCAAAAACGTATACTTAGGAAAAATTAAACCCTCATGCTCTACTATGGTATGTTAACAATATGCTTACTATTATGAAGCTTCATACATTAAGTGTCAATGAGACACATAGCTAATGGAAAATGTTAAACGTTGTCATTACAAATGTATAAAACATCTCAAATTATTAAATTTATAGGTTATCTATCCATCATAGATATCTCTTGTTTTAGTCACTATATGGGAAGTAGTACTGAATACTATGGTTATATGAATAAAATAGAAAGTACTCTCCCAGAAGGTATTGTCTCCACATACTCAAGTTGAATAGTTCCCATACTAGCTCGAGGTCATGTGTTGAATATTTTTATAGAATGGGTCCCAAAAAACTCGACCCATATGTGATGAATACCTTATGTTTCATAAACATTAATCTAGGCCTATCTATTGAGAGATCAAAAAACACAACAAACCGAGTACCTTCCTCTTGAAGTCTAAACAAAGGATCACTCATTAACATATTCATCAACTACTCAAATGCCCTTTAGAAAAACATAGAATAGGTAAATGGATTCCATTTATTTATTAGGTGCCCAAAGGGGATTCTCTTCTGGATATGTCTTCCACAAAATAAAATATAGTACACAAACATGAAAAGAAAACTCCACACCTCTAACACGTTTTTGGGTGGATCCTATGAAAGTACATCTTAGATCATCACTAGATCTATGGATAAAAAAAATTCTTAAATAAATTTCCCAATAAAGGGAACATCATTAATCAAATAATGGTGCATTGAGAGATTTCAAAAAAACTGCTTCTCTTATAGAAGGTCTAGAACAATCCTCATTTGATCTAAATGACCCTACTCTATTATAGTATAGATTATTATATTTTTTATGAAGGAAAAAAATGTTCCTTGTATATCTTGAAAACATTGTTCATCAATTCCATAAATATGGAGGGGGAATGCATTCTTTATGAACCACATAACGCCTAGTAAATGTTAAAAGATGACATCAATCCTTGATAAGGGGTACTTTTTCTTTATCGTGGTATGATTCAAGAGACGATATTCCAATGAATTTTATAATATCGCATCCACCTTGTTCATGAACAAGATTAGAGCAACCCTTGGGGACACACTGGGTCTAACTAAACATTTCTCATAAAGGTTCTCCAATAGATATAGTAGTTCCCAAATCTCAGTTAGTTCCATCAAATACACCATAGATGATATGAGGGATGCACATAGATGTATTTCAACAAAAAACACCATCTACTACCAAGGAGGTTGTCATGGATAGCCCTTAAGAAATACATCCATATAAACCCCAACAACAGATGAAACCCGGATTCCAAAAAATAATACTACCCTATGGGACATTAAATTCAACTGATTGATGATAGGATACATCCCCATGCTCATATCATCCACATGTCCTTCTGTGATGTCTTTATCAGTATAAAAAATGAATATATTCCAATAAGTTAATAGGTATATGAATTTTCTATGGTGACAATTACTCTTGGCTCAGAATATGGAAGGAAAATACATGATCAAGATTAGATCTTAAGGTCTAACACTAATTAAAAAATTTACCATGATAACCTCTATAAACTAAGGGATAAAATGAACTAGTGGAAGATATATGTCAGAGAAAAATAATTCTCTATAGGAACCTAAAGTCGAAGATACTGTACTATTACCTCAATTGGGAGCTCTTCTTTATTTCCCAATAAGTATAGAGATAATGAGATTATTGTCACCAATTTCGACTAGTACTGAAGACATATTACAATAAACAATGAGTATACCCAAATCATCTAATTATATATTGGATGATAGATATACAGTGTACGAATTTCATGGTGGCCCCAGCCTCATACACTATAAGCCTGACTTGGGCCACCTAGTGGTGGTGGTTTTGGAATCTCATAGTTCCTCTCCTCATTATCCTCTTCTAGATCGTCCTCCTTGGGGACCACTTAGTCTACACGTGGTATATCCCTGATCAAGGTGATTCCACAACCTAATAGTCCATAAAATATCTATCTAGGATGCTCTATAGGTCTTGTCAAGTAGTCCCATGCCATGTGACCACATCTATCACAGGTAAAACCATACCCCTAACTCGGATGACCTGATTCATTGATGTTCCTCTTCCACATATTAGTATGTGCAAGATGTTTCATAAGAAATGGTCTCCTTCCCCATGATCCTGTCGATTGATTCCTACTAGGTGCTATAGAAGACTCAACTCTATTGTACCCACTCCAAGCTGCATACATCAGGACACACATTCAAAGATATATCTCTGTCAAATATTCCCACTACAGCACAACGACATATTTCGTGATTTAAAATAGTACCACACTCGCTCAGATCTCAGTATAGATTCCTTACTCAATACATTGTGCTCATTAGTAGTTATCATAGATAATTTCAAGGGAGTATCATATATCTTCAACATGCCATAATGCATACTCAACCAACTTTATCAATCATTACTTCATATATAGAATCTCCTTGAGGTAAACTGAATATAAAAATTGAGGGGTAGTACTCCTCATAGAATATTTATGGGAAGTCATTCCATGATAGTGTCAACTAATCATGAATTTAACTAATTAAGTGACACAAAATCCAAACTGATCAATGGAAATGGTTGTCTACTAGTCCCACCACATCATCTTTTTTATGCCTAAATAAGCATAAATATGAGGAACAATGACTCTAGTCAATCCTTTTCTTATGGAGGATTGGTCCCGCCTTTGACCATCATCATTATCTAACTCTAGAACTCACAATGTGAACTAATCATGTTCACATCCGTAGCTATATCTACCAGAACTAACTACATATCATCATGTGGAGGTGATACTACCTTCCCACCTAGGGAAGGGAATTGAAAAATAAACCCTGAGGTGAGTCCTAATTTCTCATAAAGTTGTCTTTATGAACAAGAGATGGTTTCTAGGATGGATATCACCATGGAGGTATCATGAAATTTATAAAGTACACCCATAGTCAAATTATCATATATATATATATATATATATATATATATTTATATTAAAAAAGATGGCGTTCTAAATAAAAAATTATAGTCAAGGAATTAATTCTATATAAAACATGTACCATTTATACCTACAATAAATGTATCACCATTCATAGTCAATAAGTAGGTAGTCGAAGTCATAGTGAATTGATACGTCTTCTGCCGCACCATTAGTGGACAACATGGATTGAGATCCTTAATAAATACACATTGACATAGTTTCCATACATACCAAAAATCCTTATAAGGGGGGAACATCCAATCAACATCTGAACGGATGAAATTACTCTAATACCAATTTTTCATGACCCAACCCCTTGATGGTTCTTGGGCGGTATCTTCTGCATTCCCACATCCATAGGTCAGGTGTGGAGGAAATAACTGAATTCATTACTATTTCAATGGGACATTTTCCTAAGTTCCTATACAAAATCACATAGACAACTCAATGAAAATATACATAGGGAAGATGAAAATATAAAACAATGTAATAAATTTACCCAAGAATGCATAAAAATTAAAATAGTACAAAATTAAGTTTATATAAAATCAAATTAAGTTGGAAAAAATACACAAAAAACCTCCAATTCATTATAACCTAACACTAAATTGGAAATGTAAAATTGGTGAGAGATACCAAATCCTGAATACCACCTTATGACCACCATACGTCGTCTAAGAACCATGTATCTCTAAGAACCTCTAATGTCGTGGTAGTCCTATATTTGTCCTTATAAGACAAAAAATTTGAAAAAAAATCAAAAGCATGGGTATGTTTAAACATACATAGTAGGACACTAAAAAAGCTAATGGTCGAGTATTAATAGATATAAAACAAGAGATGAATAGTAGGTATAACATTTTACAGTGAATGTGTACATCTAGAACTAACCCAAGTGTTAAATTAATCTCACTGAAACACAAGGGTATTAACACTGTTAGAAGATGAATGATCCATTGAGTCTACCCCATCTATATCATGAGTGTAGACTCATGCATCCATGAGAATCTAAACCTAAATAACATGTGGCATACCCCATGCATCATCACGAATCCTTTAAGGGCAGTATTAAAATCCATAAAGTGGATATCAAAATATGATATGAATACAAATATATATATATCCTTATCCATGAAGAATAAACTATAGAGTAATGGGTTCACAATTTCACATTTCATCAAAAATTGAGGAGTATGATACAGTTCCAAAAGTACATCAATGATTCTTAGCATCCCACATCACCAGGGATGACATTAAAATATAAAGAACTCAATCACCACACCATTATAATAGATAAATTAAGAATAAATTACATTCCCTTACAATTTTATGTCACCACACAGAAACTGAACCTGATGGGGAAATAATACATCTTCCCCAGAATTCTAATGCTATGTAAAAAAATGTCTCGTCACTATGACAGACAGTCAAGGGAGAAGAATTTATAGTTAGGGGACCAATGTTATAGTATGAGAGGATAGTTCTTCTTTATTAGTCAATGTTTAAATTCTCTTTCCATCATTTCTGGAGTGAAATTCTCAGAAATGATATTTGGTAAATCCACTGCCTAGCCCCACTAGAGGGTAATGCCTGGAAGGAAGATCATCTAAGAACTCCACTGTTGAGCCCTGTTGGGGGGTAGTGCCTAGAATGTTGTCCAGGAACACTATTCCAAATCCCTATTAGAGGGTAATTTTTGAATGAATCTATCGGGGAACTCTACTACACAGCACTACTAGAGGGAAACACCAAGTTTAATATTGTGATCCTATACAATTTTCACCATCATTCCATGTCAACTCATTACGTTCCAAGCTCGAAAAACATCACATTGCATCTCAAAATCTATATTAGAGGGAATAATTGTGTTATATTTGGAAAAAATTTCATTAGATGATAATCATGGTTCAAAATATGATTTCAAATGACAATGTTATTGTAGTTCTAAATTCTATATGAAATTATCAGCGAGTTCACAGTGTGTAAGGGGACCCACACATTGTCTTTTCCTACATCATAGCTTTCCGTGAATTTGGCCAGAACATGGGTCTATATCTTTTATCATTACACATAATATTGGTGGACTTCATGACATGTCTATGATAACTGGTTTTCAAACCGTGTCTGTTATCCTTGTTCATGTACTATAGTACACAGTTTTTGGATTGACATGGGATACCACACATTTAATAAACTTGTGTCCATGTACTTTTATATGGACCCCCACTCGTGTGGTCCACCACACAGGCCTTCCAACTGGGGTATGGAATGTGGCGTATGAGGGGTATTACATACCATGAAACAATTATACATTCTGAATACCTAGAAATACTATTAATGGGCCTATAGAACATGTGTTCTTCACACTAACATGTGTGTAGAATGTATTTTTCTATAAATTTAGAATCTTATTTCTATAGAAAAATCTAGTACGTTCCTTTCATTTGATCCCTATATCTCGAAAAAATATATATACCTGGCACATGTCAATGAATTCTGGCCCCCTAGTGGGAAGATAAAGGATCCAATTGAATATATGTGTAGAGTCATATGTTCCTCCTACACCAATAATGATTGGAATCTTTTGAATTTGATTCTTTCAATCAATTAACCAAAAGATTCATTTGTGCGTTAAAACACATACAGATCTAGAATTTGATTTTTGTTACATCTGTTTTTCATGTTCTATGAATACGGGGTCCTGATAAAGCTTGAGGTTTCCCGATAATGGAAAACAAAACAGTGCAGATCCATCAAGGGAATAAAGAGTGAATAGAGGGAGGAATTCCTCAATTAGAATTTTCAATCGATCAAGACAGAGAATGTTTGTCTTATCCATCAATAAGGGGAAGTATATATTAGTAAAAAATTGAAAAATATTTAGATTCCAATACATACGATTAGGAACAGGCTAGAATATGGGAGTAGAACAAAGAAAAACATTTTATTTTCTGAATAATTTAATTAAAATGGTGTAAAAAATTATTTTCGGATTACTACCTATGTCTTGGATCAATCACAGGTAAAGAAATCATCTAAAAACATTTTCAAGGAGATGATATATTTTTTGGGTCCTGATACAATCTTCTACAATGTTCAATCATCATTATTCAAGATCCTCCAATAGAGGAGGGAGAGAGTTTCCACATAAATCATAAGAATGTGAGTCCAAAATTGGCGAAATCAATATAGAGATACTTATTAACCATTTTAGTTTGGGTTAAATGAAGTAATTAATTCAATATATAATCAATTAAATCTAATTAATTCACAACCAATAAAAGAGCGGTCCAAAAATCCTACACCTAATCATTTTATATTGTGGCTAGGGTGATCAACACATTTTAAACACAACATTATTCTCAGAATTATGATCTAATCAAATATTATTTAGTTAACCTATTTTTATTGAGGTGTTATCCAAGACCAATAAAAATATGTATCTTATTTTTATAAATATAAATTCAGGAACACCACGCCGTATAATTTCATTCATTCTCATCACCTAGTAATATAAATTATTATATAAATATTTCACTCTCCTAGAAAAAAACCAGTATCTAAATTGGGATTTTACTGTTCTCTATAATTTATAGTATATTGATATTGTGTCGATGTATTTTCTATAATTTCATTTAATTTTTAGAATTTTTAGGGTTTTCATTGTTTTCTTGTTTTATAATGTTCTAAAATTACTTTAATGTCATTTACATTAGTTTATGGGATTTTGAGGATGTTTCATTGATAATAGTAATCATTATTTAATAGTGGTTTGGGGGTTTTAGGCCATTATTAATATTTCGACTATCTAGGATGATCTTAGTTGTAGATGATTTTATTCATTTTTATTTTGATTTACCACAGTTTTTAAAGATTTTTGGAATTTCAATGCTTTTTGGGGACATCAATGTTTTATAGGTCTTTTAATGTTTCTAATGTTTTAGTATTTTTTCTATATTATTCATTTTTTAAATTTTTATTATAATTTAATGCCATTTCAGTATTTTATATGTTATTATAAAGTTTTTTTATTCTAAAAGGGTTTCAATTGTTTTTTAATTTTAATTAATTTATTATGTTTTTCATATCCTTCAAAACGATTCCATAGTTTTTCTGGATTTTTTGTTTTTTTGAAAGAGTTCATGGATATTTCAATAATTTCTTCTGTTTTTCATGGGATTTCTATTTTTATAGGGGATTGACAGGTTTCTAACATTTTCCATGTGTTATTTTTTTTTTATTTTTTAAATTATACTACATAGTTCCCCATTATATATTATGAATTAATATGGTCTTTTTCTTTTTTACCATGTTTATTGTGTTTTCAAAATTCATCATGTTTTTTATAGTGTATCACATATTTGAGGGATTCATTCATTATTCATTGTTGTTATGGATATTTAGTGGATATCATTTTTCTATGAGTCATCTATGATTTCTATGGTTTTGATGGGTTTCTATTATTTTCTATTTTTAAATATTTTCTATTGATTTCAATGGGGTTTCATTATTTGATGGGGGTTATGAATTTATTCATGGGTTTAATTTTTTTTACATTTTCAGGATTTTGTATTGGTTTTCAATGATCATTATTATTTTCTAATGGTTAACTATGTTTTATATATTTTTAGATTTTGAAAGGTTTTTTAGGTTTTCTTGATTTCTCATATATTCTCAAATTTATTCATTATTATATAGAGTTTTACATTATTATTATATCATTATAAGGAATCAATAGTTTATTTTTTTTCATTCTCATTTTTGGTTTCATGGGGTTTTTAGGACCTGTAATGGGTTTTATAGTGTTTATGTATATCATTATTTTATAATAATTTTATTGTTATTGAAGGTATAAATTATTTATTTTAGTTGTTTTATTATTTTATGGTTTTAATAGTTTTTAGTTCATTTACAATAATTTAATATTTAAAATATTTTTCTTTCACCCCCATTATTTTCATATTTTTCATAGGTTTTATAGGATTTTAATTTTTTTTAGTTCATTTATATTTTATTTGGTATTCTAATATCTGTATGGCCTTTCATGATTTTATAATTTTATTTAAATATTTCTTGAAAGATTATTTAGATTTCAACAATTTTCCATTGTCTTTTATGTTATTTCATATTCATTAATTTTTACAAGGATTAAATAATTTATTATAATTATAATTTTTATATTTAATTATATGGAATTATTAACTTCACTAGGTTTTTGTGGGATATTCAAACATTTCATGAATTTTTGTGGTATCCATTTTATATGTTTTAATGAATTTCAAAAAATTTCAAGTTGTTTTTGGATTTTCTATAGTTGTTCATGTGTTTTTATTGGTTTTAATGACTTTCAATTTGTTCATTGGATTTCAATTTTTATATGATTTTAAGTGTTTTAATATTTTTTACGCTTGTATATAATTCACTATTTTTCCATAATTTTTTCAGAATTTTATATTTCTCATTTTTGTTTTTTCTTTGTTTTTGCAGATTTCATCATGTTTCTAGAGATTTTTATATATTTTTCTTTGTTAATCATAATTTTTAGGGTATCATTTTAATATTCATTAAATATTTTGGTTCCATACTATTATATAGAGTTATTTGGGATTTTAAATGTTTTTAAAGGATTATATATTTTTATTATGTTTCTAGGATTTTAAGCACAAATTATGATTTTGGATAAGAATTAATGTTTTTAGGGGTTTTATTTATTTTAATGTTTTTCAATTTTTTGGGTTTTTAGTGTTTCATTGGTATTTTAAGTATTTTGGGGACATCTAGTATTTCAATGGGGTTTCATGATTTACTAGATTGTATATGGGTGTTCAAGGTTATCACTATAATATATAGTATAAAAATATTTACAATGGGGCTTGTTATATTTTAGTTGTATTCATTTTTTTCTTACATTTTCCTGGTTCCCCATTATTAAACATGATTGCAATAATTTTTAAATCCTTTAAGGGTTTTCTTTAGAATTCGATTTTTTCTGAATGTTTCTAGGGAAATATAGTGTTTTAGGGGTTATTTATTTCTTATTATAATTTTACATGTTTTTTTATCATTTTACACATTTTTCAATTATTTTTTATAATTTGTATGCTATATTAAATTTTTATTGTTTTTATTTATTTTAAAGAAAATGCAATGTAGTTCAATTTTTACCAGTGTAACAGAATGGGAAATCTTAGAGAAAAAATTGTATATTTTTATATGTCATAATATTCATGATTAGGGTAGATAAAGAAATATAAATTTATACATTACATTTAAAACATATGGGTTTATTATGACATGGGGTGGTGATCTTCTTCCTAAAAGAGTGTTATAAGAGGGGTCTCAGAAAAATATAATATTCCATATTGACAGTAGTGGAGTTGTAGTGTGGATTTGGTTTAATGAAATAGAAAAAAATATGTGAAAATTATATGTTAATCCATAAAATTTGTATGTGAACATTCATCACATTGTAATGTGTTTTATTTTTAATGTCTAAAGGAGATCTTGGTTTATTCTACATATTCTATATAATAGAATAATTGTTTTTTATTATGAAATAATGATCCTTATTTACAATATAATTAATGACTATTCTAAAATTTTTACACATGGGTTAGTAAATCATGAATACAATTTTATAATGGTTGTCTTTTATTTTATGTCTAGTTAGGGGAGGAGGATTTATTATCCATTTCTATATGATGTATGATATTATATGGTACGTTGTTTCATAATCATGTTCGGAGAATATATATTTTTAGATAAGAACAAGGATAATGTTTTTATCCTATTATATTCATATTTGTTTTAATGTAATCCAATTTCATAACATGTCCATATAGATGAAAATAGTTTCCATTTCATGGTTTTGGATATTAATGGGGTTATCATATAGTAAATTTAATGTTAGATTTTCCTTGTGGCATGAGGATCTTGATCACATTTTGGTCAATTACTTTCCAATATTAACTAAAAATTTCATTGTTTTCAATATTTTAATCCTAGCTAACTGAATTATATCGTCACCAAGTTGACCAGTGGGTAAATATAGTGATAATTGTCCATGCAATGATAATTATTTTCCATTATATCAAGGGATACAACTATTCATAATCCAAAAATCATTATCCATTTATCCTTCTGCATTGTATTCTCAAACCATAATTTTGAATAAGTTATTATTATGGGTTGTAAAGGTCATTATTAATCCTTGATAATTGTTTTCAATGAGATTGATGTGCCATGGATTTCTGAGTATCTTACCTTTATGATCATAGGGGAATTCTATTTCTTATTTATTCATAGAACTATTGAAGATTTGGATGAGGTATGGGGTATGAGAAATAACATTATTGTATTATATTCTTTTTTGTTTATCATGTTCTTATTTTGTAGTTTAATGTTCTGCATGAACATAATAATTATTATATATTATACTAGTGAAACTAAATTTATAAAGAGTGATTAAAATTTGATATAAAAGGTTTTATGTATTTTATTCTATGTTATTTTAAATCAGGAAGAAATTATATTATACTAAATTACTTTGTACTGTTAATTTGTGTGTCATATCATCCTTTTTAAACATTTAATCACCTAATGTTAGTAATATCATTTTTTCTTTTGTCATTTTTATTCTTGAGATTCATATTTGAAAATGAAATTTTAAATTATAATGGAAGGATAAATAATTAAATGTTATCAGATGTGATTTTTTATTGTTTTTATTGATTTCAACAGAATGGGGTGTTACACTTATTGTGATTGGATGTTTATTTCATGGTTGAAGTTAATTTTTGGGAAGAATATTTGTATATATTAAATTGGTACTAGATGATGGGTTGTTGTTTTAATTTTATTGTAGTATCATGGTTGGTTAATTTGAATAGAGTATGGATTTGAACTTGTGATTTCATAGATGGGGTGTGGTTATGTTATTCATTTTCAAGGGATGTGTGGTGTTTGTTATACTCATTCCCTTGATAATAGTTTTTTTATATGTATTTCTAATGGTAAAGAATAAATTTTGAATAAATAGATTTTGTAATGTGTAATGTAATGGAATTTACAAAATTAGTATTTTTTCTATGTAAATCCCTTGAAATCGTAATGAATAATTAAAGGATATGTTTGTAATAATGTTTTGGAAATATTTAATGAAATAATGGGGTCAGTTGTGTTTTAGTCATGGTTGCGGTTTTTGGTGATATATGGTTATTGTGTGGTGGTTTTAATCTAATGTTGTTTTATTTATTCCATCGTAGTTCTTATAATAGTGTTTTTATGCTTCATTATATTAATATTATTTTCTTCTTTATTTTTGGAATATCAGCACAATTTTTAGGTAAAGTAAAAAAATTTACTTTGAGGATATATGCTTCGAGTGATTTCCCCATAATCATTTTTGTATGGGGATTAGATGGTAGGATTCTCCTTCATCTAGGCATACCCTTCAATTATAGTTTGATTTTTAACTAATATATATATATATATATATGAGCTATAAAATAATAGGTTATAATGTATATATAATGTCTCACGTGATTATGTTGTCTTATGGTAGATTAATGGTGGGGGACATGCATTGTGGGAGGTGGGATTGTGGTTGATGTTCTTCATGTCCACTATAACATACAATAATGAGGATGTTATTTCTAGTTTTGATGGGGTTGTTCTGTGAAATATTTTATGTGAAATGATGATATTTTTTTATACATGTATATAATAAGGGATAACCATAGAACAAATAATCTTAGTAATTGAGAGTCAAAGTATCATTATAAAATTTTTGGGATGTACATTATTTGTGTATATTCGTTTTGATTTTATTTTACTATATATTGATGTGAAATATGGTGAGTGAACCTTCATGATATTGATTGATTATTTACATCATATAGGTTCATAGGGGTTTTATTGTTTATTCACTTATGAAGAATTATATTTCATTATATATTTTATTAGATATTTTTAGAGTATTATAAGATTTTAATTGTATGTTCACCCAAATATATATATATATATATATCTGTTTTTTTACTTTTTTGAAATAGGTTTTTAGAGTTCTAGTTGAACTATAAGAGTTCGCAGATGTCATAATCATTGTTGTTATCACGTACATAATATATACACATTGGTTTTCTGTAATTTATATGTTGTTAATTTATGAAAATTATAATAATTTTTAATTATTATTATTTAATATTTAAAGGAGTTGATTAGTGTTTTATATTAATTTCAGTAGATACCGAGGGTAATGATACCAATTTATTTTTTATTATACCCTGGAGGTTTTTTTCTAATATATAACAAATTGTTGGTGGGAATCAAGGGACGAATGCATCTACCATATAGAACCATATGGGGTACTTTATTTAGGCACATTATTATACAAATGTGCCATATAAATATATATGGGTAATTGTTGTTTTTAGATATAGAATCCAATAAGGATTAATTTAAATTTAGCGAAACAACACAAATCGGACTTAGTATAATACATATAAATAAAATCCATCCTGTAAGCTAGTATTAATGTTCCCTGGTGGCCTAATCCATATAACATAATCATTCTGATATTTATTAGTAATGTGATGCAAATCAAGGTTTAGAAACATACGAATGATTCATACCTCGTGAATTTATATGAATGTGTTTGGATTGTGGTTATATAAATGATAATTAAATATATTTAATCATATTATATCCAATGAATTAAATATTTTCATGATTCAAAAATTCTTTTTTCATTAGTAAAAATCCTTATCAATCAATTCCATCATATGGATATAGTCAAAGAGTAGAAACATGAAAGACCAATTGACTATATGAGGCTTGAGCCAATATAGGATGGGTCGTGGATGAAGATACGACATGAGATAAAATGTTATATCATTCAAAAAACTAGGATTTATTTCTATAATCAATATATAAATGAATTGTTAGAGGATCTATTGAAAAACCTTTTTTTATCAATTTTATAATAAAATTGGATCACATTAATGATCATTCCATTGAGAGGAGTTGAATGTTATTGGTGGTTTGTGTAGATTAGTGACTATTAGGATTAAGTCATTTCATGTTAATGTTTTTAGAAGTGATTTTTAATATACTTTCTTTCTTTATAGATGATGGAAAAATAGAAAAACTAATATTTATATATCTTATTTTTATTTTTATGATCATGTTGGTGACTGTTATTTTACTAAAGTGACATCTTTTTATCCACACAAATCAATTCCAAAATGAGGAGGGTGGATAAATTTTTTCGAGGAAGTGTTACATCTATGTATTCCACATTATGATAAATTATTTATATATATATATATTCTATATTTTCTACAAAAGGATGATTTAATTATGAATATTTATATGAATAACTATCAATATCAATAGTGTTGTTATCAAATGTTCCCTAAGAGCATATAAATAGTCGTATGATCTATTTAATCATGATAGTCAAGGTAATGATCGAGAAAATTTTAGCAATATAAGTATTTTATAAATTTAAAAAAGGCATTAATTTATGTGAATCTAGTGATAATCCTATTATAATGTATTATTCCTATATATTTCATGCTTATAAATTATTTTAAAACATAGTCACCATGTGTGGTTAGTGTGGTGTAAATGGAAGTTTTACAATGCTATCATAACATAGTATTTGTATAAGGACTAATCAGTTAATCATTCATCATTCATTCAGTTATAATATGGGTTATATATTTGGGTAAAAATAAGAATATTTTGTTTTTTTACTGATTAGAAAATATGGATTTGTACCATTGTAGTGGTTTTTTCCATAATGGGAAGTAATTTTAAAGTGTGGGGATTCATAGATTAAATAGAAATTGTGTTTCCAATGACAATTTGGCTAGATATAATTATAGTTACAACCAACTTATCTAATTTTTTTTCTAATTTTATTGATTTTATTTATTTTAATTATTTCAAATCACTAACCACATTCCCCAATATAGGAATCACTGTATAGTGGTTTCATGTACTGCATTTTTTTTCATGATAGTCATAGGTCAATATATTTTTTTTATATGTGCTAGTGTTTTGAAAAGACTTTTTGGAATTATCATCCAATTGGGGATTTCATTAGTTTATATATATAACCATAATTGGTCATTTATATTATAGATTTATTATAATATCTGTATATAATAATTGATATATCTATAATAGTTTTCAGTTAATTCATCAAAACAAAGAATATTTGGGGTTTCACAACTTGTATGAAAACTAGATGTGTTATTGGCCTTTGTAGCCATTTTCTTGTTAACTAATAAATTTGGTGTTATACTTAGTGGCGGTTCATGTAACAGTTTTTCTAAGAGTATTCAATTATTTTATAGATGTTTTATCTAATGTAATTATGATGTTACTAAGAAGACATGATATCATTTGTATAACATAATTGAAAACTAATGCCTCTGTAATTTTGATAAAACATTATTAGAATTATACATAATAATTACATGATTTTATTATTATAATCAATGATTAATTACAAAATTGATAAATAATGTCCCATGTAAAACCATGGGGTTCACAATTATTATTCACCATGAACAAGTATATTTGATAGTTATTTTTTACAGTATATGATTTATTGAGAATGTTAATTTTAAAAAATGATTATTCCCTTTGAGGATAGATGATCTGTTGAATTATTCAAAGATATATTGTTAATAATTTTATATTGATCTCTGATTTATATTTTATTAGATGAAGGTGATGGGGTTTGATATACTAAAAACAACATTCATTTTGGTGTTTATAAATAAAATCATTTTTAAAAAATTATTCAACATCACCAAAACACTGGAATGGTTAATTGGTCTCCTGAACTCCTTGTTTATTGAGTTCCAATGTTTGTTTGGGGCTTGGTTATTGAAATGAGCACTCATTTAAATGATGTTGGAAGAGGATCAAACTGAACATATAATTACTAGTTATCATTTCCTTTGACACTATAAAAATTAAAGGATGTTATGCAAGTATATTTCATAGGTGATATAGGTGAATGTTCCAAGGAAATTTATATTTCAAAAAAATAGTGTATCTCAATCACTCAATGTCTACTTAATTTATTCAGGGGATTCACCCCAAAATGTTTTAGTGGTTTTTTCTTTCTATGGAAATTCAATTTATTATACTGTGTTCTTATTCTATTTATCTCATATATGGGCCTCAATGACATCCTTCAATGACAAGGGCCTTGATTTTTTTTGATTTTTCTATGTTATGTAGAATTATACTGCCTATAAAAGAAGCTTATTAGTGTTTTATTCATTTGGTTTCATGATACGGGAGTTATATTAACAGTTTTTTCTATAATGATTCTCATTAATTATTGAGTTTTGATTTAATTTAGATCATGGATGTTCTCTTATATGTGTCTCAATTATTATTCCATGAAGATTTTAATTTTTCTCCATATGTTCTTATGTTAGAAGTGGAGGTGTTTTTAATTATTATTTGGTGATATTATATTGTCTTTGATCACATTATGGACATTACATATTGTTAGATATTGTGTTATATCATCTCTTAATGGTACAAAAATAATAAAAATTATTTTCTGATATAGTTTTGGTATGAATATGACTTCAATTTTTTCAATATCAATGGGGATAGAGAATAAAATGTCTAATACATGATGTTGGAATTAGTGGGGAGATATTTCTTCAGATTTTAGAGATGCATGAAGAGTAATGGAGGAGTATGAAGAAATACACCTTGATATACATTATATTGATAGTAGAGTTTTAAATTGTTAAATTATTCTGAAATAAAACATCTTATAAACTATAGTGGAGTGTTATTGTGGATATATATAGGTAGTGTTTTTGTGAGATCGCATTTTCATCATTGATGTCGTTGAGTGGTGGTTAGATGATGATCAACATCGAATGATGTTTTGATGGAAGTTATTTGTACTGTTTATGATGTGAGAGGTAGTTATTCAAGAGATACTATTCTCACCTATGTATTTGAATTATATAATATCCTTTCTGTATTATTCTATAATTACTATGTTTTTGTAGATTTAGATAAGGTACTCAATGGTTGAAGTTGTATTGTACTGCTTAAATTTTCAATAAGTTAATGTGAAGCATCATGATTTTGAAGGTTTTTTGAATCCATTGGAGGAAAATAAATAGAAGGGAGAGGATATTTAAATGGATTTTGGAACTATTATATCCTAATAACATGAATTATGTGATGTTATTTGGGTGATTTTTGACTTTTTGGTGATATATGTTATTTTTTGTTATTTATGAGTCGAGTGTTTTATATACATTACCGAGGTGGTATATAGATGAGAAGGAATCCTCTTGGGGTTCAAGGGACTATAATTTTCTAGTGAGATGTTTCTTTTACCTCATTAGTATGGTAAAGAATTTAGTCTAAATCATCACATCAATGTATAATCCATCGTTTATGATAAGGATCATAATATTATTTAAACTTTTTACTGAAGTATTAAGTGTATATTTTCTTATCATCTCAGCCTTTGGAGTAACTCTGATCCACCAATGGGTAAGACCATCCATAATATATATGATATTTTTACTGATGTTTTTTTGGATTTGTCTAGGTCATGTGTGATACACCTTACCATGTTTGAGTTTTATAGTAATAATAGTTATCGCTTTTAAAATTTCATCACAATAATTGATGAATAATACACAAGAAATTACAAATCATACCTTTGTGAGAATAATGATAGATATTTGGTTGTTTTATGAATAAATGTAGGATATATAATGTTCATTAAGGTTTAAAATAGTCAGGATATGTTTAAGGTGGAATGAGGCCATAAATTTTTTTAAAAAAATATTGGAGGTGCCCTATATTTTTTAGTGTCCTGGATCATGTGTTTTTTAGGATTCACATATTCTTGGTATTTCGTTTTTTGATTGTGTGTGTAATATTTATCCCTTATTCACTAATTATATTAGATTGTTGGTGAATTGTTGATGAGTAAAATTTTATAGTGCATCCCATGTACATGGGCATACTGCATAATGATTCTAACGTGCCATAGCATCCATGATTACATTATAAAGACTCCAATTTCTATGATTAGTAATTGTTGGATTTAGAATATTATTTGATATTCTGGGATCATCTAGTCATGATCTACTATATTGAGGATAATGTTTTTTTATGGGAAATTATTTCCCTTTGATGATATTATTTTGAGGTATAGTGGATTGGTAGAATATTCATGTTAATGTGAGTCATAGATATGTTCTCAGTAATATAATATACTATAAAAATTGTCTTTCAAAATGTTGTGGAGTGTGAATTGATTTTTATTTGTTTAAGAAATTTGATTGGTTCTAATAAAAATGTTATTATTAATTACCTAGGTGGTGGTGTTTTTTTGTGCTTGAATTGTTTTGTTATGATAGGTATCTTCCATGTAGTGTTGAGTATGGCGGGTTTTTTTCAGTTTTTCATAGGATTTTATTCTTGGGGATACATAAAATTTGATAGGATTATAACGTATCATCTCATTCCTACTTGAATTCATACATTCTATTTTCTTATATTAGAGGCATTTAGCGAATTTTGGTGTTAGGGAAATTGATTTCCTTATCATATTTCATCTATAGAGAGCTATCAAATTTTTTTAAATGTGTATTTATATAATGGTATGTCTTTAGGATATAAAATTTATGTTATTTATTGTGGCATTTGGTTTTTTATAGAAATTTGTTTTCGTGAGGAATAATAGACAGAGTGTGACTAGATCATTTAATAGTGTGTTGATTTTTAGGTGAAATGTTGTTAATATTCATTAGTATTTATTTTTAATTATATATATATTTGTTTAATTAAACTTATGTTATGATTATTTTATTTTTTTATAATTGATTTAAGGGATTTAGTAAAAAAAATTATTATCATGTGTAGTCTATTTTATTTTCATAATATTTTTATCATGATGTGGCCAAATTAGTCATGAAATGAAGACATAGGGGTCACATTCTAACAATACTTTTTGGAGATCATTTTTACATGGTTCCCTTATCATTGTATTACTCATACATTGTTATCTTGGATTAAGTGGATAAATTATTTTTTGATATAGGAATGTTGATTGGATTGTTCTATTTATTTTAATTATTCATTATATATTCCCCAGGAATGGAATGACCCATGTCACATTATGATGATGTAAAATATATTTATTATAAAATAAAATTATTATTTATGATTTTCTTTATTTCGTTATTTTTTCAAATCATTCGGCAATTTTAGGCACTTTCATAGATATTCATGGAATTTTTTTGATTACCATAAATGAATGAAATATGGGATTGGTATTATTTCATCTATAGTAATTTTACATTATATAATCTTGTGTTCTGCTATTTAATTCATCCAGGTAATGTTCTACTACTAGATTAGTATGCAATTTTTTGTCTTAGATCATAGATCATGTTTTTTTGATCCATGGATTTGAGGACTTATTTCATATTTTTTCATTCTCATCATTCATTATTCTTTTATTATTGATTGTGGTTGATTGAGGACATGGTTTAGGTTGCTTATTCAGAACATATATCATTTATAAATATTCAATTTATTAATTATCTCATTTTATCCGTGATTTGACTTAATAAAAAATTAAAAAAAGAAATAAAATATACTAAAGGAAATAGAAGGAATCATATGAGCTTTATAAAATTTTATATAATTACATATAATTCATTGATAATTTTTATGGTTTCTAAGGGTTTTTCTTATTTTAATATTTTTGTTCTAACAATGATTAAATTTTGGTAATAAAATTTAAAAAAAATTAATTTATATGTTTTAATGAAATGGTTTCTTTTTTTGTTATATATTTGTCTATTAACGTTATCTATGGACATAATTAAATATCAGGAATTAATAAATAAAAATATTTTCATTAATTTGATAGAATTAAAAATTTTCAATGGTTTGTTTTTTTATGATTCTGTTATTGAGTTAAGATTCTTATTGGTTAGAGATAGTCCATTATATTTTTTGATGTATAAGATAGTGAAATCAATAATTTTTTTGTTAGAATTTCCATAGAATAAATTTGGTGGGATGAAATATGAATTTATTTTTGGATATTTTTGGGGTGATGAAATGTGTTATTGGGATTGTTAATATGAGGAATGGTCGGATATTGTGTGATGATATATATTTTACTGATTTTATGGAATGTGAATTTATATAATATTTATATCAAAAAATGATATGTAAATTAAAATGTGAGGTATAAAAATAAATTATTTAGGTTTCAAATGAATTAATAATGGATGAGATTAATGTGGGTGATTTGTAATTAATGGAATAATGAATATAATATAGTAGGTCAAATGATAAATCATGAAAGTACTAAAATATATGATTTAGTTGGGTAATTACAGTTCTATGTGTCTTTTTTTATAGTGGGACTATTTTTAATTGTAGTGATAGATATGGTTCATAGATTTTGTAAAAAGTAGTGCAATCATAGTGATGGGTTTTGATAGAATTATTTTTTAATAAACCCATTGTTTTGGAATATGTTAAAATGTTATATTTTATAGATTTCTTGTTTTTATTTACCACCACATTTAGTTATTTATCTGAAAAAAATCCCAAATGTTCTAGGTTTGTTGTGTTTTACCCAAAAAACTAGTTTTATAATGGAATGGATGTCTAAAAAATCCCACTTTCACAATCATTATTTGAGAGGTGTCTGTTACATGATGATTCCAATTCGGGATATATATACTATAATTTCTATAATAATTTCATGAAATATTATATATTAGAATAATTTATTTTGAATTTTAGATACTGCCGTAATATATAGTGTGAGGTTGTTCATAGAATGAGAAGGGAATGAGGTCAAAGAAATTTATCTTCACGATACACTATAATGAGGAAGGTGCATTATTATATTCATAGTTTTTTATATGAAATGTGGTTGAGGATATGTTATTAAATTTTTGGGGGTATTTAAATATCTGATAGGATAAGGTATATGTTATGTGATTTTATAACCTCGAAAGGGATAAGAGAATATGCATTCATTTTGGGCAGTGAGAGGAAAACAATATCAGGAAAGTGGTTGAGGGGTTAAATATTGATATATATTCAAGGATATTATGTTATTATACATGTATGGGAGATAATCGTAGAAACCCCTGGTGATTTTATATAATAGATAAACTATTTTAGAAGTTCGTTATTTCAACTATTTTTTTGTGAAGCATTACATTTATTATTCTACATTTGTTTAGAGGTCATAAAGTGGATCCTTTTGAGTATCAATATTCTGTAACCCCAATTAATATAAATCTGTTTTCAAGATTCTAATAGAAATTAGTGATTTATTTGGATATACAAAACATGTCGGTTGGAACTATGGATGGGGTCGCTCAATTAAGGGTTTCCTTTTGGAATTATTATATTGACTTTTATTTATATATAATTATATTTCTATTTATATAGATTTTAATTAAAATACCATTTTCATTGCAGTTTTTGTTTATATTTTATATAAACTTATATGGGTAATTCCTCTTATTTTTAATATAGACACCCTCACTAATGTTCATTATCTTGTGGATTATTTAAGGTAGGCATCAGCGGTCACACTGTCAGTTATTTTAGGTGTACAATGACTTCCATATGTTGATATTTTGAGGAATTACAATACAAATAAATTCTAAAATAATAGAATGACACCTTATAATAAATAGAAAAACCTTTTAAACCATTGATAAGATGAAAATAATAAGTGAAGATAATGAAAAACCTAGTAAAAACTATAAAACAAATATAAAACCATGAATAAAATAATATATAATTATTACTGTAAAAAAATAAAAAAATGACAACCTATGAGAATAATTTAAAATACATTAAAAATTTATAGACATCTAAAAACTACATTAAAACATAATAAACCATGTGAAAACAAGTAAAACCATTGAAATTTATTAACACTTTAAAAAAATTAAAACCATTCAGATACCCTAAAACCATTGGAGAATCCAATAAAAATATTAAATCATTATAAACCCTAGTAAAGGATGATAAAACTATAAACATATAAAAATATGAAATATTATTTAAAACCATGGAAACCTTTTCTGTTAGGATCCATGAAATTTTATATTAAAAAATTTATAATCCACATTAATTACAAAAATAAAAAAGGCCATTGAGTGAAATTCCAAAGTAAAATCCTATGGAAATGAAGGAATCAAAAATCATGACCTACATGAGAAATTATTATTCATAATTATCTTAAAATCCAATCAAGAATCATATAAAAACACATTTATTTATATGGGTGAGAAAATAAGTATATTCAGTGGAATACTCCCCATAATATGACATGAAAATAATGATGAACATTGATAATGCCTTAGTAAATAAATAAAAATATCAATAATAACGTATTATATGTCAATTTTCACCCAAACTCAAAAATCAATAGTCACCAAATATTTCAACTGAGTATACTAACATAGTATGAGAAGAATATTATTCATTAATATACCACATATCCACTTCCTTACTAATATCATATCTCTCATTCCCCTGACTTCATATGTCATATCCTTCTAATAAAAATTATACCCACATAACCTCATATCCAAAAATCATATATGTATCCTACATTACAAATCCATATTACACCTATAAATCCCATCATTATTATATGTGTTCATCATGAACATGATGGAAATAAGCCCAATTATGTAATCGTATCATGTAGAACAACACCATACATCCACTCCACTAACCCATAAATAGATATAATAATATATATATATACACCAAAACATAAGAAATTATATCTCACATACATTTCATTTATAGACCATCAAAAAGAAAACAATTATTGAAGTGGATGTGGTTAAGAGAGAGAATTCAGTTTTCTCTTCCCTCTACAACTAGGTTATTGGGGAAAATACTACACAAAAATGTCCTTATGTATTTATTGGATGTGTTAACCATATTAAGTGATGATGGATATGAAATAATTTGAAATATACAATTAATATAATATATCACAAAGTACATACTAAATGGTCACACATATACAAAATACAATAAAAACATAATAAATCACCATCCAATACCATACAAAAAATTATACTACACATCCTTTAAAAAACATAAATATACTAATATAAACAAAATTTCACGCATTTAGAAGTTAATTTTTAGAAATTATCCTTAAATGATATATTATATACAGTTAACTATATTTAATATTAGACATTCCAAGAATCCATATTATTACTTCATCCAATAATTATTAATTACACAAAATTATTATATCCTTATCCATTAATTATACAGATTTATTCACTATAATATCATTATTTTTATAAGATTTCATCATTTACAAATTCCATTTCATTAACTACGTTATATTCCATTCATTCCATCTACACTACATTACATTTGTTCACTATAACATTAATAACTATAACAATGATCAATACTATAATAATCTGCAGACATCCCATGAAATAAATCCTCTATAACCACTCACATCCATGTTATCATTTCCCTACAAAAATCATCCTTCCACATTAATGAACCAATTAAAAACATCAACAATCACATAAAAAACTATCAAAAATTAAAGAAATAGTATACACTTAAACAATTATAATCATTCAATAACCAATTAATTCCCTCTAATATCTAAGGAAATTACCTCTAATTATTCAATAAATTTTTTTTATAGTAATAAAAACTAATAAAAAGATATTTTTATGAATCCTTAAAATTAAAATGTGAATTTTATATAAAAAATTCATAATGATGATTACAAATACATTCACACATCCATTTGTCAGAATCTTGAAGTTGTTATCTAATAATGAAAGGTGACATTACACCTCAATAAATTACAAATATATCATTTTATAGAAGTGGATATCAATATAGAACAATAAAACTCGTTCAATAATATAAAATAATTTTCACCACTTTAGAATAACCACTTATGAACATAATTTTCAGTTTACCAATATATTATATTTATTAGAAAAATCCATACCATCTTCCCAATGAATGAAAAAGAATTATAATTATATACTAGTATATAATCATATAATGATATATCTTAAATCCCCTACATAAATTGATGAATTAGTATTTTCTATAGGGAATTCAAAAACAAATATTAACATCTACAAATGGAACACCCATGTATGTTCCTTTGTAGTCGTTAACACATAATGTTCTATCAAAACTATGACCATAGAAAAATAAAAACAACATAATGAATTTGTCTATTATTCTTCTACAATAAGTAACAATAATTAAATAGAAGACAATGAATGTGATGATAACGATAAATAACCATATATCTCAATAAGTATAATCTCTTGATAGTGCGGAAAAATCAAATCCATATGTAGCTAAGGGTATATAAACACACCACACTCGTTATCTATATCTCAAAGGATGTAATGTAAATGAGACAATTATTGGGAAAAAATATATGTGAAAATACATTAAGAAATTAATAACAATCAAATGAATGGTATCCCCACAATATTTTG
This sequence comes from Viscum album, assembly GCA_963277665.1. NCBI lineage: Eukaryota > Viridiplantae > Streptophyta > Magnoliopsida > Santalales > Viscaceae > Viscum > Viscum album. The sequence continues at coordinate 1,813,810,282 of OY728164.1, read as the reverse complement.
CAACTCCCAATCGAATATCATGGAACAATATAGTCAAATTAATGGGGTGAAACAACTTAAAATTAAATATAATCAATAAATTCCATGAAATTACCATGATGAAAATAATTGTATAATTGATCTCTCATGAATAATATATGGATCCAAAACCATATATCCATAAAACAAAATATCCAAAGTCTATGTCATTGAATAATATATTGAACCACAATTCTATGGTAATTGGAAAAATAGATATATGAAACTGACCAATCATGCATACATTTTCCAATCATAATATTCAATTGTCTATAGTCATATAATAAGACCATCCTTGTGAATATAGGTACGATTAACATATGTATCAGAAAACATATAATTAAAACTCATATATATGCACCCTATATTTTCAAACAATATTTCTATGAAATACCTTACAAATAATTAAAGGGGGGGTGCCAAAATGGATTTCATGCTACGATATGACACACCATGAGACAACCAGTATTGAAATATTTAATATAGTTATATAGAGATATAAATGATAATCTTACACAAGACAAAAAAACCCATTACTTTAACATAATCCATATAGTTTTTTCACATCATAGTCTTGTGAAACCCATGATCCAGCCATCATTTACCTACACATCTCTCGAAGCCATGTAGTAATACAATCCTATAGTATAAATTTTAGAACTAACTCCATATCCCTTAAACAAAATTTTTTATAAAACACCCAATACTTAAAAGAAACAATATAATAATTATTATATTATAATTTTTTTTTGAGATACCTCTAAAATAATTCTCATGATCTTGATTCAAAAGAAATCAAAGACAAATTCATCAATTATGAAAGCAAAATTGTTTTGATAAGTAATACGAAAATTAAAACACAATCACAAGAATCAGATAGTCCCCAAGGAAAATGGGGGGTGGGGGTATTCAACATTCATCAAATTTAAAAAAATAAGATAAATCCCATATATATTGTTACTAATTAAAATGAATCTTAATAAAATGATTTTATTTCAGTATATTTCACTAAATTCACAAAAATAGTGTCTGTAAAATAATGATTTAATAAACCAACAGGATTGTAATTTGTCCTTACAATGATGATCAATCATAGAAATATGAATCTTATGCAATTTAGATTCATAGGAATCAACTACATTATACATTAAAAATAAATCATAATGTGTGGTGAACACATAAATAAGCCCAATGCCTTTCGAATTCCATGGGACTGGCCTCACCATCCATAATGAATACTACACTTTATATTCAATTAAACACTTATCTACAGTTGGACACTCAAAATTTATATACTTGTTATCCAATATGTAATGAAAATCACATTATTATATGGAAATATATATTTAGATTTTATATGTGTACTACTAATCACCACAGAATTCTTTTTTATGGTGTGATATAAAAACCTCCAAAAATAATACATTCATATTTTGAAACTAAATTTCCATCTCCATTACCTTGGATTCGAAAAAAAAAATTAACATATCCTCTTCTATATCTACACTCCGGACTACATTCCTAGTTATTCTTCCAAAAAATACTTATGGTAGAAATCATTTTCTCTACTATCATTGATCTATTCATATAATCCAACATTGTATCTCTTTCACTAATTTTAAAAATATTTATATATAATCAAGTTATAAATTCAAATTTTATTCTCTTCACCATTATGAAATTTTATTTAATATAGACCATTAATCAGATGAATTTTCTAAATTTCTCATATATATAGTATCCACATTCCTTTAACTTATTATTCTCCCGATATTTCTATGTTTTATTCATCTTTTACATAGGTTAAGGAAAAGAAAATTTAATTTTTGTTATTAAATTTATCAAAATCACCCTATTAGATTATAATCACCTCTTTACACTTGTTTTTTATTTATTTTACCCCAAACTATTAAATAATAGTTCTTTAAAATGTTTATCAAATTGTGCATTGAAACTATACTATATACATGTTATAAAAACCATCCTAATCCTTATATTCATTGCATTTTATTTAGTTTTTTTTAAATAACATTAGAACCAATGTACAACTAATATCCCATAAATATATCAACAATACTTGGAATTTTTAGTGACTCTCTATTCATTGACTGTTGTTTAATGATTTGGATGGGGTGTGAACATCTCTGTTAAAATGTTAAAAATATTTCATATATTATAATATATGTTATTAATTGATTTCTTATTTAGTCATGTATATGTTTAAAATGTTATTTTTTTTAAAAAGTAAAAAAATTCGTTAATAATCTGATAATAGAGTAGAAATAATTCAAGAATTTTATTATTAATATTACCCATTAATATAAAAATATTCAATAAATTTTTCCTAGGATATATTATAGAATTTATGTATTGTAAAATAAAACCTACATAATATAGAAAGAAAATGTATGATTGGGAAGATCACTCATACAAAACTAAGAATTTACGTGTATGTTTGGGGTATAAGGACACTTACAATGTCTACTCAAAAATACTATGAATTAAAACACACGTATAAAAATGGAAATTCATTCACAAGCTCTCTTACTCTTCCAAAATCATGTATCCATGATGGAATTTCATATACAATGATTTTAGTTCAATCACACATGATCCATATAAACAATATCACTAATATAGAAGCACACTCATATCCTGAAAGAATGACACTTACGCATATGTCAAATGATAAACATAAATATCCCATGACTTTTCCAAATTTACTTCTCAAAGAAATAATGATTCCAATGCTATTAAAAGAATTACCATATATGTAGATTTTAACACTTAATTATTATTACATAAATATTAATTTAAATTAAAATATACCATTTCATATAAACATCATGAATATATTCATGTTTCATGACATTTATTCACCAAAAATAAGACCATAATTAATTTTTTAAAATAACCTTTCATATTTTTATATATTGGGGATAAAATAAAACCATAAATTTAATAAAACATCATTTTTACCAAACCTCCATGAATAAATTTTTTTCAAATATCTACTATACATCAAAATCCATTCATTTATCATTATCATATGATCAAAAAACAATACTAATTCCTTTATTCCTTTTATATTTTGTCAAAATACGAACCTTCTTTCCATAGGGACTCACAAGATTAATACCTTTAGAAATTTTTTATTATGAGTAACCTTTTCTTATTCCATTATGGTAATGATATATAATTGAATAACATTAAACTCAATTATTTTTTTGACCTATCCACCTCAATTAATGGGAATACTTTCTGACATACCAGAACCCCTTTGTATTTAGAGTACAAGAGGGTCTTCCTTATGTTTATCTAATTATTTTTAATATATAAAACTATTTCTCCTAATTTTAGGGGCTTCATAATATCCCCATAATTATTGATTGGTAAGATCAACAAATTTTCTAAAATTATCTCCCTTAATATTTGGAGAACTAATCCACCTATAGGGCCCCAAAACAATTTCCCAATCCTTTGTCTGTATTTAATATTTTTTTTGAAACTCCACTTTTTATTTGAATTCACAAATTATAGAATACATACGACTAATTTACATACACATCCACATTTTATGCTAGATAAACTCGACTAATTTATGTATGTTAATTTACCTCATAGATTTACAGTAATCAACAACACCTATAAACATAATTATCCAGGGATTTCTGTTTGATGGAATACTTTTTGAAAACATGCTCATTATTATCTATTTTATTCAATTATTCTCCTTTAATCCACTTGTAGATAAAAACCTGGTCATTTTTTAATCCATAACAACTCTTTATATCACCAAACATTCAACCGCATATGATTAATAGAAAAAACAAAAATATATGAGTGTGAGACCATACAATATGATAGTATACCATTAGATAATTATAAACTAGTTTTACACAATATTTTGTGTGATATGCCTATTGAATATAAATATGTATTGGAAACAAATTTTTCTTAGTTTAGGCAAATAAAATAAAATATAGTTTCAAGAAAGAAGCTAATTATATAATTTAGATTTAAAATTTAGTTTTTATAAATAAATAAAATGAATTACATTGTAAGATGTTTCATTTTTATCCTTATTTATAATATTTAAGCATGTTACAAAACTTGTCATTTTTTTAATACATAACAACTGTTTATATCACCAAGCATTCACCCACATATGTTCAATAGAAAAAACTAAAATATATGAGTGTGAGATCATACAATATGATAGTATACGATTTGTTAATTTTAAACTAGTTTTAACCAAATTTTTCTGTGATACACCTATTGAATATAAATATGGATTTGAAAAAAAAATTCATAGATGAGGAACAAAAAGAAAGTACAGTTTCAAGAATTAATTTAATTATATCATTTAGATTAAAAAAATAGTTTTAATAAATAAATAGGATGAATTCCACGGCATGATGTTTCATTTTTATCCTGAGATTCATGATATTGTCTCACCTCTACCTCAATGTATTTACATTTAGACTCATCCCCCTTCTACTTCATGGATTACTGACTTATCATATATAAAATAAAACCTTCACCACTAACATCCTCTATGTTAGGATTCTTTGTTGCAAGCTCCCCCAAAACTTCATATGAATCCCTGAAATCCCAAATGATATTTTCAAATTGATTCGCACTCAACATATCACTGAATAAATTCTCATTATCATAGGTGTATTATATCAATATTTTATATCCTAATAAGATGTAAATAAAATTCTACGGAACCAAATTAGAAATATTAATGGGAGAGGTTATAACTCAATGTAATGTGAACCATAAATACCATAATATTTTATTATGAGGTAACACTACTTGGGATTTAAGAATAAACACCACTACCACTACCATTAGTTCATGGGATAAAATTTTACACTTTTGGGTATGAAAATTACATGATCAATATGAAATCCCCGTTATATGATGGATGATAATGAAACCAAATATTACAAGTTAAGTGAATAGTAACAATCCACATACCTCAATTCCTTATCAACCAATGAACATGATAACATATCAACTTATTCCACAGGTAAAATAAAATCGATCTAATAATGATCTATCAAGAATAAATCATTGTCCCATTAGATATTGGAATTGAATGGGGAAACTAGATGGTAGAAATTGAAAAAAAAATATCTAATAATATCCTTTGATAGTTACGAAACTATAGATCCATATATAATTAATTAATTTTACTAAAAAAACACATAAATATAATTTCTATATTTATATCCATGGTTAGAAAAAAATATTCTATAAAAATATTCCACACACATATAAAAATTTCTCATGGACTTCTTCCGAGATATAATATGGTGACTGAAGACTGGTAAAATAACATATAGATACTCAAAAATATCATCCTTTGACAATTATAACATGATTATTTCATTTATTATCATTACCACGAACTAATCTAGAAACTCAAAAATCAATGATTTTATGTTACCTATGAAAATAACTACGATTCTTGTGAAACATTATTAAGTGATTGAGAATTCAATATTTTCCAAATTATAATTAAATTCCTTTTTGGGATATCATTTTCATTCAACCACATAAAATGTTACTGAGACAAAATATTATTATCTAAAAAACTTGTATACACCAATTGAGAAATTGAATAAATCCATTAATCATATTGAGTTAACAGTGATTCCATAAAATAACGTCATTCTATTATTGATTTCCTATTCACAAAAATAATCTATCACTATCATTGATTTTATGTAACATTAGAGTATCCCACAATGAAATACTGGGGGAAATCAAACCGATATAAATAAAATAATTTATCTATATATTAAATTTCTATATCTCAAAAGGATTAATACCACAATCATCCATTGAAATTATGGAGGAACCACAATGTAAATCTATCTAAAACACGATATAATGTTTAGAGTTAGAATCAAAATATCACTGTGAATTGTTTCAAGAAACTCCACAACACCACTAGGAAAATTCACTAACCACACCTCCATTAATCCCATCAATAAATCTATTTGTAGAATAAAACATAACTGAAAGGTATATGACCCACATGATGGACCCAATCACTGATGATCACCATATTTTTTCCTTGCATATTAAAAAATTGAAATCCCCTCAAATATAAAAAAAAAGACTGCATGAAAAATATATAATCAATCTATGTCAAAGATTGTAACAAATTGTTTATCCATAGTAAGGATAAATCCTTTAACAAATCATTATTCTGTATTATATACTCACATAAAATGTGAACATCATGAAACCTGTATTATCCTCCAATTTAAATTGTCATTTAATGGGAACAAGAAGCCTCTTTTACATGTGTCCAATGGAAAATGAAAAGTCTGTATAATGAATTACTAGGAAGATAATAATGTTTATATTGTAATATCACTAGTATATGATAATGAAATTATACAGCCCATGTTATTTGGATCATCTTGAATTGACACATAAATTGTGTGAAATTGGACCTCATATGATAACCTACACCATTCTCTCTAATGATGACCTGTTACATGGAATGGATTAGACATATACCATCGATGAAAGGAGAAAACATAATGTTTTCCATGTCCTTGTTAATCAAACCAAAAAAAAGAATTTTCATTATACTGATACAACCACTAGAAAAATAGTTGATGATGGCTGAATATAATCTTACCATATAACCTATCCTGATCCTAAAAAATGTGTTTCTAGTTTAATAATTGATAAATATATCCAATATAACCAAATAAAAATGTAATGGATCTTTTGATATATTAATGAGTTTTATCAAGTCTACTTAAGAGAGAATAAAACTACTTTGATTAATCCCTATGAATTGGAATTTTGTAATTCTACCCATAATGTATTCAACAAATATATTTTTTACTGTCAATCTATTCAGATAACTCTCATTTATAGGAAATACCGATTATACACGAATTTCCTTAGTCACTTCTACCTTTATATGAACCTCCAGATGAATTGATAATATTAATTAGGAAACCCCGCAACACCACACCATCTAATATCATAGAGAATTCATTAATACTTATTCAAGACCTCATTCTATAACTAACATGACATCATTCAGTTTGATAATCCCCCATTATTTTGGTTAACCCTCTTTTGGTCAGAAGGATTGTTCAATCACACCATCACAATTACGAAAACATATAGTTTATGACTAGCATATATCAAATGAAACATCAAAGGAAGCTCCAAATATTGATATCATGGAATTCATGAATTATTATATATTTGGATTTAATTTAACTTCCCACTAAATAAATAAAATTATATCATAAGGGGATATTTTATGGGGTCATAATTGAATGTTCCCTAAACTGTGTCACCTCCCACATCACATTGACCACATTAATAAAAAAATTGATATATAATATCATTGTAGTATACAACTGTTCCATCCTCCAAAAACCATCATAAATCTAATATAAAACCCATATACCACATTCTCAGGACCATCCATGTAATGAAACACTATCAAATTTGTAGTGAAGTTCACAATGACCCCTAAATCCTTCATTCAATATGAATCATTTTAGCATTTATCTAAAAAAGAGTAAAATAAACAAATAGAAGGTACCACCATCTTAAATATAAGGATCATATAATTAAAATCACCAATAAAAACTATAATATAGTAGAAACAAAATATCCCATAATTCCTGTAATGATATTTTTTAAAAAACAAAAAAATAATTTGTAAATGAAACACTAAATGTTAAAATATTTACAAAAAATTTCATGCCATAACTATATAATGTTCATATCGATTATTGACTCCCTATTTGAGTCCTTAAATCCATAAAAAGCATAATAAACATTGGTAAACCCGTAAAATAACTTTTTCAAACCTAAAAACCCATTAAAATTCATAAAAGCAATAAAACTATTTAAATTAATAAACTATAGTGCAAATATCCATTAAACCATGAAAAATACTAATAAAACATACAGTATATCATGGAAAATAAATAAATCACATTAGATTATTTTAAAGAATAAATAAAATAAAAACATCATATACAAATGAAACCAAGATAAATCCACAATTAACAACATTTTAATGAAAATTAATTAATACTTTAGAATTTATAAAAATACGCATATCCCAATAAAGCCAATAAATTATTGGAAAAACTATAAATCAAAATTTAATAATTTATAACAATGAAATGTATAAAAATATATTATTATAATAGAAACCGTCAATGATCCTTGAAAAAACCTAATTTTTTTAATATCCTTAATAAGTAGTAGAGATCCTAAAACCCATGATATAAAATGAAAAAAACTAAAAAAACATAGAATCCCAAGTAAACCTTGATTATATGTAAAAAATATATAATCTAGTGAAAATAATTCAAATCCTTCCAAAATCCTATAACCCTAGAAAAAACTCCATACCCTTAAAAGAGCCTCGAAAATTCTAGAAAATCCAAAATCCATGAAAACATATATATTCATCAAATCCCTAAAAAACTTATAGAACCCAATAAATCACATGAAAGTCATAAAAACAAAGGGATACAGTAAAATTTATTTTTACAAACATGGTAAAACTATGAAAATTCATATGTACCATGATCACTATAGAAACCCATCAATATTTTTGTTGACAAAAAACCCATAAAAAATATATAAAATAGAAAACAATAAAAAATTTTAAAATCACATTAAAAATTAGGGAAATTATTCCCATCATTTCAAAATCCATTATAATTAAAAATAATCAAATAAAATATAGAAAGTTAAAACATGTAAGGCTATAAAAATCCGTTGAAAACCTAAAAAACCAAGTGAACATTGAAAATAATAATAAATCATAACAAAATATAAATAACATTAAAATTAATTGTAAATCCAATTAAAATAAAAAAATTATAATAACTTTTACCAAATTATGAATGATGTGGAAATGATTTTCAATATGCATTAATAAAATTAAATTTAAATAAATATATCCCCATGAAAATACAGAATAACTCAATCATATTCTAAAAATCCCCAAAAAACACATAAATCAATTGTAACAATACACAACCATGATAAACCCTATAAAATCTTGGAATCCAATGATTAATATAAACTAAATTAAAAAATTAAAATCCATAATAACTCATAAAAATAGAAACCCCTATAAAATCATAAATTCTCATTAAATAATTTATTGAATCTAAAGGATTCATTGAAAACTATTTAAATTTTCAAAAAAATTTAAAAACTATGAAAACAAACGAGTGATATTCAATATCACTAAAAATTACATTAAAATATTTAAATCATTAAAAAATAAAAAAACAATGAATATTTTTTAAAAACCCAGGGATAACCTTGTAAACCCTTGGAAAATCATAAAAACCCATTAAACCTATGGATGAGATGACAAAGCATGTAAATATGTATAAATATAACTAAATTTTATTAAACTTATTAATATTTATAATCCATTCTAGATAGTATAATCCATATAGAACCGTAAATCCAAATTAAAACCTTATAACACCATAAGAAACATAGAAGAACCCAACAAATCATTAAAAAATAAAATACATAATAATTCAATAATATATTTAACAGACATGATGAAATAGTTATATGACAATAAATACATAAAACTGTGAAAATAACACCAAAACTGTAAAAATCTATTGAAAACCAAGTTTACATGGGAAAAATCATGAAATTTGTAAAATAAATATGAAAAATATATAAAAACAGTAGAAACATATCATAAATAAAAGAACTCAATAACCCATTGAGGTTGAGAAATACACTACGAATCCTTGTAACATCATAGAAATAAAAAAACACTCATAAAACATGTAAAAATACTAAAACTACTTGTATAGAATTTGAACATATTAAAATGAATGTACTGAATAATATCAATGAAACCCTATGAATTCGCAATTAATGATGGAAAATAATGAAAATATAAATCCTTGGGATAGAACACAATAGAATTATTAATCTAGGGAAAAATTTATTCAACCGTAGAAACCCCTATATAACCATGGAAAAACCTTAATAATATTGAAAGATTCTGAGAAATTCAATAATCCTATTTAATAAATGAATGCCCTTTGGAAATGAAAAAAACCTTATAAACCATGTAAAACATAATATCATTATATTCTTACGAAACACAATAAAACCCATAATACTAGGAAAACATATGACAAAACCATTGAAAACTTGATTAAAATAATAAAATCATTCAAATATCTAGAAATCCATTAAAAATAAGAAAAATGGTATAAAATCAATAGTTACACTATAACTCTTAAAAATAATATTAGATAATAAAAAAACACTTGAAATCCACATATCCTCTTTTAAAAAAATTTATATGAAGAATAATTATGAAAATGCGTAAAAAAATAAAAAAATACAAGTATTATTCCAAAGATGATGATAAAAAAATGATAAAAAATCAATACAATCCTACAAAATTAGGATGAACATGAATTATATAACAAATTGGAAAACCAATAAACCCATAGAATTCATTGTAATCCCAATAAAAACCTAAATATGTCTCTAAAATAGGGAATCCCTAAAATAACATAAAATATGTAAAACCCTAAATACACATTTAATGAAATAGAATATACATTAAACCCATTAGAACATTGAAACTGATATAAATGCTATGGAAAACAGTTAAAATTCATTGGAAAACATAGATATCCATAAAAAACTAATGAATTTTATTAAATCCCTAAAAAAATGACACTGTAAATCCAATAAACACCTAAAAATAAATAAACAACTACATAAAACACTAAAAACCCCTAAAAATATAATTATTTCCCAAACATCCATGGAAATCATAAAAAACATGTAAACCAATCGAAATAAATTTGAACAAATAATAAAATATACATCGAAAAACATTAACAGTAATAGAAACACTAAAACTATCAAAATTATTAATAAATAATCTAAATTCTTGAAAACATTTAAAAATATTAACATCTATGAAAACTATGTGAACTTAATAAAAGGAAGAATACCATTAAAATTCATAGAAGTAATTGAGTAACCATTAAAATTTATAGAAAAATGGAAAAGACATAAAACATGGTAACTTTTAGAAAAAAATATAAAGAGCAATAAATAACTAGAAATAAATACCAATAACTATAAATTCATGATAACCCTTCTAACCCACTAGATAATTCAACAAGATTAAAAAAAATTGAGAAAAAACACTATAATGTAAAAATACATTAAAACTAATTATGCTATAAAAAACCACTAAAATTATCAAGAAACCCTTAGAAACAACCATACAATTGTGGAATGTTTTTAATATCCCAATAAATCATTGTAAAACCGAAAAAATCATTGAAAAAATTTTACAATGCATTTACCCAGCTTAATAAAAGCATACAAAATATATAAAATCTATTAAAACTCTTAAAACACATAAATAAATATAAATACCATTTACATCCACAAAATCCTACATACCCCTAAAACCATGAAAATTAACAAAACCCATTAAAACAAGGAAAATACCAAAAATTTATGGAATCCCATAAAAATATAGAAACCATAAAAATCATTGAAAACCCATAAATAATATAAAAATAGTCAAACCATTAGAAACTAATAAATTTATCCATAACATCAATACAACCAAAAAAATCTATGAAAAATAATGACAATTGAAGTACCCAAAAATCACCTAAAAATAGAAACCGTGAAACATGGTGAAAACCATGAAAAATACAAGAAACTATAGAAGGAGCATGAAACCCACAAAATAAATATATTCCATTGAAAATATAAAAAATCATGTCAGTAATTAAAAACCACTAAAACCCTAATTAACCATCAAATCCTATTAATAATTAAAAAAACACTAGTAAAACCATAGGAACCCTAAATAAAATTATTAATATTGGGATATATTTAAACCCATGGAAATCCATGCAAAACACTGGGAAACTATAGAAAATTGTAAAACACCCTTATGTTAGAGAAATATTTTGAATACCACCTAATAAATCTAAAATTTTTGAAACTGAATTAAAAGTACATATATAAACACATATAAATTATAAAAAACACTTAATGATCATGGATAATCCAAAACCCTCTCAAATTGATAAATAAAATAAACACTATAAAACACTAAAATCCCTACAAAACACAATCAAACCATGGAAAATATTGTATAAATAATAATCCCATAGAAGATGTAAAATTATTAAAATAATTGAAGCAACATTAAATTTCTAAAAAATTATAAATTAAAAGAGAAAAATGATATTAATCCTAAAAACTATGTCGTTCTCTAGGTAATACCATAACCACATTAGGACTACATTAGAATTCCATTATAGCCGATGTAAAAGAAAAAAAATCAATGAAAACCCTATAAACCCTTATGATCCATAGAATACAATAAAAACCCTTAAAAATATAAATATACAAATATTATTATAACATTGTAATACTATTAAAAAGTATAGAATGTAATGGAATACCATAAAATCATAAATCACCTTAATTATACTTTATCTAAATAAAAAATTTAATTAAAAGGAAATACCCTAAGTCCCATAGATATCTTTAGAAACTCTAATATATATAAATTCAATACAAATATATGATAAATAATTAAAATAATAATAATTGTATGAATTACTAATGAAATTCTAGAAAATAGTGTAAAATAATATCCTTTAAAAATGTGGAAAATAATTAGAACCTTTGAAAAGCCAATTATTTTTCAATTGTACTAGAAAATATATAAATCCTATAAAATATGGAATACTTATAAAAAATAAATCCACTATAAAGCCTATTAAAACTCCCATGAAAAAATTTACATATGCTAAAAATCAATTGAAAATGCGAAAAACCCTTGCAGATCATATATAACTCTAAAAATAATTGAATGCCTAAATATAATAAAAAAATAAAATCCTATCCAAATAGATATAAACCCAGAAAATCATAGTTAATAAATTTATAACCAAGAGTAAAACATAGAAGATATATAAAATAAATTCAATTCCCAAAATAGATGTAAAAATTACACTATAGAGCTGGGGAAAACCTTACAATAATTGGAAAATATAAATACCCCTAAAATCAAAAGAAATATTTCAAATATATTAATATCCTAGAAAACCACTAAAAAATTATGAATATACATGTAAACACATGAGATAACAAAAATTTCAGACAATGTATTAAAACTATAAAAATTATAAAAACATTAAAACCCAAAAAAACAAAAATATTCATAAATTTCATAGATAACTCAAAAACATGTAGAAAAATAATAATAAAACCTCGTAGAACCCTTAAAAATCATAGGAAAACACCAAAATCCCTTATAAATTATGAACATCATTCAAACACAAAGAAAACATAGAAAACACAAAAAATATAAAAACTATGAAAACTATGAAATATAATAAAATATTAAAACCCCCTATTTTGTTTAATTATATTGATTACTATAACAAAAAAAAACTCTTATAAATAATTTTATATTCATGAAGAAAATAAAACAACATAGAAAGCCTTGACAAACCATTAAAACATATGAAAACCATGGAAGAAAATGAAATTACTACATTTCCATCAAAACTAACGAAGACACTATGAAATCCATAATTGAAAAAGAAATCCAATAAAATCTAAAAAATGAAACAAGTAAAAACACATGAAAAAGATAATAAATATTGAAAAACCCTTGAAAACAATGGAAACCCCATTAAATCACATTTAAAACACATTGAAACCTATTTAAATACTAGAAAATCTTAAAAACGCATGAAGCCTTGATAAATCAAGAAAATATTTAAAAATAAAAAACATTAAAAAACATAGAAATACATAAGAAATAGCTAAAAATCCACCCAATACTAAAAACCCATAAAACTAGGAAAATCTATAAATATTATTATTCTATATAAAACATGAGTAACCCATTAAAACCCATGTAAAAATTATATATCCATAGAAAACCATATAAAAAATATGAAGTCCCATTAATGTCCCCATAAAATTCGGAAATGATATAAACAATATAAAATCCATATAATATCTTAAATTGGTTGAAAACCATAATAAACCATAGAAAATGATTAAATATATTGTAAATAACTAAAATTAGTGAAAATGGATAACACTTTTTAATGAAATAAAAGCCCCTGAAAACACATGATAACTTTGGAAAACCACATCAATAACATTTAAATTTATTGAATATAATTAATAATCATGAAAACTGTGAAATATAATGTATACCATTAAAAACCCCATTATAAATCATGAAAACACAATAACCACACCTTCAATAATTTAATAAATCATTGAAATCCCATAAAACTCACAAAAAATTTAATACTATAAAAACAATAGAAAATAATGAAAAACCTTAAACAAAACTAAAATCCAAAAATACTAAACCCCAAAAAAATAATCAAAATTAAGAAATTTATATAATCCTTGATACCCCATGATAGAAAATGAATTACTTTAAAAACAATATTTACCCGTAAAAAGCTAAATATATTGATAAAAAAACAAGACAATCTAAAAAATAAAATTTATGAAATCTAGATAAAAGATTACATAACACAACAAAACCAAAAGAACTCTAGAAACCATGAAAACCTTTGATCATGAAATTCCATGATGAACCTCTAAAATAATTAAAATGTCATGTAAAACATAAAAAAATGGATACCACATTTTAACCCTAAAAAACCTAACTAACATTATGATTTTATTAAACTCTAGGAAATACATTAAATTTTAAAAAACACAAACTACAATTAAAACTAATGAAATTCAATTAAAAATGAAAAACCCCTAAAAAATAATCATTTGAAAGGTCCAATAATGTTTTTAAAACCATGAAAATGACTTAAAGACCAAAAAAAATTAAAAACCAAGAATAACATTTTAAACATAAATAATTTTACAAACGAATTATGATAAATAATTAACAATAAAAAAATTAAAAAATTAAAACATAAAAATAATACTAGATCTTATATGAAATTATTGGTAAATATAAATGTCCCATAAAAAAATTTCATCATATATTTATACCTGATAATAGATTAAATTACCATTAAAACCCTAAAAACATAAATTTAATGAACACATATTATAACCTTCATAGAACGTAAAAAAAATTTAAATAACCCAATAAACCCCAATAAATCCTTGAACCCCCAATATATCTAAAAAAATTAATTCCATTAATCAACATTGAAACGATAAAAACTAAAAAAATATTGGATACTAAAAACATATGTTGAAAACCGATAAAATCATGAAAATAATAAACATTGATAATTTTATAGGACCCTAGAAAACCCTATAAAAATATATATAATCTATAAAACTCATAAACACACAATATAACATTTAAGACCCATTAAAATACTAAAAACCTAAGAATCATCCTATTATCCAATAATGTTCCAAAAAATAATATATCCTTTGATAAATTTAAATAACATACAATCCAAATAATTACTCAAAAAAATTGATCGAAAACCATTGAAAAAAACATATACCACAACTAATACCCCTGTAAAAATAGTAATCAAATTATAGAAACCCATCCGAAACCATATAAATCCATGAAAACCCATAAGAATACTAGAATCCATTTATATGATATAAAATTCTATTATAAACCCATAAAACCATAGGAAAACTTAATAAATGGTAGAGAACAAATGAAAACCCCAAATTCTCTGTGATAAACCATAAAACAATGAATACCATAAGACTCCATGAAAAATACATATACAAAATTAATACCTAAGATATGCATAATTTTTTTTGAAAACCCATATTAAACCTAAAATCTCTAAAAACTCATGAACCACCATAAAAAATCCAGGAAAACCCTATAAAAAGAAATAATTTAAACCAATTTTAATGCACTAAGAAACATTGTGATCCCACAAACCCATTAAAAACCATAAGTCTCCATCAATAATATATAACAATCTTGAAAGAAAAATGAAAACTATATAAACCCATAAAACCCTTTAAAACCAATAAAAACAATTAAAATGTAATAAAATATCATATAACCATGATTCAACACTCAATCCATTTAAAACCTTATAAAACATTTGATAACCCATTAATATCCTGAAAATTGTTACAAATTAATATTATATTTAATAATATGGGGAACCTAGGAAATCCATATACAAACAAAAAAGCATAAAACCATTAATAAAAATCTATATATCATTGGAAACCAGTAAACACCATTGAAAAATCATAGGAACATAAATCCCATAAACACACTAGAAAATTCCAAAAAACAAAAAAAAAACTAACTCCTTAAACATATGCAAAAACATCAAAACCCATAAAATTGTAATGAAATCAAGGAAACCCCTGAATAACATATAGCATATTAAAATTGTGAAAAAATAATGAAAATATTATGATAAAAATAAACAGATATAAAAACCTATAAAATCATTAAAACATATTGAAAAATATGCATAAATTAATGAATACACATATAATGTCATGACAACACTGAAAATAAGTAAAACCACATGAAATTTTTTAAAAATTCAATAAACCCACAAATACCCTTAAAACCCTTTAAAAATAGTGAAAACCCATGAACTGCATTTAAATGGTGAAATTCCAATGAAAACCTTAAAAATTTTGTAAATTAATATACAACATTAAAAAAAATATAAAAACATAAAATACACAAAAACTCTGAAAAAATGATAGCCTTACAAGTATAAATATATTGATAACCAATTAAAACAAATTGAAAAAAATAGAATATTTAAACCATATCAAACAATATCAAAAAAATAAAAAATTTGAATCCTAGATATCCCAAAAAACCCTTATAAATTGAGTAATGTAGTGATTATTATGAAAAAGTATTGAAAACCCGTAAAATCTATGAAAAACCTAGAAAAACCAATGAAAAACTAAAAAGATATCTAATTAAATGAAAATTATGATATACCTGAAACCAACTAAATATCCAACAGAACATTTTAAAATTTATAAACAATATTTCTATATTGAACCGAAAAAAACTATTGAATTCCGAAAAAACAAGAAAAGCCATCAAAAACAAAATAATGACTTGATAAAAACTATAAATTATAGAAAATCCTTAAACATAAACAATGGTTATATATATATATATTAAAAATAGGTCTAAATATTGATAACTGAAGAAAATTAGTCAAAATACATAGAAAATACTCAAAACCTAGAAAACCCATCAAACCTATTAAAAGCCCAAAAATCTTAAAAAAACTAAAGTCCCTAAAATACACATAAAAACAAAAAAATATAAATATTCTTAAAATACCTATGAAATAATTAAATACCAAAAAAACATATAATGTTCTAAAATTCATATAATTACATCAATAGTGAAATAAATTCTATAAAATTTCTAGAAATTCTCAGAATGACATATAATATTGTCCTAAATTTTTATTAGCAGTAACTCATGAAGGGTCTGTATGATTCCCCAAATTCATACAGGATTTTTTTAACAACTCCCATCTATCACTACATTAAGTCATCAGTTTCTATATATTGATATGTTGGGTGAATTTCACTAAACAATAATGGATTACACATACGAAATTTTTATAGTAGTTTGGTATTAACTATGAATTGAAACTAACTCTTGTCAATTGAAACATAATTCTTGTTCTCTATTATTATTTAGAAATAGAAGTTTGACTTATCATATTTGTATTTCATAAATTATCACTTTTTTAAAGGATGTAAAACATATATGTTTATAATTGGATCTTGAGAATAAGTACAACCCATAACCACACTTAATCAGTAACAATACTTAGTGTTCACTAAAAAGTTATAAATAAATAATACTACATTTCAAGATCCAATTGATTTGTTTTTTTATACTAACAACTAATAGATGAGATCATCCTTAGATAAATATTCAATTAATATTGAAGTTATAAAATATTTTCAACCAAATAATAATCTTAAATAATATTATTTTATATTTTATATTGTTTTGATTTACCCTCCCATAAAAAACTATTAACCAAAATTGATTATAATATTCTTTTTTGCATTATATACTTGATAAATAATTATAAACTATATGTATTTTTTGATTAGTGATGTAAATTATATGTTTAAAAAAAATTCTAGGACATTATTATCATATATATATTTCCATTAAAAAATAAATTCCACATATTACATCAATATGTCATTTTGTTGCAATACAGCATACCTTAAAAAATTTAGTAGTCAAATTTTCCAATTATGAATCTTGTAAGCATAAATATAAATTTTATTTATTGAAATAGTCTATAAATCATATTTTATAATAACATATTAAATATTCTACATTAATATATAAAATATAATCTATGTGTAACATTTGTTATAAAATTTAGTCTTTAGTTAACCATTTATATGTTGACAAAAAGATTCATAGTTTTTTTTCTAAAAATGAATATTTTTATTAAGATATATTTGAATATTATGAATTTAAAAAACCATTATATATATATATATTTAATATTAATTAATCATTACAAAATTTCTTATATAATATTAAATCCTCCATATAAAGAATACAAAAGAATACATTCCTCTCCATTAACACAATAATACACTTTATGGATATGTAAGAGTAAACATTGATTTAATAATAACATATAATCTTCATTCTATATAAAATATAATGAATACTGTTAATCATCAAATCAGGTCGAATATATAATATTTAATTAATTTTAATATCATTAAAAGGTATTATTTATTTACAATTATTCAAATATTATTTATGAATAAATCAAATCATATTTTAAATATGATTATCCACATACATTCAAAAATATAACAAAACTAACATTATAATATAAATTAAACAATACATAGAATAGTCAAATTCTTATATATAAAATAATAAAATATTTTTGGAATATGACTCATTTAATAATATATGATCTATATTAATAAAAAAACCTTTAATGTAATATGAACGAAAAATTTTCTATATATAATATTATATACAAATATAAATTCAGTTATCATTAATAAATGAAGTTTAATTATTTATAACCCATTTAGAAACTAATTTAACATAATTAAAATATAAAATAATCCCTTTGGTATAATGAATATTGTTTTTTATTATATATTTTTAAATTTTGGATTGAGCATATTAACCCAACATTTACACCCTTTTTATGTTAAAAATCATGTAGAAAAATTATTGAGAAAGGTATATCTAGATAAATCGTAAATCAAATTTTTTATATTTTAATATTTTAAAAACATTATCACCCATTTTTATATTATAAATAAAACATTATGGTTTGGGTAATTGAAGAATATTATAAATTTTTGAATATAATTCTAGAATTTGACTCTTAAATGAGTTTTAATTCTACATTGACATATAGTAAGTGAAATATAATAATAAATTTAATAAAAAATATATAAAGACATTTTATAATTAATCATATATTCATATGTACAGATTTAATTTTTTTAGAATTTTTGTTTCAGAAAATAATGGAAAATATATAGCATAAAAAACCTAATTAGGATCTTTGGTTACTAAATATTTATTATTAACTACCTATTTTAAAAAATGATTTTTCTAACTCAAATCCAATACTGACATATCCAAATGAATGTTTTATTTGTTCTGAAAAACATATCATCGATATATTTATAAATTTTTTATTATATCACTTCAGTATATTTTTGTTACTTAGACATAATTATAGTAGGATAATTTATTTTATCTCAACTGAAAAAATAGGTATATTCAAGATAAATATTGTTACTCATCTCTAGACTTATATTTATTTTTTAATAGATTAATTCCACTATTACTCTTTTCTCTTATCTCACAAAAATATTATAATAATATGTCTAGATTTTAAAAAAATATAACATTATGAAACTATAGTAAAAGCTCATTATCATTTCCAAAAATGAAATTATATAGTTTCTTTATTTCCTCTATATCATCCATTCAATTTTAGTTATTATAAAATATTTCAATTCTCAAAAGGAATGTCTATGAAATTTATTCATTATGATTTATATTATTAAATAAATATGTTATATAAATATATTAAAAATTAAAATAATTGTTTTATGATCTTTCATGATATTATTAAGATATTCACAATTCATAAATTCGTTTTTAATGTATTAAAAAATATATATAAACATTCCAATTTCAAATTTAGGATTTTTAGTATCAGCTGTAACTGGTATATGATATATATGAACCTTATAAATTATTTTTCTAATAATTTTTAAAGAAGACTACGAAATCTCTTTTTCTATTGAAATAACATTTTATATCTAACTATTAATTGGTGAAGCATATTTATAAAAATATAATTAAACACAAGATAATAGTAATTTTGATGTAAACTCATCAATAATGTAAATAAAAATATATATTTGAATTAATTTTATAAACTTAAGGATTACATATATTATAGTGATTATCTATATAAACACATCAATTCCCAAAAACTAATTTTTTAGGGATTATTTTATTTTTAATATAATATATCACCATGGATTTAACATACTATATTTTATAACATTGCAACATCTAACACATTTAACCTTTGTACTAGGATAATAAATATTATTTTTATAGTTACTTTTATCTACTAGATTTTTTGTATATCTTCTATTATAGAATAAATAATTCAAGTCGACATAGTATTATAAATCAATAGAATTTTATTTTGAGACTTAATAATATCATTTTTAATTAAAATAAAACATTTAACTTATATAAAAATTTCTTTCGTATAATACATTTTTTAAAGAGTGATTTTGTTCAAAAATCTCATCTCTTTGATGAATGTATGCATCTCTTATTTACAAGAATTTAATAAATAATTCAATAAATTTAACTAAATAAATAAAGTAAAATATACTTATTGAATTATTATTCATCATTCAATTAATTAACATATTAAAATTATAGATACAATATTCTCTCCACCAACAAAACCATAGTCCTGTTAATAAAATAAATATTTATTTAATCCTATTTATTTAAAAATTGATCAACGAATTCTAATTCATCTTCTAAAAAATCATCCATATTTTAATTTTTATACTATAAATACAAATCTTACTTTTCATTCATTTTCTATTATACTAAATTCGTTTAAAATTTAGATTAATATTCATAAAACGATTCTAATATTTTAATATTCATATTCAAATTTCATAATTAATTCCCCAAATTATCAAAATGTTCATCCTCATTCACATGTTGAGGCACTTCAACCTATAATTCCACATTAACTATATCATTATTTATAACAACTCTATCTAATATTAACATTATTTGTTAATGAAAAAAATTCATCCCTAATATACCCACTGTATATTTACATGGATATATTCTACATCATCTATATTGTCATATAAAACATCCTTATAAAAACAATTTACATTTTATGTGATAAAAAAACATAACCATCATTTTTAAATAATAGATGATGCTAATGAAATATGTGGAAGAAATTTTTAAATTAATAATTATGAATTTCAACATATATTATCTCATAAAAATGAATATGTAACTCATGAGAGACATTATTTTCATATTATCAATCTGCTATTTTAAGAAAATTTCAACCATAAATACAAAAATTATTTTGTAATTAAATAAAATAGTATATTCAGTGAATTTAGAATAAATGTGATAAAATTATTACAATAATGATTTTTATTAATTATATATTTTTAATTAGAAAATGGAAAAATCACATATTAATTATGATTTTTACACAATTTTATTATAATTTTTTAAAATCCAGAAGTTGAATTTTAATAACGTGAGTGAAGTAGCAGATGTGAAGTATCAATAATGTACTAAATGTTTTGATAATTGACATCCATAAGTTAAAAACATCATGAATTTGTCGTTGATAAATAATATATGAAAAGATCAATCGAAACTATTTTTCTATATAATATTATCTCATGAAGATGATAGAATTATAAAATCACTAGCCTCATACAAATATGTAAAACACCCATGTTGATATGTAATATATAATTTATTTACGAGGGGAAATTTATCAATTTTTTATATTGATATAAGTATATTTAATAAAATTTGATGAAACATAATGTGTTTTCACTATTGAACTCTTTATTTAATATTTGGGAGATTGATAAATTCATAGAAGAAGCATATATAATATATTTTCTCTATATGAGTTGATATATAACAGTTTATTATGATGCTGCAAAGTATTTTCTATGATTGATTTCTTATAAATTTAATTTCCCCTTTGATAAATTATAAGAATAATATTGTTTTTGGAGATCAAATAATCTACAAAGAGAAGTTGTTTACCATGAAAATATTTCTTGTAACATAATTGTATATATTTTTATTCACAGAATCAAAATTATGATGTTTTAAAAAGTTATTCTGTAGATAAATAAAATAGATATAAATATTATACATATATGGCTACACTAGATTAAAATCTCATAAGAATATATGTGGAATCTATCTAGCTAGATATCTTAGTGATGATTATGAAAGCAATGTCCATCTAAATACTGTTCATGAGTGTTCTCATACGAATAATCCTAATTTTTAAATTGGACATGTGGAAACCATCCAAGGAAAAAATAATATAACTAATTAGTGTATAATATTAGGAGAGTGATGATAAATGTTTCTTAATGTATATAATTTTTTTTACATTTTTTATTTTGGTTCCTTTGATGTTGGATTATTCTATAAATGTCAATATTTTGTTATATTAATATCTCTATTCTTTTTTAAATAATATCTACCAAGGGTACACCCTTCACAATTCTTATATTATATTAGCCAAAATTATTCTCAATTTCTCATCTATAATGAGAGGATAACAAAATGATTTACCATTGTATGAATACTAGTGATTGAAAGTTTATATAAAATTATTATATTTTTCATTTTTCATTGAGGATATGGGTTTTTAGTGAGTAATATTGAGTGATATGACCTTATAAACCTCTTTACACATTTTAAATTAGATATAGTAAAATATATTTCATTTTTTAATTTTTGAATTATAGATGTATG
Organism: Viscum album; assembly: GCA_963277665.1. Taxonomy (NCBI): domain Eukaryota; kingdom Viridiplantae; phylum Streptophyta; class Magnoliopsida; order Santalales; family Viscaceae; genus Viscum; species Viscum album. The sequence goes on along the minus strand of OY728164.1, from coordinate 1,813,787,121 downwards.
ATGGGATTAATTGTTTAGGAGTTGTGTACAAGCTCAATTTTCAATAATATTATCAATTTTACTATGGTTACTTTAAAGTGTAACAAATATAAAAATACAAAAATATATATCATTAATGTCAACTGAGCTTCAAATTTCAAATAAAAATAATATCTTTAGAAAATATAACAATAATTATATCATAACTTATAATATTGTTGTATCACTCTATATAGTTTTGGAGTAGCATATTACTCATGGTTGATTCCAAAATTATAATTTTCATCAAATCTAAAATGATTTTCCATGATTTCTGTAATATATATTTTATATATCAGAACACATTATTGTAACCTAATTATGATTTATCACATTCAATTAATCAAAAAAATTATTATATATGTTATTAATTAAAACTGTATAGAATATATAAAAATTAATATTAAAATATTATACATAAAAATAAATTACAATAAATAATTCATATAACACCAGTATGACCATATCATATATGGTTATAATTATCCTTTCCATAAAACCAATTCATTATGCTGTTATGAGATAAAAATCATTATGTTGAATACTAAAAATTGAAAAAAAATACAATTTACATATATATTATCAATAAACCCTCTATGATTGCTTCAAAAAATTGAATCTTTTATAATTTCAACCATATTGGGAAATCTTTTAAAAACAGCACAGATAGAACATACACTACACAAATAATCATGTAATCCATGAAAAGACATCAATTAAATCAAAAATAAAAAACATTACACCTTGTCATGTACTTATATATTGTCCAAAAAAAACAATATGGATAATATCCATTGAATATAAATATCAACATTTTTAAATGATTTCACTGAACTTTTTTCTTTTATCCCTGATTATCATATATCATATAGATTCATAACCTAATTTTTTTAAAATTTCAAAATCATAAATATCATTAAAAATTACACTTAGATAAATAATATTTTAATTTCTATGATTTTTATATCCACTCCAAGACTCTCTAATTTTAAGATTAAAAAAATTAAATTATTTAAATAAATATTTAATATATATTATATTCGAATTTATGTTCTAGATTATTTAAAATTTAAAATTATATATAAAAATATATTATATTAATTTTTATACACATTTATTGAACACAATTCCTAAAATATTTTAGAAATAAATAATAAATATTTATTTTGTTCTTCAATGTAAAGAATATTTTTATTTAGGACTATATTTATATTTATAGCTTATCAAACACAATTAATATTAACTTCAATATTATAATAAAATTAAAATTCATCAACCTCAAATCATTTATTGTTAATATAAATATTATAATTTCCCACTCATGTATGTGGAATAGTCATAAGAAAAATAAAATTTATTATTATATTTTTTAGGTCTCCATCATAATACAAATTATAGACAATTTTATGATTTTTACCCATATGTTTTTTGTTCTAGAAATGTTAGTAATGAAATTTCTAGATATTAGAAAAACACTTTCTATGAGTGGGATTGATAAAATTTAGATAATAAATATAATTAGTAATATAATCATAATTTACAACACTAACTTGAGGAGACTAATAATTTATTTACTATGATAATGCGTATTTCTTACACAAGTATTTTCATATACAATTATACCTAAATGTCATACGTATAAAAGGATAAAAATTATTCCTATATAATATTTTTTCATTTCTAATGTAACTAATTATAATAATCTCTATAGCTTTTCATTGGATTCTTTACCAATCATTTTCACAAGGAAATAGTCCCCCATTGTAAATAATGTAACATCAAATTTCAATGTAGCAATATATGATAATAAATAATTAATTTTCACACAATGTTGTAAAATAAAGGTATTAAAAACATTTATTAAATTAAAATATATTCATTATTAACCAAAATATTTCATATTAAAAACATTTCATCATATTATTTAATTTCATTTGTATGTCTTATCATTAAAGTCATATTTATCATCATGAAAGAAATATTTTTATTATGTTTATTATATTAATTAACATTATTATTTGGTATTGAAGACAATTAAATAAGTACCTCATCATTGTTATCGATAAACACATATTTTTTATCTAATAAATGTTCTCATTTTCGGTACTAGGTTCAGTTACATATATATAACCCTAAAAATTAGTTCTAGATTAATGAATTTATATCATTTCATTTTTCTGTTGATATAATTTTCATACGAAACGATCGTTTTGGATTCTTCTAATTTACATAAAGTCAATAAAATGGATTCATATATAAAATAGTACAAAAGAAACTCATCCAATTCTATGGAATCTCTATCATTAATTTAATTACTATTGTCAAAAATTTTAAAAAAAATTTATTTCATTTCAAATTTTGTAGAATGTACAAGATAATTCCCTATGGCCATTATTTGATGTTAAAGAGATACTTTTATAGTATCTAGATAAATTATAAAATAATTCTTTTCTATTTTTTATATTTGTACTTAGGAACATATTTTACATATATCTTACTATTGTTAATTATCATTGGGTTATTAAACTCATCATCCAAATCGTCGTTATATTTCATCAGAATTCTTGTATTATTTTAATTTCCCAATAAATTTATAATTGTATATTTCCATATTGTAGGAGTGATATCACTAAAAATAGTGTGAAAAAGACATTTGAATTTCAAGAATAGTTATAAATCAGATATTTTTTTTTCAAACTTTCGAAACATTATTAAAGATATCATTAAGACGTATATTTACCCATGTGATAATGTATCAACTATACATTCTAAATGTATCAAAACTTATATTATAGTTATTAAATAACATTTTTAAATAGTTTATATACCCCCCAAATATCAAAGGATATATTTAAATTAAAAAATCAATTAGATTAATTTGGTAATAAAACATAAATAATAAAATTCATGATTGGTGATCTTGGATAAAATATGAATTTAGTTATATAACTCTAGAAACCAGTTTCACCAATCAGCATCTTTGATGGGTTTATCCATTTTTAATTACCTTTAATACCATTTTATTATAAATAATGATCATCCTTGTCATTCAACAACCATTCATATCACAAATTTTGTAAGGATATATAACCTTAAAAATATCATCATTTATATTGTCCATTATTCAATAATAATATATAGATATTCATCCATAATCCTTTCAATGAAGATAAATCCAATGACAATGATATGATATAATGATATTTTCCATGTTATTTTAAAAATAATGTTTGAAATGGTTGTCAATTTAATCCCTAAAATATCAATTTATTTTTTATATTCTTTATTAAATAATTATTTCAATCAATCCAATTTCAAGGGTGTAATATATAATTTTATAAATTAAAAAATAAAGTATTAGTAAAATATAATTTCAATAGTAGTTTGGAGAAAATCATTGACAATTTTTTAATACACTACATTAAAATCAAAAGAATGATAACTAATTTTAATCATTTCCTTTTACTATAGACATACCAACTGTGTGAAATATTTTGAACATAGACTATATAGGTTATATAAGACAAGGTTTTTATTGGGATAAAAATAAAAAGTCATATATATATATCCTCACTTTAACATAAATCACATTAGTTTCCACTAATGAAGTAAAATAAGATCGATTAAGATTTAATTATCTACTTGATATCATACAATATGATCAACAAATGATCAATGATGGAATTTATATAGGGAAATAAATAATCAGAATTGAAGATATGGGTGTCTTAGATTGATAATAATGAAAAACATTATAATATTTTTCTTCCTTATTTTTATTTTTGAGTAGTTATCTAAACAATTTAATATTGTAATATTAAATAATGAAAGTATTCATTTTTCTATTTACTAATTATTAGGACATTAAAAATATATGTAATTAGTAATTTGCGTTATATAAAACATACACTATTTAAGAAATTATCATAATTATTTTGTTAATTGTTTATTTACTCTAGAAAATCACATCTATATATTAAATTAAAATTACGAAATAATATCAACATTATTTTATCTAGGATATTTAATAGTAAAATTAATCCACTAAGAATAATTCAATATTCTATTGAATTTAATCAATCTGGAATCATTTAAATATTATACCGATGATTATCATTTTATACTTTCTAGATTAATTTCTAACATTAAATTTTATTAAAATATTATAAAATAAATCATTGATTAATAATCCATTTCAATGATGAGACAAAAAAATATTTATTTAAACATCAATAATGTATCGTTTAAATATCTACAAATTTTAATATATAAAAATAATCCAATATTTAACTAATTTTTTTGATTAATTTTTCAATAAATTTTCACATATAATTACAAACACATCTTATATATCACATATAATAATAAATTCCTATATAAATTAGAATTGATATATTCAAATGTTACATAATAATATAAAATAAACAAAACATAATTCATTGTATTTTGTCAATGAAAAAATTAATATATATTAGTAATTTTCAACTCTAATATCTTTTTTAAGAAATTTTAGTATATGAAATCATGAAAAATAATAATAACAAACAACTATGAACTAATTATTTATGAGTAAGTCGTAGCTTTTAGATTATTTTACATCTATAATATATTATAAATTATATGATATGTAGGATTAACACGTGACTTGATATATACATACGTAATATTATCTTTTGATATATTAAACATTATATTTGTATTATCCCATTATTTTGAAATGATGATATACCATAATATACCTCACTTTAAGTTGATCATATATTATTTTTTATAAATAATATTAATTACATAGAGATATTCTATTATCGTAATCATATAAATAATAAATCATTAAAATAATTAATAATTTAATATCAATTTTCCTCATTTGTAATAATCAATTTTGTAAGTTAAAAAATAGTATCTATGATTATTAAAAATTAAGAAATGTTGAATTGAGAACAACAACTCCATTTGAAAACCTATAACACCCTTGAAAGACCCAAAAATTCCTTTTAAAGATTTAAAGTCTTTGTAAAACTCTTACACCACCTATAAAAATCAAATAGAACATAAAAAATTAAAGAACAATGCTTCAAACTCATAATATTAAATGAAAAACACAAGACCCTATAATTAATAGGAAATAAAAAAATGCACAATAGCATGAAAAACGGTTTCAGGGATGAAAAAATATAATATACTTTTTACATCCCTAGATAGCCAAACATGTCCTCATATTACACCAGATAACACTAAACACCGCGAATTCCAACAAATACATTAAAATCTCCATGAATGCATAATAAAGTTAATAATATTAAAAAATAAAAAATGAAAAATAATTTTCTTAAATATGTGGATAACACTGTAAAACTGTAGGAGAATTTGAACAACATATAAAATAAAAAACCCCTAGAAACCCAAAAAAACCATTAAAATAATGTAAATCCTTTAAAATAACATTATATCATGTTCATACAAAAAAATAGGAAACTATTTAAAACACTAAAAATTCCATGAAATCCATGAAAACTAAATAATACCCAAAATTTATAGAATAACATGAAAACAGAATAAAAAAATATAAATAAAAAAACCCACAAAAAATTATACAATATTATTGAATATTATCAATCAATGAATTACATAATGGAGAATAAAAAATATATGGAAAGGCACTACAAACAATAAATAAATGGATCTCCTAAATTTTTTATCAATCGATCATGAACCCATTAAAAATTATTAAAATCATAGGATATCCACGAAAACAATAATAATTGTCAAAGTCATTAAAAAATAACAAAAAATCTGTAAACATAAAAAACACTAAACACCGAATAAAACATGTAAAGGTAATGAAAAACCCATGGAAATTCTTTTCAAATATCAGAATACCATAGAGATATTTGATAAAATATTAACCTCTAAGAGATTAAGAAAATATATTATACCCTATAAAAAATTATCAAATCCACATAAAATACTGAGAAAAACATAAAAACCCTATAAAAAACTGAAGTATATAAAAAATTAAGACAACTCCTAATAAATAATATCATACAATGAGAAACTTGAAAACATAAAAATCAAAAAAAACCATGAAACCATTCAAAACCCATGGAAAAACCATTCAATAAAATTGATATTACTCTAAAAAATAATGAAAACCAATCAAACCCATGAATAAAAAAATAAAATGAATAAAAATATAAAAACATTTAGAATTATAAAAATTTATTGGAAAAAATTTAAATTTTCTGAAACCACCTAAAAACATGAATTACGTCCAAACAATTACATTAACAACAATGGAAGAGAACATATAAGCCATGAAATGCCTTGAATCACTAAAAAATTATAAGAAACTCATCAGCCCTGGAAAAAACTAGGAAAACATTTATATCCTAGAGTACCATTTTACTAAATAAAAAACATGAAATTGTTAGAAAATCATACCAAACTAGATTTTTTTTTTCAAAAAGATGAAAAATAGAAAAAATATATATTACAAAGCTATGAAAACCCCAATAAATACTAGTAAAACACAGAAAAGAATTATTTTCCCTAAACCCATATAAGTTATCAAATATAATGAAATCATTAAAACCCATCTAAAACCCAAAGAAACCCATAAATTCAAATTATACCCTAAATAGTTTTGGAACCTTTTAAAAATCAGTAACATTCATAAAAATTATACGAACCACTAGAAATCCAAACAATGAAAAATTCTATAAAAATATAATTGATTATTGGAAAATACTGAAATACACCATAAATAACTAATAATTAAGGGAATACCTTGATAAATAAATAAATACTATATTAAAACCCATTATAAATGTAAAATATTATGGTCCTTAGAGAAATATGAAGAAAATTTAAATCGATTGTGAAATAATGAAAAACTAATGAAATTGAATTATGTTTTGGATAAAAAAGAACCATTGTAAAACAATGGAATTAAATAGAAAATCCAATAATACCATGACAAATTATAGAAATTCATGAAAACACAAATTAAACCCTGGAAAATAGTTTAATATAATAACCCCATAATTCCCATAAATCCTAGAAAAAATTGAAACCGATTATAAAATTAGAAAATAATCAAACCCCCATGTAATAATAAAACGTTAATTAAATCATTTGAAAATAAAAATAAAAATATATGTAAACCATTTAATCCTCAAAATAATCACTTATTGTCAAGACCTATCCCACAAAGCCCATGTCGTGACTACCCCCAAGCCTGCCTTCCATATTACAGGGGTTGGCGACTAGCACCAAAGGCGTAATTCTCTAATACAAGGAAGGAATTGCCTTTATAACCTATAAATACACACTCAAGCAAGCACATATCTGGACTAAACACCATGAAAAATGTATAACAAAAGAGTTCCGAAGTAAAAGGGTCCAGAATACAAGTCCAACTGGAAATTACAAGTACAACAGTCATACAATATAACCAAAATATAAGTGAAGATAGCTATCAGATCGTCATTCGGTGTACCTACCTAAAGGGTAGGTACACATTGCCTCCTTAGCAATCATCGTATGTTTGTCTCCTCTGTTTATTGAGTCATCGTAATGTCCACCTCTAGGAACCATCCCATCCTGGTACTCTCGGCCTCCATCAGCGTTGTTCGTCGTTTTCATCCAACACAACGAAGTGCGGGTATAGCCCATGTAGGGTTGAGTATAACGATACTCTGTAGGGACCCCGATACCCTTAAGGACTCACAAAATCCACCAAGGATAAAAAAAATATTTTGAAATAATCATATAATCCTACATAGGTATATGCCCATAAATATTCCTATGTTATTAAGTAATCCATCTTAATCAAGATGAAAACACAGAAGTACTGACACAACACAAACTTGGATTTTATTCTAGGGGTAGTGTCCAAAAACATCCCCTGTCACATTATCAAAATATCTACTGCTGGAGAACTCCTCCTCTATCAAATACAGTGGTCCTGTTGTGACACCAAGTGCACTTCCCACTTTCCTTGGACTGTTGAGGTACTCCTCCTATTGAGTACCGTGGATCTGTCGCGTCACCCAGCGGACTCCCCAGCGTGGCTCTATCGCATCACCAAGAGAACTCCCCCTCATATCATGGTAAGGTAATCCTACTATAAAGTAGTGTGGGTCATCGGAAACATCATGGTGCTCCCCACATTCGGTCTACCGCGACAACAAGGTGCTCCCCACTGGGCAAGTGGAGTCACTTCATGTCAAAACGGTCAGCAGTCGTCAGGTCTTAGCCAGCTACATGGTCTCCGCACAATGCCCACTTGTCTCTTGGAGGATATGATCCATGAACTACTGGTATATTCTTCAACTATCTCAATTGTCAAAAAAAATATCTCAAAGGCCTACCAGGTCATAGGGGTCTCAATGCAACAGACGACGCATCAATCAGACTCAAGATTTGTGAGTTATTATCCTTTTAATCTCTGGGGACCAGTTGGGTTTGTGCTCGATCCAACCATACTATTTCCAAACCCAATCCAAAATAGAAGTGGAGTATAATCAAAGGTACCGTCTCACTCAATGATTTCATGCACCGCTGAAGGATCGTCAAAAGGACTTCTGATGCGAAAACATATGGCCAAAAGAATGTAAAGGGTCATAGTGGGCCCAGGTCCGGGACGACCCGGCCCGACCTGTCATGGGTCGACTAGGTTTGGGATGACCCAGCCCAACACGCCAGGTCAGGTCTGACCCATGATGTAGCCCGATATGCTGGAAGGTCCAGTAGGCCAGGAGGGATGTCAGGGAGCTACGGGGGTGCGGGACCGGTTTAGTTGGGGCGTCGCGGGGGCACATGACATTTCGGCCAGGGCGCCATGGGGGGCGTAGGCTAGTTCGGCTGGGGCGCCGCAGGGGGGCGAGCCCATTCGGACGGGGCGTCGTGTGGGGAAAAGGCCAATTCGGTCCAAGAACCACAGGGGGAACGGGCCGGTTCGGCCGGGGAGCCACGGGGGATGCGGGCCGGTTCGGTAGGGGCGCCGCAAAGGGCTTGAGCTTGTTCGGTTGGCACGCCGCGAGCGGCGTGGGCCGGTTCGAGCGAGGAGCCACGAGGGGCGTGGGTGGCTCAAGAGGTCGGTGGGAAATGCGACCTGGGTGACATAGAGGGCCATTTTGGTTTGGACTGCACCCTCTACATTTAGGGTGGTATCATTTGGCTCAACAAGAATGAAAAACGATGAAATTCAAATTCTACACCCTCCGTAACGATTTTTTCCCAAACCGCAAAAGAAAAAACAAGGAATGTATTAACAAGAAAATAAACCCACTACCTTGTTCGTTGTTTGCTGACGTTGGCATGAGAAGGCGGATGTTGATTCATTGTAGAAAAAAATGTCCTACTTCGAAGGATTTTTTGAGGAAGAAGGTTGAGGTCGAGATCATTCTTCATAGTCGATGGTGTTCCTCATCGACATTCTTCATCATTTTAGCATTATTAGTCGGGGGAGCGTTCTTAATTGGGATATTTTTTTCAATTTCCTCCACTCCCCAATTCCTCCAAAAATGCTAAGGTGTCCCAAGATATCATATTATAATATCTATTAATTCCATCGAATAATATTCAAAATGATATAATTGATTAAGGGGGAGATGGCACAATTAATATGATGTGTTAGCACAATTAAAATTCTAGAGGTGTTGAAGAGGATCCCCCAACATTTATTAGGGAGTTGAGGGTTTCTCCCAATTAAAGGGGGTTTCAAGGGGGTTTAATCACGGGTGGTCCCCACCACCATAACCTCTCAAGGTAGGTTAAGGTCTTGTGGTCCCCACTTTCAACTTATACATGGAGGTTTAGTTCTAGTAGACCCCATTTAACATCCCAGGTAAATGAAGAATAATAGATTTTCATATTTATTAATATTTTTTAATTAAATAAATTTTTTTAAAAGGGTTTCTATATTCGATAGAGTACCCGATAAGAAATAATGAGTTTCTTTGAAATCTTATGTTGCACACAGATAATATAATATTATTATTTCAAATGGAAGTTAACACCTAGTCATTGTATTGGAAGGAATGAACATACTACAATATGTTTATACATGTTTATTAGACATATTTACTTTTCTCCAATAAAAGTAAGAGGCTTAAATTTTGAATGAATCTTATTTAGAGCATAATTTACATTAAAAGGTCGATTTACAACCATTTAATGGAAAAACCTAATTAAATATTTTTTTGGAAGCATTAATACACTCAATATGACCAAACAAAATTTATCTTTAGAATGGGGAAATCAAAATTAACTTTGTGTCAATTTTTGTAAATTTTCTGATAAAGTCCATTTTAATGAATAGTGAAAAATATTGTATTTTAATTCAAAAATGTGTTTTAATCTACTTTATATATATGGATAGATTATATTTTTAATTGGTTTTAAATTATAACCAGAATATATTTTTACCATTTAATCCAATTTTGGTCATTGGATTTTATTTTACTTTGAAAGTGGACATAAACAAGTGTCAATCTTTTGATAGTTATTATTTCTTAAAAACATGCTATTTGTATTTACAGTGGGAATTAATTTTAAATTAATTAATTCATCTTAAATGTTTTTAATTTATAAAAATAGACAAAATTTTTAAATTCAGAATGTTAAATAAATCATAGGTTGTATTTTTGGTATTTTTCTGAATAACATCAATTTTTAATGAATAGTGAAACCAATTAGTAGTAGTTAAAAAATTTTTACTTTTTCATTCAAATGATATTTTAGCAATGTTGTGAATTGAATTTAGAAAATACAACATACATGGTGTTTAATAGTTAAAAAAATATTGTTCAATAATATGAAAATAATTTTTTGTGAATAGTAACTTTTGACATTTATTTACCACAGTTAAAGGTAAATAGGGTAATTCAAGGTAAAAAAATATTATAATATTTCAAAATTACCTGAACACTTGTCTTAAATGTATTGGATGAGTAATGGCCGACCATGAGAATCCTTGGGATGATTTTGGGACCACACAGAGCCACTTATAAATGATAATGACACTTTAGATTAATTAATTTAATTAAAGGAAAAATTGAAATAAACAAAAATATTTTAGTAAATTAATTTTTATATGGTGTTATATAAGTAATATTTTTGACTATAAATATTCATTTAAAATCTAAAACGATTTCCTACATCATGGTATTTTTTTAAATTTTTTATACATCTAATAAATTATATTATTTATGACAGAATGCTAATGTAGTGTTTACCTCATTAAGAAATCATTTAAATAAATAAGTTTATAAAAATTACAATAACATTAAAAACCTATAAAATTATTATTGTATAATTTTATTTGGAAATGATTCATCTTTTCATAGACTCTAATGATTTTTTTATCCTTAGAAACCGAATTTCATTATATAATAAAATAATATTTTCACACACTCCTAAAGAGCCCCTCCTCCCCCTTATAAAATGAGACCATTTCTAACAAATTCCTCACACCTCTAAAGCATTTTGGCTCATCCAAACTCTACCCACTTCAGCTCCCTACGTCCCTCTACTCTACATAGAAGCCTTACTTTAGGCATAAGAAACATCAATAATTCTGTTTGGTTCAAACCAAAGGAAGTTAACCACATTAAAGATAATCGTTTCTCTTAACATCTTTTATTTTATTTTACTTCTCCAATAGCTAAAATAAATTTATTCCTTTCTTTTATAACAAAAACAACATCCTAAATAATCTTTGATGTTGTTATGATATGTATATGAACTACACGTACACAAACCTCCAACTAATGGGTGAAGAACATACTGTTTCTGTGGATGGAAATCTAGCACCTCACGAAACAATGATTGTTCGATTATCTCCAACCGCCTCTCATGGTGGCCATTATGATGGAAATATATTTATATATGATATATTTTATGATTATTTTTTCTTTATGCTTTTTTAATTTCATGTTATATCATACCTTTATGGTATCCATAATAGGTAAATGTGATAATTTCATTGGAAGAAGTTCGGTCTAGCGCACCCTGAAAGTGATATGACTCGTTAATGCCATATGTGGGCTATATAAAGGATGGAGTTAGTTATATTATATGATATTATGCTGGAATTATAATATAAGTATGTATCATTATGTTTTAATTCCATTAAAATAATAAATAGAAATGGAAGTAGTGTTCATGTGTACGTACGACTTACCGTCTTCATGAACGGTGCATTTCATTTGTTACATCCAAATGTTATATACTATTATGAATACATGTATATACTAGATATATATTATATATATTAAATCTAAATTCTAAATATCATTCTAGATATAATGATCTTTTGACCATGTGATCAACCTTTAACTATATGGTGTTCATTTGTGACTCAGGTACCATATATGGACAAAATATACATTATTAACTTGAATGATTACATAATGTTTACAAAATGGTAATAAGTAATATAAAAGGAATAATAAACATGAAAAATGATCTTAATCTAGTAGAAATTATGATTAGTTTATTATTCAGGATATTAATGAATGAACGGGTCAAGTTGGACATGATGAAAGGGACTTTGTATCAATCACCATTCATTGGGGAATATATTGCTTTAACACACAACCATATTTTATACGTAGTATAAACACCCTTTACTTTTAAAAGGTAATTCTTTTATATGAATCGTTTTTTAAATGAAAAAATGAATGTTTCTTTTAACGTAATCAGTGGCAATGACCTTTTCTCCACCACGAGTATTATTTGTTCATTGGATTCCTTAACAAGATGCAATGTTTTTTATCAAGGAAAATAAATACCATATACTCAATTATGTATTTCGGAATTGAAATTGGTTCTTATAATTGATTTTTTATGTCAATATATTTACGTGATATATTGTGATTGAAATTTAGAAATGATTTATTTCCTTTATATTTATTTTATGTGTTATAATTTTATAATGGTACATCGACATTTGATAGGTGGTTATGTGAAAAATGAAATTATGGGTGGTGTTGTGATAAACCAGGATGGGTGGATACATTATAACCTCCAAATATATGGGTATGGAAGTCGGCAATATGGCTATTACATTTTGTGATATGTGTGGAAGTGGACCGTATGATTATTCCATTTAAGTATGTTTTTGTACCAATAAACCATTATATGTTATTTGTTCTTTATATGGGTATTATGGTACTTTTTTGGTTACAAAAGTGTATTAAATTATCATTTATTCATTGAAGAGTTTTTACTACTTCAAAATGGTGAAAAAAATGACATGTTATAAAGTATTGATTGTTTACTTGTTGTGTTGAATAAAACTAATAGTTTTCCATCTTTGTGTATCTCTTAATGAGTTTTTATGCCCATCCCAGGTTTTTAAATTATTTTCCACATGAAATAAAGATGAATAGGGCTATGGATGGGTTGAAGGAAAAGTCATGTTGTCTAAAACATTGATCTAGAAATGTTTTATTTTAAGAGTTTTTTTATTTTCCGAATAAAATTGAAACTAAGTAGAAGTGTCTACATTGTATTGGAAATGAAATGTAATACTCATTGCCAAGTTTTATAAAACTATATACCTGAAAGGATTCTTAATGTTATTTATTCATTTAATTCAATATTATGTAATGTTTTCAGGTCAATTCCTTATAGTTGGTATTAGAGGTCAGTTTAGAAAACATACGAGTTAGGATATTGTTAAATAAATGTCCATAAATTAATTTATGGTAATATTGAAATGATATTGCATTTAATGATTACCATGTTGTTTCGAATAAGATATTTATATGTTCAAAATGGTTTTTCATATAAGAAACCGGGCAGTTGTGATGGGAAGTCATACATAGGTAAATGACCTTCCAAATCAATAAACTAAAATGGTCAGAATCATATTTGAATTGTTTACTACATTGATGGAAGTGTTGACTCAGGTGATAAATAGTGGTTGTGTTTATTGATGATATTTTGGTTTATTCCAAATTTAAATAAGAGCATGAAATTCATTAAAGGGTCATCATGGGAACCTTAATAGAAATGAAACTTTATGGGAAATTCAGTAAGTGTGAGTTTGGGTTAGAAAAAATATCATTCCTTGGTCACATTGTTTTAAGAAATGGGATAACTGTAGATCCTGATAAAACAATAGTTGTTGAAAAATGACCAAGACCCACAAATATAACTGCGATCCATATTTTTCAGGGATTGACAGTTTATTACCGGAGATTTGTTGATAATTTGTCACGGTTATCTAGTCCAATGACTATGTTAACTCGAAAAAGAGTTAGGTCCATCATGACAAAAAAATGTTATTATTGTTTTCTGTAATTGAATAGAAGATTGGTGAATACTCCAGTTTTGGAACTTCCTTCCATAAATAGTGAGTTTTTTATTTACATTGATGTTTCATTTAATGGACATGGATGTGTTCGTATGCATAATTATGAGGTAATTCCTTATGCATCACGTAAGTTGAAACCTCATCAGTTAAATTACCCTTCATATGATTTGGAATTAGTTGTTATTGTTTTTTCATTAAAAATATGGAGGCATAATTTGTATGGAGTAAAATGTGTAATATATACGAAGAACAAATGTTTAAACTATATATTCACTTAGAAATAATTGAACATGAGACAGAGGATATGGCTGATATTAATCAAGGATTATAGTTGCACAATCCATTACCATCCCGGAAATGAAAATTAAGTGGTTGATTCTCTGAGTCAAAAAAGTAATGCTTCATTAACCATGTTACATATGAAACAAGATCCTCTCATTTTTTATTTGAAGGAAATTGGAATAAAATTTGTTCGAGGTAGGAAATTGTTTTTTTTTTGTTTCAGGTGTAAGTGAAATCATCTCTATCATATAGAATAAAGTAAGAGTAGAAGGAACACATTAAGTTGCATAAAAATGTATATATGGTTTAGAAGTGTATGTTTCCAGATTTTAACATTGATAATGATTTTGGTTTGAGGTTTTGGAAGAGATTATTTGTGCGTTGTGATTCACAGTTGAAGAATGAGTTGTTATGTGAAGCCAAGTTTTACTTATAACTTTTGGAGAGGCCTTCAAAAGTCGTTGGGTATTGAATTAAATTTTTTACATCTTTTCATCCTCAATTAGATGGTCAGTCATAATGAAAAGTTTATACAATTTAAGATATGTTACGTGCTTCTTCTATAGATTACTAGGGAATTTGGGACCAACATCTTTCTTTGGATGAATCTTGTTTTATTAACAGTTTTCATTTCAGTATACGGATAGATCCATTAGAAGAATTATATGGAAAGAATTGTCGAACTCCACCTTTTTGGGATGATGTAATTGAAAGGAAGATGATGGTAATAGAATTTTAAAAAAGTTGATAGAGAATGTTTAATTGATTAAGAAGCACATGAGAACAGCTTAGAGCAGACACAAAAGTTATGCGGATAACCGGAGGAAGGATATTTCTTTTGAGGTAGGTGATCATGTATTTTTCAATGTTTCTCCATCGAAAAGTGTAATTTGTTTTGGTAATAATAGAATGTTGGGTATGAGGTTCATTGGACCCTATAAAATCCTGGATAATGCTGGATCAGTTGAGTGCAGACTAGATTTATGTCCATGTTTTTCACAGGAACACAATGTATGTCATGTTTCGATGTTGAAATAGTATATGCCAGATCCGTCTCTTGTTTTATGTATAGAGGTAGTTCAGTAGAAGGTTAATCTCTCTTATAATGAACATCTAGGCCGGATTCTTGATTGTATATAGAATTTTTTTAGGAATAATTAATTCACTTGGTAATGATTTGATGGAAAAGCTATATGCTTAGAGATACAATGTGGAAATCGGAAAAATACTATGAGGGATAAATACCCCCAATTGTTTTGATAAGGGAATAAAAATTGAAAGGACGCAAGTTCCAAAAGGGTGGAAGGATGTAACATCCTAGTTAATTGAAGATTAAGAGATTTTCATATTTATTAGTATTTTTAATTGAAAATTAATATTACTATAAAAGGGTTTCTATGTTCGATAGAGTACCTGATACACAACAAAGAGTTTCTTTGAAATCTTACGTTTCTCACTAATAATATAATAATATTTTATTAATGAATTTAAAACCTAACCATTGTATTGGAAGTAATGAACAAAACTAACAACAATATTATTATACATGTTTGTTATATGTATTTACTTTTATCCAATAATAGTTAGAGGATTAAATTGTGAATGAATTTAATTTTAAACATAATTTACATTAAAAGGCCGATTTACCACATTATAATGGAGAGACCTCATTAAATATAGTTTTGGTCACTTTAATACATTCTATTTTACCAAATAAAATCTCTCTTTATAATGGGTACATCAAAATTTTCTTTGTTCGAATTTTATGAAATTTTCTAATAATGTTAATTTTTTAATGAATAGTGAAAAATATTGTATTTTACTTCAAAACTGCATTTTAATCTAACTAATTTATATGGTTATTTTATCTTTTTAATTTGTTTTAAAGTGTACTGATAATATATTATTACCATTTAATCCAATATTGGTCATTGGAATTAATATCAATTTGAAATTTAACATAAACAAGTATCAATATTTTGATAGTTATTGTTTCTTAAAAACACGATATTTGGTTAGACAACAGGAATTAATTCTAAATTAAATAATGAAACTTCTATGAATTTAATTTTTCCAAATAGACATCCTTTTTTAATTCGTAAAATCAAATAAATCATTGGCTGAATTTTTGGTATTTTTCTAAAAAACATCATTTTTTGTTAAATTGTGATACCACTTTGTAGTAGTTAAAAACAGACTTTTACATTTAAATAAAATTTTACCACACCTGTTAATTGAATTAAAAAAATCCAACATAAATGGTTATTATTAGTAATTAAAATTTGGTTCAATAAGATGAAAATAATTTTCAGTGAATAGTAACTTTTGACTTTTATTTACCGCGGTTAAAGGTAAATAGGGTAAAAATCATGGTAAAAAGAATATTGTAGTAATTAAAAATTATCTTAACACTTGTCCTAACGTTATTTGATGAGTAACTTCTAGCCATGTTCATCATTGGGACAATTTTGGGACCCCATGGATCCAATTATGAATGATAATGTCACTTCAGAATAATTAAATTAATTTAAAGGCAAAAATGACATAAACAAAAATATTTGTGTAATTTTTTTTTATGGTGGTATATAGTAATACTTTTGACTATAAATTTTAATTGGAATCATAAGATGATTTAATACATCATGGTAGTTTTTTTATAATTTTTAGACATCGATTAAATTAAATTATTTAAGACACAATAATGATGCAGTGTTTAAGTCATTAATAAATCATTTAAATAAATAAGATTATAAATGTTAAAATAACATCCAAAACCTGTTCAGTTCTTATTGGATGATTTTATTTCAACCATGATTCATCTTATCTTCGGCTTTAATGATTTTTGGACCTTTCGAAACCAAATATCATTATATAATAAAATAATATTTTCACACTTTCCTAAAGATCCCATTTTTTCCCTTATAAAAGGAGACCATTTCTATCCAATTTCTCACACCTCTCAAGCATTTTGGATCATCCATCATCTACCTAATTAATTTCCCTACATACCTCTAATTCACGTATAAGCCTTTCCGTAGGCAGAAGTCACTTCGAGAATTCTTTTTGGTTCAATCCAAAAGAAGTTACCCAAATTAAAGGTAATGGTTTCTCATAAATTATTTTCTTTTATTTTACTTCTCCAGCCCCTAAAATCATTTTATTCATTTAATTTATAATAACACAATTATCCTCAATATACTAGGATGTTGTTGTGTAATGTATTTGAACTACACTTACACACACCTCCATCTAATGGGTGAAGAACATAATGTTTCTGTGGGTGGAAAACTGACGCCCCACGAAACGATGATTGTTCGATTATCATCTACATCATCTTATTGTGGCCATTATAATGGAAATGTATTTATATATGATATATTTTTTGTTTATGTTTTCATTATTATTCTTTATTTTGCATTAATATAATACCTTTTTGGTTTTCATATTGGGTAGACGTGTTAATTTTATTTGAGGAAGTGTGGATTATCACCCCTTCAAAGTGATATGACATGTTAATGTCTTATGTGGGACATATAAAAAATGGAACTAATTATATATATTATATTATACTAGAAAATGATATATCTATGTATGATTATGTTTTAATTCAATGAAAATAAGAAATATAAAAGGATGTAGCGTTTATTCGTATGTACGACTTACCGTCTCCATGAACGGTGCATTTCATTTCATACCTCCGAATGTTATGTAATACTATAAATACATGTATACAATGGATATATATGATATATATGATATCTAAATCAAGAATATCATTATAGATATATTGAACTTTTGACCATGTGAACAACGTGTAACTATATGGAGGTCAATTGTGACTCAAGTGCCAAATATCGACAAAACAAGCATTATTAACATGAATGATTACATAATGATTATAAATTTTAATAAGTTATTTAAAATGAATATTATACATGAAAAGGGTTCTTAATCAAGTAGAAATTATCTTTAGTTTATTATTCTAGATATTAATGAACGAACGGGTCAAGTCAGACATGGGGTAAGGTACTTCGTCTCAATCTCCTTTCATTGAGACATATTTTGTTTTAATACACGAACTTTTTTTATACGGTGTATAAAAACTCTTGACTTTTAAAAGGGATTATTTTTCGATGAAGCAACTTACTATATGACAAAAAGAAATGTTTCATTTAAAGTAAGTGGTGATAAATACCTTTATGCCACCGTGAGTATTATTTGTTTGTGTGGATTCCATAACAAGCCTTAATGTTTTTTTCATTGAAAATAAATAACATACACTCTTTTATGTATTTTGGTATTGAAAATGGTTTTGATAATGGATTTATTATGTAAATATATTTATATGATATATTGTGAATGAAATGTGGAAATGTTTTCATTCCATTATATTTATTTTATGTGTTATGATTTTATAATAATACATGGAAATTTGATGGGTGGTTATGTGAAAAACTAAATGACGGGTGGTGTTGTGATAAAACAGGAAAAGTGGTTACATTATAACCTCCAATGAATTAGGTATGGAAGTCATCCATATGGATATTCCATTTAGTGATATGTGTGGAAGTCGACCGTATGGTTATTCCATTTAAAAATGTTTTTTTCCCAAGTTACTTTTATATGTTATGTGTTCTTTATATGGGTTTATGACAATATTTTGGTTACAAAAGGGTAGGCAATGATATTTTATTTATTGAATAACTTTTACTACTTCATAAAAGTAAAAAAGTATTAATTGTGATTATGTATACATTGTTTACATGTTGTTTGAAAAAAACTAATAGTTTTCCTTCATTGTGTACCCCTTAATTTGATTTTTTGTGTTCATCCCATGTTTTTAAAAATTTTCCATAGGACTGTAAGATGAATAGGGCCATATATGGGATCACGGATGAGTCATGTTGTCTAAAACATCTATATAGACACATTTCTTTTTATGAGTTTTTTTTTATTTTATGAAAAAAATGGAATCTTTGTAGAAGTGTCTACATTGAATTTGAAATGAAATGTAACAGCCATGGCCTAATATTCTATAACTCTAAAACTGAAAATATCCTCAATGTGAATTATTCTTTTAATTGAATATTATGTAATGTTATAAGGTCGGGACCTTATACCACACCCCTAAACATCCACATGAGTTGGTGGTTACAAAAACATAAAACAAAACATGTGTTTATTTTATTTATTATTTCCATGAAAAAAAAAATCTAACATTCACCCTCAACCAACTACCATCGAGGTGAATGTCTCCATAAGCGTATATCTGCACTTCAAGTTTAACGGTTCCCTAATATTCCAATTCCAAGCACCGGTTCAAAAGTTAGAAAAATCCGCTCGCACGTTTAATGAATGTACCTGAAAAAATCTTCAGAAATTCATTGCACGCACACTGGGCCTCAGAATCACGCATTGTAAATTTTTGTGGACTCGTAAAATTCAAAAATATACTATAAAAAAATTACATGAAAAATTTGGGGTATTAAATTCTCCCCACCTCAAGGATCTACATTCCTGTATGACACAACTCAATCTAAGGGAATAAGTGGGGGTACTGAGCATGCATCTCAACCTCCCACCCCCAGGTGATCTTTTGGAGATTCATGTGCTGCCAGCGAATGCACACCAGAGGAATCGACCATTTACATAGGACCCACTCTTGTTGATCCTCAATCTCTACGGGAACCTCCGTAAAAGTCGACCCATCATCGACGTCTAGCTTGCCATGGTCAGAGATGTGATAAGGGACATGTATGTATCTCTTCAGATGGTATACGTAGAGGACGGCATGCACTCAGTTCAACTGAGGTGGAAAAACTAAGTGGTATACTACCTCTCCAACTCTACTAAGGACTAGAGAAGGTTTGATAAACCTCAATGATAATTTTCTACCTCATAAAAATATCTATAAACCTCATCAGGATGAGACCCATAGAAGGTTGAAGTCCATTTATTTACCATCCCACTCCCACTCTGGGTCCTCTAAAGGCAGAACCAATCCTGATGGTACCTGATTCTATGCCTTCACATGCTAACAAGTGAGGCACCAAGAGACACACTATGTTATTTCCTTCTTCATTCAGAGACACCATTGTTATTGTGGAAGATCCTAGTACATATTCGCTACTCCTATTTGTACCTCTAGAAGGGATGTTTGGAACTCCCTCAACGCTTCATCTTGATGTGACACTGGTACCATGGTACATCCTCTGAAGAGGATGATGTGCTCCCCACCTTCAGAAAAGCAATCAGGTGCCTGCTTTGTGGATATCTGAGCACGTTGATCCTCGTAGTCAGCATCCCCATGCTATGCCACCTTGACTCATGGAAGAAGTGGGGGATTGAATATAAGATACTGAATGAAGGCTACTTCATCTCTATCCAAAAAGGACATGTGTAAAGCAGCTAGCTACTCTATCGCCTCTCTTAGCAGTTGCATACCAGATCTTCTGCTGAGTGCATCTACAACAACGTTCACCATCTCATGAGTATAATCTATTTCAAAGTTATAGTCCTGAAGGAACTTAATACAATATTGATGTCTTAGGTTTAGGTCCTTCAGAGATAAGATATACATTATACTCTTGTGATCAGATTACATAGTAAAATGCTCACCCATCAGATAGTGTCGACATATGTTCATGGCAAAGATCGCTACTAGTATCTCCATATCATGGGAAGAATTGTTCTGCTCATGTTGTCTCAGCTATTTAGAACCATATGCGATCACTGCTAGATCCTACATAAGGACACATCCATGTTCGGTCTCTAATGCATCATAGTAGTCAACATACCCTACGCCTTCCTCTAGATGCCTCAATATGGGGTCACTAGTCAGCCACTACCTTAGCTCTTGAACGCTCAGATGGAATCTCTCCAACCACTCAAATGGTTTCCCCTTATTCATCAAGGCTGACAGTGGTGCTGAAACTATAGAGAAGTCTGGAAGAAACCTCCGGTAGTATCCAGCCAAACTCAATAAACTCCATACCTCTATCTCACTCCTGGGTGGCACCCAAGAAAGTACCACCTCAATATTTACAGGATCCACTAAAAATCCAGCCTCCAAGATGAAATATCCTAGAAAGTGAACCTCTGAGATCCAGAACTGGGAATTCTAGAGAATACCATAAATCTGGTGCTCTTGGAGTGTGTTCAGTACTACCTACAATTGATAGGCATGCTCCTCCTCAGTAGTCGAGTAGATCATAATGTCAATGATGAATACTATGGCAAAGCGATCAAGGAATGGCTGAAAGATCTTGTTCATGAGTCCGATGAACACTGCTGGAGCATTGGTTATGCCAAAATGAATAACCATGAACTCATACTTGTTGTACCAACATCTGGAAGCCATCTTTTTTCACATCCTCATCTCATACTTTGAGCTATTGATATCCTGATATGAGTTCTATCCTTGAGAACCACCATGCACCCTTCATCTAATCAAATAGGTCATCAATCCTCAAGAGTGGGTACTTGTTCTTCACCGACACCTGGTTCAGGCGCTGGTTGTTGTCACAAATCCTCAAGCTCGCATCTTCTTTATTGGCGAATAGAAACTATTCTACCTAAGGTGAAAAATGGGCTGGATGAATACCTTCACATTCAAGTCTATTAGATGTACCCATAGCTCGTGAAGGTCTGTGGGAGCCATCCGATATGTTGGTGTAGATGTTGGTGTTGTCTTATAAAATATGTCAATGTAAATGTATACCTCTCTATGAGGTGGTATACCTAGAACATCATCAGGGAAAAATCAGTGTGCTGGTGAACCACTAAAGGATAGCATAGAATCTCCAGATAAACTGCTTTGAGGGTAAGGAAAGGCATTTGATGAGTGATCGGCTGCACCCTCCTCCAGGTAAGTCCGTCCGGTGTTGCAAAGGCTTCCATCTCATTGGTGAAGGTAAACCTGGTCCCATCAGCATGGAAACTCCCCACTTTGTGCCAAATATTTTCAATCTGAGCATGGTCTATAGATAACCAATCCATACACAAGATGATGTTGTAAGGCATCGAAACCTCTACTAGGAGACAACAACCAAATCTCTTGCCTCTTAGAGTAAGCTCTCACTGCTAGCACCAGTGTGTAATCATAGATTCTGCTCCTGTAGGAGTCTCTTGCTGTAAGGATCAAGACAACTACTTCATCAGAATCCTTGTGCTCCAAATGACGGAAAGATAAATGAAAAATTATTTGGCACCTATGTATATACGTATTGTACCTAGGGTAGAGTTGAAACAGATCATAACTCATATCATCTATGGGGCTCCATGTTCGTAGGCCTTAGCTGCATTGAGTTGAGCTCTTCCTAGTCCACCTACTTCTTGAGGTAGCGGTGGACCTCCTGGTGGTTGTGGTGGTAATATCTCGAATCGCCTCCCACCGCCAGCTGCGTTGACTGCTCCTTCACCATGTCCTACTGCACCTTTTAGACCGCCTCGATCGAATCCCTATCTTTTTGGGCAGTCCATTGACCATCTGCTCGTCATTAGTATGGCGGGTCAGACAGTCATGAGCCAGGTTGCCCTGCCCGCTGCATGAGTAACACTGTCCACTCTTGAATTGTCTTTCTCTGCCTCGGGTGTTCCGTAAAACTTACCCTCAGTCATGTTTTCATCCACCTATAGGTCTGGTTCACTTGGACCTCTATGATATCTATCTAATGCCAGCTACAGAAGACTCCGCTACCTGTCGATTGGAGGTGGATCTCACTGCTGGAGATTACTTAGCAAGGAAACTCTTTACTATGAGGGCTCTCTATAACACCCCCAAATGTATCACGATACTGAGTGTGATCATCGAAGCCATGATCTCCCTCCTGATCCCCTACTCGACGGTTTGAGCCCTAAATAATGGGTCCCTCACCATATCAGTGGAGTAACGTGATAGGTCAGTTAAAATCACTGAGTACTAAGCTATAGACATTCTTCCCTATTGTAGATGAAGTAGCTCCGGAATGCACACAGTGAAAATTGTTGCTGGGACAATCTATGCACGAAACAGGCTCTCGATGACTTCATAGAGAACCATAACCTCATTGTAAACCTAGAGCCTCAATCTCCACCATCTGCCTGATGCTTCTGGTAGAAGGCTAGAGGAAAGGATCACCCTGAGGTCTACTTGTATCCCTTCTAGTCAAGAAACTCTCACCACAACCTCCTGGAAATCCTCAGCTACATGTGGGTCCATCTCCCCCCTAAACCTAGGTGGCCTCTAGCGTTGGAGCACCTGCAATGCGCTCATGTGGCATGCACTGTCTGATGCTGGGGCTGGTGGCATTGGTGGACCAACGAGGAATAGTACCACTGGTTCCATCTCTGGAGCCTCTATTGGAAGAGAGACCTACCCCGAAGCCTCCTCGCTCGGTGGGATATCAGTTCTTACAAATCTCGATACTCTAGTCGGATGTCTGCATGGAGTCATTATGAAAAGAAATAGGTGAAATACTATTAATAGTAATACCATATGAACTAACCTGGTGAGATGACATAAAGAAAACATTTGAAAACACACACGCAATTAATGTTTTCATGCACTGAGTCAGAAATATGATGCCAGGGTCTTGGTGTATGGATATGTTGGCTGTCCCACCAACACTGGACACCCTGAAACTGGGATGGAATTTCCATTATTACTGGAAAACATGCACTCAAGCAAGCAAACAGCTGGACGAATCACAATGTAAAATGTATAACAAAAGATTAATGAAAGTAAAAGATTCCAAAATACATGCCCAACTGGAATGTAATAGTACAAAAGTGGTACAATACTACTAAAATATAAGGGAAGACGGCTACTAGATCATCCTCTATGGTTCCTAATTGAAGTGTAGGTAAAGAACGGCTTGTCAGCACTCCTCATCCATCCGTCTCCTCGGTGTACTAACTCGTCGCAACGTCCACCTATAGGTGTTGTCTAGTACTTGTAATATTGGACACTGTAAGTGCTATATGACGTCTGCATCAATCACAACAATGTGCGGACATTTCCCGTGCATGGGTGAGTATAAAGATACTCAGTAGGGACCCTGAGACCCCTAAGGTATCAAAATATCCACCGAGGATAAACCAAAAAATATAAAACAAATAGATAACCCTACTTATATATATGCCCATACATATACCTTTGTTATCAAGTAATCCATCTAAATCATGAGGAAAACACAAAATTAATAACTCACCTCAAAACATGATTTTATTCTAGGGGTACTGTAATGTAACATCCACAGTCACATTATCTAAAATGTAGTAGCTAGTGAACCCTCCTCTATCAAGTACAGTGGACGTGTTGTGACACCAGGAGTGCTTCCCAATAACCTTGGACTACTGAGGTACTCGTCCTGTCGAGTACCATGGATCTGCCACATCACCAAGAACGCTCATCACCGTGGGTCTTCTCCATCACCAAGCATGCTCCCCCTCGTAGCCTGATGAGGTAATCATTCTAATGAGTATCGTGTGTCTTTCACGGCACCAAGGCACTTGCCACTGTGGGTTTTCCGTGACACCAAGGCACTCCCCACTAGGCTAGTAGAGTCACTCCATGTCAAAACGTTCCGCAGTCATCTGGACTCAACTAGCTTCTAGGTGTCCTCCCTAAGCTCGCTCGTCTCTTGGAGGATCTACTCCATGTGCTACTGGTCAATTCCCCAATTGTCACAATGTCTCATGAAGTCCCGCTAAGAAGTATCTCAATGGTCTGCCATTCCATAGGGGTCTCAATGCAACAGATGGAGGGTTGGCCTATCAGGTGCCTAGTCTGTGAGTTATTTTCATTTTAGTCTTGGGGGCCCGGATGGATTCATGCTCGACCTTTCCTGAATGATTCTCATCCCAAACCAAAACTCCAGTGGAGTATATTTAAAGGGACAGTTTCACTCCAAGATTTCATGTTCCGCTGATGGTTCGTCAAATGGACTTCTAGTGCCAAATATATGGACAAATGAATGTAAAAGGTCATAGTGGGCCCGAGTCTTGTTAGACCTGGTCAGACCAACCCTACCCGACCTGGAATGGGTCGACCCATTTTAGGTTGACTCAGCCCGACCCGCGGGGTGAGGCCCTGCCCTTGATGTGCCTGGTGCGCTGGAATGTTCAGCAGGCCGTGAGGGCTACGATGGAGTGGTGAGGGAACGTGGCCGGATCGTTTGGGGAGTAATGGGGGCGCGGGCCGGTTCGGCCGGGTGCCATGTAGGGTGCGGGCCGGTGCAGCTAGGGGGGCACCTAGGGCGCGGGCTGGTTTGGTCAGGACATCGTGAGGGGCGTGGGTTGGCCTGACTGGGGAGACACGAGGGGCACAGGCTGGTTCGGCCGAAGACCCGTGAGGAGCGCAGGTGGCTCGGAAGATCATCGGGAGACGCGAGCCGGGGCGGCTGGGAGGGCCAGCAACGGCCCATCTGGTTTGCCCAGCAGAGGCACCACCGATTCAGCCAGTAGGGTGCGGCCGGATGGCGGCGCAGCGGGGGTGGCTCGGTCGGCGGGTGCTGCAGCCATCAGGAGGCGCAGGTGGGGTGGTACGTCCAGCGGGAGGCGTGGCCTGAGGGCGGCCCGACTGGGGAGGTTCGGTGGGCGAGAGGTCGGGGCGCCGCGGGGGCGGTGTGGGTTGTAGTGGTCACAGGAGGCAACACCATTTCCTTTTAGACCTTCCTCTATTTCAATGTGTATAGTAAAGATGAATGGCTGGGTGGTCTTTCAATGTTGTTTTGGCCCTCACCCTCCGCATTTAGGGTGGTAGAATTTGTCTAAACAAGAACAAAGAATGATGAACATAACATTCTACAATCTTCACAATGAATCTTTCCCAAACCTCGAAAGAAAAATCAAGGAAAGTATTAACATGAAAATAAACCAAATTACATTGTTCATTTTTGGATGATGTTGCCGCGAGAAGGCGGATGTTGATTCGTTCCAAAAATACACGTCCAACGTCGAAGGAATTTCTGAGGAAGAAATTCAAAGTCGAGGTCGTTCTTCATAGTCAAAGGTCTTCCTCTTTGGTGTTCTTCTTCGGTGGATTGTCCTTCTTTGGTGGAGCATTCTTCATTGGGAGAATTATGCTAAATTCTTCCTCTCCCCAATTACCCCCAAAATGAAAAGGTAGCCCAAGATAATAGATAATAATATCTATTAAGTCATTGGAATAATATTCAAAATTATTTAATTGATTAAGGGGGAGATGGAACAATTTATATGGTGTGTTGGCATAATTAAAATTATGGAGGTGTTGAAGAGGATCCACCATATTTATTAGGGAGTTGAGGGTTTCACCCAATTAAAGGGGGGTTTAATCCCAGTTGGTCCCCAGCACTATAACCTCTCATTTGAGGTTATGGTTCGGGCGGTCCCCCCACCATAACCTCTCATGGGAGGTTAAGTTCTGCTGGTCCCCACATCCAACTTCCACATGTTGGTTTACTTCTGGTGGACCCCACCCCTGAACACCCACATGGGAGGGTGCTTACAAGGAAATATAATAAAACACGTGATTATTTTATTTATTATTTCCACGAGAAACAGATTAACTATCTTTCAACCTTCACCAACTTCCGTAGAGGTGAAAATATCCTTAAGAGAATTCTGGCGATGCGAGTTCTACGGTACCCTCATATTAAAATTCCAATCACCGGTTAAAAATTTAGACAATCCCGCTCGCACGTTTACTAAACGTACCCAAAAAAAACATCAGAAATTCATTATGGACAAGCCAGTCCTTGGAATCACGCGCCGTTAATATTCACGTACTCTTAAAATTC
Source organism: Viscum album (assembly GCA_963277665.1). NCBI lineage: Eukaryota > Viridiplantae > Streptophyta > Magnoliopsida > Santalales > Viscaceae > Viscum > Viscum album. Next base: position 1,813,759,734 of record OY728164.1, on the reverse strand, counting down.
CCATATATTTAAAAAAATGGATAATCTGGGACATTACACTTATAATCCTAACCAAACATGAATACCATTGAAATTATTAAATAAACCGAAAAGTGTAAAATCCAATGGAAAATGCTTGAAAACACTAGGAGGCCAGTTGAGAAAATCAAAACTCATAAAATCCATAGATAATATTGAAAAACCCTGAAAACCATATAAACAATTATGTAAAATGTAAACCATAAGAAATAGATGAATATATAATAACCCATTTTAAAAACATAGAAAATCATTGAAATGATTATAGATCATGAAAAATCATGAAAACATAAAATGATCAATAAAAATTATTTCACATTAAAATCCATAAAATGATACAAAGTAATTAACACCATTTAAAAATCATAGAATGTTCTATAATCCCTACAAACATCAAAAACCATGGAGGACCTATTAAAATAATGACCAAAATATGGAATCATGAAAACAAAAAGAAATTAAAAAATGAAATGATGCTGGAAACCCCTATTAAAATGTGAACAAGGATTTTAAAAACATTGAAAGTGCATAAAAGTCTATAAAACCCAAGATTTTTTTTGAATATATTAAATTACACTATTAGACAATATAAAACCTTTAAACACCTAAAATATTAAAACATAAGATGAAACCTTATACAAACTATAATGAAATGAAAAAACATTAAAACTCTCAAAACCGTGAAAATTTAAAAAAAACACAGAATAAACCACATGAAAATTTAAAACCACCAATGGATCTGTCCAAAATGATAAAATACATAGAAAATACAAGAGTTTCAAAAGAAACCATTAAAACCCATGAAAAAAGGAAAACCCTATAAAACAATAGAAATCCTTGAAATTCATAAATATTAATTTGAATCCATCCAGTCCATAAATAAACTTGAAAATGTTTCATTAACAATGAACATTAATAAAATCAAATTAAACATTATAAATAGAGTGGAGACTATATATCTTTAAAAAGAGGTAATTTAATGAAATAACCGTGAAAAAAATGAAAAAATATTATTAACAATAAAAATTCAACAAAACCGACTATGAATTAGAAATAAAGTCAAATGATAAATATTATTGAATCAAATTTCAAAAAAAACAATGAATATCCTTACCAACCATTATAAATAGACATTAAAATCCATAAAAAGTAAGTACACATATGATAAATTATTGGAAAGGATATTCATAATCAAATAAATAATCAAGAAGATATATGAAAATACTTAATTCTTTATAAATTTTTTAAAAAACTACTATAAATTATCTAAAACCCTTCACACATTAGAAAAAAAATCAAATAAAATAATTATAAATACCTAACAAATAGTGGGAAATCTCACTGAATTTTGAAAATAGTAGAAAACCAAGACAATGTTAAAAATCTCTTTAAACTATTTGATGAACGTGAAAACCATTAAAAAATATATAATACCCAATATATTGGGGGAATACATTAAAAACCACGAAATCCATGAAAATAAATAAAAGCATTGATGACCCAAAAGAGTTATTGAAACCCCATATAAAATTTTTGACATCCTAATAACGCTAAGGAAACATAATGAAACCTTATAACCATATAAAACCAATAAAAAATAAATAAAACTATAATATTTATATAAAACCATTAAAAAATTATTAAATCTAATGAAATATTGAAAATCTAATTAAAATTTAGAAAAACAGAAAATAAAAAGCCCAAAAAACACTAAAAATTTATATAATACTAAAAATAATTATATTCTATAAAATTCACGACAATATGGAAACATGAGGATAATACCAAAGGATTTGTTATAAAATATCCCAATATTATAAAAGTGATATAAATCCATGAAAAATGAATGAAAACCCTTAAAAACATTTGTAATAAAAAAATACAAAAAATCTCAAACAATGAATTTATTTTAAAATACCATAATTATATAATACCTTATATGAATCTATTAAAAACATAAACAATTCCCCAGATATTACTATCAATCCACAAAATCATTTTAAAAACTATATAAAACCTTTAACACCATTAAACCCTAGTAGAAAAAACTCGAGAATCATTAAAGACATGTAATCTCTTAGAAGAAAATTAACAACCTAACAAATTATAAAAATACATGAAACCCCATAAGAACCATTGAAAATACTAAAAACCAATGAAAACCATAAAAAATAAATAAATATAAAAATTGAACAAACTTTGATAAAACATCAAGCTATTAAAAACCTTAAAAATTGAAAAGATTAATAATATCATGACAACTTGAAGAAAAATTTGAGAAACCCTGAAAATCATTAATTATTTTTAAAATAATTTAAAATAACTAAACATATAAAAAATTATTAAAACGTTATAAACAATATAAAAATGTTAAAATTTAAGAAAATCATACAAAAATCAAAACAATCCAAAATCCCCAAAAATCTGTTAATCTCTCTGAAATAATAACAAATACATTAAAATAAATAAAATTTTTAAATAAACTAGAAACACAATAAAACAATATATAAACCAATACAAAATTGAAAAACCATGGAAAATTATAGAATGATATTAAATATGTTAAAAATAAGAAAATATTAAATACCATGAAAATTGTGAATAAACATAAAAAATATTAACATCCCTTAAATTCCATAAAACCCCATAAAACGCTAAAAACATTAAAACCCACATGAAACTATTAATACACTTAGATAAACAAAAATAACCTAAAATACTTGAATAAATTTTAATAACCACGAATAAAAAAAATAATCATTAAAAATTGAGATACACTTTATACTACACAAAAATACCTTGATCAATTCTAGGTACCACAATAAACCAAAATAATTTTTAAAACATTACAAAAGGAAATAATATATTAATATTTTTGAATCCCCATGAAAACTTTGAAATCAATGGGATAATTATATAAATTATTAGCAATACCTAAAATCCAAAAACAATAAAAACTAACTCAAACACTGGAAAAACAAGAAAATTAATGAAAATCATATAAAATCTTAAAAATCTTATTAAGCCTAAAAATTTTATAATAACACATGTAATCAATAAAACCCAGTAAAACATAGTGAAACTAAGATTATCATGAGTCCCGTAAAAATCCCTAAAAATACTATTTAAAATCCTAAAACATGTAGAAACAGTGAAAAATTTTAAAAGGGATAAAACATGAAAATTTAGTAAAAGATCATTATTAATTCTAAAAAAATTTATAACACATCAATTTAATTGAATATAATCAAAAATAAAGAAACCATGAAAATATATAAAACCTTAAAAAATCTAGAGGAACCCCTAAAACCCTAAAATACAATAAAAATCATATAAACCATTGAAATCCTACAATGAAATAACAAAATCTCTTAAAACATATAAAAAACGCTATGAACCCTTTAATAGAATAAAAATATAAAAAATAAAATATATATGTACCCTCAAAACCATTATAATTTAGAGAACAATGTAAAACACATAAAATTCATCAATGATCCTTGAAACACCATTTTAACTTAAAATATAAAAATGCCTTCAAAAACATTTAAATAGCCATAGAATAAATTAAACAATATAAAATGGAAAATGAAAATGTGGAAATCATTATAAAACCATAAAAACAACAACAAATCAAATATCTACAGCAAACCATATATATCTATTAAAAATATGGTACCCTAAAAAAGTGATATCCCATAAATATGTATAAATCCAAAAAATTTGTGAATATAATAAGAATTCATGTGAAACACTTATAAACATTAATATAAATTAATAACCATATAATACCATGGAAAATTTGGAAAAAATATAAAAAAAGGAGAATTATATGAAACCCTAAAGATCACCAAATACCATTAGATACAATAAATGAATTTCAATAAAGTTCTCACCCATTAAAACATAGATATTTATGGATAAATAAAAATAATAATATAAACCTATGAAAACCTTGAATAATTTTGAAAAATCATGATCAATTAATAAAACTAAAAACATTAAGAATACACAAAAACCACAGATAAAGTATTTTTATTCCAAAAATGATTTGAAACCCCATAAAATCACATGAAAAATGAATGATAATATTGAAAAAGAATTTGAAATTACGAAAACTAATGGTATTATTTAAAAAACCCTATATTGTCTCTAAAACCATATAGAGATTTAATATCTTGGGATTTGTTATTAAATTACATATAGTTTGTAGGGTTTTATTCATGTTGATGGAGATTATTTATGTTCTATGGAGGTGGAGGGTTGGATTTGGAATATTTGAGATAGAAAAACATTTTTTAATGTTTATGTAGTCACATTATTAATATAATCATAGTTATTTTGATTATTTGGTTGATTCAAATGTCAAAATTTAGATTTATGTGAGTGATTCTACAATTTTGGTTCTGTAACACCCCAGGTAAATAAGGAATATGACATTTTCATATTTATCCATATTTGTGAATAAAATATTAATATGACTTTAAAGGGGACGCTATGCTCGATGGCGTACCCAACACGCAACAACGAGTTTCTTGGGAATCTTACGTTTCACTCTAATAGTAAAATAATATTATTTTAAATCGTAGTTAACATGTAGCCATTTTAATGGAGGGAATGGATATAAATAACTAAAATATGATTATATATGTTTTTAAATGTTTTTACATTTATACAATAAAAGATAAAGGCTTAAAATACGGAAAGAATTCAATTTTAGGCGTATATGCCCTAGTTTTCACTAAAGGTTCACTTATCACCTTTTCATGGAGAACCTTCATTAAATATAGTTTTGTTCACTCTTAAACATTCTTTTGGACCAAATAAAACTTTTATTAAGAATCGTGACATCAAAATTTACTTTGTGTAAATTTTTTGTATCTTTCCGATAAAGTTCTTTTTTTTAATGAATAGTGTAAAATGTTGTATTTTAATTCAAAAACACTTTTTAATCTAATTTATTTATATGATTAGATTATATTTTGAATTGGTTTTAAAGTGAAATTAGAAAATATTTTTACCATTAAATCCAATAGTGGTCGTTGAAATCAATTTCACTTTGAAATCAGACTTAAACTAGTGTCAATCTTTTGATACTTATTGTTTCATAAAACACGATATTTGTCATGACAGCGGGAATTAATTATTAAATTAATTAATGTTACTTATATGTTTTGAGTTTTGTAAAATGGACTTCATTTTTGAATTCTTAATATCTAATACAGCTTAGGGTGAATTTTTGGGATTTTTCTGAAAAACTTCAATTTTTGATGAATAGTGAAACCACTAAGTGGTACTTATAAAGACTGATTTTCCATTAAAATGAAATTTTTCCATAATTGTGTTTTGATTTTCAAAAATCCGACATACATGGTTGTCATTAAGAAGTAAAATGTGGTTCAATGAGATTAAAATAATTTTTTGGTGAATAGTAACTTATTAAGTTTTTAATCGCAATTAGAGGTAATTAGTGTAGTTTAAGGTAAAAATGATATTATAAGAATGTGAAAACACCATGAAACTTGTCCTACACCTATTGGTTGTATCATTTCCGACCAAGACAAGACATGGGTCAACTTGGGGACCCCATGGATCCACTTTGGTTGGGAAATGACATAAATAACATTTTATTTAATGTAAAAGTAAAATTGACACAAACATGATATGTTTTACTAAAACAATTTTTAAGTGGGGTTATACAAGTCATATTTTTTCTTATAAATATTCATTGGAAAGATAAAAAGACTTCCTACATCATAGTATTTTTTTATAATTTTTAGACATTAAATAAATTAAATTATTTATGACATAATAATGATGCAGCGATGACATCATTATTTGACGATTTAAATAAAATGGAAAGATAATGTAAAATCTATGAACTACACATGTCCAAAACTTATTGGATGAGTTTATTTCGAATCCTTATCACCTTATCCACGAATTATAACAATGTGGGACCTTTTGAAACCGAAACACATTTTCAAATAAAGTAATATTTCTTTACTTTCCAAAAGTGCCCCTCCTCTCCTCTTATAAAAGGCCCCCACCTCTACCTCATTTAACACACTCCTCAAGCCTTTGGCTTGGCCAACCCCTGACCATTTACTCTCTCCACATCCCTCTCCTCATCCTAGATCATTCCATTTGGGCAGAAGCCTTTCAAAGGAAGCCTTTAGGCTCAAATCAAAAGGAGTTACACTTTTAACGGTAATTCATTCTCTCTTGTTCATTTATTTTATTTTGCTTCTCCAACCCCCTAAACTCTTTTTATTTACTTCTTTTGTAAAACAAACAGTATCATCAATATACTAGGATGTTGTTATAAGATTTATTCGAGATACACTCTCACACAACTACATCAAATGGTTAAAGAACATACGGTTTCCGTGTATGGTGAAATTCTGCCTCCCGAAATGATGATTGTTCAATACTCATTTAACACCTTCAAAGGTGGCCATTATGATGTCACTATTTTTATATATGATATATGATATGTTTATGTTTTATTTATGCTTCTGTATTTTTCATTTTTGTCTTACCTTTATGGCTTCCATTATGGGTATACGCGATATCTTCATTTAAGGAAGTGCGGACTACCGCCCCCTCAAAGTGATTTGATTCGTTAAATACCATATGTGGGATGTATAAAGGATGGAAATATGATATTATATATGATATTATACTGTAATTATAATATAACTTTATATCATTATTATTCCATTCTATAAAATACGAAATAGAAATGAAAGTAGCGTTCATGCGTACGTACGGCTTACCGTCTCCATCAACGGTGCATTTCATTTCATACCTCTAAATGATTATGTAATGTTATAAATGCATGCATGTACTGGATATATGTGACATATATGATATCTACATAATGAATACAATTCTGGATATAATAAACATTTGGCCACACGAACAACATGTAATTGTAAGAAGTCCACTTTCAACTTAAGAACCAAATATCGGTAAAACAAATATTATTAACTTAAATGATTAAATAATGTTTATGACATGGTAATAGGTGGTATAAAAGTAATAATGAACTTGAAAAAGGTTCTTAAAGAATTAGAAATTAACTCAAGTTTATTATTCAGGAGATTAAAGAACGATCGAGTCAAGTCGGACCCGAGGTAAGGGATCATACTCCTCTCTTTCTTTTTAAGTACACACTTTTATGTCATTCTTTTTAAAGCTCATCGTTCTTGTTATTGGGATGATCTTTTATATTACACTTACTGTAATTTTTTTGTTCATGTAATGAGAGACCCTATTCTCTCTCATCAATCCATTTTGGAAGTTTTGAGTGGCGCCGTTAGGCTGCCGAACTTTCGTAAGAGATCTAACCTCTCTCTTTCTTTTTAAGTACTCTCCTTTATGTCACTTCTTTTAAACTCCTCCTTGAATTGTTGGGGGATTTTCTTTTATATTCTACTTGCTGTAAATTCTATTTTAATATGATGGGATACTCTATTTTATCTCATCAATCCATATTCGGAAGTTTTATGTGGCGCCGTTAGGCTGCCGAGTTTTCGTAAGGGATTTTTCATCTCACTTTTATTCCCGTGAGATTTATGCTACATTCGCCACAAATTCCATTGAGTGGTGTATGTAATGCCCATTATTCTACTCTTTGTGTAATATACTTTCATTTATGCGTATTTACATCAATGACCTATTGTCTTTCTTTCATGGGGTGTATGTTTTGAAAGATACCCAAGTCGGTAAGGGAACCTTTCACCCTCCTCTTTTTTAAAAGAATTCTTTTATTGGGTCTTTTAATTTACATATTTTTATGTTGGGGTATGTTCTCATACATCCTTATTGATGTAAATTTTATGTACAAGTGATGAGATACACTTTTTATCTCTCATCAACTCATTTTGATGTGATTGCCGTTAGGCTGTCAAGGGAACTTTTTAACCGAATTTCGATTTCTTTGGGTTCAACTTGTAGTCATTGAATATGTCATCCATTGAATATGTGTGATTGACCTTTTATTGTTTTACACTTAATATTCACTTATATTGGGTGTATATATATTTGTCACACATATTTTTGAGATTTATTTGTCCTTAATTTAAGGATACCTTCTTCATAAGGGATTTCATCACATTTGACATTTCTATTGAGGGTTCATTGTTGTTATGCACCAATTCACTCTTATATGGTGTATATACTGTCCTTTGGAGTATTATATCATGAATCCTTTTATTCTCATGATATTATAAAGTTTTGACTAAATGTTATTCCTCGATTATTGTATTCAAGTGTCTGTAATTTTGGTAAAACCCCTTTAACCGAAATATTGTTTTAAATTTTTTAATTATTTGTTCTTATTAATATCCATGTTTTCAAAATGGTTTTAAGGATTTATTTATATGGATATTAATGGTTTAAAATGTTAAAATCTTCAAGGTGGTATGGGACACTTTGATTCAAAAATCTCTTTGTTAAATGTTTTAAATGGTTTTGGAAATGGTTTCTTTTTGAATGGATTCATTATTTCAATATCCTAAAATGTTATATTGTGATTGAAATGTGGAAATGTTATGTTTCCTTTATTCATGATTATGTCATATGATTATGTTATGGTTCTTGGTCATTGTTATGAATAACGGGTGGTTTCGTGATAAACTAAGGGCGGGTGAGCCCGATATAGCTCTCCAATGCATTGGGTAACGCGAAGGAGTGAAACGTTAAGGTTTCTCCGAAGCGATTTAGGGAATATACTGTGATGGGTATTCCAAACGTAACCAAGAGGGTTACTCCCTACGTAATAATGTTATGAATGCCTCAAGTTACCTTTATGTCTTATGTTTTCTATGATTTATTCATGATTTGATATGACTATGTTTAATGGGTAAAGTATGATTTCATTCTTATGTATATAAGAACTCATGGTTCCTTTCCATATTTTTATAACCCTTACTGAGCTTTTTATGCTCATCCCAAGTTTTTGAAATGCTTTTCATAGGTCAAGGGAAGGGTACATGATGTGACGATAATGTCAAGGATGTGTCAAGAAAGAATCCGTGTTTTATTTTAAATTGGTTTCCATTGATGGGAAGAATGAATATTATCTTTTATGTAACCACTTTGTTTAAATGTGGAATGTAATGCATGTTCCAGGATCTAATTCTCTAAAACTCTAAACCTAAAAAGATCCTCAATGTGTAATCTTGTAATAACTCAAGATTAAGTAAGGTTTAAGGCTGGGGCCTTATAGTTGGTATCAAAGGTCGGTTTAGATAACTTTAGAGGTTAGGGTATTCTTTAAGCATAATTGACAATTACCATAATGGTTAGGATTTCAGAAAGAGTCTTAGTTTTAGATCAAGTGAATGAGTAAGTATATCTTATTGTCTATCTTACTCATTAGTACATGATGGTTTTGTTGATATACTCACACTGACATTTCTGTTTTAGTAAATGGCTGGATCTAGCAGGCACAAAAGTAACATTGGATGTGAAGGAAACTGTGATAGTGTTTTGAGCAAGAAACTGAATGATATGGGAGCTTCAATGAGAACTCTTGTGATTATCCTGAACCAACTATCTGGAGTCATGATTGACCACCTAAACCTTTTAGATTTCTCTAAGACATCATATATGCAAGAAACAAATACCCACGAAAGTACAGGTAATAATCATAAAGCTAAGTGTGTTCAAAAACCTATGTGTCAAAGATGTGGAAAGAAACACCTAGGAAAATGTTTCAAAGGGACAAAAATATGCTATAGATGTGGAAATGAAGGTCATAAAGCAAGAACCTTCCATGGAAAAAGGAAGCATCCAGTTGACTCGAGGAAAGGGAAAAAAGTTCTTTCTGAGGGATCAATTGAATGTTTTAAATGTGGTGTGCATGGTCATTATGCAAACACATGTCCTATGATGAAATTTCGTGAATGGGGTCACCAAGAGTGTACTAATATTCATTTACCAATACCTAATGCCATTCCGATTGAGGATGAAGAAACTGACAATGACCAATCAAAGGTATGTACTATTTCATGGCTATTGTTTTCTTATTTTGGAATCTTAGGATATGATTCATGATTTTGTTTATAGGAAAGAGGTATTTGGGAATAAGTTGGAAAGGAATGGATAATGGATCATGATGAATGTTGAATGAGTAAGATGTCAACATATAAGAGCTTCAAGAGTTATGGTGAAATTCTTAAGAGTATTAAGTCTCTTTTGATGATGGGGTTACATTAGAAGACTTTTTATATTATATGTAACCCTGATGCTTAATATAGGAAAATTTTATTCAAGTAATAGTTATCTTTTCTTTTGTGGACATTGTTATAATGAACCATTGGGTTTATATGATCCTTACTTTTGAGGTAATTATGGGTTACTATATGTTATGATGGAAAATGAAAGGCATGAGATAAAATTGAGGTTAAATTATGTTATGGTTATTTTTGATGATTTTATCCCTTTTTGGGTAATGATTTGAGAATTATATAGTTTTGGAAAAAGGACAACACGGAGACCGTGTGACAACCCGTCGCGTCGGACAATGCTGCGGGAATCGAACCCACAACCAAAGTGCGACTGGTATTTATCGCCTACCACTGGACTACGTGAAGTCCCTGGTTAGTTTGACTGATTCTTTTTAGTTATATGATTTTATGAATTAAGAGTAAGTTGATTTTGGAGGATATGTGAGTAGGATAACTACTTTTCAATGTGATACTTTAGGAGCAACTGATGTTGTTTGGAGATAAATGTTACGATTTAACTTGGAAGACTATGTGACAAAATCCTTAAAATATTTGAGTTTCAATCTTATATTGGTTTACTTTGAATAATTTTATGGACAAATTTTTTATCGGATGGTCCTCGTTGAACTTTGGGTTTTGTTGGACAAATTTTGGAGATTAAGAATAGATTTTCTTTTTATAAGGGGTTATCCTTTTCTGGATTATCTGATCTTGTACTAACCTTTTTGGTTTTGGTTTGGTTAAAGCCTAAATACATGGGATGTATATAGTTCTCTTTTGGGGATTAGGTGATTCTCTAGAAGTTTATTATAGTACTCTTAACGCGAACAAGTCTCCCTAAATACTCGTCTTTTGGAATAAATATGAGTTTGACTAAGGAATATAGTAAAAGTTGAAAGTCAACGTGATAATTGATTATGCTTCCTTATGAATAAATTCCTCAATAAAAAGTAACTTAAAACAAAAATGTTGTCTATTAACTTTTCCTACTGGGGAACCCAACACCGTTTAACCCATCACATGTTTGTGATTTTCTTATTGTTAACTTTCTCCTAAACATGTTTTCTATCACTCTCCATCAGAACATGACCCATTGTTTTTTCCTCCATGTCCATATTTTCATATTTCGAATCCTAGTATGGGTTAACTCGGGTGACCTTTGTACTTATCTCTCTTTATTTTAAAGTGTTTGTTTTACCGACTCTTGTTTCGATGTGGGACGTTCAACGATGTTTCCAAGCACAATTTTAAAATTGCGAGGACTCAATTACCAAAAGGGGGGAAGGATGTAACACCCCAGGTAAATAAGGAATATGACATTTTTCATATTTATCCATATTTGTGAATAAAATATTAATATGACTTTAAAGGGGACGCTATGCTCGATGGCGTACCCAACACGCAACAACGAGTTTCTTGGGAATCTTACGTTGCACTCTAATAGTAAAATAATATTATTTTAAATGGTAGTTAACATGTAGCCATTGTAATGGTGGGAATGGATAGAAATAAATAAAATATGATTATATATGTTTTTAAATGTTTTTACATTTATACAATAAAAGATAAAGGCTTAAAATACGGAAATAATTCAATTTTAGCCATATATGCCCTAGTTTTCACTAAAGGTTCACTTATCACCTTTTGATGGAGAACCGTCATTAAATATAGTTTTGTTCACTCTTAAACATTCTTTTGGACCAAATAAAACTCTTATTAAGAATCGGGACATCAAAATTTACTTTGTGTAAATTTTTTGTATCTTTCTGATAAAGTTCTTTTTTTAATGAATAGTGTAAAATGTTGTATTTTAATTCGAAAACACTTTTTAATCTAATTTATTTATATGATTAGATTATATTTTTAATTGGTTTTAATGTGAAATTAGAAAATATTTTTACCATTAAATCCAATAGTGGTTGTTGGAATCAATTTCACTTTGAAATCAGACTTAAACTAGTGTCAATCTTTTGATACTTATTGTTTCATAAAACACGCTATTTGTCATGACAGCGGGAATTAATTATTAAATTAATTAATGTGACTTATATGTTTTGAATTTTGTAAAACGGACTTCATTATTGAATTCATAATATCAAATACAGCTTAGGGTGAATTTTTGGGATTTTTCTGAAAAACTTCAATTTTTGATGAATAGTGAAACCACTAAGTGGTACTTATAAAGACTGATTTTCCATTAAAATGAAATTTTTCGATAATTGTGTTTTGATTTTCAAAAATCCGACATACATGGTTGTCATTAAGAAGTAAAATGTGGTTCAATGAGATTAAAATAATTTTTTGGTGAATAGTAACTTATTAAGTTTTTAATCGCGATTAGAGGTAATTAGTGTAGTTTAAGGTAAAAATGATATTATAAGAATGTGAAAACACCATGACACTTGTCCTACACCTATTGGTTGTATCATGTCCGACCAATACAAGCCATGGGTCAACTTGGGGACCCAATGGATCCACTTTGGTTGGGAAATGACATAAATAACATTTTATTTAATGTAAAAGTAAAATTGACACAAACATGATATGTTTTACTAAAACAATTTTTAAGTGGGGTTATACAAGTCATCTTTTTGATTATAAATATTAATTGGAAAGATAAAAAGATTTCCTACATCATAGTATTTTATTTATAATTTTTAAACATTAAATAAATTAAATTATTTATGACATAATAATGATGCAGCGATGACATCATGATTTGACGATTTAAATAAAATGGAAAGATAATGTAAAATGTATGAACTACACATGTCCAAAACTTATTGGATGAGTGTATTTAGAAGCCTTATCACCTTATCCACAAATTATATCAATGTGGGACCTTTTGAAACCGAAACACATTTTCAAATAAAGTAATATTTCTTTACATTCCAAAAGTGCCCCTCCTCTCCTCTTATAAAAGGCCCCCAACTCTACCTCATTTAACACACTCCTCAAGCCTTTGGCTCGGCCAAACCCTGCCCATTTACTCTCTCCACATCCCTCTCCTCATCCTAGAGGATTCCCTTTGGGAAGAATCCTTTCAAAGGAAGCCTTTAGGCTCAAATCAAAAGGAGTTACACTTTTAAAGGTAATTCATTCTATCATGATCATTTGTTTTATTTTGCTTCTCCAACCCCCTAAACTCTTTTTATTTACTTCTTTTGTAACAACACCAGTATCTAAAATATACTAGGATGTTGTTATAAGATTTATTCGAGCTACACTCTCACACAACTACATCAAATGGTTAAAGAACATACGGTTTCCGTGGATGGTGAAATTCTGCCTCCCGAAACGATGATTGTTCAATACTCATTTAACACCTTCAAAGGTGGCCATTATGATGTCACTATTTTTATATATGATATATGATATGTTTATGTTTTATTTATGCATCTGTATTTTTCATTTTTGTCTTACCTTTATGGCTTCCATTATGGGTATACGCGATATCTTTATTTAAGGAAGTGCGGACTACCGCCCCCTCAAAGTGATTTGATTCGTTAAATACCATATGTGGGATATATAAAGGATGGAAATATGATATTATATATGATATTATACTTGAATTATAATATATCTTTATATAATTATTATTCCATTCTATAAAATATGAAATAGAAATGAAAGTAGGGTTCATGCGTACGTACGGCTTACCGTCTCCATGAACGGTGCATTTCATTTCTTACCTCTAAATGATTATGTAATGTTATAAATGCATGCATGTACTGGATATATGTGACATATATGATATCTACATAATGAATACAATTCTGGATATAATAAACATTTGTCCACACGAACAACATGTAATTGTAAGAAGTCCACTTTCGACTTAAGAACCAAATATCGGCAAAACAAATATTATTAACTTAAATGATTAAATAATGTTTATGACATGGTAATAAGTGGTATAAAAGTAATAATGAACTTGAAAAAGTTTCTTAAGGAATTATAAATTAACTCAAGTTTATTATTCAGGAGATTAAAGAACAATCGAGTCAAGTCGGACCCGAGGTAAGGGATCCTACTCCTCTCTTTCTTTTTAAGTACACACTTTTATGTCATTCTTTTTAAAGCTCATCGTTCTTGTTATTGGGATGATCTATTATATTACACTTACTATAATTTTGATGTTCATGTGATGAGAGACCATATTCTCTCTCATCAATCCATTTTGGAAGTTTTGAGTGGCGCCGTTAGGCTGCCGAACTTTCGTAAGAGATCTAACCTCTCTCTTTCTTTTTAAGTACTCTCCTTTATGTCACTTCTTTTAAACTCCTCCTTGAAATGTTGGGGGATTTTCTTTTATATTCCACTTGCTGTAAATTCTATTGTAATATTATGGGATACTCTATTTGATCTCATCAATCCATATTCGGATGTTTTATGTGGCGCCGTTAGGCTGCCGAGTTTTCGTAAGGGATTTTTCATCTCACTTTTATTCCCGTGAGATTTATGCTACATTCGCCACAAATTCCATTGAGTGGTGTATGTACTGCCCATTATTCTACTCTTTGTGTAATATACTTTCATTTATAGGTATTTAAATCAATGACCTATTTTCTTTCTTTCATGGGGTGTATGTTTTGAAAGATACCCAAGTCCGTAAGGGAACCTTTCACCCTCCTCTTTTTTAAAAGACTTATTTTATTGGGTATTTTAATTTACATATTTTTATGTTGGGATATGTTCTCATACATCCTTGTTGATGTAAATTTTATGTCCAAGTAATGAGATACACTTTTTATCTCTCATCAACTCATTTTGATGTGATTGTCGTTAGGCTGTCAAGGGAACTTTTTAACCCAATTTCGATTTCTTTGGGTTCAACTTGTAGTCATTGAATATGTCATCCATTGAATATGTGTGATTGAACTTTTATTGTTTTACACATAATATCCACTTATATTGGGTGTATATATATTTGTCACACATTTTTTTGAGATTTATTTGTCCTTAATTTAAGGATACCTTCTTTATAAGGGATTTCATCACATTTGACATTTCTATTGAGGGTTCATTGTTGTTATGCACCAATTCACTCTTATATGCTGTATATACTGTCCTTTGGAGTATTATATCATGAATCCTTTTATTCTCATGATATTATAAAGTTCTGACTAAATGTTATTCCTCGATTATTGTATTCAAGTGTCTCTAATAATGGTAAAACCCCTTTAACCAAAATATCATTTTAAATGTTTTAATTATTTGTTCTTATTAATATCCATGTTTTCAAAATGGTTTTAAGGATTTATTTATATAGATATTAATGGTTTAAAATGTTAAAAGCTTCAAGTTGTTATGGGACACTTTGATTCAAAAATCTCTTTGTTAAATGTTTTAAATGGTTTTGGAAATGGTTTCTTTTTGAATGGATTCATTATTTCAATATCCTAAAATGTTATATTGTGATTGAAATGTGGAAATGTTATGTTTCCTTTATTCATGTTTATGTGATACAATTATGTTATGGTTCTTGGGCATTGTTATGAAGAACGGGTGGTTCCGTGATAAACTAAGGGCGGGTGAGCCCGATATAGCTCTCCAATGCATTGGGTAACGCGAAGGAGTGAAACGTTAAGGTTTCTCCGAAGAGATTTAGGGAATATACTGTGATGGGTATTCCAAACATAACCAAGAGGGTTACTCCCTACGTAAGAATTTTATGAATTCCTCAAGTTACCTTTATGTCTTATGTTTTCTATGATTTATTCATGATTTGATATGCCTATGTTTAATGGGTAAAGTATGATTTCATTCTTATGTATATAAGAACTCATGTTTCCTTTCCATATTTTTATAACCCTTACTGAGCTTTTTATGCTCATCCCAAGTTTCTGAAATGCTTTTCACAGGTCAAGGGAAGGGTACATGATGTGACGATAGTGTCAAGGATGTGTCAAGAAAGAATCCGTGTTTTATTTTAAATTGGTTTCCATTGATGGGAAGAATGAATACTATCTTTTATGTAACCAATTTGTTTAAATGTGGAATGTAATGCAAGTTCCATGATCTAATTCTCTAAAACTCTAAACCTGAAAATATCCTCAATGTGTAATCTTGTAATAACTCAAGATTAAGTAAGGTTTAAGGCTGGGGACTTATAGGTTCTCTACATTGTCATGGTGACTTTTATAATGAGTGTGGGGAATATGGATTCTATAATAAATTCAAATGTAAAATAATGAAGATAGAATCACATATGTTATGATATATAATTATGATATATATCGGATATGTGGTTTATTCAATATCATAGGGTTTTAGTCGTATATTGTAAATTATGTGGTTTATTCTTAATCAACATGGTGGATATCAAATAAATGTTTTGTTTGAGATTGTTATGAATTTATTTTTTCATAAAAGAAATTACTATAGTAAAAACTATTTTTAAATGGTTATAACATTGATGATATTAAATGTTATATATCCATTTAAAATTTATATGGTTTCAAATCATGATTTTATTGACTATATAACTATCATGACCTGTCCTCGAGGCCTGTGTCGTGACTAACCCCATCCCGCCATCCATAGGCCTGAGGTTGGAGACTAGAACCAAAGGCATAATCCCAATAAAAGGGAAGGCATTTAATTTATAATCTATAACACACACATAGACTGAACACAAGTGGAAGAGGAAAAAACTGAAAATAAACACTACGTAAAACTAAATACTATGTAAGTGCTAAAAAGAAAAGGGGCTAGAAATAAAATACCAACAGTAAAGAACAACAGATGAAATGAAATAGAAATTACAGAGTCATCCTCCAAGAATCCCAACTGATCGGTGGGAACAGATGGCCTCCTCAGCACCTCAGGATTTTCCGTCCGCTCCATGTACATTTACCCAAGTGGTCCACCTCCGGGTATCGTCTACCTCCACAAGTCTCTACCCCGATCAGTGTTGCCTATTGTCTGCAACCAACACAACGAAGTGCGGGCATAACCCGTGAAAGGGTGAGTATAATGATACTCAGTAGGGACCCCGAGACCCCCGAAGGTCTCCCGGAATCCATAAAGGATAAACCATAGAACAATAGTACAACCAATAAGTATCAACGAACCCTAATTAAGTATATTCCCATACTTATACAGAAGTTATCAATCCTAGTTATGCTCCAACTCTCGGGCCCAATCACATCCTAGTCCACATAGGAAGTAAATTCAATCGCATCGGTGATAATTATTGAAAGTAAATACTCATCTTCATAGGGTATATATCTTTCGTATAGCGATAGAGATGAGAAGATGTAGTCACAGATTTATCTAAGCTGTCAGACCCACACAGGATAGAAGACGAGCTAAGTTGTCCGACCCACACAGGATACAAGATCTGAAACTCTGTCAGACACACAGAGGATACAAGTACAAAAGTAAATACATTTTGACCCACACAAGATATAAGAACAGTAGTCATCTCCATCAAACCCACAGAGTATCCCAGTATAGTAGTCGTCGCAGTCACAACCATCTCTAGGGTTTCTGCACACAACACACTTGATTCTGGGAGGGTCCGCTCCTCAAACAAAGGGGTTGATAGATAAAATATCATGAAGTCCAGATTTGATGTATCTCGATATTCCGTCTCATCAAAAGAAACCCATCATGACTGACGGTGCATCAATTGGACGCCTGGTCTGAGAGTTACTGTCTTTTCCGTTCTAGGGGCCCGGATAAAATTACCCTCATTCCAAAACTAGTCATTTTCCAAAGATCTCCAAAACTCACTTAGTGTATTTATAATGTTCTTTATAGTTGAGAGGATCCTAGTGCCATAGACGGCGCCTTGATTAGACGCGCGGTTTATAAGATATTCGCATTTAAGCGAAAGGGGCCAGGCCCCTCAAGCAAAGTGGGATGGTGGGTTGGACCGACCCGATTTGGTGGGTCCGACCCAGATGAGGGTCAGACCGACCAGGTGGAGCACAACCTACTCAGGGACCCATCTCGGCGAGTCTGACCTATTTGGGGATCGCCCCGGCCCGCTGGGGCGCATCCCACCCGCAGACACGACACAATATTGCGGGCATGTTCGGCTCGCCCCAAAATACCGGGCTGCGCCGCCCTCCTTGCTGCCCAGCCAGTCGAAGACAGCTGGTTTCATCTGGGTTGAGTGCCTCGCACAACGGTCCACTGTTTCTCCGCAGCGCGGTGCTCGTAGAATCTGCGGTTCCCTTTAGCCCGGTCGGTAGGAGGCCGGCTGGTTCGCCCACCGAAGTGGGCTGCGGTCTTCCCGCAACGTGGCGCCAAGGAGGCACTGTGGTCCTCCATCCCAGTTGGCTAAGCTAGAATGTTCTTCTAGTAAGAGGCCTATGGATGCGGGCCGAACCTCCTCCACACGGCACATGCGAGATCTGTGGTTCACCAGCTCGGCTGGTGGTAGCTGTTTGGTTCTTTAGCCCGAGCAGCCCACGGTTTCTTGCCGCAGTTTTCCCCCATGCAGCCGGTGCGTGGCCACAAATTCCTGTCACCGCCGCCTATAATCATTGCCGCCTCCATTCACAGTCATCTCCATTTGTCGTTGCTGAAATAATCACAAACCAACGGAGGGTTGTGGTTCCACGTTCGTTCAACCCGCACCCTCTGCGTTTGTCAATATCAAATGGCTCAATAAAAAATAATAATTCATCAAGAACGATATATAATTTTATTCAATTTAAATTATACAAATCCCCATCCTCAATTCCAAGAATGATGCACGTCGACGATCCGTTGAAGACAGGCGTCACAGAGGACATATGTCGTTCTGTCAATGTCATAGGGAAAGACGAAGTCGTTGGAGGCACTCTTAGCGGACAACGTCTTCTCCCATGACGTGGAGAAAGAAGAAAAAAGGGGCGTTCCTCATGGACATCTCCTCACGTTCATGCGCCGATTCAAGAATTGTAGAGAACGTTCTTCGTAGAGAGGAAGGTGTTGTTCTTCGTTGAATATGTTCTTTGTGGAGAGGAACACTTTTCTTCTAATTCTTCAGAGCCTCTCCAATAAAATATTTTCCAACTCAATTAAAATAAAAGGCTTACCAATTTAATAATCCCATTCATTTGAAATCAACCTAAATTAACCAATTAAAATAGGAGTTTAATTAATTTAATTGATGGGGTTGGCACAATTAATGGAGGGATGTGGAGAGGCTCCACTATTATGTGGAAGTTCAAAAGTTAAAAGTGGAATGGTGTTAAGGGGTGTTTCAAGGGATTTAAAAGTGTTAGTGTTCGTGTGGACCCCACCACACATTATCCTCTCACGAGAGGTTATGTGGGGGTGGGCCCCACCACCATCCTTCCTTTGGAGATAAAAACTACCAACTACATAAAAATGTGTTCTCACACATTTTTATTTTATTATTTAATTATAAGTAGTAACCGCAATTATTATCTTCTCCTCCTGACCAAACGCAACTACAATAAAGGATTCCTCAGGAGAATACTGATGTTGCGTGTTCATCGGTTCCCTCAGATTTCAATTCCGAGCACCGGTTGAAAAGATTGAAAAACCCGCACGTACGTTTACTGAATGTAACCAAAGAAATCATCAGAAGTTCTTTCTGAGCACACCAGGACTCAGAATTAGGCGCCATCCGAAACTGAAAACTCGTAATATTACGAATAATTTAAGAAAAAAAATTTCATTGATATTTTTGGGTCTTTACATTACCCCCACCTCAGGGTTTTACATACTCGTAAAGCTAAAACACACACTAGGGAAATAAAATTGGGTACTGAGCATGCTTTTGAGCCTCCCGCTCCCATGTGCTCTCTTGGAGGTTCTTGTGCTACCAGTGAACATGCATAAGAGGAATCGATTATCCACACAGGACTTTCTCTTGTCGATCCTCAGTCTTAACTGGGTCCTCTGTGAAATTATCCCCTTAATTGACATCCAGCTCCCCATGGTCGATAATGTGGTACGGGTCCTACACATATCTCCTTATCTATGTTTTGTGGAAGAAGTTGTGCACCTGATGTAACTGAGGTGGAAGGTACCAGTGGCAAGCCACCTCGCCTACTCTGCTGAGGACCTGTAATGGCCCAATGAAACACGAAGATAAATAGCCACCCCGGCCAAATCACCATATACTCGATGAGGTGAGACCCATATGATGATATGGTCGCCAACCTCAAACTCTAGTGTTCTCTATCTCCAATCAGCATAGGACTTATATCTGCTCTGTGCAGTCTTCATCCGCTTCTGGATGATTTTCACCTTCTCCTTCATAGCCAGAACCATCTCTAGTCCTACAATTACTCACTCTCCTGGGTCAGTTTAGTATTGAGGTGATCTGCAAGGTCGGTCGTACAGTGCCTCATTAAGTGTCATCCTGATAGTGGAGTGGTAGCTGTTATTGTAGGCAAACTCCACCATGGGTAAGTGATCCTCCAAACTTTGACCAAAGTCAAGGACACATGCACAAATCATGTCCACGAGAGTCTAAATAGTCCTCTCAGTTTGACCATCCATATGAGGATGTAAGGCATTGGTCAAGCAAAGCTACATGCCAAAAGCCACATGTAACCCCTTGTATAGCCTAGAAATGAAACGATCATCACGATCGGAGACGATGGTCAATGGGACACCATGAAGCCGTACGATCTCCAATAGGTAGATATGTCACATGCTCTCTAAAAAGACCTGATCTCTGATCTGTAAGAAGTGGTCTGACATGGTGAGTCGGTCAACGATCTCCCAGATAGAGTTGTTTCCTCTGGATTTACGTGGAATCCCCATCACTAAATCCATGGATATCCCATCCCACTTCCACTCGGGGACCTCTAAGGGTTGTACCAAGCCTGCTGGTACCCAGTTCTTTGCCTTCACCTACTGAAAAGTGAGGCATCATGAGACAAAATCTCCTATAGTATTCTTCATACCCAGCCACCAATGTTGTCGTCTGAGGTCCTGATACATCTTCGCCACTCCTGGATGTAACACTAGAGGGTAAGTGTGAAAATCCCTCAACACTTTCTCCTGTAGTGCAACTGGTACCCTGGTACCTTTTCTGAAGATGATGATGTGCTCCCCACATTCAGAAAACCCATCTGGTGCCTCCCGTGATGATATTTGATCATGTTGCATCTCACAGTCATCATCCCAACATTCTACCTCCCTGACTCAGTAATGAAGTGGAGGAGTGACTGTGAGAAACTAAACAAAGGCCGCTCCATCTCTATCCACAAATGATATCTGCAATGTATCTAGTTGTTATGTCACCTCTCCAAGTAGTTGAATGCCTGATCTTATACTAATAGCATCTTCTACAATGTTCCCCTTCCCAAGAGTATAAAATATAACAATATCATACTCCTAGAGAAACTCGAGCAATCACCACTGTCTCAGGTTCATGTCCTTATACGAAAATATATACGTGAGACTCTGATGGTCAGAGTAGACTATAAAACGCTAACCCATAAGATAGTGTTGCTACCTCTTCAACGCGAAGACCACAGCTTCTAACTCTAGGTCATGGGTAGCATAGTTCTGATCGTGCTATCTTAACATTCATGAACCATAGACGATCACTGCTCGCTCCTGCATCATGAAACACCCGAGTCTGGTCCCAGATGCGTTACAGTAAACTACGTACCCAATGCCCTCCTCTGGTAGCATCAAGATGGGCGCACTGGTCAATCTCTATCTCATATTATGAAAGTTCTGTGGGCATCTCTCTAACCACACTAATTGTTTCCCCTTCTTCGTCAATGCTGAAAGCCGTGTAGAAACTATGGTGAAGTCTGGAAAAAATCTTAGATAGTATCTAGACAGACCTAGGAACCTCCAAACCTCTATCACACTATTGGGTGGCTCCCAAGCAAGTACTGCGTAGATCATCACTGGATCTACTACAACTCCATCCTCTGAGATGATGTTTCCCATGAAATGAACCCCTCGAATCCAGAACTCGCACTTTGAGAGCTTACCATAAAGCTGGTTCTCTTGGAGTGTGTCCAGCACTACCAGAAAATGGTAGGCATTATCCTCCTCAGTAGTTGAGTATATCAGTAAGTCGTTGATGGAGACTATGACAAAGAGACTGTGGTATGGCTGGAAGATCTTGTTCACGAGACTCATGAACACTACTGAAGCATCGGTCACACCGAAGGGCATAACCCAGAACTCATAGTTTCTATACTGACACATGAATTCCATCTTCTGCACATCCTCATATCGAACTCTGAGCTAGTGATAGCTTGACCTCAAGTCTATCTTCGAGAACCATCGTTCTCCCTTCAGCTTATCGAAGAGGTCGTCAATCCTTGGGAGTGGGTACTTGTTCTTCAAGGTCACCTGATCTAGGCTACGATAGTCAACACACAGTCACAAGATCCCATACACCTTCTTTGCAAACAAAATTGGAGATTCCCAGGGTAAAACACTAGGTCAGATAAATCTCTTTCCCAACATGTCCTCTAGGTGTACCTGCAACTCACGATGCTCGGCAGGAGCCATCCGATATGCTGGAGTAGATATTAGTGTTGTCCCAGGGTACATGTCAATATATATGTCTACCTATCTACGATGAGGTACTCTTGGAATGTCATCAGGAAAAACATACTCATATCTATCCACCAAAATAGGAAAACACGTACACCGCACATCGACCGCTCCGAGGATGGGACTATCCAACTGAGGTGTTATAGCCTTCCCCCTCCTCTGAATAAGTCCATCATGCACTGTGAAGGCTCCCCTATCACAGGGGAAGGTGAAACTGGTCCTATCTGTGTGGATACACCACACATTGAACCTAATATAGTCAATATGAGCATGAACTGTGGATAACCAGTCCATACCCAAGATGACGTCGCAAGGCCTTGATGCTGCTACATGAAGATATCAGCCTTAGCTCTCGCCTCCCAGAGTAAGCTCACACTATCGGCCCTAGTGCATAATCGTCAGGTCTGCTCCCGTAGGAGTCCCAATCCATAAGGATGGATCCAATATCTCTGTTGAAATCTCCGATCTCCGAACAAGGGTAGGGACAATAAATGAATGACTCACACCTTTGTCTATAAGTACTGCAACAAGGGTGGAGTAGACACAAATATTACCCAAAAGCATTTCAGGTGCGCCATGGTCGTAGGCCTCGACTGCTTAGATCTGAACCCACCTTTGTTGGCCATCTATCTATGGTCGGGGTGGAACTCATGGTGGTGGTGGTGGTAGAGCCTTGAAACATTGTCCACCACCCTCTGCTGGACCAGCTCCTCTGCCACGTCCACCTACTCCCGACGGACCACCATAGTCGAACCTCTACCTCTTCCTGGGAGGTCCCTCTACTGTCTTCTACTCGTCCTCATGGCGGGTTGGGTAGTCACGAGCCATTTGGCCTTCCCTACCACATGCATAGTAATGTCTTCTCCTCATAAGGATGGCTTTGTTTGATGTGACAAGCACAAACAGACCTGTACCTTGAGTTCAACCACCTGATGGCCTGGTCATCTTGGACATCTGCATCAACTGTCTACTACCGGCTGTAGAAGACTCAGCTACATGTCATCCTGCGAAAGGTCTCTCCACTGTTTACTGCTCAGTGAGAAAACTCTCCACTAGAAGGGCTCTCTACAGCACCCCCACCTGTGTAGAGATGCTGTGGGGAATTGTTGAAGCCCGGATCTCATACCTGAGACTCATCTTGAAGTTCCATTCCATGAATAATGTGACACATACCATATATGTGGAGTAGCGCAAGTGGTTGGTGAACCTCATTGGGTACTAAGCTACTGTCATACTGTCCTGCTACAAATAAAGTAACTATTGAATATGCACCGCATGAAGGGTTGTAGAAAAAATCTGAGCAAAAGAGACTTTCGAAGTCTTACCAATGTAATGATGCCTCCCCATGCACCTAGAGCATCATACTCCACCATCTGCCTACTGCCACAAGTAGGAGACTCGCAACAAGGATCACCATGAGGTCGGTTGGTGTCACTAACAATCTGAAAAATCTCACGACAGCCTCCAGCATATCCTCCGCTGCCTGTGGTTCCGTCTCTCCCCAGAACCAGGGCGGCCTCTGTTGCTGAACTCATGCAATGCACTCTGGAGGTGCACAATCTCTTCTTCTGGGTTTAGTGGAATCGGTGGTCTAGTGGGTAGAGGTTATTCTGTTACCACAGCTGTGATGGGGACCTGCATCGAGGCCTTATCGCTCGGTGGGATACCATCTCATACATAACTCGGAACCCTAGCTAGCTGCCGTTATGGGGCCATACTTAAAAAATGGGTGCGCCATTGTTAAAAGAGTATACCTGGTGAGCTGACTCAATGTAATCACGAAGAAACTTTTTTCAATGGTAACACACACGCAATAAGTGTTTTCATGTAATGAGTCAGAAATTAGAGGTCAGGGTCCTGGTGTACGGATATATCTTCCATCGCACCAACAATGGACTCCTTGTATTGAAAAACACACTCAATAATCATAACAGTATTGATTTGCATTAAATAATGATCAGAGGCGTAATACTGATTAATGGGAAGGAATTTCCTTTTTAACTTATAACAAACACACACACACATAGACTGAACATAAGCGAAAGAGCTAACAACTGAAAATAAACACTATGTAAAACTGAATACAATGTAAGTGCTTAAAGGAAAGGGGACAGAAATACATGCCCAACAGTAAATATACAACAGAAGAAAAGTAAACAGAAACTACTGAGCCATCCTCCAGGAATCTCACCTCAAGGATGGGAACAAATGGCCTCCTCAGCACCTTCGGTCTATACGTCTGCTCTGTGTACGTCTTTCCAAGTGGTCCACCTCTGGGTACCGACCAGCTCCACAAGCCTCTAACTCGATCAGTGTTGCCTATTGTCTGCAACCATCACTATGAAGTGCGGGCATAACCCGTGCAGGGGTGAGTCTAATGATAATCAGTAGGGACCCCGAGCCCCCCAAAGGTCTCCAAAAATCTATGAAGGATAATCCATAGAAAAAAAGGTACAACCACAATGTATCACCCAACCATACTTATGTATATTCCCATAAATATACATAAGATATCAATCTCAGTTCAGCTCCAACTCTCGAGCCCAAGCACAACCCAGTCCACACAGGAAGTAAAGTCAATCACATCAATGATAATGATTGAATGTCCAGTCTCATCTCACACAGGTATACATCTTTCGTATAGTGATATAGATGATCATATGTAGTAACTAATTCATCTAAGCTGTCGGACCCACACATGATACAAGACTAGCTAAGATGTTGGACCCACACAGGATATAAGTCCAGCTACTCTGTGAGACCCACATAGGATACAAGTATATAGGTCAATATTTTCTGACCCACACAGGATACAAGAATAGTAGTAATCGCAGTCAAACACCCGAAGGATCCTAGAATGGTAGTCATCGCTAACGAACCCACGAAGGATCCATGTATAGTAGTGGTCACAGTTGCAGTCAGCTCTAGGGTTCCCGCACACAACACGCACGATTCCTGGAGGGTCCCATTCTCGAACAAAGGGGTCAATACATCATCTCTCATGAAGTTTAGAGTTGATGTATCGTGAAGTTATGTCTCATCAAAAGAAACCCATTGAGACAGACAGTTCGTCAGTCAGACATTCGGTCTAAGAGTTATTGGCTCTTCTGTTCTAAGGGCCCAGTTGGAATTAGGTTCATTACAAACCCGTCTATTTTCCAATTTTGTCCAAAACTCAAATAGTGTATCACAAAAGTACCGTCTCGTTGAGAGGATCCATGTTCCATAGACGGCGCATCTATTAGAAATGTGGTCTAGATGATATTTGCATTTAAGTGAAACGGTCCCGACCCGTCAAGCCAAGTGGGGTGGAGGGTTGGCCCGACCCGATTTGGCAGGTCCAACCTAGCTGGGGGCCATCATGGCCCGATGGATCATGGCCCACCAATGGACATGGCCCAACAAGGCTGTCCCATTTTGGGGTCGCCCCAGCTTGGTGGGGCACGACCCACCCACGGACCCAGCCCGTGGTTGCGGGCTGGTTCGCCTTGCCCGGCGGCACCGAGAAGTTCCGCCCTCCTTGCTGCCCGACTGGCTGATGTCGGCCACTTTTTTTTGCCTCGAGTTGCCCGCACAGTGGGCTTCTATTTCTGCATAGTGCGGATCCCGTAGGTTCCACAGTTCTCTTCAGCCCGGCCGGCAGGCGGCTGGCCGTTTTGCCTGCCGTAGCGGCCCCCAGAAGCGGGCCACGGTAATCCCACAGTGAGGCTTCAAGGAGGCGTCGTAGTCCTCTATCCTGGCCGGCTAAGTTGGCTGGTTCTTCCAGCAAGAAACTCGTAATTGTGGGCCCCACATCCTCTACACCGCACCTGTGGGTGTCGTGGTTCACCAGCTAGGCTGGCTGTAGCCGACTTGTTCTTCAGACTAAGCGGTCCACGGTTGCGGGCCGCGTTTTTCCCCCACGCGGCCGGTGTGCGGTCACCACTTCCGACCATCACCGACTCTGGTCACCGCCACCTCGGTCACTGTCGTCTCTGGTCGCCATTTCCAAAATAATCACGAACCAACGGAGGGTTTTCGGGTCGTGTTCATTCGGCATGCACCCTCCGTGTTTGGCAATATCTAATGCCTGAAGAAAAACTAAGCATCCATCAAGAACAAGATATATGTTGATTCATTTAGAATTATATAAAACTCATACCTCGATTTAAAGAACATTGCATGTCGATGAGCCCCAGAAGACGAGCATCGTGGAAGGCGGATGTCGTCCCATCAACGTCGGAGGGAAATATGTAGTCCTTAGTGGCGCTCTTAACAGACAAAGTCTTCTCCCTTGACGTGGAGAAAGAAGAAGGAAGAAGGGTGTACATTGTGGATGTCACCTCAGGTTCTTTCCCCAGTTAAAGAACTGGGGAGAACGTTCTTCGTCAAGAGGAAGGTTTTGTTCATCGTTGAAGATGTTCTTCATGGAGAGGAACATTATTCTTCTAATTCTCCACATCCTCCCTAGTAGAATATTTTCCAACACAAATAAAATAAAAGGCTTCCTAATTTAATAATGCCAAGAATTTCAAATAAATTCAAATTAACCAATTAATTATGGAGATTAATTAAATAAATTGATGGGGTTTTCACAATAAAAAAGGGGAGGTGGAGAGGCTCCACCATTATGTGGATGTTCAAAAGTTTAAAGTGGAGTTTAAAGAGTTAAGGGGGGTTTCAAGGGAGTTAAAAGGGTTAGTGTTCGTGTGGGCCCCACCACACATTATCCTCTCGTGAGACGTTATATGGGGGTGGGCCCCAAAACCAAACCCCCTTTGGAGATAAAAATTACCATCTAAATAAAAATGTGTTCTCACAATTTTTTTGTAAATATTTAATTATTAGTAGTAACCCCAAAAATTAACTTCTCCTCCCTATCAAACATAACTAAGGTAAAGGTTCCCTTAGGAGAATACCGATGTTGTGAGTTCATCGGTGCCCTCAGATTTTAATTACGAGAACCAGTTCAAAAGATAGAAAAACCCAAACGTTTGTTTTCTAAACGTAACCGAAAAAAACTTTAGAAATTGATTCTGAGCACACCGGTCCTCAAAATTAGGCGCCGTCAGAAACTACGAACTCATAAAATTACAAAAAAATTAAAAAAAATTCTTTTATGTTTCCGGGTCATTACAATAACATCTATTTTGGATCCCATTAGAACATGGTGGATTTTATATTGGATTTATCTAGAAACAATGCAATGAATTTCACATGGTTCATCATTAATTTATTTTCATCAACCCTATCAAACCATTAGTATTTTATTATCTCCCTTAGTCTTCCATTTGAATTTTATTACATTCTGAGTGAACTAGTTAATGCCTTTATTAAAATGAATTTACTCATTTTATCACTTCCTTCCATGTCTTTTAATTTTAGACTTCCATTTTTTTCATATATTTATAGAAATAGTTTTCGACAATATATATTTGTTATTGGTCATGTTTTTAGTTAGATATTTTTATGTTTAGTTTTTCTAGGAATCCCCTTCATATTTGAAGGATAATATATATTATCTCTACATTACATTGGTGTTCAATTATTTAAAAATCACGAAATATATGTTATATTTCTATGCTAATTCTATGACCAATTATTTTATTTCTGGTTGACTAATATTAATTTCTTCTAGAGATATTCCGAAAATTATTTTATACAATTTATTTGGTTATTATTCAAGGTTTTTTCATATATATTTACATGGTTATTGGTGGTATGATTATCGATATTAGTTAAGATATAAATTGGATTTAGGTTTGGATTTCGAAAAGCATATTAATCCTTTAAAATTCTCCTAATCGTTATATAATTTTTATTTATATATGTTTTTACCATCAAAATAATATAATTATATAGATATGGAAAGGAAATGGAGTGGAAGGACTTATGTTTTCTATCATATCTCAGTACATTATGTGTTTTAGTTATTTAAATAATCCATATATATATATATATATTCTAAATATATAATCTTAATTGATTATTAATATATATTTAATTCTTCTTATAAGTATATATATATAGTATATTGAAAATGGATTTACCTATAACACAAATCACTTTAAAAGAAAAAAATTGATATATATTAAGGATTTCAAAAATTTGTTGTATATAAAATGTTTTTTTATTACATTGGATGATTTTCCTGAATATACAAGAAAGATTATAGAATTAAAATTTTAATAAAAAGGAAATCGAAAAAAGGAGATTGATGAGTGTACATATGAATTAATTCCCTTAATCCAAAGAATCCAGTGTTCAAATATTATAATCAATATGATTGAAATCATCGTAATCACCATATGAAATTATATTCTTTATGGTTTGAAATATTGTTTTACCATTTTATTCAAGAACGATTTACCAAATATATATATATTTTATGAAGATAATCTTATGATATTCAGTCATAAAATATTTCAACAGTGTTATCGTTCAATGATTATATGAAATTTAACTTTTGTTAACAATTTTAGTACTCTTTCTTCTTAAAATGATCAAGATATCAAATAAATTTTCATGAATAAATTATTTAATTGATAAAATATATAGATACATCGATTCATTCATTAAGTGAATTAGAAATGGAGATGTCCAATTGGGGAATGATTTATCTAGATATTTTCTCTATTTTTCCTGAGTTGATAGATTTTATATTGATGATTTATATTTACTCTACTTATATGATTATTAAATATTTGTAAATGAAGGAAACATTCCATTAAGAAATTGTTCATTTTTATTTTATGTGTTTAATCGCATAACCATTTTTATTATCATTTATGATTATTATAAAAATAAAAAAAGATATATAAATAAATGATTTCTCCACTGCATGAATTATAAAAAGAACTATATACATTAGAAGTTATATATTATTCAATCTCTCTAAAAAAATCATTATTTTATGGATCTTTATAATTGATATGAATAAAATTTATATATTCACAATATACGATCATTGATATGTATCATATCAAATAAATCATATTTTATGGATGTTTAATAATCTTAGGTTAGTTACTACTTGAAACTGTATGTTCAACAAAATTCCAACTATATTTTTTGATATATATTTCTAATTTCACAAATTTTTTGTTTTCTGTGTTAATAAATTGGATATAATTTACAATGTGGGATCCTATTTGAATGATCATAGATATTTGTAATAAGTAACAACTACATTCAATCCACTAGGATCCCATAAAAAATTAGACTCTATAGTGAATACCACCAAACTAATAGAGTGGATGTTTTGGATTTAACTACGGGAAAATACTCCTTGAACAATTATAACTCAATTATTTCCCATGTTTTCCATTATTTATTTTATTTATAGGGAATAATGTGATTATAATAATATCAATATCTACATACCATAGACATGGGGTTTTAATGTAATAAATACTATTACGAATTCATTTCACCCAATATTGAGTATTTGGATAACCATTATCTAGCCAAAATTTTATATAAGGCCCTAAGATGTTTTATTTATCTGAATCTAATGATTGAAGTAAATATGTAATTAGAAAATTTTATTTTGGTAATGAATGAAGTAGATGAAATTTTATATTCATAATACCTTTCTTTAATAGACATAATTATATTTAATGGAAGGAATATATGGTGAAAAATATGATGATACTCAATAGGGAAATCTATTAAAATAGAATTGCTCCTTATGTATTTCCGACAGGATAATATGAAATAGTGTATGATGATAATAAATCTATATTTTTTAATATATGGGATTATGGCAATTATTATATATGGACTAGGTTGAGACGAGTTCATCTGAGTTTCACATTGTTAATGAACTCATTTAATAAAAAATAATATATCAATCATAGGTAATGGAATTTAAATTTGAGAAACCTTAGATATTTTATATATAATTTTATGTTTGATTCCTTAAACAGGATATAAGGATATAGTTTCACAAACTAAAATGATGGAATACAAAGACTGTAAAAATGTTAATTCCACAGGTTTACTAATTAATGAGATTGATAAAACATAAAAATTATTATGAATACTACAACTCATATAGAGTGTTTAGTATATATACATTAGAAAATGAATAATTTTGAAAAATTTGAGATATGAGATAAAAGACGAAGCTACGTGAAAAATATTTTGACAAAGGAAAAATCTAAAATGAAGGATTCCACATATAAAAATGATTATAGGAAAAAGAGTGCACAAATTATTGAATCATCTAGATAATATTACACCCCATGAAATTTGAGATAAACATATGAATTTGGGTAGTATATAAATAAGTATAAATAATTATATAACAGATAATAAGTTATTTAAAACATTTAAATAATTAAAAAACATAAGGTAAATTAAAAATAGGTTATAATATATGTGTGTATAAAACTGAAGAACCTTATTCTATAATTCTTTCAAGTCAATGAAAATTAGAAGTATGTGAAAAAAATATTTCAACAAAAATCGGTATAAGAAGAAGTCTAATAATTCTATAACATCCTCAGGAAGTACGATTGAATAATTTAGTTACATTTCATTTTTATATCATAATGCTGATATACCCTATCAAAAAGTTTATATATACTTAATTTCACATGAAAATTAGGTACACAATTATTATTCTTTTGAAAATGAGACAGAATACCCAAAAAAGTATTATATGGTGAAATCAGTAAATAATGGACCATGTTGGAAGAAACTAATGAAAGCAAAAAAAATAAAATAAAATCTCGTTTATAATTATATAACAATATTAATATTTATGAGGACTATTTGAATAATTAATTTAAATTGAAAACCTAGTAGGAAAATTTTAATATATACGGTACTGACCCTGGTAACATGATTAAGGGTTTTTAGAATGAAGTCCAAAATCATAGAGGTAATTCATGTTATTTTATACGGGGATATTTAGATAATTTCATGGGTTAAAACAAAATTAAAACTATGAATATTGATATAGAATAATATTATAAACAGAAAATATTTTTAAAAATTAATTTATACTATGATCAAAATATAAAAAAATTTATTGAAATATATCCATTAAATATTGAAGAAATTGTTTCTTTTTTAATTAATACTCTATGTCAAATATATAAATATTTGGAAATAACACTGATGTCATTTCATAAAATTTTATAAATTTTTTATTTATTTTTTAAATGAAAATATATTTTAAATCTGAAATATTTATCAAATAATATTCATAGATCGAAATTTTTTGGGAACCAAAAATTCATTTTGATTTATTTGGGGTTGTCGAAAACTATACACATGAAAAACAATGAAAACTATATATGGATAGTGTATTTCCAAAGAACATGAGAGGAGGTTAATTCATCTTATGGTGATTATATATTATTGATAGAGGCTATGTTTCATTTGGTGATGTCATATAAAGAATGATAGTTATAATTGGATAAGTTGGATAATAAAAACCTATTTGCATCAAAACTTAATATATTTTAATGGATTAATGAATAAAAATATATGTTTTTTTGAGAATTTTGATGATCTTTATTTGGCTGATCCTTCTAAATAAGGATTCATTGTATTTAAGGAAAAATAAATTATCTTTATATTGAAAAAATATATAATGTATATACTCTGAGTATTTATTTTTATTGTATAATATATTAAATTTTTTAAATGATCAAATCCGTAAATTAATGGATTCTTACAGAATACATGGTCAATTTAAAGATTTAATGATTAAAATTTTAATATAGATAAAATTTATTTTTTTTACCTCATTGTGAAATTATTATTGTTAAAATATGGGATTTATATTTAATGGGCATGAAATAGAATTCATATTGTAAACACAATAATGTGGTTTTCAAATCTAGAACAATAGAAAATATCCATATGGATTAGTTCATATATACTATAACAATTATACTTGAATTATAAATTCTTTTTATATGATTTATTTAATGATCATCATGCTTTACATGGGATAACATTTGGATTCACTAATCAAAATAATTTTCTCTAATTATTAAAATATATAATCAGGTGGAAGATTAAAAATATTGAATTTTATTATTTAATAAGTGATAATGGAGGGTAATTTTGTAATAATGAATATAATTGATCATTCCAAATGATGGTACATAAAACTCCTTAATTACCCTAATGAACCATAATAGAATGGTGTTTTTTAATTGGTGAATAAGACCATGTAAAAAATATATATATAAAAATCTTTTGAATATAACATGCATACTACTAATTTTAATGATACATTAAATACATTATATTATATCATTAATTATGATTCAATATTTAATATCATAATGAAACATGATATGAATTAATAATAATAATAAAAATGTATGATACATTTAACTGGTTAGATAAATTGTTTTTCTATCAAAACACCGAGGGAAATAATTTTAATTTTAATATAATAAGTAATGAAGACAACTTCCTAGTTTATTCTACTATATAAAATCATAATAGTGTTTACAAAATTCATGGATTGTTAAATATTTACCTATCATGAAATTTGATTAGTGGGATATTTTTAACCACAATTTCATAAATTGTTTTGAATAAAGTGACTCTATTGGTGATATGAGACTTAAACAACTTTTTGACAATGAAAATGATGTTAATATGATTATATTTTTCTTGATAATGTGTTTAATTTATTAATTCCAATTAATAATAATTTGTGTTTTCTAGAGAACCTATAAACTATATTACTATCTAGTAAATACTCTAATAGATATACATATTTAGAATGCAAAACTATAATTAATTAATTAAATCTTTTAGATTTTAATTTTCAACTAGAAACTAAAACTGTATAATATTCCTTAGAAGATGGGATTTGGGTTATAGAAATTCATGAAAATTTATAATTGTTCAAGAGGATAATCTTATTTAATTAGTTGATAAACCATTAAAATATATTATTTTTTGAAAAAATTGTTATTTATAAAAAAATTAGTTTATCACCATGTGATTAACATGAACAATGCTATGTGAACTTCATAAGTATTTAATCATGAATAAGGAATAGTTTATTAATATACCATATCTTATGTAACAAGGATAAAAGTAATTATAGTCATTGTAGTATATACTTATTATATGAATTTTAATTAATATCATGTAGATGTAAAATTTTAAATTTTAAATATATATTATAAGAGTAATTTAATGTTTAATATCCTATTAATTTTTAAAATCCTCATTTTCAAAATTCTAAGTTTTATATTTAATCTACTATTTGTGGAAATAATAAGGTTCTTAGAGCATAACATATATTATTCAATCCATTTCAATTATCAAATGGAATTAATGTGGTTTTAGTAGATCCTAATCATTTCAATAAAAACATCAAAATGTATGTTTTCATATGAATATATATGTTGATAATGATTTTTGTGTGTTAAAAAACCATATATTATGTAATTACATCTCAAAAAACATGTTAAACCAAAATAGGATGATTATGATGGGTCGAAAGAATAATTTTGATTCTATCATTTTCTCACAATAATTAGGAAATAATTTTATTTAATGTTTATATGATTTATATTTTAATCAAATACAAAAAATACATATTTAATCATGGAAAAAATAATTATAGAGTATTAAAAATGATAATTTTCTATGTATTTAATTTTTTAAATTATTTACATTTTAATATTATTTCATAATCAAAAAATAAAATTTTTTAGTGTATAATATATAATAAAATATCCACAGTAAACTATATTTTTCTAGGTAAATCAATATTATCACATTCTAGGAAGAAAATACACTCTGTAGTATTTTCATGTTCTGAAGCTAAAGATTTTGTAGGTGGTTGTTTTTGTGCATTATTGTGTTAGAGGAAAACTTCCTGATGGGTTTTTTTCAATTATAATTATGTTACAAAAAACTTTCGCGACACAAGTTTTATAAACATTTAATGACGTATGATAAAAAAATATAGATCAAATAAAATATATTGAAGACATTATTTTTTAAGATATCATTCACATAAGTTTCATATCTCTCTAGAAAATGATTTCACATAAAATAATAATTATTAGAGTTTAATAAAAATAATTGATGATATATTTTTTATTATAAAATAAAAAATAGGTTTCATCAATTATAGATAAATATATGATATATATTTTATAGTTTAGTGAGTGAGATTTTATATGTAGAATTTTTTTAATTTCAATTTTTTATTCAATAAATAGGTTTGTAATTTTGATCAGTATTCACATCCTCATATGACTTGTAAAATTATATTATTAAGATTATTCTACACATAAAATTGTGTGAACCTTTGAATTACTCAAAATAATAAAAAGAATCTCTGTAACAGGATTGAACCCTTTTAAAACTGTTAACCATTTTTTTTATGGTTTTGTAACATTTGACATTTTAATCCCTCAGTCCTTTGATAAAATCAATCAAAATAGATATATCTAATATATTAGTCTTTGTTTCTAGAAGTAGTTCCATTTGTTTAACATTCTTAGGAAAATAGATGAATATAAAATAAATTATTTTCAATTGGAAGAAAATAAATTATCTTTTTTATCAATTATATTATTATCCATCTAGGATATGAATGTTCTTTTCAAGAGAAAAGAAAAGAGTATTTATTCAAAAAGGAAGACCATAATTTTTATGAACCTATAGTGTCATTTTATTGATTATCTGTTGATATTCATATATCACCCATATAACAGAATATATTTTAAATATCCCTAGTAACAATGTATGAATAATTTATATACCATTATGAAGGAAATTAATATTTCCAAATATACATAATCTCCATTGATTATGTGACGCCACATGAGATAATATAGTATGTGTATTGAAAACAACATGGGAAAAAACATGTAAATTATTTAGGGTCTTAAATTTATGATATAAAAAAATTAATCAAATATGTAATTTAATGTTAAAATATGATGGACATGGTTTCATAAACCCAACTATTTTTTTTACCTAAATATTTTATGTATTGAATATTTGTAATAACACTTATTATATATTGTTTTTTTCTATATGATTATAATGTAATAATGTCACAGAATAGACATCATGGAAGATCCACACGATGATGTGATCCTTGATGTGCTATGATGATATTATAAAATAATATTATGTGGTCGGATTACTTTATCTGATAATATTCATTTTAAATAGACATTCAGGTGTGAGTACAAATAAATTTATTAGGGTTCTTCACCTGAATTCCACACTTGGTAATGTATAGGATGGGAGATTATGATAGAAAACTTGTTAGTAGGAATTCCTCTTGTTTTATGTCATCAGATGTTCATATATATGAATGTGTGTCATGGTCCTTATAATTTTTATTATTATTAATTCATGAAATACAAACACACACAAATGTATATATATATATATATATATATTTCATATACCATGTTGATAATAGTTCATGGAAATGTTAGATACATTGGGTTCTTGAAGAGTGACATTTTATTAATGAATAAGATGAGGAAGTGTTTTTTCCTTCCAACTTTAATGACGTTTATATCTAGTCCCTTTGATAATAATTGAAATAGCTCATTAATTCTCATGGACATGGTGTAATAATGTGTTTCTTTGAGATAGTAAAATAATAACATATTGATCATATAGGTTAATGACACTTATTTTCAACTTCAAGATGTGATATTTTGAAAAAGGGATGAAATTAAATAATGATTTTTCTTATCTAGATTATCACATTGCAACATTAGGTTCTTTTTCTTAGGTTCCTTTAACCATTACTATAAACTAATCATTTATGTTAGACATTCATGCATAATGCCAACGAGAAAGAATATTATGGAGTCACACATTATTTGTTTCCATTGATCACAATTAAATTATATTATAATTTAGATAATGGAATAAAAATTATTCTCGCAGTTTGAGGATTAATTTTATTAAATTTATATTAGTTTGAAAAATTAAATATGTATTTTGTAGTTGGCTTGTTAATAAAATATTTATTTTATTTATTTAGTACTTTTAATAAACATTTATTCAATAGATTGTGAATAAAATATTTTTTTCTGAATTAAATATTTATTATTTTTTTCCAAAAATTATATGGGAGTTTGAACAGACTAATACAATGTCTGTTGAAAATAATAATAATAATAATAATAATAATAATAATAAGAATATTGTGTAATATTTTTTATTGTACTTGTTCTAGCCTTCCATAAATAAATATTGTATTGATATTTTTCTACAGAATAGAATTTTATAAATATGATAAATGTTATTTAATGGTTTGTATGAAATTATATAATATTTAAACATAAATCATGTCTCTATAAATATGTGTATATGTTATTTTTCAATAGTATCCAAAAATTGAGAATATATAATTTTTCCTCCCAACAGGTACACTCTCAACTCTAGCTACTCTATACATTTCATCAATGTGAAGTTCAAGATAGATTTATTCAAGAATGATGAACTAATGATCAATACAAATAAAAAATACATTCTACTTTCCACACTGGCACCCAGAGATCGAGTGGTGTTTCTCAGATATCATTGATCCACATATTGATCAAAACTAGAGGGATTCTATCCTTGGGTCCTCACAATGCTATAAAGGTACACTGAAATGTTCTATTCAGATTATCAACATTCCCCAATGTTGAATGTTTCTAATCCCAATTATTTCTTTCTATAGATATAAATGAAATTAAATTTTCAATTTGATGTGAAAGATCATCACTCATGGTTTTTGGAAATAAAATAATTTAAATGTTAATATAGTTCCCACCTCCACAAACTTTTTATATTCTCGGAACCTAAAAGAATATGAGAGTGATCACATTTAAATTTAAAAGTATTTTTATATATTTTATCAATGTACAATTATGTTAATATTTTCATTTCAAGTAATTATATATTTTATCCAATTTGAATTAAATTTTTACCAACATTTTAATCATCTTTATCGAGTGATTGATTTTCATAAAAGATTTGGAAAATATAAAGAACTGAAGATTCCATTGGGTAATGCCAAATCATTGGTTGGTAAATCAAGGTTGGATGATTGGGGACAGTGCATATACAGTATAAGTAGGTGCATTTTATCTAGATGTGATTTACAAATTAATTAAATGTGGTTCTTTTATTTCACACGACATGTTGACTGGGAAAGCCTGGAACACGTCATGCATATACATGGTGTGTAGTTGGCCAGTTCCCACCATGTAGTCTTGCCATGTCAATATGAAAAATCCCTTGGCATGTGACATGGTTATATGAAAAACAAGGTACTTGGTGTACAACATCATGTACATGCCATGTAGTATTCAATTAATGTGAAAATTTTAAATTATATAGAATATGATATTACAGCATTAAAACCTTGTTTTATTGATTGACACAAAATTTTATGTTTGATAATTTTACACTGGTTTTGGAGAACGTTAAAATACCAATTAATTTATTATAATTATTATGTCATAATTAAATTTAAATTTAATATCCATTTCATTCAAATAATTTTTCATATCCCAAAATAACATTGATTTATCAATAAGATAAAAGGAAAATAATTAATTAACTAATGCAAGCATTTTATATAAGAAAATATAGAATAGAAAATAATTAAATAAATGGTATCCATTTAATTTTGTGTATTTTTTTCTTGTGTGGCCATTCATGAGAATGAACAAAACCTATGCACGTGTTTGATGTCTAAATTTAATTACTATCAGTTGTTTTAATTGTTTAATATTAAACTAAATGATGTCATGCAATTTATCCCTCCCACCATTTTTATATAGGACCTATATGTCTAATGATATTTATGTAATCTCACTTATCCAATCATTTTTTCCCCTCACAAACATGTGAGTAATTAATATTTGTAATTAATTGAGAATCCCATAGAATTTGTAGGTGGTTCAATATATAACTACAATTATTCCCACACATGTGATACATATGTGGATAGAAAGAATGTTGTAACTCATGAAAATAAATGTAATACGTGTTATTTCCCCGAGGTAAATGGTTTATTTAATGTCCTCTTATAAAAAAATATAAAATAAAGCTCATGAATGAGTCATGTAATTAATTAATTATTAATTTTTATGTAATTATTTAATTTATGGATACAATTCAACAATCACATTATATTGATCTATTGAAGTCTCATGAAAAAATTTATTTGTATAGCATGATTGGGAACCACTATGGTCTTTTGTAGGGGAGTGGTAAAATGGGACAATTTGAAATTCCCATGTTTCTCTTTCAAGGCATACTTGGAGAAGGCTCCCTATATGGGAATCATATAGTCATTCTCATTGACTACATTGATCACTTAGAGGTTTCATGGTTTAAACTCCTTGAATAACCAGGAATTGACCACATTCTGGATTCAGTCCCTTATATATTCTCTAGAATTGTTGTGAATTTTATTATGAACAACATTCATAAGTATCATCCCAATCATATCACACTTCTCCTCCAAGTATATAATGTTATGATGAATGAAAAACATTATCTCCTTATTGTTAATAAACAAAAAGAGAATGAAAGGATATTTAGGCCTAAATTTTTTTCACGCCCTTCATAGAGGTGTAAGATTAAGGTGTATCCATGATAATATGATTCTATTTTTTCACATGTGGCAACAAGTTTAACGAAAAGAAAAATATCACCCATCCAAAGAAGCATGGGGATGCTTGAGCTACATTTTTATTGAGTTAAATTCATCTTATTTATAAAAATCGGTTATAATATATAGTGTGTGGTACTCATATATGCATTAAAATATAGGAACCATTTGTATTTAGAATGATTGATCAAGGAATGGTAGACCAATGAGTATCCAATAGAGCTATTAGAGATGTTGTGGCTATCAGGGACAACCACCTCACATTAAAAACATGAATGATCTTGGTTTTAGAGGGTTTTTATTATGTCTCTTCAATTTCCAAAAACATTATATCTCTATCAGGACTTGAAAAATATGGATTTATTTTCAAATATTTTAATCAATATTACTACTTTTATAATATATCATTTTTCAGTAAGAAATATTTAAATATTTTCCTTTATGTCTTGGGTTAAATGATCCAATAATGGAATTAGATAAAAAATTTACTTTTCTTAAATCATACTAATCCCAATATTAGAATCACTAGCTTGGCCCTGTAAATGGAATGAACATGACTATATTGAAAAAATATGGGTATTTCTATAAATTTAAACTAGAACTTTTTTTCTATGTCTAAAATGTTTATAAGTAAAAATTAATAAATACCCATTTAATGTGAATGGAGATAGTGCTAAATAGATTATTGATTTTGTTTATGCTGATTCTTGTGGACCATTACCTTTTTACATAATAGGTTGTAATTCTTACATCATAACATTTAATAATGATCTTATTAGATTTGGTTATATCTACTTAATTAGGTATTAGTTAGATTGTGTTGAATTATTCATGGAAAACAATAATAATGTTATGAATCGTCTTGTAATGGAGATTAAGAAAGATCACTTAGACCATGGTGAATATTAACATAATCAATACTTATTTGATTTTATATGGGATTTCTGAATCTCACCTCAACCCAATCCCCCTTATACAACATTGTGGAATGTATTAAGAGAAAGGAAGAACCACATCGTGTATGAAATAGTGAGATAAACGATGATTCATTTGAGTATTTCATCATCCTTTTGGCATACAATTTAAAAATAGAAACATACATACTAAACAAATTTCCCAATAAATAAATATATGGTAAATTATACCAATTATGGAATGGAAATAAACTTTTGTTTTATTACTTACATCTATGGGTTTGTGAGAATTTGTATGTCATATTTATTTAAAAGGATTTGTCTCATATGAACAATGTGTATCATTTTTGGACATTCCAATGAAACAAAGGGAATATATATGTACATTCCTTCAGATAAATAGGATTTGGTTGGAAAAAATAGACCATTTCATATGTCGGATGTAATCTTTAAAATAGATAGTGGGTGTGAGGTAGACTGTGATAATGTTCTGATACATGATACACAAGATTTGTCATATTAAAATATTTCAAAAATACCCAAAGAAGAAATAATTTCTCTAGAGACACATTTATTATATATCAGTACTAGAGTGTAATTCCCCGAACCCAGTTACCCAGAGTTGGTGCATTATTTTATTACATTGGCATGATTACATGAAATCATGTCCCAAATGACCAATCAGTTTAGCAGTCTTGGAAAATAGATTACATACATGAATGTTACATTACAATTCATAACATACAATACAACATAATTAATCCTCTATGAATGACGTTATTCCCTTGTCTAAACACGACATATCAGTCACAATACACTTCTTGGAATCCTGGGAAAAATAAAACATAGAAATGGGTGATCTCAAATGATCACTATGGGTAAGCAATACAACGGAAACATTCATAAATAAGAATAAACATTTAAGGAAATGTATAAATTAAACAAAAGAATTTTAAACATGAACATCAGTATAATATGGAAAAAATAAAATGAAATAATGCAATTTACTTACTCACATGGATATTCTACTAGGCGAATAATCACATGAAATATCACTAACAACTTTCATAATGATGGAACACATAATGCTAGACTCATATAACCACATAGCCAAGACCTCTTGAAAAGACTACAAATATGATTTTGTCACGGCCTCGTGCCAAGACACTAGTTTGTCTCATGAGACCTAACGATTCATTGATGATCTATAGCGGGCTCCACCCGTCACTTACTAAGTCCAATGCATTACTCAAATGAATAGGTTTAAACATAACAAAAACATTCGTATTAAAACTAGCATACGAAATGTCAATAATTTCTCAATAATCAATGAATGGTATAAAAATAACACATCCACAGTCAAAAATATCACAAAACCTTCAATGGACATTTTTTATAATAAATCAACATCAAATAAGCTTAAAATCCATCAAAGGATGTTGACATAGATGAAAATGACGAGTAAAAGATTTTGAGAGACATATCATTACTTTAAAATCATTTAGAAGTCAGAAACTTATAATGGAAGTAATTTAAAATATATTTTAGAATCAAAGATTCGCAAACCACTTTGTAATTTTTGAAAAGAATTATCATTTCAAAACATTCATGTCCATATAAATAAATCATTAAAATCATTTTGAAAACATGGACATTAATTAAAATGATTTAGAAAGATAAATCTTTAAAACATTTGAAATTCTGATCTTTATAAAGTGTACCTTTAAAAATCCTTAAAATCTTCATTTTGAAATCATTTTTAAGAAAAATTCACATGGATGATAAAAATGTCCCAATAAATACTCACACAAAAACAATCTCGGATAATAATAAGATTGAGAAATTAACCCTTTCCAATTTGGTAACATACAAAACATACAACCCATGAAGAAGGTATCACATAATGAATATGTAAATACTCATAAATTAATGTTTATTACACAAAGAATACAATTATGGGAAGTACATACACCACAAAATGGTAATAGTGGCAATATGGTATGAATCTCATGGGAATAAGGAGTGAGATGAAAACCCATTACCTTGCACTTTCCTTTAGTCGAGGGTACGTTTAACCTCCAGTGCGAAGATCGTAGTATGTTATTAAATTATACCAAAACCATATTAATATTTATTATATTATACATGATTCAATTATGACTTTATACTAAACATTTAATAATAATTTCCATGTTAAATTATCATTTCGGGTAATAATCGTTTTCTTTATCGTACGTGTTTTAACTTGTTACTTTTGATTGTATCACTTAGATCATGATTTAAATACATACAGAATATAAAAAAAGATAAATATATCTTATATATTTAGAATATAAATATGTATAATAGACATATATATGAAATGGAAAACACAGTTTAATGAGACAGTAGTTCTTACGTATGCATAAACGCTGTTTCTGTTTTCATATAGTATTGAACGGACGTAAGTGAATAAGATAAATGTAAGTACATAAATACTTATATATATAAAAATATATATATCTCAAGTATCATTATTATGTCATATATTGCATACTTATTAATATTATATATTTTTATAATCATTAATGAATGGTGAACATGGAAATGAATCACATCAGGTCGTGGAGACGGTAATCCGTACGTACAAATGAGGGAAAATATCATTCTTTTGATATTAAAATAATATATAATTGGATGGTATATCATATATAAAGAATAATTATCACATTAAATTTATTATTTACCTGAATTGTACATCATTAATATAACCATATAAATAATAATATACTGAAAAACAATTACACCACATCATGAGGACGGTAGGCCGTAAGTACGCACGTATGGTGACATGTCATTCAAGGGATGGATAGTATAATGAATTTGATTTTTCCATAATTAGAATAAAGTCACAGTATATCGAAGATACTGGAGATGTTATTTTAGAATGGAAATAACAAGGAATGAAGAAGTTGAAGAATAAAGGAACTTTAAAGAGGGTGGTGAAGACCTTACATATTCTACGGGTTCTTCCTTTTGATTTGACCAAAAGGGATCCATAGGTTGGATTTCTAATCAATGTAAGGCCTCTAGGATGATGTGAGGGAAGTTGGGAGGATATTTCGGTAGGGTTTGGCCGAGCCAAATGGATTTGAATGTGTGGATTAATGAGAAGGGGGAGTGCCCTTTTATAAGAGGGGTGATGGGCTCTTTAGAAAAAACATAAAGTATTATTTTATAATAAATTCATATTCGGTTTATAATGGATCCAAAGAAGATTATTCAAAGTATAAGGTGGGTATAGGTCGATATCCATTCATCCAATAGATTTTAGACAGGTTTGGTTCATTATATTAACCTTATCTTTTAGTTTTAACACTTGTTAATTAGTTTAACACTTACCATGTCACATTGTATTTTTATAATATATAGTTAATAAATATACTATATACATAAAAGTGACCCCCAAGTGGTAAATTAATGAAACAAAAATAATGATATAAGTCCTTTGGCCGAACCATATGTTTTTAGGAATATAATATAAATTAATAATATAATATTTTTTTAAAAACTCATTTATGTCAATTTTTACACTACTCAATAATTGATTTTTGTTAAAGTCATAAAAACTTTAATAATTAGAACCAAACTAATTTGTAGAATCATAAAATTTTATATTAACCAATATAATTCGTTTATATCATAAAAAAATTCAAAATATATTTATTTTCACATTTGTAATACCAATTATTTGATTCTTTCATTAATAAGGAATATACTGCATCATTATTGTGTCATATATATTATTACTTTTTGAATGTCTAAAAATTATAAATAAAATAAAATTATGTAGGAAATATTTTTATATTTTTAATGAATATTTTTAATCGAAAATATAACATATATAACCCTATTTAAAAAATTTTTTTCTAAAAGATATAATCTTATGTCATTTTTGTATTTACTTTATATTAATTAAAATAAAGAGTACGTATCACCTACATGTGGCTCCCTGGGGTACCAAAAATCAACCCAATGATGCCCATGGTCGGACATGTATCAACCAATAATATTAGAAGACGTTTTAGGGTAAATTATTATTATTATAATATTATTTTTTAACCATTATTTACCGGATATACCCTTTAACCATGGTAAATAAAAAATTTACCAAAGTAATTATTCAAAATGACTAAAAATAAAAGTTACCAATTTACACAATTTGGAAATCCTGATTCCAACTATAGAATCCTTTTTTCCAAATTCAAAACACAGAAGTGGCAGAAATTAATTTAAAATTAATTCTCTCTGTCAAAACAAAAAGCTTGTTTTTAAGATATTATAACTATCAAAGATTGACACTCGTTTATGTCCGGTTTAATTGTGAAATTATGTTCAATGACAAAAATTATATTAAATGGTACAAATATATTCTAAATATACTTTAAACCCACTCAAATTCATAATTTTTCACCATTAATTATTTTGATTAAAAAAGTTGTTTTAAATTAAAATTTAATAATTTTCACTATTCTTCGAAATATTAATGTTATCTAAAAAGAACCAAAATTTCACCCT
The DNA here is from genome assembly GCA_963277665.1 of Viscum album. Lineage (NCBI taxonomy): Eukaryota > Viridiplantae > Streptophyta > Magnoliopsida > Santalales > Viscaceae > Viscum > Viscum album. The sequence continues at coordinate 1,813,714,885 of OY728164.1, read as the reverse complement.
AGGATAAATTTGATCTTATGAATCCAAAAATGAAGTCCATTTTGAGTGATAAAATGTAAAAAATTTAAAAATGTATGAATTACTATTCATAACGGCTAGTTTGATTGGTTGTGGTGTGTGTTAGAACTCGAAGATTGCATACAACACATGTTACTATTTTAATCAAAGAGAAGCATACCGTGGAATCATGGTGTGTTTCATTATTCCCTCCTTCAATAAATTTCATCCTCACAATTTTATATTGTTCTTTTAAAATAATGGTTGAAAATAGAAAATATCATTGTGGGAAAACCCACATCAGAAATTTGGTTAATAAAATTTAGTCTTAATGTGATGAAAATTGAAATGAAAGGGTCACCATAAAATTATGATATCTATTATAAGAACATTTGTTGAAATTAGAGACATATAATTGGAGGAAAAAAGAAAATATTTATAGGTATTGATTGAGGTCATCAATCAAAAACAATTCTAAAATTAAGGTCCTTAAATTCATCAATATATGATGATTTAAAATACCATCGGTTCAACAAAACATATGGTGTTAGGATAACAAATTTTTGACATTTCAAAATATCTTAGTTGAAATAACACATCGTAAAATCATAATGAGGCCTATATTTAATATAAAGAGTGGTAAGTATGAAGATTACTGAAAATAACACATAATAGGGTTCCATGTAGGAATATATGGTTATGGAAGAGAAATCTAACCATCAATTATCTGATGGAGAGTGGAAGAGAACATGGCTATGAAAAGGCTAACAATCCCAAAGCCATAAATTAGTGATGATCTAAGGTACCATCTACGACAACATTTTTGTTCTATGTTCCTTTTCTTAATGTTGAGGAATTTATTTATGAGATTGGCTAAGATCATAAGGAGATATACTTACTTTATAATTAGAGTTTTATCCATTAATAAATTTCTACCAGAAACTCATCTTTCACCCCAAAACACAATACAACTCAAAAAATACTCTATTTATCCTAATCATATAGGGTTCCAAATATAATGAATTTATAATTCACATGTCAGACCATTAATGAAAAGAAACTACATTATACCATCCATGAACATCATGTAGCACAATGGTAGGTGATAAATCCCAATTTCACTATGGTTGTGGGTTCCATTCCAATAGCTTTGTCTGACACGACAGGTTGTCACACGGTCTGCGTGTTGTCCTTATAAAAATACAAAAATAACCTTTCAAACTTAATCCCTTCCAACCTTTATACTTATCCAAAGTAATTCTATAAACTCTCTGTCCAAAATTTATAATGAAGGTAAACACAATGAACATCTTTTTTTTCCACGTAATAGCATGTGAATACCTTCATAATTTATTCTTTTAAAACACTGAATCATCGTGAATTACAATAAAACCTTATTGATTACACTCATGAACCCTCTTTCTTTATAGAATACTAGATATACATCCTCCATCCAAAAATGTTGTAAACTCAAACAATGATGGAATATACAAATCTTTAATCAGTTTCAATGTAGTCAAGAATATCCAATATAATTTACCAAATCAACCATATCTTATTCCAAAATCAGTACCAGAATATTAAGGCCATATTAAGGTTTATATTTCCTTCAACCATGTAATTTCCAAAATTTTAACTCATGCTAGAGTCACTTTTCATTGTACCATAAAATCTCAAATCCCAATGAAATAGTACTGCAATACAATCCTTATTTATTTCCAGTACATCATTGATACAATAATTCAATGAAATAATTCCAAAATAACAACATTATAACACTATTCATTCCACTTCATCTATGGTAGCATCATAACTTGACTATTATCTAATAGCATCATTTGCGGCATAGTCTGATTACTGAGACATAGGTTCGTGTAGTGTCCAAACTCCTAGAAGATGAAGCATTGTACATTTGAATCCTTTTTCTTACAGTTGAATCCACGTAATTGGTTTCCTTTTTCTCCACACCTATAACATACTCCAATTCCCTTTAAGAGTTTTCCAAGGTGATTCTTTCCACAGTTATCACATATGGGAAAACCCTTCTTTACATTCTTCCCTTTATTTGTCCTTCTCTCTACCATTATTTTCATCAATGGATTCCCTTCAAATCCATAGGAATCCGAGAATTCATTACTTATCTTATCAACACATGATACTATTTCTTCATATGATGATAATACATGGGAGACTATTTTCCTTCTAAATTCTGGCTTATGACTGTGAAAGATATGATCCTTCTTACTCTTTGGATCATACGTATTACTGGAGTTCACATTCCTTCTACTGGGAACCATTTCTATACAATAGCATAAACTAGGTCAGTTTATGAATTGTAATGAATAATTACAAACTTGTAAAATACCTAATGCAAATTGAACAATTTATAGATATAATCCTTAATCATTAAAATGTTTTCTTTGAGTAATTATATACTGACGAACCCCTCATAATGGTTTGTAAAGAAAATGAGTAATATCCTAGGCGTATCCCCTAGGAGTGTTGTAACCAAGAGTGTATCAAGGCACATTGTCGTGCACCAGTCCCATTCGAGTCTAGCTCAAAGTGGTGTTTTCACGTGTTACACTTAGGTACATATGTGCTAGAGCCGCCTCTACATGCTCAAATCCAGACTTGGATGTATTTCTTCGAAGACTCACAAAATCTCTACGATACCAAAATTCTAGGAATTTCTTCTATACTAATCCTCAAAGTATATCTTAGGGTTATGTGCTCTAATTAGAGTTTATCTAAATCTAGTTTCAATGGTTATTGCTAAACTTCCATTGATACCAACTGTAATGCCCCGACCCTAGTTACCCAGAGTCGGTGCATTATATTAATACATTGGCATGATTACAAAAAATCAATTCTCGAAGGACCGATCAGTTTAGCAGTCTTGGAAAATAGATTACATACGTAAATGTTACATTACACTTCATAACATACAAAACAACATAAATAATCCTTTATGAATTCCATTATTCTCTTTTCTTAACCCTGTATATCAATCACAATACACTTCTTGGAATCTTGGGAAAAATAAAACCTTGAAAGTGGTGATCTCAAGTGCTCAGTAAGGGTAAGAAATACAGCGGTAAGTTTCATAAATAAGAATAAACATTTAAGGCAATGTATAACTAAAAAAAGCCTTTTAAACTTGAACATCAACATAACATGGAAAAACTAAAATGAAATAATTTCATTTAATTATTAACATGGTAATTCTACTAGTCGAATAATCACATGAAATATCACTAACCACTTTCATTATGATGGAATGAATAATGCCTGACTAACATAACCATGTAGCCAAGGCCTCATGCCAAGACTACAAATAAGATTTTCTCATGGCCTCTTACCAAGACACTAGTTAGTCTCATGAGACCTACCGATGCATCGAGGATGTATAGCAGGCTCCACCCATCACTTACTAAGTCCATTGATTTCCTCATATGAATAGTTTTAAACATAACATAAACATTCGTATTAAAACTAGCATACGAAATTTCAATACTTTCTCCATAAACAATGAATGGTATGAAAACAACACTCCCACAGTAAAACATATCACAAAACCATAAATGGAAGTTTTTTATAATAAATCAACTTCTAATAAGCTTAAAATCCATCAAAGGATGTTGACAATGATGAAAATGATGAGTAAAACTTTTTGAGAGAAATATCCTTTTTGTAAAATTATAAAAAAGTCACACATTTATAAAGGTAGTAATTTAAAAGAGATTTTGGAATAAGAGTGTCTCATACAACTTTGAAATTTTTGAAAAGAACTACCATTTCAAAACATTCATGTCCATATATATAAATCCTTAAAATCATTTTGAAAACATGGACATTAATTAAACAGATTTAGAAAGATAAATCTTTAAAACAATTGAAATTATGATCTTGATAGAGAGTACCTTTAAAAATCCTTAAAATCTTCATTTTGAAATCATTTTTATGAAAAATGGACATGGATGATAATAATTTCCCAGTAAATACTTACACAAAAACAATCTCGGATAATAATGAGATTGAGGAATTAACACTTGCAAATTTGGTAACTTACGAAACATACAACACATGAAAGAGGTATCACACAATGAATATGAAAATATAAATAAATTAAAGTGTATTACACAGAGAATACAATTATGGGATGTACATACACCACTAAAATGTAATAGTGTCAATATGGTATGAATCGCACGGGAATAAGGAGTGAGATGAAATCCCCTTACCTTGCACTTTCCTTTAGTCGAGGGTACGGTTAACCTCCTGTGCGAAAATCGTAGTATGTTATTAAATTATACCCGAACCGTAGTAATATTTTTGATATCATACATGATTCATTTATGACTTTATACTAACCATTTAATAATAATTTCGATGTTAAATTATCATTTCGGGTAATAATCATTTTCTTTATCTTAAGTGTTTTAACTTGTTACTCTTGATTGTATCACATAGATCATGATTTAAATACTTTTAGAATATAAAACATGATAAATATATCATATATATTCAGAATATAAATATTTATAATAGACATAAATTTGAAATGGAAAACACTGTTTATGGAGACGGTTGTCTGTATGTATGCATAAACGGTGTTTCTGTTTTCATATAGTATTGAACGGATGTAAGTGAATAAGATATATGTAAGTACCTAAATACATATATATATAAATATATACTTTTATCTAGTATCATTATTATGTCATATATTACATACTTATTAGTAATATATATTTTTATACTCATTGATTAATGGCGAACAAGGAAATTAATCTCATCGCATCGTGGAAACGGTAATCTGTACGTACGCACGAGTGAAAATATCATTATTTTGATATTAAAACAATATATAATTGGATGTTATAACATATATACAGAATAATTATCGTGTTATATTTATATTTACATGAATTATACATCATTATTATAACCATCTAAATAATAATGTATTGAAAAACAATTACACCACAACGTGGAGACGATAGGTCGTACGTATGCACGTATGGTGACATGTCATTAAAGGGATAGATAGAATAATGAATTTGATTTGTCCATAATTATAATAACATCACAATATTTAGAAGATACTGGAGTTGTTATTTTAAAATGGAAATAACAAGGAATGAGGAAGATGAAGAAGAAAGGAACTTTAAAGAGGGTGGTGAAGACGTTACCTCTTTTTCGGGTTCATCCATTTGATTTGATCAAAAGGGCTACATAGGTTGGCTTTGATATCAAAATAAGGCCTCTAGGATGAAGTGAGGGAATTTTTGCGGATATTTGGGCAGGGTTTGTCTGAGCCAAATGGCATTTATGGTTTTAATTAATGAGAAGGGTGAGTGCCCTTTTATAAGAGGGGTGAGGGGCTCTTTAGGAAAAACTTAAAGTATTATTTTATAATAAAATCATATTCGTTTTCTAATATATAAAAATTTATTTAATCAAATCCCAAGGTTGGGATGTGTCTAAATACTTTCAACCAATAGATTTTAGATAGGTTTGGGTAATTATATTAACCATATCATTTAGTTTTAACTCTTGGTTAATTAGTTCAACAATTTCCATGTCACATTGTATTTTTATAATATATAGTTAATAAACATACCATATACAACCAATCTACCCCCAAGTGGTCCATTAATGATACACCAATAATTATATAAGTCATTTTTCCAAACCTTATGTTTTTAGGAATAGAATATAAATTAATAATATAATATTATTTTTAAAAACCCATTTATGTCAATTTTTACCCTACTGAATAATTGATTTTTTTTAAAGTCATAAAAACTTTATTAATTCAAAAAAAAACTCATTTAATAAATCCTAAAATGTTATATTAACCAATAACATTGGTGTATGTCATCAAAACTTTCAAATTATATTTATTTTAACATTTGTAATACCAATTATTTGATTCATTCATTAATAAGGAAAATACAACATCAATATTTTGTCATATATATTTTCACATTTTGAATGTGTAAAAATTATAAATAAAATATCATTATGTAGGAAATATATTTTTCATTCTAATGAATATTTTTAATCGAAAATATAACATATATAACCCTAGGTAAAAATTGTTTTTCTAAAAGATACAAGCTTTTGTCATTTTTGTATTTACTTTATCTTAATTAAAATAAAGTGTCCCTATCACCTACAAGTGGCTCCATGGGGTACCAAAACTCGACCCAAATATTTATATGGTAGGAAATGTTTCAAAAATTAATTTTAGGACATATTTTGGGGTAATTTATTATTATTATAATATTTTTCTAACCCTTATTTACAGGATTTTCCCTTTAACCATGGTAAATAAAATATTTACCGATGTAATTATTCAAAATGACTAAAAATAAAAAATACATATTTAAAAAATTTGTACATCTAGATTCCAAATATTTAATAAATTTTTCCAAATTCAAAACACAAAAGTGGTAGAAATTAATTTAAAATTAATTCCCGCTGTCAAAACAAAAAGTGTGTTTTTAAGATATAATAACTATCAAAATATTGACACTCGTTTATGTCCGGTTTAATTGTGAAATTATGTATAATGACCAAAATTTTATTAAATGGTAAAAATATATTCTAAATATACTTTAAAATCACTCAAATTAATAATTTATTACAATTAATAATTTAAATAAAAGAGTTGTTTTCAATTAAAATTTAGTAATTTTAAGTATTCATCAAAATATAAAAGTCATCTGAAAAGTACAAAAATTTCACCCTAGGAAAAATTTGATATTCCAAATCCAAAAAGGAAGTCAATTTTACAGTTAAAATTTATAAAATTTCAAAAAGTAGGAATTTATATTTATAACGGCCAGTTTGATTGGTTGTGGTGTGTGTTAGAACTCAAAGTTTGCGTACAACACACGCTACTGTTTTAATAAAAGAGAAGCATACCTTGGATGCTTGGGGTATTTCATATAGAGTTTAGAGAATCAGAAAAAAATGGTTTTGAAGTCACTTAGGATGGTGAATAATTATTTGTTGAAAAATAATAATCTTCTAACACATAATGATTTAGTATGTGGAAGATATGATACTATGTGGAAAGAATAAATAAATTCTAAAATAGATTCAATATATGAAAACCAAATCTATATTTTGGTAGACCCTCGAATAAATATAAACACTATTATATTAAAATGGGTATTCAAGAAGAAACTGGGCATGGAAGGACAATAGATTATAATTTTAATTTTCATTAGAGATACCAATTATTATGATATTTTCAAAATGGATGTAAAAATATCATTCCTTAATGGGAACCTTTAAGAAGATATCTATATTACAGACACCTATGGATTTGTGGCTCCAAATGATGTCAATAAGGTATCCAAGTAACAAATATCCATTTACCCATTTCTGAAATAACATAAGTTGTGTAACATTCATTTTGATGATGTGATAAACAAATTTGGTTTCATAAAGAACAAATTCATGTTTTGTGTCTATAAATAAAATATATGATGTGAATTCGTTTTTTAATAGTATAAGGTAAAGGACTACTACTCATTGGAAATTAAATACCATCCATTCATTCTGTAAAGTATTTATTGAATTAATTATTTATTATATATCTCTTGGGTGAGAAAGCATATATTGTTGGGATTATGATATATCTAGATAGGTCCAAATGATTTCGTGGACTATGTAAATGTACATACATTTATAAGATAGAAAAAATATTTGATATGGAACAATCAAAGAAGTGATTTTCAAATTTTCTCTAAGTAATTATTCATTCATAAAATTTTTCCCCAGACATGTGAGGAAATAATCAGAATGATGAAGATTGCATATTCATAAATAATTGGGTTAATCGTGTAGGTTATATAATATATACTCGGATAGATGTCTCTTAAGCATTATTTTTGGTAAGAAGATATCAAGCTTGTCCATGTTACCTCCATTTGATAATTGTCATGACTATCCTTATGTATGTATGTTATAATAAAAATATGTTTCTTGTTTATTTGGTATATGAAGAACTATTCATTAGAGGACATGCTGATTCTTGTTTCCAAACTGATCAATATGACATGATCTAAAAAATGGGATATATGTTCACATTAAAATATGTTGTTTTTAGATAGAAAATATTCATGAAGATTCTTGTCGTAGATTCTACATAGAATATGAGAATATTGACTATTTTGATGCAACAAAAGAAGTTTTCTTAATACACCACATCAACAAAAATATTGTTGTGGTAACATGCATTAATGATACTATCACACAGTATTGTCATAATACTACAATAGTGAATATAGAAATATATACAAATTCACATTAGTTGATTAATCAAATACATTTTAAGTATTTTATGTAGAGGTATTTTTTCTCATAAGAGATAAGTTGTAGTAAGTAGTCATTCCACAGAAGAAATCATGGAGGACCCCTAGACTAATTCCCTCACTATTTCAAAACATGACTATCATGTGAGGTCTAGTAGACTGATGGTCTCATGAAAATAGATCAATCCAAAGATGGATTTTTTGGAGTTTATATCCTAGTAAAAACTACTTTTACTCTGATTACATGAATAGGTATTGTATTTAATAAAAATAAAACTATGGTTTACATATTGTTTTTTGTTCTTTATGACACTAATGTAAAAATTTATTAGTGTATACATCACATTGATAAGTTCATTTTTGTTTTAGGGTATGATGTAAACCATAATGTGATATGAATATATTCTAAAATAATTCTATGTTTTTAGATAATGTGTTATGAAGGAAGACACTATGTATATACTGTCAGGAATAAGTAATCATATGCAGATGAGGATTCTTGTCATGATGTTCTGACTTGGTAATTTCTAAGATGGGTGATTATGAGAAAATACTCACCTGTCACAATTATTATTGTTTTTGTATAATCATATATTTTTATCTATGAGTGTGTTTCAAGGTCCTTATAGTATATTTTTATTAGTAATTGATGTTACAAATCACATACATAGATATATTTTATAATACAGGTTGATAAAAGTTCATAGAAAAGATTGATACATTTGTTGTGTCATGAGTGGCATGTCATTAATAAATAATATGATGGTGTATTTATCCCATAAATCTTTGTGGGAGTTAATATATTTATCATTTAATTGGAATAGAACCATTACATTATATTCCATGACTATGGTGTTACGATGTGACTATTTTAGATATTAAAAGAAGGACATATCAACCATATTAGTTAGTGACACAGATGTTAATACTTCTTGATGGGATATTGTTAAAAATGGATTATATTATACTATGATAATTGATATGTGGTTGTCGAATTTTTGACAATATATTCCATCTCCTGTGTACTTTGACCCATTTCTAGATAGTAATCTAGGACATTAGGCATGCCCGCTTTTTGCTAATGTGAAATAATCCTATATCAAAAAAAACCAAGTGTTTCCATTAATCATTATCATATTATATATGAGTTTAATTAATGGAAGAACCATTTTTCTCATGTGTGGAAAATAATTTTATTTATGGTATATTTAATTAATAAATCAAATAAATATTTATTCGTTGACATTTGAATAAAATATTTATTTATTTGTTGAATAATTTATTGAATATATATTTTCTATATTGGGAACAATAAATTTATTTATGAATAAAAAATTTGTCCAGTTAATCAATAAATGATAGTGGAGATGGAATGGACCAAGGATTTTTTTTGAATAATATTAATTAAGAAGACCATTATATAATAATTTATATTGCGAAAGATGACACACCCCTGAAAATTATAATGATATAATTGACATTATGTGTCATGTGATTTATTAAAGTTAATAAATCTTTTTAATGGCTGGAATGAATTTAAAATATATTTTCTCATTTATATCATATCTATAAATAGTTGTTTATATATATTGTGTAGAGTATCAAAAAATTAAAAGTATGTAATAGTTTCAAACAATTAATTCTATGTCAACTCATCTTCATCTCACCCTCCCATGAAATATATGTAAAAGATCGATTTTTTGAATACATAATAATGAGATATCATGAATGAAAAACACATGATATTCGACATTCCATGTCAGCGCCTATAAATCAGGTGGTTTTTCTCAGAGATCAGGAGATCATTTGTAGATCACCACAATAGGGATTTTTTCATTTGATATTCAAATCACAATAAAGGTAATTTGAATGCATATTTTTTGATGATCAACATTCACCAATGAATAATGTTCCTAATCCTAAGTACTTTTTTTGATATTTTATAAATTAACATCTAAATAAAACGTGCATGATCATCACTTGATGTTTTTAAAAAAAATTATTAACATGGAATTTAATATATCTCCCACCTAGGTACGCTAACACTTTTTCCAGAACCATTATGAACTTACCATCTTATTTTTTTGGGCATAGAGTAAGTGTATGGAGGTGGGAGACTTCCAATGTGACAATATCTTATACCATTCCAAATGATTAATTTATGGGGAGACTTCCAAAGTGATAGTTACTTGTTCCACACCAAAAAAATTAAATATAGGTTTGAAATAAATCTTAAATGAACATAATTCATGATTTTGAGTATATATCATGTTAGAAAATGACAATTGCAGAAAGAAAAAATATATTCTAAGTGGTTATATTAGAGAAACATTTAAATGAGGATGTAGTTGTGGAAAGTTTTCATTAATAAGTCCGTCTAGTGTTAAAGGATACCCAAATAATTTCACCCATAAAATATACCATATTATTGGTTTGTATTATAAAATAGAATTGATATTTTTCAATCAAATGATTTTTCATTGTTGTCCAAAAAATTATAATCTCTATTGAACCAAGGGTGATAAATCACATTGAAATATCTCCACCTACGAGGATTCCTGGAAACGTTATTAGAGAATCAACTATTTTTTTCAATTGATGTGTTGCAGGAAAATGAGATAAAGAAGATAATCATGTAGATGATGAAATATCTACATTTCTAGTAATAAAAAATAGACATAAATTAGGTGATCCCTTTTATGTCAAGGATGTAGTTCTTGTTTTGGAAAATAAAAATGTTAGTCAAAATGATTCTACAAATGATGATCAATTTTTAACAGTCTACCATGATATGATTCCGCCGATTTATTCAATTAGTAACAGATCAATGATTCTGGAAATGGAGATATATTTTTCAAATGAATGGTATTGTGCATGATATTATTTGATGATATCAGAAGTAATTTTCTTTGAAAAAAATATTATCATGTCTCATACAATAGTGATATTTCCTTTAGAAAATTATATCTAAATGGTTGAATGGATCTACAATTGATTTAAATTGAAAATATTGATTCATGTGATTAAGGATAATTTAAAAAAACCAAATAATGTTCATTCCTTTAATTTTTTTATTAAGTAGAAATATAAAATAAATTAGATGATTTTTATCATTATCTATAAACTCTAACTACTTGATATTCCTCTATGTAGTGTAAGGATCCTTAAAGAGATGTTATTTAGGAATTTAGTGTGAGTTAATTCCTTATGTAAGAGTTATTCTGATAATTTCATGTAGTATAATAGATGATATTGATAAGTATTATACAAATAATATTATTTTAATAAATTCACATTGTTAGACATTTCAAATTCCCCAATTCATGTCAAAAATAATCCATGATTCATAATCAAAAATTATTTCAAAATGGATGGTTCATTAATAGAAATTTTTTTTATAAGAAGATAATTTAGTATTCATTTTTCATATTCTTATAAGAAATATGATATCATACTATTCATATTAAAAATAATATTATTTTTTCATTCCATGGGAGCATTATTTCTCTTCTATATTATTAGAAACTACACGTGATAATATGTTTGATTTTACTGCCAATTTATCAAAAACAAATTTGAGGTTATGAGGAATATAGTCCTTAGATTGGAAATAAAGGGAGACCATTAAAACTTATTCAGATACATTTATTATTAAAATAGAATTGGTTTAAATAACTATTAAGATATTATAAAATAATATAGTTAAGATAATGTATATGTATGTGGATGCAATGTATAATATCGTAGAAAAATATTCTATATGACCTCCTATTTTTTATAAACATCCCAACAGATCGGAATGATTTACAGATCATTTTTATCCTATTGATATCTATTCATAAAAAATCTCAATATTATAGCAGAATGTTCATTATCTTATGCATTTACTAGGTTTCTATTCAATCTTATATATCTCTTTGATATGTCAAGAACTCAATAAGATTTACTTGACAGACAATCTTGTTTAGTTGGTATATTTTTGGGATTACAAAAAAATTGTATGTTCTTTTTCCATAATGGGACCTATCACTGGAGAAACCATCGATGGAAGTCTACATACCTCCACTCTATATGCATTTCAACCTTATCCTTTTAAAAATATGCCACATAATAATTTTCATATTCCATACGGATGATATGTTCTTTGTGTGATTATTATCTATTATTCAATCTTTTTCATAAAAATATATGATTACCTTATGTTCTTTTTTATTTTTAAATTATTATCATTCATTATTATATATATATTTTTATTATCATTATTATATTATTTTTTTCTCTTTCATATTTCTATGGTTATTCATTTTATCATACAATTGTTTTATAAACAACAAGTAAATAATAATTTCTATTCATATATATATTTTATAATCATTCCATTTTCATTTCTCTATATGAAACATAAATTTAATTCATCTCTTTATCATGCGTTATTTTGATATAATAATAATCTAGAGAAGAAATGGAGGAAAAAAACTAAAACGTTGTTGTAATAATATTCATCATGCATTTTTTTATAATTAAATGGGTTTTTTGATCATCAAAAGGGTGATATTTTATTATAATTTTTTTGTTCAATTATATCTCTAAACATTGTTCATTTTAATTATTCATAAATTCATTATTTATAATATTATTATTTTATAGTCATTGTTTCATACTTTTTCCAAAAATCTTTTTATATATGATGGGATATTTGTTGAGTAAATTCCAAAATAAATTATCTTTTGTTTCAGTAATTTTATAAGAAATAAGATAGACTTATTATAAATATTAGTTAACAGCTTCATAGAAAAAGAATTTATCATGTAATGTACTTTTAACTTTTATGTAATATAATTATATTTAGTGGGAACCCTTATATATGTGATATATTATCAATATTTTCCAATATAATTTATCATATATTAGATGTGTTTAAGAAAGAATATATTAATACAGAAGAGAAATGACATACCAAAATATGAATTATAAATAATGTGTTCAATATTTGAATGTTCAAAAAGAAATAAAATATTTGAAACGATTTATGTTATTAAAAAGAATAATTGTAAAACAATTATCTTCTAATCATCAATGGACATCATTTTTCAAATAAAATATGAATATTATATTATGATATTTTATAATAAGGATTTATCGTATAGAAATATTCTAGTTTTTATTATTAAATGTTGAGATCAAAGATCTCATGTAAGTAATATTTCATTGTTGTTCTATCATTTTTCATTTGAAAATAGTTCTCCCATATGTCTATCATATGAATATCAATCTAACATACTGATGGTCATGAATATGCTCAAATTTTTGTTAAAATGTCTCAATAGGTTATTTCATGTTTGGTAGTTTGTTTAAAGAGTTATTTATAAATAAATAATAATTGATATATTTTAGGATATATTATTAAATTCATGAAAACATATTATAAATATTATTTTTTTGATCTCTTTGGTAGAAGGTTTTTTAAGAAATGGAAAATAATTATACATTCCCTTAACTAGTTTCCTTTTAATTATTTCAAAGTATTTTCCATGTGTAAAACATGAATATCATTAAAGCATACATAAAAAATTAGAGGATGGTATATAAATAAAATATTGTTTGGATGCAGTCTTAATAAGGTAATTTGTATATAAGAAAATATACATTCATCCAACACTCTAGAAAATAATAATTTGATGAGTCTTGGAACTCTCTAGGAATGTAGGTTTATATTTTATAAGTATACAACATATTGAGATAAACCATGAAGAATATCATTTTCTCTATTCGATTTATTATCATCTATATATTTTTTATTAAATATGTTTGACGAAACGATTTCAAAAATCAATTATTAATTTTTCATTATATCTAATATAAATTTTTTAGTGTATATAAGTCATCAATGACTATTATAAAGGGAGCGTCTGGTGGAAATATTTTATTAAATTTGTAATAGGTAACTACTGACTTCACTCATCATTGAGCCCCATGAAAATAGTTGGATTTGGGAAAATTACAAAACTCATAATGTATAGTATTAATGTAGTGAACAAGAAATAATTATTCCCCTAAAATATATAAATCTATAATATCTATCCTTATTTCCTTTGATGTTTTGTTTTCAAATTTTATTTCTTTTGGAAGGACTATTATATAAATAAACTTAAAATGGTTGATTTAATGCAATTTTTTAACGATATCAGTTGACCTATATATTGTGTATTCTGATAGAAAAGTTAAGGTCCGAAAATATTGTTGTTGTAATATGGAAATATATAATTTTTTATTTTTATTTATACCATTTTAAAATATATTTTTTATTGATTACTCTTTTTTGACGTGGAAGGTCATTATAGGGATGGAGAATAATAGTAGTAAAAGGGTTTTTGATGTATGGTTATAATAGTTACTTGATTTTTGGTGATTTATTATTTTCATATTAAAAAATTGGAGAAATATTTTATCAGTCAAAAATATATTCAAAATGGAATGTGCAAATATGTGTTGATATTAATGACCATATCATAATTAAAGGAGCACGTTTTTTGGAGTTTGTTGAATTATATTTATGTTTTGGTAGTACTTTCACCTTTTCCTGATTTTATTAGAAGTCATGGTTTTAGTAGATTATATATATATCAATGTAGGGATTATTTTCTTATAATATTTTTCTTAATATAATGAATTATTTTATTAAATCTATATAAATTGGAAGGATTCTATATTTTTCTCTTATAAATATGGTTGGGTTTTAGATTATGAATGTTTAGGCTGGGATGTGATATCATATTATGTTTCCAATGAATTTTCTTCTATGTATAATATTATGTGTTTTTATTAGATGATTATTTTATCATTAATTGAAACATATGATTTTTACGGTATTTTTAAATAGTAGATTAATATAAATTAGAAGTGTAAGAGTAATACATTGATGCAATAAATAGTGATTAGTTTTTTTTATTTGATACTTTTCTCCAACAATGTTTTACATAATAGTATGGGTGAGTGGTGTATGTTTTTATGGTACAAAATTAAATAAGTCGTGACAATTATTAGATACACGGATGATAGATGGTGTTAATGTATACCTGATAACAGAAAGGAATGATTTAAAATAAATGAACATGTTTACATAAAAAGTGGTCAATTACTTATGGTAACTATAATGATATCTCAATTAATATATGATATATGTAGTGAAATAAAGTGATATATGAAATATAAAAATAAATTTTTATATATTTAATATCGAAAGGTAGATGATGTGAATGGAATTAATATGGTAAAATATGATGCTTTTTTTGTGTGGATTTTGATATTTCATAATTTTTGATATATATATTTTTAAATTTTTCAATGTAAGTGATGTATTTTATGTTGTTGTTATATTGATAATTTTGATATTTATGTAGTCATATTTGGTAATGATGATCTGGAAGTTCATATTTTATAATTTCATATGTATATAACATAAATTGATTGGTTGATATGGAATGAATATAGATTATATATATAGGATATAAGGGTAATGATTTGACATACATGTTGTGATGGATTAAATACAGTGTTTTTATGATGTGGATTCTATGTGATGTTAGGTGGTGGAGTATATATATGTGGACAAAACAAGAATTATGTCTTGTATGTTCATATTACTCTACTGTGTAGATGAAAATATGATTATGATGTGATATAGGGGATGATTTTATATGATATGAGGATGTTCTAGGAAAATTTCATTTATTATTATTGTATTATAACAATAAATTTTTGTTATAAAGTAGATTTTAATTTTTTGTTATATGTAAATGGTTGTTTGGTTTTATCTTGGATAACATGCTATAAAATTGTTTAGTGTAGTTTTTGGATTGAGGCATGAGGTGGTGGCCATTAATTTCATTATTTTTCCTCATCAGTTGGGGATAAAAACAGTTTTTAAGAGATGATGGATTTGAGTATCCTCCAAATAGATAAAGAAAATTAGATATAACAAATCATGTACGTTTTTGGTTTTTTTGTTTTATTATTTATAGTTTTGATGGAATCATTCATTTATTTATTATTTATTAGGTTATTTTTAACAAATAATCTTCCTAGAATTTAATTTAGATTCTTGTATGAGGGAAAATAGTATAATATGACATAAAAAATGTAGTATATTTTTGAATATTTTAGTGGAATATATTGAATTATGAGTTCAAATTTTTATACATATGCACCATGTATTTTTGGTTTTTATTTTTATCATTCTCATTAAACTAATATACAATTGAATAAAAATTTCACGTTGGTGAAAATTTATTTATATGGATGATTTGATAGAGTAATTAAATTTCCTCACCAATCAATATTTCGTAAAGTTGTTTTATTGGAATATTATATAGTGATTGGATACATAATTTATGTTACTCAAATAATGTTCAGGGACGATATGATGTCTTGTGAAATCATTATATCTTGATATATTATGTTTATTATTAAAATTCTTATGTAATTATAATTTTATAACTTAGAATATATATTTACAATTTAATTTATTCAAATTATATTATTGGTTATCTTATTTCAATGTGTTTAATAGTGTAATTACCATAAATTTTTCATTATCTACAATTACTTACAACATCCCACAAGACGTTCATTACATGAAGCCCTTGGAGTCACCCTTAATTTTTATGGATGACCAAGATGAGATCTAGTGATATTCGATTATGCAAGGGTGATATCGATAACTTGGTTTAGATTTATTATGGAGTTTGGAGTATGGAACAAATGAGTTATCAAGAGATTGGAGGAAACATTATTCCATTTTATACTAACCATTGAAGTAAAACTAGGACTCAACAAAAGGAAAAGAAATTTTGTGACCCTGTTATCAAATTTAATGAATTTTATAACCTAATAGAAATACTATTGTTAAAGAATTACTATTTTTGGGTATCTTTTAGTTATGTTACATGAATCCTTTCTAGTAGTAACATTTCATGGTACACATTAATTTTTTTAATAACAATATTATAATTTTTTATATTTCAAATAATAATGTGTAATTAATATTTTTAATTTATATGAATTGTCTTATTGTAAAATAAAATAATGTTTAAATGAACAAAAAATCATTATCAACCCTTTTTGTGGCCTAATTCTCTAATGTTAGGTAAATCATGAATCATGAATTTGTTATTTTCGTGATTTTTTACATGTTATCCCTAGTTTAATAAAATTGTTTTTTCATTATAAATAGTGTATCATGTTCCATAATTTATAAAATATATAAAAAATGTTTAACAACCCCATATTTTATAAGATATTAAGAATATAGAATCATTTAAAATTAATTATTCCCATCACGATATTTTAATGTTGTAAATTAAATGAAATAGTTTTAGTTACATTTTTAATAGTTTTTTCTTCATCATAAAATTGACATACCATGTATAGTTTAATAGTTTTCTTATATTAAATTTTTATGATAACTTTTTTTACTTGTGAAATTATGTGAATAATGGTGGAAATATGAACTATGTATTATATATCAAATTTTTCAATCTAATGATATATTTTTATAAATATTTTTGAATCCATTCTAGATTTTATGATACATTTTATTTAACTACATTCTTTTAGGTTTAATAATTGATCTACAATACATCAACAATATCTTATGTTTATCATGTTAAACCAAAAATATGATTTAATTTTTTTCACAACATATGAATTTATTTATTTGACTTTATTAGTGATAAGATATTTAGTTAATTTATTGTTTTAACTGATTAACCATCATGAATGATTGTAGATCAATTTTAATTTCCCATTTTACAATATTGAATCATTTTCACGTAATTATATAAATGCTGATTTTATTATTATTAAACTAGTAAATAAATTAATGAAATATTGATATTTTTTCGTTAAATAAGATTTCATAATTATTAAAATAAATTATTGATTTATTTTTTATAAAATTATCCTTTGATCCATGTAATTAAAATCATAATGATAGATAATATGACTATTCTAATAGTAATATTAATATATTATAATATATTTTTTTAAATGATTGTGAAATGATAAATAATTATTGGACAGAATTTATTATTTTTTTTCTAGTGGAGTATTGAAATATTGTTATATTAAGAATGTGGTTCCTGGAGAGGTATAGGTATTTTAAAAACATTATTCCAAATGAATATTGACAGTTTATTAGTTATGTGGGTGGTGATAATGTTCTCTTTAGGTGGACATGGGTTTTTCATTGATGATATAGTTGATAATTGTATTATATTTTTTATGAAATATGTAATAAAATTATCTTCTATTAAATATTTTTTATTTGTGTGGTTTGATATATACATATATTTACTTGATATCGAATTGGATATATTCCATGGGAACATTATTGTGACATTGGTAATAAGAGAATGAATGTGAAAATGTGGGATATAGTGTAATATATGATTATGTGGTCGGATATCCCAATATCAATTTAAGGAAAATCTATTCTTAATTATATGGTTTGAGTAAAATATAATAAATTTTTCATTTATGTTTGTAATATCCCATGACCAATTATAATTTTATTCATTTTTAGGTTTTTTTAGAATGAGTTTCAATAATAGTGGAATATGGTGTATAAAATCATGAAAGTAATGTAGTTGGAGGAATATCATTAATTAATCAATTAGAATTTCACTTAAATTGATTAAATAGAAATTAACTTTTATGATATTAGTGATATTCTGCAGCAGTGAGATCCTATATAGATTTTGTATTAATTTAATGGAAATTATAATTCAGTTCAATGTTTTTAATTATTGAAAAAGAAGTCAGTGTAATATTTAATTTTCTCTGGGATTGTACTGATTTTTTGATCCATTATAATGTTTCACATGAAGTAATATATTTATGTGAGAGAATGTGTTGAGAACATTGAAAGAATTATATTCATAATGTGATATTTCAATAAGGTTTATACATGTGCGGTTCAGACAGTTGAGATGAATGATTTGAGTTGTTGGTATTACATTTCATGAATAGTTAGGTTGTGATGATCTTCTAGTGTTTTAGTATTGTATAGATCCCTAGAATTTTTATATGACATAAAATTGTGTTTGGAGAATTTATCAGCTTCTACTTTATTATCTAGGAGAATTAGTAGTCTGAATTTCCTGAGTTTTTATATGAATATATATTTATTGTTGAAACATAGTTTTGTCTAATGTAGTGAGCTTGTTTCTCTAATTGTGATATTAACCATTATAATAAAACCATTATGGTGGATTTTAATCGTATATTAATTTTTTTGATTGATATTTATAAGAAGAATTTAATGTGAATCATTTTTGATTGAGGGGCTATTTTGCATAATTATTTATAATTTAAAATAGTTTTTTCACTATTGATACATGTGTTGAATCATTTTTGACAAAAAATTAGTAGTTAGTGAGGCTTAAATTGAGTGTTTGGGTGGATTTCACAATGTTTATATTCCTATGATAGTGTGGTTATTTTTTGAGATATATCAGTCATTATTGAGATATTTTGTTGTTCTGTTTCATGGCACTGATTATTTAGTGTTATGAATAAACCCTGCCCTTAATGTCTTTTGTGTAATAGTTTCATGTTATTATATATGTATATCCAAATACAAGAAAATTATTATATTCTCACAATATGTGGTTCGTTTTTATTATATCAATATGAATTATTTGTGTTATATATAATGTTAACACATGGGTTTTCATATAACTTTATATTTGGTTTTAGTTAGTCAATATGTTTAAATTGTACATTTATCAGATATTCAAAGGGGCATAGTCACGTTTTTTTCCTGATAAATATTAAAATATACATTTTGATGAATTTCAATCTATTATTGATTCCATGGTGGTCTTATTTCCATTGTTGTTTTTCTATTTTAAAATATTTTTCTGCACAATATTTTAAATTAATGTTTTTATGATGGATATTGTCAATATTTCACTAACAATTATAGTGTATCACATTTTTTAATAAAATGTTATGGTGATTTTCAAAGAATTTTCTATGTAAAACACTGATTGTAAGAACACTCCTTTTGGAGATATGTTGGTGTTATATATTATTTCTTACATTTTATTTTAATTATTTTTTACATTTATTTAAAAAATGGAATGAATGGTTCCATTATTCCAAAGTGGTTTTTATGGTACCTAGTTTTGAGTTCAATATGGTCATTCTGTATAACACCACACTGTATAGGTGGTCAAACTGGTTTTTGAATCAATAAAAATTACTCCAGTGTTTCGAGGGGTATATATATTTTGAATTGATTATATGTTTATTAAATATTTAACCCAGGTCATAATGACTATATAAGAAGTTCACCACACCCCGGTTGAGGCCAATTATGTTTTCTTTATAAATAATGACATACCACTCTGTTGTATCAACATTAATTATTTCAATTAAATCCTATTTAACACAATGATTTCATCTGTTCACTCAAATGTTATTAATCCCCCATATTTGAGTGGAAAATAACTCCATCTCCCCACAAAAAATCATTTTCTTTTATATTTATGCATGATTATTTTATAGTTATAAAATTTCTCATGATTTGAAATAATATTTTCCCTGATTCATTGGTAGTTTTTGGTATAATTCCTAATGAGTATTTGTAATAGGTTTTCTTTATTGTGAATGATTTTATATTATTTAATTCATGACTCAAAATTTCTTCAACGTTATATTGTTACATTATTATAGATTTGAGAGATTTATGATATTTCTAAAATGAATGGTCGTCCCCCATTAATATATGTTTGATTTAATTGTTATTACAAATTCAAAAACCATTCCTTATACTACTTATATACATTGTTATGTCCTTTATAACATGACTTTTCATTGTTTCTTAATTGGATGGTTGTGGTAAAATGACATAATTATGTGAATATAATAATTAGACATGTGTTTTTTGGAATGGATGAGACTTTTATTTTTTCCAATTCCACTATTGGATACTATGGGTTTTCTTCGTTTTTTTTCACATTAATAATATTAAAAATACATAATGATGAAAAAAAGGAGGTTGTGAAAATAATTAACAAGAGTTTTTATCAATTTAAATTACAATTGTCATCTGTATTGATTGTTTTTATTTATTATTATAATTTTATGTGGGGTGATATTGGTTGGATTGGTTCATTATGTTTAAAAGCATGGTAATGAGTTTTGGATTATGTTGGGATTTATCATTCACTATGTTCTCCTATTTTGAAATGAATAACTAAAATTATAATTTTTTATGGGTAATAATGAGAATGTATATGAGAGGTTTCATTATAACTTCATATTAATTGAAAAATTAAATTAAAACAATGAATTACTATTAATGATATTTTTCTTGTAGTGATGTACATGCATCTCAAGGATTGTGTAGTGTTAAGATATTTTATATTTATAATTATATTCTTATTTTTTTAGGTTTAATTGTTTTGGATTAGATATAGAATGTAAAATCATAAGGAATAATGGAGGAGTAAATTAATTTTTGATCTTATTGGTCTTATATTTTGGGTAGTCTTGGTTCAAAAATAATATTATCGGTGTTGTAGTTTCCCTTACAGTATATATGCATATCAAAATTGGATTGTTGTAATTATGTAGTGTTTAATTTTTTAAAGGAGATTTTTTTGGTATATAAGAGATAAAGGATGAAATTGGATTTCTTCCATGATTTGTTTAGACAACAACGTACGCCTTAATAGTTTCATGTATTTGTGTGTTTATTTATTTTACTAAACATTTGATGTTTTTTAGGATATAAATTATCTTTTTAATTTGTGTTGTTAAATTTAAACTATTCTAATAAAGGAAAGTTGAAAATAAAATAAAATGTCTAAATGAAATGGTGGTTAATGTCTTATGGTCAATGAAATTAAATGAAAAATCATAATATTAGGTTATCATCGAATTTACTAATGGAATTAAATTATAGAAAAATTTGTCAAATATGGAATGTAAATTATAATGTATGTGATAATAATTAATGAGGTTAAATACATTATTTTCATAGTGGCACTTCATTTATCCAATAACATTTTGTATTCCATTAGTGATTTATCATGGAAGATAAATTTTTTGTATGGTTTTTATATTGTTAATTATGATATTGTGGATGTGACATTATAACATGATGTAATGGAATTTATTGGTATGTAATGGATATAGTTTATAACCTATAAAAACAGGGTATAATATATTAAGGTTATTATATATATATATATGTTATGCATTGTACAATGGATTGATGGCCAATATTTTTAGATTTTGTAAAGAGTTCCTATGATGAAATTTTGATGTGAAACAAAGTGGGTTTCATTAATGTAAAGAAGAGGGAATATATTTTATGAATTTTATGGTGACAATAACATATAATAATAGTGATGATGTTAATATGATGATTAATGTGTGGGGAATGTACCTATGATGAGGTGTCTACATTGTTCATCTCTTTCATCATTACATTACAATAAAAGTATTTGGTTTTGATAACAATCTATGTGGTTCTATCATATGTTATAAGATATTTTTGCTGTTAATCAGATTAAGTAATATGGTTATGTGTGGTGTGTAGTTCGATTATGTCATGAAAATGGTTTTATTAATTAAACATCGAATTTTTAAATTGATGATCACTAATTTTTCTTCTATTGTTTAACATCAAATTTTGAGTTGGAATGACATCTGAAGTTACATGTAAATGTTGCGATAAATTTACATGAAATTTTTTGTAGATGTTTCTGTAATTGATTTAATTTATCTTTTTTGTATTATTTATTATATAATATCAAGTGTTCAGTTGGGATATTTGTTTTCTTGGATTCCAATCTGAGGGAATGTGGTTTAAATTGATATATTAACTGGAGAAACGTATTATATATCTATATGGAACATGTGGATCAATGATTTGAATTACATATCATTATCTAGACATTATGTTTATTTTAAGGTTTTAATTTTTGATAAGAATACTATATATATATATATATTTATTTCAAATATATATTTATTTTTCAGTAGGATGATTTGTTTAGTTAAAAAATGAACACCCCAAAATAGATAATTTTTTTGATTGAATGTAAATGTGACATTGGAGGTGGGATTTAGATAAAATTAATTATGTTGAGTGGATTAATTTTTTCTAATGATATTTTTTATATTCTAATATGATAATTTTATAATGTTTTCTACTGTTAAAATTTGAATTGTGGGAATTTATTTTTGAAATTTAAATTCATCAGAGATGATTGGTGAATTATTATTATATTATGTTATTTATGAGAAGAACATAAATCATTTTTTTGGTATTATAACCTAAGTTATATTACCACAAAATTATCTTATTAGATAATGTCCTCAATTTTTTCACCCTCATTTATTATTGATGTAAATGGAATTCTATTTTTGGTCAGTTGGGATAAGAATTACCATAACCCCTTAGAAGTCCATTGAAAATTCTTGAATCCAATATAATTATTCGAAAAAACCTAAATCCATAGATAATAGTGTAATACCATGGGAACCCCTATATTTCCATGAATACATGGTAAATTTATTTGAAACCTTAGTAATGATCAAAATCTACAAGAAAATATGAATCACTAAAAACATCTGAAAACAAAAATAGTGACAATAAACCCATTAAAAACCATAAAAACACAAAAAAATAGTAAATGAAAAACCTAATAAAACAATCATAAGAAATGAAAAATTATGAAATACATTATAATAAGAAAAATAATTGAAAAAAATTCCCCAGAAACCAAGAAATCATATTGAAACGACAGAGGAAAACATTTAAAACACTATAAAACATTAGAATAAAATAAAAATAATGAAGACCTATTAATAAAACTGATAAATAATGAAAATCTAATAAACTAAAATATTGTGGATTAATTTAGAAAATATATGAAACTATGAATGGTCCTAAAATATTTTATAATTCTTATAATTTAAGAAAAAAATAAATAATAATACCAAAACCTAGACAACAGTTAGAATAATAAAACACATAAAAAAATTGAATTCTCGTAAATCATTCAATTCCAATTAAAATTCCTGAAAACCCCTGATAATGATAAAAAAAATCATAAACTACTGAAAAAAAAATGAAAAAAAAGAAACTCATTGAATTTTTCTTAAACCAGTAAAAACATTAAAACATCAACTAATACTAAAAAATAAAAGGCTTCAATGATAACAATTTTAAAAAATATTAAATCCCTTAAAATCCCATTAAAATAAAAAAATAACCCCAAAAATTCATGATAACATTTATCAAAACAAATAACCTATGAAATAATTAATAAACATAAAAACTGAACATGAAAAAAACTCAAAAACCATTAGAAACATATTATAAGCCTTGAAAAAAATATATAATAAAGATAATCCTTGACATAAACTAGAAAAAAATGAATAAATTTTTAATCCTAGAAAACCATAAATATATTGGAATGTAATAAAGAACCCTAAAACCAAATAAAATTTTTTGAAAAAAAATTATAATGGGATAAAATATTTGAATAATATTAAAAATTCCAAACCACTAAGAAAATAATATATATCATTAGAAAAAAAGGGACTTATTGAAACCCTTTGAAATATTGAGAAACCCATGAAAGCAGTTGATAATATTTTAAAAATATAATGAACTTTAATAAATATTACAAAAACATGGAAATCATGAAAATATATAAGAGACCCATGAAAATAGGGAAACCCCTCAAAAATCATATACCCAATAGAATAATATAAATCAATAAAGCCCTAGAGAAAACCCTAAAACAAATTTAAAACTGTTGTTTCCAATGATAATAATATTTATCATTTATTCTACAATATGAATATGAGGTTTTTAGTGGTGACATAATCATTAACATCATGTTCTCTATTTTCAGATTGTTCCAATGGGTTTTTTTCATGTAGATAGAAATACCTAACATTCTATATATTAGATAATTTTTTAAAACCAACAATACAAAGGTAGATGGTAGTTGATAATTGGTTCAAAATGATCATGGAATCATATTAATAAATAGGATGGGATGTTGTACTCATCAAACCCTTGGTCGAGGGATTACTGAATACTCAAAGACTCTAGAAAATTTATAATAAATATTAATGTAGTCCCTAGTATGAAAATTTTTTATTGATAATCACATATCGATTATTATCATGAATTGATTTACAATAATCTATATATATCTGTAGATTTTTTTTGATGGAGATATATGTAGTTATCATAGTTTCGCCATCAATAGTACCATATTGTATATAAGTGACATATCCATTGTTTTTTTATTACTATGATGCCGTTTTTAGGCCACAATGTTGGGTGATCAATATTTTTTCCTCATTCTAGGAGGGTTTAGTTTTTTATGAGTTTATTGGACTCATTGGATGAAACAAAATTAAATCCTTTGTAAATGGATCATGAACCACATAGTACAGTTCTACATAATGAGACACATCATAAATTTTAGGTCATGTGACAGGGGAAATCCTTAAAGTGAAATTTCATGAGACAAGGATGGCTCAGTTAATGGGGCACATCCAATGATTGGTTTTAGAAGTAAACTAAAATTTTATAAGTAACCTGAACAGTGAGGGGGCTCTGAGGTTAGATATAACACTATTGGGAATGTGACCTAGAGATAATATGGGTTGGTTTGGGGTAATTGGTATTATTCAATTGGGTGGATTCATAAGTGTCCAATTTTGGGGGGCGGGGGGATCGACAATGACATTGATTAGATAACATTGAGGACACACACAAATAGGCGTCATATGAGGTATTATCTCATAAGAAATGTGGCATTTGAGATGACTATTTTTGGAATTATATCGACTGGGAGTGCCTTTAATTTTTTTCATTATGAATATATCCCTTTTTAATATTAAGGAATGATTTTGGTTATAAGGGCATATAGGAGTGTGCACATCTATTTTGATACATTGTTTTGAGGACCCATGCCTATGTTGGGATTCTAAGGGAATGAGAGAGAAATATTAGGAAAAAATATATATTCTAAAACATGCATCTGACCACATGTCTATACTGGTGGCCAAATAACTATATCCCCATATTATTAATTAATGAATGCTAGAAACAAGATGAATCTAAATATTTGAAAAAAACGGAATCTCATTCATCTGGTTATGGATGAGGTCGAGTTTATGGGATAGAGAATGTGATTTCATTTTACCACCTCTTCTCTGGTTCTTATGACTATTGTATTCACATACGAATACCCACCTTACTACATCTCATTAAGATGTAAAATGTCTTACTTGAGGATGGATTGCCAACTCTGGGTTCTAGAGTATAGTGTATGATGGACTACTAATCTCCACCAAATGGAATGGAATGTGTGATCTCTACCTTAACAATCAATAACATGGAGGTCCATGTTCTCAGATATGATTTGAGAAACAAAAGTATAAAATACATCTATAAAGTCCCATAATTTCCAAGTAATTTTTTAAATAAATGAGAATTTTATGAGTCCATGAAAATTGACGGCGTGTGATTCCTAGTCCTGGTGTGCCCCAAAAAAATTATTGAATTTTTATTCAGGTACATTCAGTAAACGTGCGAGGGGGTTGTCCTAATTTTTGAACTGGTGATCACTATTGAAATTCGAGGACACCGTTGAACTCGCAACACTTGTTTTAGCTTAAGGAGAATTTCACCTCGACGACAGATGGTCAAGGGAGAATGTTATTTTTGGGGTTTTTTGTGAATGAATAAAAAAATGAAAGTGTGTGGCATTATAGTTTAATTTGCAACATCCATGTGGGTGTTGGGATATGGGGTACATCGGAACTAAACCACTACGTGGAAGTTGAGAAGTGGGGACCAAGATAACATAACATTTTTTGAGAGGTTATGTTGTTGGGGACCACCATAACCTAACCTCCCATGAGTGGTTATGGTGGTGGGGACTACCTGAGGCCCAAAACCTCTTGAAATCCCCTAATTATGTAGAAAATCCTATCAAACCACTCATTAATTAGGAGGATCCTATTGCCTACCTCAACATTAATTCATCCAACACACATCTCATCAATATTCCAATCTATTAAATTGATTAGGCTAATATGAATTTGTGCCAACATACATAATATAAGGGATAGTCAATTATTTTGGCACCAATTTACATTTAGGTGGGATTTAGAGAATGATTCTCCAACTAAAAATGCTTCTTCAATGAAGAACGCCAACAAGAAACGTCTTTGACTATGACGAATCGATGCACAAGACCATGATTGGAGGTGTGTGCAGGATGAGACGAACATCTATGACTTCACCTTCTTCCTCACACCAACACCAACAAAGAACCGGGAAGCGGTTTATTTCTATTTTATTATCACTTCTATGTTATCATCTTCTTATTATTTTGCGGGATTGGGAATATAGATTGATGTGGGTTGTGAGAAATCATGTTCTATAATATCTTCCATACACGTTCATGCATCTTTCTTTGTGAACCACATGATACAACTCTAAACGTGGATGGTGCGGGCCAAACATACAAGGACCAAACCCACCTCCATTCTGCTTTGATGTGTTCTTCAAAATGGAGGAAGGATATGAAGTCGACGAAGGCAACGACACCGCCACCTGCGGCCTTTGCGACAAACGCCGCCCCCGTAGCGCTCCAGCCTCCCGGCCGAATCGGCTCCCCACCACGACTGAGAAGCCCTGCATCACTCCGGCCTCCCGGACATACCGAACACATGCCCCAGCTCCGCGCCCCAGCCCAGCCACCCCACAGCGCTCCGGCCTCCCGTCCAAACTAGTTGTGTGCCCCGGCAGAGCCGCCCCACGGTGCTCTAGCCTCCTGGCGGAATATGACGCGCCCCTCCATGGTGCTCCGAACATTCGGACAGACCAGCCCTGTAGCCCTCGAACGGCCTCATCTCGCACCACCCGCGACCCTTCGTGTGGTTCTGGATCTTTCCACCCACCGGACCTCCGAGTCACCTTAGCTCGCGCCGCCCGCCGGCCCTCTGAGCTACCCTAGCTTGCAGCACCCTTCAGCACTCTGAGCCTCCCTAGCCGAGCCACACCGCGACCTCTCTCCCTCGCAGCCATCCGCATCCCTCGTCACCCCTCGCGGCCAGTCGGGATGGACCAAGATTGGCGGACCGACCTAATAGGCCGAGCCGCACCGCGGGCCAGGCCAGATGCAGCAGGCCTGGCCGGGCGACCTGAGTAGGGACAGTCCAAACGAGTCGGACCGGATCTGGACCCACTAAGACCCATTTACATTCTTTTGGCCATAACATTGGAAGTATATGTCCATTTCATGAACCATTAGTAGTTCTAGAAATATTGGAGTGAGATAGTACCTTTTAGTATATTTCATTGGAGTATTTGATTATGTTGTGATATTGTCAGGTTGGATTGATCATGAATAAAACTGGGCCCCAGTGACTAAAAGGCTAATAACTCACAAATCGAGCATCCGATTTACGTAATGTATGTTATGGTGAGACCCTTATGATGTGGTAGACCTTAGGTATAATTCTACGCGGGACATTGTGGTAGTTGGAGAATATACCCATAGCTTGTGGATCAGATCTTTTGGAGACGAGCAATAATTTTTTCGAAAACCTATTAGCTGGCTGAGACTTGGCGATTGATGGTCGTTTTACTTGGAGTGACTCGACTAGCCTAGTGGGGAGAGAATTTGTGACGCAGAAGACCCATAGTGGGAAGTGGCTTGGTGACACAGCAAACCCATGGTACTCAATAGGAGGAGTACATCAGTATTCTATGAGGGGGAGCACCTCTGTGTGACGGATTAGACCCACGGGTGGTGCGCCTTTGTGTTACTTGGTAGCCCCATGATACATGACTGAAGAAGTACCTTAGTAGTCCAAATCTAGTTGGATGTTCCTCTCTCTGACGTTACATACCCACTATACTCAATAGAGGAGGATTTATCCAATAAATGCTGGATTGAAATTTTACTACCACTAGAATAAATCCTGGTTTGAGCGGAGTCAGTACCACTGTGTTTTCCTTGTTATTGAGATGAATTACATTTAAAATAGGTATATGTATGGGAATATACCTATGTATGGTTATCTATTGATTACATAATTTTTTGTTTATCCTTGGTGGTTTTTTGTGAGAACTTGAGAGTCTCTAGGTCCCTACTGAGTATCGTTATACTCACCCATGCATGGGCTATGGCCGCACCATGTTGTGTTGGATGCAGACGACAGACAATGATGACTGAGGCTGAGAGTACCAGGACGGGACAGTACACGAAGGAGGACCATATGGTGTGTCGTTAAGTAGAGGAGACAGATGGATGTGGTGTGATGAGAAGGTGATCTATACCTACCCGTTACGTAGGATCCTCAGATGACGATCCAGTAGCTATCTTTTCTCATTCTTCAGTTTTATTGTATTGCAGTTGTACTTATACCTTTAATATTGGGCTTGTATTCTAGCCCCATTTTAATTTCATTATTCTTTTGGTTATATAGTTTACATGTGTTCGTATTTTGTTTTGTGCCTGGATGTGAGTGTTTATAGGTTATATAGGAAATGCATTCCCAGTTTAGGGATTTACGCCTTTGGTGATAGTCACTAACCCCTAGCCTATGGATGTTTGGCTTAGGGTATTCACAGCATGGGCCCCAGTGGACGGGTCGTGACTAAATGATTTTAGAGGAGTCAGTTCTACTGCAGAACATAGGAATCAGATCTTGTTTTTCTGTGAAGCGATAGTGTTAAGGGTAATGAGTGCGTTTTTTAGTTCAAGGAGTCTAATTTTGGAGTGGTGGCCTATGTATCTATACACCAAGACCCAAACATATTATTTACAACTCCATAAATGAAAATATTAATTGCGTGTGTGTTTTAAAGAGTTTTTTTTTGAACTCTTTGACTCAGCTCACTAGGATAATATTTTCACTCTTTCATCTCACCATGTTTAAAATTTTGACCATGGAACACCTATTTCTCTTTATGATGCCTCCATGCAAATAGTTAGCCTAATTACTAATTAGGGTAAACATTGATTTTCCACTGAGTGGCGAGACCATGATCCGGGGGCCTCTTCCAGTAGAGGCACCTGCGGAGGCACCAACAGCACCATTCCCCATTGGTCCACTGATGCCACCAACCCTAGTAGTAGACGATGCACACATCTTGGGTGTGTTGCATGAGTTCTAGTGCCAGAGGCCACCTAGGATCAGGGGGGAGATGGACCCACAGGTGGTTGAGGATTGGCTGGAGGTTGTGGTGAAAGTTTTCTGATTGGTAGGAACCACAGCTAATTTTATGGTGTTCCTCGCTGCTAGCCTTCTACAGGAAGTAGTGCGGAGACGGTGGATCTTCATGCTCCAAGTAAATGATGAGGTGAAAGTTCTTTGGATAGACTCTGAGAGCCTGTTTCTAGGAGATTTTTTTCCATCGATTCTTCGTACAGTGTATATATAGGAGCTACCTCATCTGCAGTAGGGTAGCATAAAGATAGCTCAGTACTCTGTGAGGTTCACTGACCTCTAACACTACTCCACCAATATAGTGCAAGACCCTTTATTTAGGTCCTAGACCTTCGATCAGGGACACATGCGGGAGATTAGAGCTCTAATGATGTTACTCCACATCTCGACGTAGGCGGGGTTGTTTGAGAGATCCCACCTTGTAGAGAGTTTCCTTGCTAAGTAGTATCCAGTAGCATGATCCACCACCAGTCGACATGTATTAGAGTCATATATAGCTTACATAATACAAATTTTGGAGAGGACCAAGAGGACTAGACATATAAGATGAAGATTGCATGACTCTGGATCGGTTGTGCTAGGCACCTGAAGCAGAAATACTCCTACCCAGAGCGGGCAATGTTACATATGCTACCGGTAGGGTCACATTGCTCGTGACTGTCTGACCCTCCAAATGGATGATCAGCTGAAGGTCGAAGGAACACCTAGACAGAGACCGAGATTCAATCAAGGTGTTCTGTAGGGCACAATCAAATCTGGTTGAGGGGCTGGTCATGCAGTTTGCGGTGAGCGACGTTTTGATGGTTTACCTCCACCACCACCAGGATCTCCACCCCAACCATAGAAGGGTAGGTAGATAGGGGAGAGGTCAGATCCATGTAGTGGAGGCTTACGGAAATGGTGCTCTAGAGATGGTATGAGGTATAATTTGTGTCTACTCCACCCTAGCTAGAGTACTTATAGAAATAGGCGCGAGTCATTCTTTTATTGCCACCACCCTCGTT
This sequence comes from Viscum album, assembly GCA_963277665.1. NCBI lineage: Eukaryota > Viridiplantae > Streptophyta > Magnoliopsida > Santalales > Viscaceae > Viscum > Viscum album. The sequence continues at coordinate 1,813,683,261 of OY728164.1, read as the reverse complement.
CGGAGCTTAGAGATTCTAACATAGCCATTGGCATGATGTTTACGTCTTGAGACTCCTATAGGAGAAGATTCAATGATTACGCAATGATGCTGGAAGTGAGGTATTACTCTAGGAGGAGAGATCTTCAACTGGGATCTCCTAGTAGCAGCGTTGAAGCCGTACGATGTCATCTTGGCTATGGACTGGTTATCTACAATCCATACTTAGATAGACAGTATGAGTTTCAATGTGTAGTGTGTCTTCATGAATGGGACTATGTTTACCAGCACTGGTGAGAGTGGAGCCTTTTCACCACATGATGGACATACTGAGAGGAGGGTGTTGCGGATTACACAACAGTTGGATAGACATACCCTCATAGTAGTTAATGTGGAGAGAACGTGTTATCTTGTAGCGGTTGACCAGTACACATATTTTTTCCCAAATGATATCACAGGTCTACATCCTCATAGAAAGGTGGATTTTTACATTGACTTGTACCCCGGGATGGCACTGAAATCTTCAACATCGTATCTGATGGAACCCGCAGAGCTTCGTGCACTGCTGGTACAACTATAGGACCTTCAGGGGAGGGGATTAATATGGACCAGTGTTTCTCTCTGGGGAGCCATGATACTGTTCGCCAGGAAAGCGAATGAGAGGGTGATTATTTGTGTTGACTATCTATGCCTAATCCAGGTGACATTGAAGATCATGTACCTACACAGAAGTATTTATGCCCTATTTGATCATCTAATGGGTTCTCGGTGGTTCCCAAAGATAGACCTCATATCAGGATATCTCCTTCTCAGAGTTCGAGATGAGGATGTACAGAAAAAGGCTTTCAAATGTTGGTATAGCAACTACGTGTTCTTGGATATTCCATTTGTTGTGACCAACGCTCCAGCAGTGTTCATGGGACTCATGAACATAGTCTTTCAGCCATACCTTGATCGCATTGAAGTGTTCTTCATCGACGAAATTCTGAACTACTCGACTACTGAGGTGGAGCATGCCTAACATTTACGGGTAGTATCAGACACACACTGAGAGCACCAGCTATATGGTAAGCTCTCTAAGTGCTAGTTATGGATTCGAGAGGTTCATATTCTGGTACATGTGATATCATAACTTGGAGTAGTAGTGGATATAGAAAATATTGAGGAGGAAATTTTTTTGGAATGCACCTAAGAGAGTGGTGGAGGTATGGAGTTTCTTGGGTTTGGCTAGATACTACTAGAGGTTTGTGCCAGATTTATTCAGAGTTGATGCACCACTATCAGTGTTGGATAATAAGGGCCAACCCTTCACTTTGTCGAAGAAATTGTAGTTGATTTTTCAAGAGCTGAGGCAGAAGCTAACTAGGGCCCCGAACATGAGGCTTTTAGAGGAGGGCGCAGGGTACGTAGTTTACTGCGATGAATCAGGGGCCGGGATCCGTTGTGTCCTGATGCTGGAGTGAGCAGTGATTGCACATGGTTCGCTACAGTTGATACAACATGAGAAGAACTATGCTACGCATGACCTAGAGTTTGCAATAGTGATCTTTTCCTTGAAGATGTGATGGCACTATCAGATGAGTGAATGTTATAACATGTACTATGATCAGAAAATTTTTAGGTATATATTCTCTCAGAAGGACCTATATATGAAAAAGTGACGTTTTCTTGAGTTCCACCCAGACTATGAATTCTAGATAGTCTATACACCTGGGATGGGGAACGTTGTAGTAGACGCACTCAGCAAGAAGCCTAGTATATAGATGCTAGGTGAGGCGACAGAGCAGCTGAACACATTCTAAATATCCCTTCTGGATAGAGATGGATCATCTTTCCTTCAGTCTCTTATAGTCACTCCTCAACTTCTTTAGCGATTCAAGGAGGCATAGTGTGGGTACTTTGACTGTGAGACATGACATGCTCAAATATCCACATGATAGGCACCTAAGGGATTTTCTAATGGTGGGAAGCATGTAATCCTATTCAGAGGACGTTCCATGTTACTAGTGTCACTTCATGATGAAGTGTTGAGTGAGTTCCATGCATCCCCTCTAGCGGTATATCCACGAGTGGAGAAATGTATCAGGGCCTCTGACAATAGCACCGGTGGCTGGGGATGAAGAATACAGTAGAAGAGGCTCATTCATGGTAACTCACTTTTCAGAAAGTGATGGTGATGAATCAAGTACTAGAAGGCTTGGTTCAGCCTTTAGAGGACCCAGATAGGAACTGGAATGAGATATCTATGGACTTCATGATTGGACTTCCACATACATCCAGATGTCATGACTCGATTTGGCTGATTGTCAATAGACACACCAAGTCGGCCCACTTCCGACTGATCAAAGAGAAGAGTTATGTAGAGTGTTTTGGATGCCTCTATATAAAGGAGATTGTGCGGCTACATGGAGTAACTTCGATGATTGTCTCCAATCGCAATTCATGATTTACTTATTGGCTATGTAAGGGGTTGCATGAGGATTTCTAGATGCACCTTCATTTTAGAACTGCCTTTAATCCACAGACGGATGGTCAGACTGAGAGGACAATTCAGACCATCGAGGACATTCTCTATTCTTGTGTCCTCGAGTTCTGTTGCAGCTGGTAGGATCACTTACCTTTGGTGGAGTTTTCATACAACAACAGATATCATTCCACTATAGATATGTATCTTTCTGAGGTGTTATACGAGCGACATTTCAGATCTCCTTTATGCTGGACTGACCAAGGGGAGTCAGTAGTAGTGGGACCAGAGATGGTATAGGCTAGCACAGAGAAGGTGAAGATCATCCAGGATTAGATGATGACTACACAAAGCTGGCATAAGTTGTATGTTAATCGGAGACAGAGACCTATAGATTTTGAGGATGACAACCACATCATTCTACGGGTCTCACACAGATGAGGCCTACGAAGATTTAGCCAAGGTGGAAAGTTATCTCCAAGGTTCATCGGACCTTTTTAGGTCCTTAGAAGAGTTACTGATGTGTCTTACCACTTATCTCTTCCACATTAGTTGCACTGGGTGCACAACATCATCCATATATCCTAGCTGGGGAGATAAGTTCAAGAACCGTATCACATCGTTGACCATGGAAAGCTGGATGTCGACGATGGGGAATCTTCTATGAAGGTTCTTGTAGAGATTGAGGATCGACAATAGTGGGTCCTACGTGGACAGTCGATACCTATGTTGCGCATTCACTGGCAGCACGGGAACCTCCAGAAGAGAACATGGGAGTGGGAGGTTCAGAGGCAATCTTAGTACTCCCACTTTTTTCCTTAGTTCGAGTTTTAGATTACGAGGACATAAATCCCTGAGGTGGAGATAATGTAAAAACCCGGATTTTCCAATTAGTTTTTTTAATACAATTGGGAATTTTACGAGTCTGTCAAAATTCACAGTGCATGATTCCGAGGCCTGGTGTTCCCAGAACGAATTTCGGAACATTTGTTTGGGTAAGTTCAATAAACACATGAGTGGGTTTTCCTTACATTGTAATTGGTACACGGAATTGAAATCTGATGACACCGTTGAACTCGTAGTGCTAGTTTTCACTTACGGAGACTTTTACATCGACGACAGATGGTCATGGATTAAAGTTAGTTTTTGGGTCTTTCGTGAAAGAATAAAATAAATATAAAATTGTGTGGAATTTTATTTTAAATTACAACACCCATGTGGGTGTTGAGAGGTGGGATCCACCAGAACTAAACCTCTGTGTAGTAGTTGAGATGTGAGGACAAGACCTTAACCTCCCAAGAGAGTTTATGGTTTTGGGGACCATGAAATCATAACCTCTCATGAGAGGTTATAGTAGTGGGAACCATTGTAGGACTAAAACATCTTAAACCCCACTCATTATTGAGAAAAACCTATCAAACCCCCTCATTAATGTGGAGGAGCCTATTGACGTTCACCACTTATTTGTACCAACACACATACCTTTATTTGATAATCTATTCAATTTATTAGGATAATTTGAATTTTTGCCAACAAATAATAGTGGGGATAATCTATTATTTTTTCATCACTATACCTTTGGGTGGAATTGGGAAAAATATTGTCAAATGAATTATGCTTCCTCTATGAATAACGCTGACAAGGCACGTCTTCGACTACGAAAAATCGATGCACAATCTTGGGATTGGAGTTGTGTGGTGGATGAGATGAACGTCGATGACTTCACCTTCTTCCTCGCTCCAACAACAACAACGAACATGGTAGGGGTTTATTTATATTTTATTTTCGCTTCCATGTTCTCCCCTTCTTATTATTTTGTGGGGTTGGGAATAAAGATTGACGTGGGTTTTGGGAAATGATGTTCTAAAATATCTTCAATACACGTTCATGATTTGTTCATTATGAACAGATTGCTACCAATCTAAATGTTGAGGGTGCAGGCCAAATGAACCTGGACTGACCCCTTTATCATTCTTCTAGGATGTGTTCATCGAAATGGAGGAAGGAGACGAATGCGACGAAGGCAACAGCACTTCCACCCGCGGCCTCCAAGACACGTGCCACCCCCATGGTGCTCCGGCCTCCCTGCTGAACCGGACACGTGCCCCGGCTCCGTGCCCCGGTCAAGCATCCCTCTGGAACATTGGCCTCCCGGTCGAACCGGCCGCGTGCCCCGGCTCCGCACCCCAGCAGAGCTGCCCCACGACACTCCGGCCTCCCGGCTGAACTAGCCACGTACCCCGGCATCGTGCCCCGGCTCTGCCAACCTACAGCACTCTGACCTCAAGGCCAATCCGTCCCATGCCCCTGCGGCCCTCTGGCCTCCTGGATGAACGAACCCCTTCCCCACCCCCTGGCACTGTGGCCTCCTTGCCAAACTGGCCTCGCAGCCATCCGAACAGCGCCATCTCATGCTGGTCGTGACCCTCCATGCCTTCCCGACTCATGCCGCCCGCCCGCCCTCTGAGACGCCCTGGAATACACCTCTCGCTGCCCAGCAAGCCGCTTTCCAGCCCCCTGAGCATCCCTGGAAAGCGCCCCCTTCCAGCCAGCCTCCGCAGCTCGCGCTGCTAACCGGCCCTCCGAGCTGCCCCACGGCCTCGCTCCCTCATGGCCACCCTCGACCCTCCGCGGCCCCTATGGCCTATCGGGCCGCACTGCCATCCGGTTCAACCCAAGATGCATCCGCCCAGGCCGGGTCGGTCCTGGTGAGGCTGACTAGGTCAGACCGGACCTGGGCCCACTAAGACCATTTTAGTTTCTTTTGGCCATAAATTTGGCACTTGATGTCCATTTGAAAAACCATGAGCGGTGCTGGAAATCATGGATAGAGACATTCCCTTTGATTATATTTCACTGTAATTTTTTTATTATATTAAAATACAGTTAGGTTGGATCGAGCACGAATCGAACCAGGACTATGGGAATGAAAGGCTAATAAATCACACACTGGGCAACTAATTGAAACATCGTTTTTGTGATGTGAACCCTATGACCTGGAAGATCATTGAGATACTTTTTAGTTTGTCTTCGTGGATGCTGGAGCATTGAACGATATCTTTTATAGATGATCTTCTGGAGATGAGTGAGTACTTTTGCGGGAAACTAGTAGATGGATGAGAGTTGACAAATACATATCGTTTGATTAAGAGAGACACAACTGGACCAGTGGGGAGATCCTTGGTGACACGGTAGACCCACAGTGGGGAGAAACTTAGTGACGCAGCAGACCCACAGTACTCAACTGGAGGAGTTCTTTAGTAGGCTAATAAAGGTAGAACCTCTATATGACACGGTAGACCCATGGTGGGGAGCACCTTTGTGTGACGCGATAGACCCAAGGTACCCGACATGAGGAGTACCTCAATAGTCCATGTTTAATGGGAAGCACCTCTTTGTGACATGGAATGCCCACTGTACTCGATAGAAGAGGAGTTCTCCAGCAGCTGATGGTTCGAAATATTACTACCCCTAGAATAAATCATGGATTGAGCTAAGTCGGTACCTCATTGTTTTCCACCTGATTGGGATGGATTACTTTATAACTTTGGTATATGTATGTCCATATACCTAATTAGGGTTATATGTTGATTTCATACTTTTTGGATTATCCTTTTTGAATTTTTGTGATACCATGAGGGTCTGGGGGTCCCTACTGAGTATCATTATAATCACTCCTACACTGGCTATTCTTGCACCTTGTTGTTTGGGATGCAGATGAAATATAGTGTTGACGAGGCTGGGAGTACAAAGACTGGATGGTACCCAGAGGTGGACTATAGGACATGTCGTTAAGTGGAGGAGACAGACAGATGTGGTGTGATGAAGAAGTGATTTGTACCTACCTATCAGGTAGGATCCACAGAGGACAATCAATTATATCTCTTTTATCATTATTCAGTTTTATTGTATTTTATTTGTACTTGTAACTTTACTATTGGGATTGTATTCCGACCCCTTTTTACATTCATTACTCTTTTTGTTATACAGTTTTCTAGTGTTCATATCTTGTTGTGTTCTTGGTTTTGATTTTTTATAGGTTATAGTGGTAATGATTTCCCAGTTTTTGGATTTATGCCTTTGGTTCTAGTCTCCAACCCATGGCTTATGGAAGGCGGGCCAGGGGTCTTTATGGCACTGGCCTCGGGGGACGGGTCATGAAAACTTCTCTCTGAGATGGAATTTCCCAATAACTACAGATAGGTTTGGGTAAAATTGATCTTTATGAATCATAATTACATGTTCCCCAAAGTCCCTATCTATCTAGTAGGAAAATTATGAGACACATCAAACATAAGGAATTCATATCTAAATTGGGGTAAATATGGTGTTCCTTTGTCCATATTTTATTGAATATAGAGGAATTATTAGAGGAATTTTATTTGTTCCCTTAGTCAATAGTCCCATTAAAGGATGTGAGAAAAATTGGGGGCATGAATGAGGTCTCAATAAAGGCTCGCACAAGTAAATTTTGGGAAGGATAGAGGTGTCTCAGATGGGTTCTAAAATACAAGGATTATAATTTATTACCATGGAATTATAAATGTGTGAAATTGAGATGAAATTTGGATTATTGGATACCTGGAAAACAACACATGTTAAAATAATTTCCAACGGATCCAAGGGATTTTAACCATCTACATGATGTGTTCTTATATATTTTTTGTGTTTTAGAGGATATCTTCAGAAATGATCATACATGATTGTGGAGGGTACAACTAATCATTTAGGTGTTTTCTATTTCATAGCATACAAAGAACATAATAAAACTATTCTACGTTTTTTCCTATTCTCTTATGCTTTATAGATCTACATGGGTTTCTTAAGGGCTTGGTAGACAAACTAGGGTGAGTTGAGATTCGATATATGATTGGGATTGTTCATCAACCAAATGAAGATCCAAAGGGTACTACTTATAGTAAATCATAAGACCCAAGGAAATTGAATATCAACCAGCTAATGGGTCAAAAAATGAGTAAGTTATGTGGGTAATGTAGTGTATCTTGATGTACCTGCATGGGCCTATGCAAGGTGGTTGGGAGCGTGGGTTGGGCCTATGTACTTATGTTGTTTTTGGGGCTTCTATGATATGACATCCAAGGGTGGGTTATATCCATAATATTCTTACCATATATTATTCAGGGAATTTTAATTTAATATATTATCATCCATATAAAAAATTATAGTGAATTTATAATTCCCTCTATATATTGGATCTGAGCAGAAGATAAGGGTCTAATCCTAAAGTAATGGGATGGAAGTTCATGATGTTGTACCCCACACTCTTTGATTTTCATGATCACAATCACTTTTATATATGTTTAACTTTGTTTTTAAGTGTTGTGGATGATAGGCACAAGGTTGCCAAGAAGTTGGCCCAAGAATGGACATCAAGTGGACTGAAATTCAGTCCACCGGTCAGCCGGTGTCTTGACCACCGGCCAGCCGGTGGCACCCAGACACAAGTGCAAGCTACTGTCTTTCCACCGGTCGACCGGTGGCTCTGTCACCGGTCGACCTGTGGCACCCAGCCCAAATAGTGTTTTCTACTGTCTTGCCACCGGCCAGCCGGTGGCTCCTCCACCGGTCGACCGGTGGAGCCTGGACAGAACAAGTCTCCACATTCCAAGGCACCGGCCAGCAGGTGGAGCTGTACCGGCCAGCCGGTAGCCCAGTCAAACTAGCCGTTGGGTTTGACCAGTCAACCATCTTTTGGCCTCCAACGGCTCCGAGGACTTCTCCAACGGCTCCGAAGGCCCCCAATGGGTTCCATGCCTATAAATAAAGGCCAAGGAAGCCCCGGAACCCAATCGGATCATATACCAAGCGCCCGGACATATTGTTGCACATTTGGCGAACCTCCGGCGCTCCACCTTCAAGGATCCTCAAGTGCTCCAATCCAACTTCCAATCCAAGGAGCACCTCAAGAAGCTTGGGAGAGCACGCTACATCAACTCCATCATCCAATTGGCGCCCAAGTCTTCCTACAATACGGGTTTTATTGTTTTTATCTTTTTGAGCTTAATTTGGGTTTGTGTCTACAAACCAAACTCTTTTCTCATCCCTCTTTCTTTTGGGTTTTCACACCACCACTAAGGTGTGAAGAGGTTTCTTCAAGCCTTTCCTTTTAAAAGGCTTGTGTTTCGGTGAGCTAGCCTTCACCCGTTAAAAAGGCTAGTGGGTTCTTGCTATTCCATTGAAAGCAAGTGGGTTCTTGCTTAACCACAAAAAGCAAGCTGTAATAGGTCCTAGTGCTACCTCAAAGCCTAGTGGGTTTCTTGCTAAAACCATTGAAAAGCAAGCGGTAGGAATCTCTCAACGGGTGGTTGGTCTCGGGACCGGTGTGGGCTTGGGGGGGGGGGGGATGTTGTGTCCTGGGCCCAGGATTGTTGGGCCCCCGCCAGGATTGTTCGCGTCTGTGCCCCTGTAACCAATCCCACATCGGTTGTGGAGGGAGATTGGTGGGTGCTTGAAATTCCCGTGCCTAACTTCCCCTCAGCAACGCGTTTTAAAGCCGTGAGGCCTGGGATAGCAACTGGGCCAGAGCGGACAATATTGCTGGGCCGAGGGATCCGATCCAACAATTGGTATCAGAGGGGTAATTTGAGTAATACCTTAAAAGGTTTCAAATTCAAAGATCCATTAAGATGGCATCAACCTCTTTCGCCCCCGAGGGCTACTCTTTGGGTCGGGCTCCATTTTTTGATGGGTCCGACTATAATTATTGGAAAACCCGCATGACCACTTTTCTTAGAAGTATAGGATATCCCATATATAAAATTGTCATGCAAGGTTATACTTTGTCTACCCCCGACGAATCCAAATGGACCCCCACCGATATTAAGAATTTTGAGCTTGATGGCAAAGCCATGAACGCTCTCCATTGCGGCTTAGATAGAAATGAGTTCAATCGAGTGTCTACATGCACCTCCGCACATGAAATCTGGAAACTTTTGGAGGTTACCAATGAGGGGACCAACAAAGTAAAGGATACTCGATTGGACATGTACCGTCAGGATTTTGAGTCTTTTTCCATGCACCCAAATGAATCAATTTCTGAAATGTTTACACGATTTACTGACGTATGCAATGGGAGAAAGTCCCTTGGTGATGATGTTTCAGCTGAAGCAATGGTCAAGAAGATTCTATGGGTCCTTCCGAGCTCATGGGCACCAAAGGTGATGGCGATCCAAGAAGCTAAGGACGTCAAAAATATGCCGGTAGAGGAGCTCATCGGATCTCTCATGACTTATGAGATCACAATGAGGAGGCAAGCTCAAAAGGAGGGCACACCAATCAAGACACCAAAGAACATTACCCTCAAGGTTCAAAAAGAAGTAAGCTCCTCCTCATCATCCTCATCTTCCTCATCTACTTCATCTTCAAGCGGCGACTCGGAAATGGAGAATCTCGCCCGCCAAATGCACAAGTTTATGAAGAAGCATAAGAAGAAGAAATCCCGCAAGCACCGAAAGCAAGAACCCACCGAAAAATCCGAGCCCAAGGTGAAATGCTACGGGTGTGGCCAAAAAGGGCATTACAAGCCCGATTGCCCACTCAACAAAAAACGGGCCACGCCAAAGGAAAAAGGAAAGAAAAAGGTCCTCAAGGCCACATGGAGTGACACCTACTCATCATCCTCCTCCTCCTCCTCCTCGAGCGACCAAGGTACAAAATGCTTAATGTCATTCCATGAGGTAACATCTTCCGACTCCTCCTCTTGTTCTTCAAATTCAAATTCTTTAAATCATTTATCATATGAAGAACTCCAACATGCTAGAGACCAACTCGAAAATGGTTTTCATGAGCATTCTTCAAAATTCGTTGCTTTGAAAAAGAATTTCAAAAAACTCTCCTCCGAAAAAGAACAACTTCTCAAAGAGAAGGAGGAGATGTCCCTAAAAATCCAAAATTTCCCAAATGTTGATTCCATGGAATCAACCATCAAAGACCTAAGGGAGACCCTAGCTAAGTTCACCCAAGGGGAACAAAATTTGAACAATCTCCTAGGTTCCCAACGTATATCTAGAACCACCCAAGGGCTAGGATATACCAATGTAGCTTCCTCCTCCCATGAACCCACTATTTTTGTAAGGGGGAGCTCTAGTTTTAAATTTTGCAACTATTGTAAGAAACCCGGGCACTTAATCTATGAGTGCAATTGTAAAAACGCCCGGTACGGTCAACCCAAATCTTTTTACTTTTCGGATGAATTCTATAGGAGAAGACCCGCTACAAGGCAAGTGTGGATTGAAAAATCCCTTCTTGCGAGTCTCTCCGGGCCAAAATTTATTTCCTATCCCCGGTGATTCATTGTTTTTATTTAGGGGGAGATCTTTCTAAATTGTTTTCAAACCTTGTTTAAAACTCTCAATTTCAAAAATTTCATTTGGTTTCAAATTTCAAATTTCAATTGATTTTTGATTCAAAACTCTCAATTTCAAAAATTTCATTTGGTTTCAAATTTCAAATTTCAATTGGTTTTTGATTCAAAACTTTCAATTCAAACTGTTATTCAAATTTTCATTTCAATCTCTAAAATTTCAATTGATTTTCAAATCTCAATCTTGTTTTTCAAATCGTTTCCCTCAATCAAATTTTTATGCCCCGAGCTATTTTGATAATCACAAAGGGGGAGAAATTTCTTGATTGATTGGGGGAGAATCTTTTCTCTCATGCTTAGTATTTATTTTCAATTTATCATTTAAAGCATGCCTTCAATTTAAGTTTTTACATTGCTTAGATAAGTGATTGTGATCATCAAAATAGGGGGAGATTGTTGTACCCCACACTCTTTGATTTTCATGATCACAATCACTTTCATATATGTTTAACTTTGTTTTTAAGTGTTGTGGATGATAGGCACAAGGTTGCCAAGAAGTTGGCCCAAGAATGGACATCAAGTGGACTGAAATTCAGTCCACCGGTCAGCCGGTGTCTTGACCACCGGCCAGCCGGTGGCACCCAGACACAAGTGCAAGCTACTGTCTTTCCACCGGTCGACCGGTGGCTCTGTCACTGGTCGACCTGTGGCACCCAGCCCAAATAGTGTTTTCTACTGTCTTGCCACCGGCCAGCCGGTGGCTCCTCCACCGGTCGACCGGTGGAGCCTGGACAGAACAAGTCTCCACATTCCAAGGCACCGGCCAGCCGGTGGAGCTGTACCGGCCAGCCGGTAGCCCAGTCAAACTAGCCGTTGGGTTTGACCCGTCAACCATCTTTTGGCCTCCAACGGCTCCGAGGACTTCTCCAACGGCTCCGAAGGCCCCCAATGGGTTCCATGCCTATAAATAAAGGCCAAGGAAGCCCCGGAACCCAATCGGATCATATACCAAGGGCCCGGACATATTGTTGCACATTTGGCGAACCTCCGGCGCTCCACCTTCAAGGATCCTCAAGTGCTCCAATCCAACTTCCAATCCAAGGAGCACCTCAAGAAGCTTGGGAGAGCACGCTACATCAACTCCATCATCCAATTGGCGCCCAAGTCTTCCTACAATACGGGTTTTATTGTTTTTATCTTTTTGAGCTTAATTTGGGTTTGTGTCTACAAACCAAACTCTTTTCTCATCCCTCTTTCTTTTGGGTTTTCACACCACCACTAAGGTGTGAAGAGGTTTCTTCAAGCCTTTCCTTTTAAAAGGCTTGTGTTTCGGTGAGCTAGCCTTCACCCGTTAAAAAGGCTAGTGGGTTCTTGCTATTCCATTGAAAGCAAGTGGGTTCTTGCTTAACCACAAAAAGCAAGCTGTAATAGGTCCTAGTGCTACCTCAAAGCCTAGTGGGTTTCTTGCTAAAACCATTGAAAAGCAAGCGGTAGGAATCTCTCAACGGTTGAGTTGGGAGCGGAGACGTAGGCCGAGTTTTTGGCCGAACTCCATTATCAATTTTGTGTGTCTTGCCTCTTTATTTCCGCTGCACTTTACTTTGATTTTTAATTTGTTAATCAATTTTTAAAAGGCAATTCACCCCCCCTCTTGCCATCTTTTCCTCCTTTGTTCCGGTCGACCTGTGGCACCCATCCCAAATAGTGTTTTCTACTGTCTTGCCACCGGCCAGCCGGTGGCTCCTCCACCGGTCGACCGGTGGAGCCTGGACAGAACAAGTCTCCACATTCCAAGGCACCGGCCAGCCGGTGGAGCTGTACCGGCCAGCCGGTAGCCCAGTCAAACTAGCCGTTGGGTTTGACCAGTCAACCATCTTTTGGCCTCCAACGGCTCCGAGGACTTCTCCAACGGCTCCGAAGGCCCCCAATGGGTTCCATGCCTATAAATAAAGGCCAAGGAAGCCCTGGAACCCAATCGGATCATATACCAAGCGCCCGGACATATTGTTGCACATTTGGCGAACCTCCGGCGCTCCACCTTCAAGGATCCTCAAGTGCTCCAATCCAACTTCCAATCCAAGGAGCACCTCAAGAAGCTTGGGAGAGCACGCTACATCAACTCCATCATCCAATTGGCGCCCAAGTCTTCCTACAATACGGGTTTTATTGTTTTTATCTGTTTGAGCATAATTTGGGTTTGTGTCTACAAACCAAACTCTTTTCTCATCCCTCTTTCTTTTGGGTTTTCACACCACTACTAAGGTGTGAAGAGGTTTCTTCAAGCCTTTCCTTTTAAAAGGCTTGTGTTTCGGTGAGCTAGCCTTCACCCGTTAAAAAGGCTAGTGGGTTCTTGCTATTCCATTGAAAGCAAGTGGGTTCTTGCTTAACCACAAAAAGCAAGCTGTAATAGGTCCTAGTGCTACCTCAAAGCCTAGTGGGTTTCTTGCTAAAACCATTGAAAAGCAAGCGGTAGGAATCTCTCAACGGTTGAGTTGGGAGCGGAGACGTAGGCCGGGTTTTTGGCCGAACTCCATTATAAATTTTGTGTGTCTTGCCTCTTTATTTCCGCTGCACTTTACTTTGATTTTTAATTTGTTAATCAATTTTTAAAAGGCAATTCACCCCCCCTCTTGCCATCTTTTCCTCCTTTGTTCCGACCCAACACATGATGTCTGTGCAGGTCATCTGTTTAGGATATTCAAATTGGATAGTCATTATTCTATTTCGTGAATGAATATATCTCATATAGGCTCTCATATTTATAAATATGGTTGATGGCCTTTGTGGTACCTCTTTCCTCATCCGTGGGGTTTCTCTCATCATTCTAGTCTTTTACATATGATATTCATTCAAACATTTTTTCTGAATATTTTTTTTCATAGTTTTTGTATGAACATATCTAGTGAATGAATACCACTTGGTGATTCATATACATGATGTCACCTAGGTGAATGAATTACGTTATCAAAATATTAGAATTACGTAAAAAACTCCTTTTATAAGATTATCCTTCTAATAAAATTGAGGTACATCCTTTGGGATTCCCAATAGATGATCACCAAACTATGATGAACATTTTGCAAACCATATCATGGATATGGTTGATAAATTTAGTTAATATTACTACCATGGTAGTAAATCTACCATTCATGATTTGGATAGATAGATGAGGAAATCATGTATATAAGGATATTAACTATCTAAAAATCCATTTTCTAGGTATTTGAAGTTGGAATTCAATAGAATGGTGAAAAATTATATCCAGTATTATGGGATCTAAGTTTATATGAATTTTTTCACCACCAACATCTCATCTCACATCATGTACAACAGTATGGGAACATTAGTAATACCTCATTTCAAGAATCATTGAAACTTTTCTTTGTATTTTCAGATGTATAATCTAAAGTAATAGATATATTATTGATCAACTATATTCCATGATTCCATGATAGACTAGTTATAGTGATGTATAAAAATTGGGAATTCCTACTAGTAAGGGGTGTCAGACCCGAGTGGATATTAGTGTACTGGTTGAAGAAAACCTATGTTGGGTATGCATTGAGATAAACATGGTGGGAATTTATGAGGCTACGTTTTTGGTCCCTACATATGTATATAGTATAAATATTATTCAATAAAATAAATTTTATGGAGCACACATATCAACTATATCAACTAGATTCATATAGAATTCAATATTGCCTGGTGTGATATCTATAATATCTCTAGATCTTCAATACACTTACTGATTTATGAATGTTTCATACCAGTAAAATCCATCCAAAATGATGTAAAATCTATGCATGTTATGGAATATGAGGACTTACATATTATAAGGACCCAGCCTTAAACATTACATAATCTTGAATTTTGTTAATAATTCACATTAGGGATCTTTTCAGGTTTAGAGATTTAGAGAATTAGGCAATAACATATACATAAAAATTTCAATATTACATGTAGACACTTCTACTCAATATCCATTTTATTCATAAAATAAAAAATATTTTAAATAAAGAGTCAAGTCTAGTTCTATGATTTAGAAAACATCACTTTTCCTTGATCCCATCTTTGACCCTATTACACTTTAAGTCCTATGAAAAACATTTCTAAAACAAGTGATTATCATAATGATCTCAGTAAGGGATACTGAAAAAGTAAAACAATCAGTTTTTTAAAACAACATGTAAACCACGAATAAATTAGCATAAGTAATAATTTTCACCTTTATGAATTAGTAAATACTCATCACTGAATAAATGATCATTGCTTACACTTTTGTAACCAAAATATTACCATAAAACCCATTTAAATAAGACATAACATATAAAGTAAACAGTGGACATAAACATACATAAATGGAATAACCATACGGTCGACTTCCAAACATATCATTAAATTGAATACCCATATGACCGACTCTTATACCCAATGAATTGGATGATATAACATAACAAACCTTCTTAGTTTATCACAGCACCACCCATCATTTTCATTATCCTGTAACCACCCGTCAAATGTCCATGTACCATTATAAAATCATAAATCATTAATATATACATTGGAAAGATAAAATTTCCACAATTTAAATCACAATATATCATTTTAATATACTAACATAAAAAATACATTATCAAAACCATTTACAATAACAAAATTCATAATGGAGTATATGGTATTTATATCCCTTTTAAAAATAATATGTCTTGTTAAGGAAGCGAAAGTTCAAATAATACTCACGGTGGTGAAAAATTACATTGTCAGTGCTTACGTTAAAAAGAAACATGATTTTTTGTTGTTTAGAAAAAATATTCATTGAATGATATTACCTTTGAATGAAATGAAATCCCAAAGTGTTTTATTCATCATATAAATGAAATTCGTGTATTAAAATATGCGTCAATGAAAATATATTGAGACGAAGTCCCTTATAAATATCATTTTTGAATAAAATAGAACAATTATGTGTATTCACTATAGGTAAACATAATTAATGTAAAAATACATGATAGGACATCAAAGTTTATTTCTTACATAATCCTAGGATGGCATAATTTAAAAGTAGGATATTAAACCAATAAATGGAAATTGGGTTAAGATGATCCCTTACCAAATGTCCGACTTGACCTGTTCATTATTTAATCTCATGAATAATAAAATATAGTTAATTTCATCTTGATTAAGAACCTTTTAGAAGTTTATTATTCATTTTAACAACTTATTACCATGTCATAAACATTATATAATCAATTATGTTAATTAGAGTCATTTTTTGATGTTTGATACTTGAGTCAAAAATGGACTTCTTATAATCACATGGTTTTCTTATGATAAAAATTCAATTATCTCTAAAATTATATTAATGATATAGATATCACTTATATAATATATATCCATAGTATATATTTACTTATAATAGTAAATAACATTTGAAGATAAAAAATGAAATGTACTGTTCATTGAGACAGTAACCCGTACGTACGTATGAACGCTACTTCTATTTATATTTCATATTGTAATGGAATAAAAACATAGTGATACATAGTTATATTATAATTTTAGAATCATATAATATATAATTTAATTAAATACATCTTTTATACGTCTCACGTTTGGTATGAACGAGTTATATCACATTGAAAGGGCGATAGTGTGCACTTCCTCAAATGAAATTATCGTGTTTACCAATAATGGAGACCATAAATGAATTAAATAAATAAAAAATACAAAAACATAGAAACAATATAAATATAATATATATCACATGTAAATATAGTTCCATCTTAATGGGAACCATAAGAGTTGTTAAGGGATGATTGAACAATCATCATTTTGTGATGCAGTAGTTCACCGTCCACAGAAATAGTATGTTATTTAACAATTTCATGGAGGTCTGTGTAATTGTAGTTCAAATAATTTTCATAAAAACAACCTAGCGTGATGTGGATACTGGTTATTTTATAAAATAATTTAATAAAAATAGTCTAGTGGTTGGAGAAGGAATAATTTAAGAAATGAACTTAAGAGAAGATGTTACCTTTAAATTGGGTATCTACCTTTGGTTTGAACCAAAAGGATTACTTCAAATGCCTTATTCTAAAGATAAGGCTTATAAGAGGAAGATTTGGATTTATAGAGATTAATTGTGGAGAGGTTTTATGAGACAATGGTCTTGAGAGTTGTGAGTAATGGGTTATAAGTTATGGCTTTTTATAAGGGGGGCGAGGGGATATTTTGGAATGTTTGAAAATATTATTTTATTATAAAATGATATTTGGTTTCTAAAGGTCCAAAACTCATTAATTCTAAATATAGGATGAATAATTTTCTAAATAATATTATAAAATATGAATTGGACCGGTTTTATATATTTGTTTAATATTTATAATCTTTTTTATTTAAATCATCCATTAATGAGGTAAAAACTGCATCATTATAATGTCATTAATAATTTTATTTATTTTATGAAAAAAAAATTATGAAATAAATACCATGATGCATGAAATATTTTTATATTTAAAATCAATATTTACAGTCTAAGTGATAACTTATATAACCCCATTTAAAAGTTGACATACTAAAAGATATTTTTATGTCATTTTTGTCATTACATTAAATTAATTAATATAAAGTATCATTATCACTCTCAAGTGGCACCATGGGGTCCCAAAATCGACCCATGGATTCCCATGGTCCTAAATGCTTCAATAAATATTATTTAGAAACATGTTAGGTTAATTTAATATTATTATAAAATTATTTTTTAGCTTTATTACAATATTTACCCTTTAACCATACTAAATAAACATATTTACAGAAATAAATAGTTAAAATGTATAATAATAAAATTTACCTATTTACACTATTTGGACCTAATTATTTAAATTATACAATCCATTTTTCCAAATTCAAAACAAATAAGTTTTAGAAATTAATTTAAAATTAATTCCCGCTGAAAAAAAAGCGTGTATTTATGAAATAATAAATATCAAAAGATTGACAATATTTTATGTCTAATTTCAAATAGAAATTAGTTTAAAAGACCAAAATTTGTTGAAATGGTAAAAATATATTATAATTACACTTCAAAAGAATTAAAAAGATAATCTAACCATATAAAAAATTAAATTAAAAGGATGTTTTGAATTAAAATACAGTATGTTTCACTATTCATTAAAAAAATGAACTTTATCAAAAAAATACACAAAATTTAACCAATTTTGTTTTAAGTATAGATTCTAAAGAATAATTTTATTTTTTAAAATAGAAAATATAAAATAAACCATAACTAGATTTAATTAGGGTTCCCCATCAAATGGTGGTAAATCAATGTTTTATAGTAAATTATGCTTAAAATTAGGTTCATTCAAATTTTAAGCCTCTAAATTTTATTGGATGATTGTAAAAACAATTAACAAACATATATAATCATATTGTAGTTAGTACTATTCATTCCCTCCTATATAAAGACTAAGCATTATCATCCATTTAAAATAATATTATATTTTTATTTTTTAGTATAACCTAACGTTGTGTGCAACGTAAGATTTCAAGGAAACCCATTATTTGATATCGGGTACACCATGGAACATGGAAAACCATTTAAAGTAAACATAATATTTAATTTACAAATATTAATAAATATAAAAATTTCTTATTCTTTATTAACCTTGGATGTTACATCCCTTCCCCCTTTTGGGAATTGCTTCCCCACAATTCTATTCACTTATCATATAAGTGAGGGGTTTTTTCGCTCATTAAAATTTTAGATTACCACGTTGCCTCTTCTAATATATGGTATTTCCATAAAACCATTACCATATTAATTACCTTATTCTTCAACACATTATCGTTTTAGTCAAAAAACATGATGGGTTTTTACTCATAAAATAGACTCTCTTCAAACTAAACTACCTCTGGTCTCAAAACATGAAATGGATCTGGTATATACATCCTCAAAATTGATACATGAAAAAAATTGTTAAACTGGAATAAACTAGGAGGTAATGACACTATATACGCAACTGATCAAACATTATTTTGAATTTAATAAGGTCCAATGAACCTAAGACTCAACTTTTCCATCTTACCAAAACACAATAATGAATTAAATGTAGAAACATTGAAGAAGACATGATCACCTACCTCAAAAGAAAGATCTTTCCTCCGGTTATCTGCATAACTTTTATGTATACTCTTAGATGTTCTCGTATTCTTTTGGATCAACTGAACTATTTCTGCCACCACTTCGACCAATTCTGGTCCCATCAAATTCCTTTCACCAACTTCATCCACAAAATATGGAGATTGACAATGATTCCAATATAATGCCTCAAATAGAGCAATCTGTAAACTGGAATGAATATTGTTACTATATAAAAATTGAACCAAAGAAACATGTTGGTCCCAATGTTCCTGGTAATCTAGTGAACATGAACGTAGATTATCTTATATTGTATGAATTTTTGTTTCTGTCTTCCCATCTAATTGCGGATGAAAAGTTTTACTAAAATTTTATTCCATCCCCAACGACATCGGAAGGGCTTTTTAATAGTAAGAAGTAAACCTAAGATCATGATCAAATACAATGGAGAGGGGAACAACACTAAACCTGACTATCTGCTTAACATACAACTGAGAAAGTTGATATTGATTTATAGTATCTTGAATAGAATATAAAGGAGCAAATTTAGTCAATTGGTCAACAATAACCAATTTTACATTATTACCTCAAGAAGACTTTAGTAATCCCAAAATTAAGTCCATGTATATATTTTCCCATTTCCACCCTGGCACCGGTAAAGATGAATATATCCCATTCAGTAACTGCTACTCTAATTTAACATGTTGACAGTCAAACACTTCACAGTAAAATCAAAAATATCTATTTTCATTCTGTCCCACCAGTAATACTCCTGAAAATCTATGTACATCTTAGTACTGCCAGGTTGAACTGAAAAAAAGATAACTCTATGCTTCACATAACAACTCATTCTTCAACTGTGAATCACAAGGCACACATAATATATTTCCAAGACTAAAAACACAATCATAATCAATGATTAATTCAGGAAACATATCCTTCGGAACCAAATCTACCTTAGTCTATACCTCGCTATCTTCTTTTTGTGATTGCTTTATTCTGTCTGTTAGAGATGATTTCACTAACACATGAAACAAAATAGAAGAATTTATTACACCAAAAACTCCTATGAAAAAGATCATTAAATCAAAAACCAAACAATCTTGTTCCAAATGTATCATTGTTAATGTAGCATTACATTTTCGAATCAAAGCATCATTCACATTGTTTTTTTACAGATTGTAATGGATCATGCACTTAAAATCCTTGATTAATTTTATCCTTCTCCACTATCTCATGTTCAATTCTTGTTGAGTGGATATATATATAAATCTTTTGTGACCATTATATATTTCACATTCTAATCCATACCAATGATGCCACCATAATTCTAAATATAAAACAACAATAACTAATTCCAAATCATGTGTAGGATAATTTAACTCATGAGGATTCAACTGATGTGATGCATAAGAAATTACTTGATCACTCAACATGAGGACACAACCATGTCCTTTGAACAAACAATCACTGTAGATAAAAATATCACCATATCTGGAAGGCAGTGACAAAACATAAAGATTCACTATTCTTATTTTCAATTCCCGAAAACAATTATCACATTATTTCTAGATAAACATAACACTTTCTCGAGTTATCTTAGAATTGGACTAGATAAGTATGAAAAAATTTCAACAATCAATTATTAATAATAGTCCAAACCAAAAAAAAACTATGAATATCAGTTATATTATTGGGGAATGTTTATTCTTCGAAAAATTTTGTTTTAGTATGGTCAACATTTTTTCAATTTTTTGAAACAATGTGACCTAGGAATGAACTTGGTTGTAACAAAAACTCACACTTTCTTAATTTTCCATATAGTTTCTTTTTATTTGTGGTTTTAAAAACAACCCTTAAATGACTTCCATTCTCCTCTTTACATTTGGAATAAAACAAAATATCATCTATAAACACAACCACAAAATTATCCAAGAACTCACAGAAAATTCTATTTATAAGATCAATGAATAGATTAGGTACATTGGTTAACCAAAAAGTCATAACTACAAATTCATGATGTCTATATTTACCAAAAAAATGTTGCCTACCAAATTTATTCTTCCATTACATTCAACTAATGGTACCCCAACCTCATTTCAAACTTCAAATAAGATGAGCACCTTCGAGATGATCAAACTAATCATTGATATGAGGCAACAAATTAATTTTCTTTACAATGATGTTACTCAATGGTCTATAACCAATGAAATGTCTCAATAAACCATCAATCATATTAACAAAAAATACAAGAGCACCCAATGGTGATGTTCTAGGTCAAATAAAACCTTGATCTAATAACTAATACAATTTATTATTGAACTATAAATGTTCAATTTGAGCCATTCGATATGTGGTTTTGAAATTGAATTATCATCAGAAACTATGTCAACCATAAATTCAACTTCCCGATCACGTATAATACCCGAAAACTCATCCAAAAAGAAACATGCTACTCATTTACCACTGGCACTTCAATAATACAAACAGTTAATTTATTTTCAAAAATATGTGCAAGGTAAAATTACATTCCATATTTTAATAGTTTCTCATCTTCTTGATATGTTATCAATATTAGGGTTTTATTCGTTTACAAAAACTGTAAATAATTCTGAAATGAATCCAATTTAGATTTGTAGTCAATCATAGCATGATAAACAGACAGACAATCCATGCCCAAAATAACATCAAACACTACTATATGAAAAACAACAGGGTTTTCATGTAGATTCATTCCGCACAAAAGGATAAAAAGGTTCTAATGTTTTATTTTTGTCTCTACATTTATTCAATGTGTTTTTATACTATGTTCAGTATTCATATCTTGATATGGAATTCCAAATTTTTTATAAAACTTCTCAGAAATGAAAGAGTGTGTAGACCCTAAATCAAACAACATCATTGAATAATATGACAATCAAAAAGTTTACTTGATAATACTTCATTTGATGGCTCAACATCTACTCAAATAGTGGCAAACCACTTTTCCTTGTAGTCTGGTTGTTTTCTCACAGTTTATTTCTTTACTAGACACTCATTTGCATAATGACCCATTTCATTTCACAGAAAACATCTTACCGCTGGCTTTTCATTTCTTGATTGAACATCTTCCTTATAGTTACGAGCAATATGACTGGACATATGACACCAGAAGCACTTTCCATACATTGATTATCTTTCTCGAGGGTAATTTTTACCACACTTCTCGCAAGATGGATATATAATTTTCATACCTTTAGGATTCATTGATGAATTCTTTCCCTTTTCCTAAAAACTGGACATGTTCAGTTGTTTACTCTCTTGGGACACCCGATCATAATAAAAATCCATTTCTAATTTCTCAACACATCTGATAAGTTTTTCATATATTTTTAACTCAATAGAGGCTAATTATCTTTGATATTGCGACTTTAGTATTGAGTAAAATTGATTAATCTTACTATCAAGATCACAAATGACATTTGGAGTATACCTTGCCAGTCGAGTGAACTTTCCTTCTTATGCATCCACTGAATTATCCTCCTTCATCAATTCCATGAATAATTTTCCATCCTATGTCGAACCACCTTAGTTATAAATATGTCAAGGAACATAGATTCAAACTCATCCCAATCAATACTATCAATAACCTCACTATCCCTAGTATTTTTCACCATTGACCACCACTAATCAGCTTGACCTTAATAACGTTAAATAGCTAGAATAAACTTTTGATGTTCTAAACATATGATGCCATCAAAAATTTTCCCCTGTTCTTAAATACATCCATCATCTAGCACAGGGTTAGATGATCCTCTAAATGTTAGGGGATGCTTCCTCATGAAATGCTCCAATATTGACATGTTACTTTGTGGTAGATCTGGATTATCTCGTGAATCAATACCACCATCATTTATATACTTAATCAACTATTCCATCACTGTAACAAACTGTTCAGTTCTGATTCCAACCATCTCAGGTTGCGGATTTGGAAGGATTTAATCCTCCTTATGTAGTCCCATCATTTCCGCCCTATTTACTCTGTGGAAAACCATTCTAATCATATAAATATGATAGGCTAAGAAACATGGTAATCAATAAATGCTACATCATTTCAATATGAACATAAATTAATTTATGGAAATTAGTTTAACAATACCCTAACTCCAAAATTTATCTAAACTGACCTCTGATACCAACTATAATGGATCGACCTTAAACATTAAATAATCTTGATTTAGGTTATTAATTCCCATTGAGGTTCTTCTTTAGGTTTAGTTATTTATATAATTATTCCATTACATATACATAACAATTTTAATATAAAATGTAGATAGGTCTACTTAGTATCAATTTATTTTATTACCTAAGCACTCTTTTAAAAAAAGTGTCATGTCTTGCTCCATGTTTTAGATAGCATGACTTTTCCATGATCCCAACTTTGACCCTATTCCAATTTATGTCCTGTGAAAAAAATTTCAAAAACATGGGATGACAATAAAAATCTCATAAAGGGATAAACAAATAAGGAAAACTATTAGGTTTTCAAAAAAAAAAATTTTACAATGAACATGATATCAAAAGTAATACTTTTCACCTTTATGAATTAATAAATACTCTTCACTGAATAAAAGATCATTTCCTACACTTTTATAACCAATATATTACCATAAATTCCATATACATAACACATAACATATAAAGGAAATTTGGGACACAAACATAATTAAATGGAATAACCGTAAGATCGACTTCCACACATATCACAAAATGGAATAGCCTTATGGTTTACATTCATACCCAATGCATTGGAGGATATAACGTAACCACTCGTCCTGGTTTATCACGATAACACATCTCATTTGTTTTATAACATTACCACCGTTCAAATGTCTATGTACCTTTATAAAATCAAAAATCATAAAACAAATATAATTGAAAGATAACATTTCTACCTTCAAATCACAATATATTATTTAAATATACTAACTTAACAAATCATTTATAAAAATCAATTTCAATAACAAAATATTTAAATTAGTATATGGTATTTATTTTCCTTTTACAAACATTACAGCTAGTCAAGTAATCTAATGATCAAATAATACTTGGGGCGGTTGAAAATGTCATTGTCATCGTTTACCTTAAAATAAATCATCATTTTATTCATTTAGAAAAACACCTCGTTAAAAAATAGTCCCTTTGAAAAAAATTAAAATCCAAAGGGGTTGATTCATCATATAAATTAATGTCCTGTATAAAAATATGCCTCAATTAAAGAAGATTGAGACGAATTCCCTTGCAAAGCTCATTTTGTAAATAAAATAGGACTATTATGTGTAATCATTATATATAGACATAAGTAATGTAAAAATTAAATATTTAATATAAAATTTTATTTCATATATAATCATATAATTGTGTAATTTAAAAGTATGATATTAACCCAATGAAAGGAAATTGGGTTAAAAAGTTCCCTTACCTGGTGTCCTACTTGACTCGTTCGTTCTTTAATATCTTGAATAATAATGTAAAGATAATTTATACGTTCTTAAAAACCTTTTTAATGTTTTTTAGACTTCTAATATCATTAATAACTATGTTATAAACATTATATAATAGTTTATGTTAATAATTTCCATTTTTTCGATGATTGGTCCTTGAGTCAAAAATGGACTTCTTATAAATAAATGTTGTTAATGTGGTAAAAATTCCATTATATTAAGAAGTTTTCTCATTATTTAGATATCACATATATCATAGATATCCAGTATAAATATATTTATTTTTAATAGTACATAACATTTGGGGATAATAAAATAAATTCACCGTTCTTGTAGGCGGTAGGTCGTACGTATGCATGGACACAACTTCTATTTCTATGTCGTATTGTAATGGAATGAAAAATAATGATACATAGGTATATTATAATTCCAGTATAATATAATATAATATAATTAAATACATCATTTATATGTCCCACGAATGGTATGAACGAGTTATATAACTTTGAGGGGGTGGTAGTCCACACATCCTCAAAAGAAATTATCGGGTTTACCCATAATAGAAAACATAAATTTATGATAAAAATGAAAAATACAGAATCATAGAGACAATATAAATATAATATAAATCACATGTAAATATAGTTCCATATTAATGGCCACCATAAGAGGTGTTAGGGGAAGATTGAAAAATCATCGTTTCGTTAGGCAGATGTTTTCCGTCCACAGAAATATTATGTTCTTTACCCATTAGATGTAGGTGTGTGTATGTTTAGTTCGAATACATCTCTTAAAAACAACCTAGTATATTGGTGACACTGGTTTTTTTATAAATTATTGGAATAATTAGTGTTTATGGGGTTGGAAAGGGAAAAATACAAGAATATAACTTAAGAGAAGATGTTACCATTAAATTGGGTGTCTCCCTTTGGTATGAACATAAAGGATTACTTGAAGTGCCTTATGCCTAAGGTATGGAATCAAGGAAAAATATTGGGATTTAGACAGCTTAATTTGGTAATGTTTGGATTTTCCAAGAGGATTTATTGGTTGGGGAAATGGGTTAGAATTTCAGGCTTTTAACAAGGGGGGGAGGGCCTCTTTAGGAATGTTTGAAAATATTATTTTATTGTATAAATAAATATGTTTTCTAATGGTAAAAAACTCATTAAAGTATATGAAATGATGACTTGTGTTGAAAATAATATCATCCAAAAACAATTGGAAAGGATTGACATATTTTTTAATATTTATAATCTTTTTTATTTAAATCACACATTAATGAGTTAAGCACCACATCATTATTGTGTCATAATTAATTTTATTTATCTGATTTATAATAATTATAAAAGAAATTAAATTATGTATGAAATATTTTTAGATTTCAAATTAATATTTATAGTCTAATAATTAACTTATATAACCAATTTCAAAATTAATTTACTAAAGATATTTTTTATTTCATTTTAGTCTTTATTTTAAATTAATTAATATATAAGTGTCATTATTACTCATATATAGCTCCATGGGGTCCCAAAGCCGACCCAAGGATGCAAATAGTCAGAAATGAATAATAAAATAGGATTATGACAAAGGTTAGTGTAATTTAATATTATTTTAATATTATTTTTACCCATATTTACATGATTTACCCTTTAAGCAACGTAAATAAAATATTTACTGAAGTAAATATAAAAAATGTCAAAAAATAAAAGTTAACTCATTACACAATTTGTACCTCCATATTCCAAATAATGAATCAATTTTTCCATAATCAAAACACATAAGTGGCATAAATTAATTGAAAATCAATCTCATAGTCAATATAAAAAGAGTGTTGTTAAGAAATAATAAGTATCAAAAGATTGCCAATTTTTTAGGTCAAATTACAAAGAAAAATTACATCCAATACACAAAATTGGATTAAATAGTAAAAATATTGTATAATAAATCTTTAAACCCAATTAAAATGATAATATAACAATATAAATAAATTATATTAAAAGAAAAATATGACTTAAAATACAGTGTTTTACACTATTCATTAAAAAATGAACTTTAGCAGAAATATACCAAAAATTTATGCAAAGTAAATTTTGATTTCCATATTCTAAATAAATAATTTTTTTTATAAAATAGTACATATAAAATTGATGAAACTAGATTTAAATATTGTTCTCCATCAAAAGGTGGTAAATCAACTTTTTAAAATAAATTTTGCTTAAAATTAGATTCATTCAAATTTTAAGCCTCTAACCTTTATTTGATGAATATAAAATAAATTTAACAAACATGTATAATAATATAATTTTTAGTTCTATTCTTACCCATAAATACAAATTGTAGGCATTGAAAACCATTTAAAATAATATTTTATTATTTTTTTTCAGTATGACCCAAAATTGTGCGCAACGTAAGATTTCAACGAAACAGGTTGTTGAATATTAGGTATTCCATAAAACATATCAACCCATTTAAAGTAAAATTCATATTTAATTCAAAAATATTATTTAATGTAAAATTGGATTATTCTTTATAATACATGGATGTTACACAGATATCCCAACATATCTACAAATAATTCCCTTTCCATAAAGAGTTATTCATTCTAAATGAGGGGTGTGTAATTTTACATAGCTGGAGGGGGAGGTTTGAACATTAAAATTACCAAAATGATTCCACAATATAGAAAATAAGGGAATTCCATCTAAATAATTTCCAAAATTTGAGCAGGGTGATTATAAATGATTGGTATATATTGTCATGTTTGATGGTCCCATTATGATATGTATTGCAGGCTTCATAGAAATGTGGCTAAACATATACATGATTCCATTCCATGACTCCATTTTTTGCATTAATAATGGGAAATATCTTTCAGTATCCACGCTAGCATAAGGAATGATTGAAGGATTGGATACACCAATCATGGAAAATATCCATATGTTCCAATTACATGTTCAAACATATAAGTCCCCATTAGGAATTAAAAGGTCATTCCAAGTACTATGGGGAAGGTTTGTTTCATGTGGTTATCCAAATTTACATTGATTAGAAACAATTTTCACTTTGGCTAGTTATGACCAACCATCCATCCATTTTATAGCATCAAACCCTTCTCACTAAATAATAGAGGAGTGTCAATGAGATTGAAACATTTTACGGAGTTCAATTTCATTCCCTAAGGGGCACACCCATTGGGACATTAATTGATGATGTTGAGGACTATGATGAATAAAATTCTTATTTTATTACACTCACAGGAAATATATTAGAAACCTGAATCAATAGTGAGGTTATATGTGAGGCTGAGGATCTATATTTATATTCAGGATAATTCATGTATTTTACAAAAATACATTATTTACTATTTTGAACATCTTATTAGAGAGGAACCCAATGGTGGATAAAAAACATTAGTTGATCAGGGCTGTGGAGATGACTCAAGAAGAAATTACGCATCCCCTACGGAGTGCATCCACAATGTTGAAATACTTGTTTGATAGGTATTTATTTCATCAAATCCCTAGGTGGTTTTATAGCTAGAGTACCATGAGTCAATAATTTAATGACTAATGGATGTGGAATTCATTTTTTAAAGTCTCCATTTATTCTAGAGAGAGATATTGAGGAGGCCATAAACAATACCAAATAACATTTATCATGTTTTAGATAAAGATTTTGGATTAAAAGGGCTTAATCATATTATATTTTACCTAGACAGTTGACTATAAATAACTTAGAGGACTTTCAGGCTTTGGATTCCAACACTTTGACCATAAAAGAGAGAGCTAGGAAGCCCATTTAATCATATAATGTAAATTTTTATTTATATTATGTCATAACAACCTCATATTTTATGTGTCTAGAGGAAGTTATATTTTTTCAATGAAGGCCCTCTAATTAAAATGGTTTGTCAGTAATTCATTTTGATAGGATGGACATTCTATAGATCAAATATGTTTGATCCCTTACCCCATAAACATCTCTTTTATGGTTACCCTATCAATTTAATAATATATATCTATCAAATATCTATGATCATTTATACCATCGAATATCTACTCCCATTATCAATGATCTTAAATGAAATGCTAGAGAGGGGGCTACTGAAAAGTTGGATGACCCACCTACTAATGATTGGGATGAAATATTTGATCCTACTGATTATTTTTCCTCTCCCTTTTCTTAACTTGTTTATATTATTATTCATTTCTTTGTTAAATATATTGATAACAAATAAATAATGACCCCTATTTCTAGAAGGTACATGAGTTGATGACCATGAATTCTATATTGAAATATACCCCAATATTCTCCCTTGTGTGTGATGTGGAATCAACTCTTGAGTACATGGATGATTCTCCTATCAATGAATGATTGAATAGAGTAATATTGGGATAGTCTTCTCAACCACCAAATTAACTGTTTTTTAGGTTTGTAAGTGTAAGATTCCATAAATTGAATTTAACGTAATGGAATTGAGAGAAATGCTTGATATTATTCATCATTATCCAGGGTAGAAATTGATGTAATTATTTATTCTTGTTTTTTCAATAATTAAATGGTTAATAATGATCATGAGTTATAAGAGAAACTTTTTTCTCATATCTAATTAGGCTTAATCAAGACCACCTAAGAACTGAGATGGATAGTATAAAAGAATAATGTGTTCATATTGGCTTGAATGATTCCCCAATATGAAAATTTTTATCAGTGGATGTCACATCTTCAACAATTATGTTGACAGAAAGCATAACATTTTTAATTCCAAATACACATTAAAATGTGTAATTTAATAATTAAGGAACTATATTCCTCATGTTTTTTAGATTTTCCACACACACTAGGGGACCCTATGATTATAATTTTAGGTCTTTTCATAATTTTATATGGGGATGATAGAGATCTTAGTCCTTCAAATGAATGTAGTGGTGTTGATACATATCTAGTGGGGATTGAGATGGTCATTCATGATTAAATCACGGTGTATACTATTGATGGAAGAGAAAATTTGGGTGTTCAACACATAATATTATATAGACATTATAGTAATGATAAATTGATGTTTGAAACCCTTTATAATGATTTAATTGAAACGAAATCCAGATATTGATATCCCCGGATTCCATGTTTAGTTTGGGGACATTTATAGTAAACTAGATGATAAACAATTATCTCTTTTTGAGGTTTTCAATCATAGTGGTATTATATTCATGTAATGATATACTCTATAAATAAATTTATCCATAACTTCCCATTAAACAATCCATGAAACTTCATGAAAATAGAATCCATGTCTACGGTAATCCCACTAACAAGGTAGTAATGGTAGAGAACCCGAAAGGGGAAGATCCGTGAGGTACCTCCTTCCTTGTTGTTGGGAAACTCTTATTAAAGAGGACCCTAAAAAATATTGGGATTAAGAATGGATGAAATGAATTAATTATTGGCTTTTTTTCACCAATGGGTGTTTATAGTTAAATTATATGGTTTTTTTACTTCCTTTTATGTTTGGTGTCTTTTGGATATTATTGGGGTTTCCTATATTATCTACTTCCATGGAATTTAGAGGCCGATCCTATGGTGGTGTATACAATATTAATTTTGGATATTTTGGTACTTGATTTTAACAATATTGTAGATGGAGTGAAGAATGACTCCACATTGATTATATTAATAAAATAATACTTATCACCCCATGAAAGCCACTATAAGTTATGTTGGGAGAAACAAGATATTAGGAAAAATATATATAATATCATTTAGTGATATATCTTGATGATAATATCAAATAATTCCTTTGAATAACTTTTATCACAACTTCCTAAAATTTTTACAAATTTACCCATGTTGGTTATACTGGGTTTGATTACCGCATGATCAAAAATGTTTCAAAGTAACTCATTTAGAAATGGGAAGATGAG
Source organism: Viscum album (assembly GCA_963277665.1). NCBI lineage: Eukaryota > Viridiplantae > Streptophyta > Magnoliopsida > Santalales > Viscaceae > Viscum > Viscum album. The sequence goes on along the minus strand of OY728164.1, from coordinate 1,813,652,940 downwards.
AAAAGGTCACATAATAATGATTCATGTATTTATGGAAAATTTGAATATCTCAGGATGGTGTATCCTAGAGATAGCCAAGTCATGCAAAGGAGGAGTTGAAGCATCGATGTATTGTAGATGATAAATAATTTTATATTGTATGACATCATGAATAATTGAATTTCATTGAGGAAGAGATCATCCAAATAAACAGTTCCCTGAAGAGGGTTGTGAAAAAATATGAGGATTATGTGGATGTGGAGATAAAGAATATTTATTTCACACAATATGATGTTTCCACCATTCAAGATAGGTTTCAAAATGGTATATAGAATGTTATATCCATAGTTAAACATATTCGGGACTACGACAACGAACACTTGTAAAATATTGACGAGAGACTCTACCATGTTGAAGATCACCTACATTTTAAAACATGAGTACTAAAGTATAATTTCATTCATTGATTAGATATCTCTATGTACATATCTTCATCACTATCATGGCAATAAAAATGAATCATTTGATTGAATTTGAACACAATAACACGATATTATTATAATGAAAATGATGAAAACAATGTAATTTTTTAGTAGTTTTGATCTAGTAAACTCAGATTGACTATTTACATTTTTATATGATATATCTAAAGTCATCGTTAGTTTTGTGTAATCACCCTTTACTGTGTATTTCATTATAAAAAAGATTTATCATTCGAGACATGAATTTAAATTAGGGATCCTATTATTGGTTTTTATTCATGACATGTTTATGCCACATTTTTTTAATTGTACATTTTTTCTTAAACAATTCAGAGTGTAGGTCTAGAAAGATGATAATTGAGTTTTTCATAGTTTTCCATTTTGGGGTTTTTACATGGAAAGTATTGTGTCTCTTTTTAGGTATGTTTGTATCATTCATGATAGACTAATGTGACTATTGTTTTAGATTGAACACATTTTAACATGAATTATGGAATGAAGAATCAGATAGGTATTTATCCCAAATAAATTTAAAACATTATGAAAATACCTACATGTGAATATTTAGTCATAGTTTTCTATTGTTTTGATCTAATGAAAGATATAATGAAAACATATAAGGATTGAATGAGGAACATATTCATAATGTGATTTCGATTATGATGTGGTTATTGGTACTTATGGAGATAGAATTTCTCTCTCCAGTGGATGAATATACATTTGCATGATAATCCCATTTGGGGTAAACATATAAAAAAACTAAAAAAAATTTTACAACATTTTCAAATAACATAATCCCATAAATTATATACAATTTTTTGTGGCGGACTAATAAAAATCAATCATGGTAATATTACATCATTATTATATAGATGTGTCATTACGATTATGAAATTCTATTATTAGTGGTTGAGTTTTTATATATATCTATATTTCTAAAGACATCAATAGATGGTTTGTCAAGATTATGTTTTAGATAATGAAGATAGCATCTATAATACAATTTATCATGAATGGGAAATAACTACGACATATATTTGGCTTGTTTAAAGGAGGGTGAACTCTAATAAATGGAAAATTCCACTGGATGGTACAACCCTAGAAGGTGTTGATTCATCGTGAATTTTAATGTTATGTGAGTAGGAAAAATACCATGATGTTTATCATCTTATGAAAATTATTTTTCATATATAGATTAATTCCATTAATATTTGACCAAAAGATTGATAATTTTTCGCCATTCAAGTTATTGTTCCCATGAATGTTTCATCATCTATAGATTTGTGGAGGGAGGGAAGTAATATGTAATCCTGGGGGATACCCAATATAAATTATGATATCTAACAAGAGGTTCATTATGGCTTATTAATATAAAAGAGGTATCTCCTCCTGAATGATGTTCTTATAGTTGAGAGACAATTTTAGTAGAAACCGTACATAAATACAATTATGGAATAAAATAACATAATTTAATTGTGGAATCCTTTGGAGGATATTAGCATTTGGAGGAATACTTTTGTGTAGACAATGTGGGAATATTACTATATTTTAAGACAAATTGGTCCTCACTAATATTACATTCCATTACCAATGTTTTTGGAATGTTTATGGATATTCAGATTGTCCCATAAAATGTATTTAATTTGTGGGTGGAACATTCATAGATATTAGTGGATTATTTCATATCATATTTATAAAATTATTTCTTGAAATGGTTTCCAAATTTTTGTCTAATAAATCTGCAAGAAAAAATATTTTCATGCAATATAGTAGTTTAACTAGGGAATTAAACTTGATCGTCTCTATGTATCTCATAGAAGAGAGACCCATGAAACATGTAGTTATATATTATATGTGTGTGGTATAACCAACTAAAAATATTATGAACCAATCTATAATTATTTAAAATGCAACTCATTTAACATCATGCAATAATGATGTCAACCATTCAGTTTTACATCAAATGGAAAGGACATCTGATGTGCCTTTTATGGTCTAGCGACCATGATCATAGTAACCCTGATGTTAATTGATATTCCTTTATCATGAAGGATTCCATCACTAAAAATCATTATCACAAATAACCAATGATCGTTTTGAGAAACATGGAAAAACACAGGTTTCATTCACCATACAACTGTTATAAAAAATAAATTAGAGTGGAATCTTCAGTTTGTGGTGGTTTGACCAGGATGTCAGATTTTTGTGTTGCTAAAATCGCATTTGAATGAGAATTATTATGAATTCATTTATATAAAACACCAAATTTTTGTGTCATTATTCCACTACTTCATCCTTAATGTATAACATAATGCATTAAGGATGAAGGAGTCAGGTTGTTTTTTGTCATATGGAAATGAATGTTTTTTTTGAACATGTAGTGATATAATTCCTCTTCAGGCCAAGGATACCACTGAATTATTCATACTTGTAGGATGAAACCATTAAACATGAATTTGGAAATATCATATCTGAAATGTGATATGAAGAATAATTAGTCAGATAACACACACAAAAGGAATATGCATTTTATAGAATAATGATGTTTATGTTTACAGAGACTGATGTGGTCTCTCCCATGTACCAATAAACATATAGTTGACGTTCCCATTTGGTTAGAGGAATATGTGAATCCATCTGCAGAGAACAACTACATAGTTAAAAAATTCATTCCAATAGCTGATATTCCCTTTAATTGTGTGACATTTATGAATCCAACTGGGTATTAATGCATTGAAAAAAATGAAATCCTTAAGAATCACACATGATCGCTGCAATAGTCGACAGAGGAATTTTGAGATGCAAAATTTCCTAATACAGAGTGTATGGTACGTTATTGTAATATTTGTGATCATAAATGAATTATTTGGAATCCCAATGTCCAAAAAATGTGAATCACCCTAACATAGATAATTTCTATTTAATTTAGGGAGAATAATAATTCTATTTCTATAAAGGTCTCCAAAATAAGGGAACTTGAGAAACACTCTCATGGATGGATAATTATATTAATAAAGAAGATGGGGAATCTATTTATTTATTCATGGATGATACCATGACATAATCTCTATAAATTATTAAATATCTCAGGACATTATAAATCATTATATATGTAGTTATACTAAGGATCAATTTACATTTTTATCCCATACATACAAAGGATGTTATTTTATTTATGTTGTAGTTTAACCTGCTATTAGATGTTTCGAAATCAAATCATATCATACGATTGTAGGAATATAGACACACATAGTTCTTGATCATGGGTGTTTTGAATACCCAAAATCAATGATTATGATCTACTCAGGAAAAAGTTTAATGCTATGATTTTTTTGTCATTTAAAAATGTTTTAAACCATACTATTTTATGATTTTTTTCAAGGATGTTTTCAGTATGTATAAAATCTTATGACTAAAGTGTTATGTTTATTAGTTAAAATTCTCAATTATCAAACAATTATTTGTTATTGTTTTGGATCATATTACTAGGACCAGACAATATGCCATCATGGTTACACATATAGTATATAATGTTATTCACTTTAACATCATATTGATGGGATGTCAGTTTCATTAATTTTATCATCATATGATGTGGATGAAATTTCATGTATTTATGTCTATGAAAAAAGATATAATATATAGTTTAACTAAATACAGTAGATTTGATCCCTGGTATCATACCATTAGAATGATATATTGATTAATTTCAAAATTTTAGGGGTTATAATGGGTTCCCCATCCATCAAATATTTGGGGTAATCTTTGATAGAGTTGAAAATTTAATATGGAATAAGATACCACCCAATTTGGTTTTAGATTTGGTATTTTCATCCATAAATATTATCGGTGTCATGAGAACTTATAATAGTTATCGTAAGATTAAATTATGGTGGAAAAGAATATTTTTTAATTACTATGCAATAAGATTCTTAAGGACCCTTATATAATGAAAGACACGTAATATTTTATCATTTAGAACATCCAATTTAGAAAATTATTTATAATATTTCTTATATACGGATATAAATTAAAAAATTCGACGTAAAGTGATTTAAATTGAACATCCATATGAAGGACTTATTCCATTTCATAAATAGGTAAATACAGGGTTTCACATGTTGTGGTATGGGTAATGGTCTGATAGGCCCCAAAGGCATTCCAAATCTTGTTAGTCAAAAAATGATTGTCATTTCCCAATATTGAATAGATTATATTAGATAGTTTTATCTTGAAGGCCACAATCTTATAATTATCCACCACGTGAAAGTGGTAAAAGTGTATGGATTTGATATTATACACCTGTTAAATATTCTTTGTTATAAAATAATATAACTATGTGTTTTTTATGTTATTATCGTTTGAGAGAAACAAAATATGGAATGTTATTGGATTTCATGACGTTGTTGATGATTTTGTTACTAATATCATCATGTGGCATTTTCTAGGAACATTTGGGAATGTAATCAGTATCAGTTAGATTGTATTTTATATTTTTGGTCTATATATTTAGGATATGGAATTAAAATATCTATTCCCTATATAGAAAATGTCAGGAATTATTTTTATTTATATATAATATCCTAGGGTATTTGGCGATGTTGTCATTAATATGGAAGAAATTAACCATCATGGTGAATTTTATGAAATCCAGCAACATTTATGTATAAATGATTATAATTATTCAATTTTTATTGCTAAAATGAAACACTAAAATAAGGGTGTGACATTATTTAGTATGAAATTATTTAAATATGAAAATCATATCTTCTCTATTAATTAATCTGATATAGAATCCATAAGCACCAAATTCATTGTGGAATTTTTAATGATATGGGTCGTCATAAAGAATAATTTTATTCCCTCATCTTTATATTTTAAATTTTCAATCTCTTTTACAGATGATCACTCAATTATGAAGGTATTTCACAATGGGTGTCACCCTAACATTGGTAGAACCATATAGATCAAGGGAAAGTGAATCCTCAATGAACTCTTCCTTACTGAAATAAACAAGATTCTAGACTAACTATTGCTGCACAATGCTAAAGAGTGTTTTAGCCAGGTCAGTATGAACTAGATATTTGGATAAATTTAACAATGCATCGTTAATTTAATTTTTTACCATGGGATATGAATTAATGTTGGATCCTAGAAGATTTATAATATTATTACTCAGCCATTGTCATATAATGGGAATAATTTTGGTTCTCGTATAAAATGATAAACATTAATCAATTGGATTGCCAACATTGAATCACCATTAACCTCAAGAGTCACAGATGAAATTTTACTGGGAAATTCTATACATGTGATGATATCCTGACATTATTCCTCATTATTTTTACAACCATATAAAAATAAGATAATGTATAAGAGGAGTTCCTTTTTCGGATGTACGAACATGACTCATAACCATACATTGTTGATATTTGGGTTTCCTATTCTCATCACTTTTAGAATTAAATATCTTCCATAAAATTAAATCTCTTGTATCTGGTGTGTCCTATTTAATATAGAATATATTATCATTGGAAAATTTAATATTTAATATCATATTCTATATATGTGGATGTTCTAAACGCAATAGGTAATGTCCTTTCCATTCATATATTTGTTTGTAACAATCTATAAGTTAATCTACTACATGATTAACTCCCACCATAAATTTTTTATTCATAACAGGATTACTAGAGATATATTTGAGTTGTTTATTTCAATATTCCAAATTTAAATCATGGTGATATAGGAACTAAAACAATTTTTGAACTGTGAAGATTAATTCCATGAATCTCTTATTGATATTTAAATAATGATTCTACATGTTAAGCATTGTGTGTATGAGGTAAAAAAAATTCATTTTTATTTCTAACGTCATTCTATTGACATGTGTAAATAATATAGTTATTGTTCCAAATCAGTAATATATTGAATGATCGTATTCCCCTAAATAGGTATTATGAAAACTATTGGGATAATGGTTTGTTTACTAATATTGTAAAATTTATCCATATAGTAATTTTTTAATTAATATCTTACCCCCATATTCCTTTATTAGATTAAGAGAAAACACATTCCATTAAGGTTGGATACAATGATATTAATGTAGGAACTTTTTTGTACAATGATAATTACATATTCAGTCTATAAGGTGATTATATATAGATGATAAAATTTTTCTAATAATGTTCAACTTTGATGAATTAGCGATGTATGATGAAGCCATGAAATTTTCCTAAGGAGACCCCAATGTCACATTTCAAAGAGTTCATCATAACATTATGATATCATAGTTTGTTGAAGATCATCAAAAGATCATCGAAATGGTAAATTTCTGTCGAGATTTAACCCCATTTTCATCAATGTAGAAAAACAGGCTTTTGTAGGAAAATTTAAAAAATGTGATGCATGTAAAATTGGAATGTAGTGCTGAAATTTATCATGAAAAATGGAATTACCCTTTAGATGAATAGCCACTAACGGTGCCTAAAGATGCATATTTTTCATCTTTATCGTCCATTCCTATTTTATTATACCTATAATACCCATCCATTATGGATATGGATTAGTATCTAACCATTTTATTAATTAGTATCTCTATGATCAATACTGGGAAATAATGTTATAGGCATCATTCGTTGAGATATATGAAGTTGATAAAGATTCCAATTTTCCAATTCTTCTAATTTATATTTACTACATTCATTAGAAATTTAAAATTCTGTACATCCTAGATGAAATTAGATTTGATCAAATTATCATCAGTTACCTGAGTTTTAGTGGAATGAGTTAGGTGTCTTCTTGTGGATACATTTTTGTAAACACATTGGTTTTCTAGGTATTCCAATTGGTGAGTGGCCTCATCAAGATTATGGATGGGAATATATTTGTTATTACAGGTGAAAATTTCTCTAGTTTTAATCCTAAATGTGGTGTTTACATCTTGTTCTTTTTAATATGTTTCCATATTAATCAAACATGTTCTTGGTACATATTTTATACTAATATTTATTTCTATGAGCTCCTCAATGTTGATAAAAACCCATTACAAAATTAGAGGATGGGAATCCATGAGGTCCTCATCCTCACCCTCTTCACCTTGGTATTCTATATAGTCTTTAATTTCTGGGGAAGAATGTAGTAGAATAATATCTCACTATATTTTGGTGGACCCATCATTTTTATGTCTAGAAGATGAATGGAATACCTCTAACCCCTCGAGAAATATAGGTTGTTTTTGAATCATCATAGGTAATGTTATAAGGAATATTAATGGAGTATATATATTCCCCATTAGATCAACTAACGGGACATGTATATTTTGGGGATTTATAGATGGAATTTTGGTATTATTATCCTTGATTATACTATTTAAAGGCCGCTTCATTACATTTCCAGCACTGTCTAGATAAATTATAATGAAGGATATCATAATGGACATGAACATGTAACTAGATTTGGTCTCATTCAACAAAATTTTATGGATAACCAACAAATATTATCTACTGGTCTATTAAAATGGATCCATCAAGGACATTTCTAATGCATTTAGGTTCATGAAATTAAAAAGAATATTTTTGATCGGTTCTTTTCCTTCAATCTTGTATAAAATATCATAAATTTATTGACATTATCATGAGGGAAATTTGAATTTATCACCACACAGAGGCCCACATAGGCCAATAATGCACCATTTCTTGAATTGGTGGTAATATGTGGGTATTTCTATGTGATGACACAACAAATATCATCCCATAATAACATTGAAAGGAAAATCATTTCAAACATGATGAAATTATAAATAAGATACAACATCCCCATACTAGGACAAGATCATGATATATTCAAGTGAATTTTTCTCACATTTTTAATTACCCTATAGCATCATATCAGAAGATAATTTGTGGGTTTCACTATAACCAAGATAAAAATCTGATCGAATAAGAATTAGGAGGAATCCTATTCAATTTTGGATGAATGCTTTTTTGATATCACTATGATTTATCATAACAAGTATATAAAATTTCTAGATGTGCCTTTATATAATGATATTAGTTTCATGATCAATGAATGAGATTATCATGTGGCATTTGTAGGTAATATCTCTTCATAATATACCTAAAAAGTAAAAACTTATACATTAAATTCACGAGGGATTGAAAAAGCCTCTATGAGTAATTCCTATAGAGATTTAGAAAGATTTATAGAATTAAGGATTATATACTAGTATGAAACCCAATATAAATATATTATAATGTCATACTTATTTGATAAAGGTCTTAGTTCCATACCTATTGTTTATTCTATCCAAAGGGGTTTAGGATCTGATCCACTTAACATACAATGATTGGTACCTAGAATATAATTTTAAGGCCCCTTCAATCCTTTTTGGGTTAGTGAAATTTCCCCTTACATGTTAAGGCTGATTTGGTCATGATGACCTCGTTAGTTGATCTTCATCAAATATAGATTATTAGAAACCCGTAGAATGTGATGGGGGGACTTTCTCAGTAATTTTGAGAAATTGAGAGTGTTATCCTATGAGTTATAGATGCATTGATGGTTTGGGAGGGGATGTGGTCAATGTATTGATTTCATTAATGACATTGTATTCCACTTTATCCATGAACACTAGGACAACATCCCATAATTTCCCAATAGTATGTTGAGAATTTAGGTTCATATTCACATAAATCATCCAAGAAGTGATACATTTTGTGAATTAAATCCATGAAACCATAAATGAAATATTCATATGATATTGAATTAATCATGGTAGGGTTTAATATTATTTTTACTTTGGGTGGTGCAGTTCTTTTTTTTCTTAGAATAATTGCATTAAATCATATATAGTCAGAAATGTCCATGGAATAGTTTTTTCATTTGGTGTTTCCATCCTACTCTTCCATCCATTTAATTTCTTGGACGAGAATATTTTGGACTAATATAAAACCAGTAGGGGCATATGTTACCTATAAGACATAGATAAGGAAATAATTTGTTTTTTCAACCATACTCAAAGGATTGAATGTGTTTGATTGATCATCATACAAAATATCCATTCATGGAAAATCTTCATACATTTTTTAGTTAATTTCTTCCATTCACAATGTTACTCTGGATTGGTTATAGAAACACATGCAACATGTTCATGTGTTTTCCCAACATTTTCTTCCTATAGTGCACTATATTTTGGATCATATATTTGAAAACCAAAAATTCATGAAACTTGATTCCTAGTTTTTTTAGAAGGATAAATATATTGGGAGATCAAATAAACCAGAATTTTCAAGAATATTGGATCTATCAAATTGAGCATGATTTTTTAATTTATAAAGATCTAATCTAGGAAACTATTTTATTAAAATGAATAATCCTTTTATTTTATCTTCTCAAATGCGATTTGGATTTGATTTAATTAGTCATCCTGGTGATGTGGGAATTTTTGTTGATGAAAAATAGGAAGGATTTCATGTTATGTAATGGGTTTTGGTGTTTCATCTATAAAAGGGGAAGTCTTATGTGTAAAAGTGGATGTATCTACTTTACATGTACTCATCCCTTCAACTTTATGAATTGCATAGGAATTGGACGTGGTAAAAAATGTAATATTGAATTTATTGAGCTACTTTGGTGTGATCCGAAAACCCTCGTATGAATTTTATTGGGATTATTTGTGTTTGAAAATAATCATGGATGATATCTAGAACTATAGACAACAAATAATCATGAGGGTGTTTTATGTTCTTTGAATTTGTATAATAATTCCATCATGAAATGAAATATGTAACATTCTCATTCAATAAATATGTAATATTTCAGTCGTCGAGAAATGATTTCTTCAATATAATTGAAAAAAATTGAGATAAAACTATCGATGAACATTTTACCATAATTCGATTAACCGAGAGGAATTTATGGCATTCCCTATAAAGTATATCCCCTCATGTTTTTGTATGATTCATTTAATTTTCAATTATTCTTGATGTATATGGGTTCCCATTATGGGGTCCCAATGGGACACGTAATGAGTAAAATGTTACTCTAGATCACCCTAACTATTAATATTTAGAAATGTTTTGTTTTCAAAATTTGATATGGGATGAATTAGATAAACCAATTCAAGGTTATCCCACTATTAATTAAAATATAGTTCATTACTTTATTCCATATATTCCAAATGATATGTCAGTGAATATATAATATTGATGGGAACATGAAATATTTCTAGTGGAATAGAATCCTGAGCAGGGGTAGGAACATGTTAATCCATCTACAGAGGCACTACATGTTCTAGTGGTCGGTAGACCACAAGGGATGGTACTTGGAAATGTGTCTTACCAAACCATGTCTATGTGAATGTGGGAGGGAACTGAAAATTTATTATTGTCACATGTTCTAAATATAATTATTTTTAGTACCATGGATTGATTTTATGTTTTTCTTCCATTTATGTTTCTATGGAGATCCAAAATTGATGAGGTACTCTATTTCGGGGTTCATGATGGGTATTTTTTTTATAAAAAATATATGGCATTATTGTTTCCTTAGAGTTACTCTATATGTATTCTTTTCTATACTCTCATCTATTCCTATTTTTGAGGAAATTGTTTATCTAATTTAGGGGTTTTAACTTCTTATGGGATGTTGGTGATGATAATCCTTAGTTATACCCATTATTTTAGTGGTTTATATCTGAGGAGGTATAAATAGAGTGGATGAGGGATTACACAAATTTATATAATACAACTACTTCCCTGTATTCCCACCTCCTCTAATAATTTCAGTGTGAAACATATTATGATCTGGGACATATTTCTACAACTCCTGTATATTGGATTTTTATTCTCTAGTTTTTATGGGTTGTTTCAATGTAATTAAATAATGAACAACACAATTCATCCATCTCGTCAGTATCTTTTCATGAATTCAATTATTTTCACCCTCATCAATTCCCCCAATATCCACCCCTAATACTTTTAGCACTGTTTTAATGATGGGAATACCAAGGTAATTAGTAGAAAATTTTGTTTCTGATATCCCTAGTGAGTCAACCAAGGACCTAGATGGGAAAAACATAGAGGATAATATCATTGGAATTTCCCATATATAGGGAATACCTAATTCCATTGATGGGGTTTTTGGGGTAAAAATAATCAATCCTTCTGTATTGGGGTTGATAATACTTTATTTCCACACCTATTCGAGGTATGTATACTACCAAAAATGACTGTGTTAAAAATGCCCCTAGACATATGAAAATGGGTTGCACCTACATTCCCATTGTTAATACTTGAATAAAAAAATTACTAATTTTAATAATTCATGTCAAAAATGGTCTATATTCACGGTAGAATTAGTACCTAAGCTAACTATTTAAAAAAAATATCAGATTTTAATTTTTTTAATTGTTATAATCCCTTATATCGATGTCTTTCTCCATATTTTCATATTTCAATTGCAAAATTTTATCAATACTTCAATATATTTTCTACTATATTTAGTGGGAATCAATCTAGACATGTTTCTTCATAGTAAACTATTATTACAATCATAATATATTTGTTGATTTTGAATTAATTTTTGGAATTTCAGGATGTCACAATTAATGGTATTTGATAATTAGGGAGCATGGTGATATGAATCTACCCTTATTCAAACCATCCTCTGATATAAATAGTATAAATGGCATGTGAGGTCAACTAACACAAATCTTTTAACGCTTCCAAATATGTGTGCTGAAAATATTTTTTATGTTTTCCCAATTATGGATTTCATGTGGGAAGGAGTTCCCCCAAGTCATTTTGTAAATTTATCCCTTTTATTACATGGATATTACTTAAATATTTATTGTAAGGTAATAATTATCTCCTTATGTGATGAATAGTGTACCATATATTGAATTTTTTGTCATGAAAACAATATTCTTAAGACACCTAAGTACTATTGTATTAGGGTATGTCTAAATAGAGAAAAAATAGCTGGTATTTCATCCTTGCACAACTAATTTCTCATGTTCATCATGTATTATTTGTCTTCCGTTTGGGGCTCTTAAGCCTTCTTTGACTAGTGCAAACACTTATCTTATAATTTATTTTAAAAAAATATATTTTTAAAGTATATAACAAAAAAATTATAACAAAAGTTATCTATGGTTTCTTAGAGAACGAACATCACATTGGTCTTTCTAATGTGTGAGAACATATTTTAATTTTCAATTATAAGGAACTACAAATGAATGGTATCAATTTCCCATCTTCCTAAGAGTAAGATGGACTTATCATCCTGAAATATTTTTTTTTGGAAGACCTACATGATTAAATAAAATTTTATATTGGGTGTTTTATCATTAAAAAATGACATGTACCTTTAAGAAACATTCATATAGTATATAAACTAGGGATGACCGTCATTGTGGATGATATAAATGGGAGTAAATTCTTGTTGTTTTATATTCTACTCGTGTGGATAGATTTTGTGGATCTCATCATGATATTAAATCTAGATATCTATAATATTTTTGATATGAATTATTCCTTCATAGTGAGGTGTCAATGGATTTATTCTAGATGTATATCTATTTAACCTATAAGTAGGTATCTGTATAGTAAGATTATAGGACTCCATAGATAAATTATTGATGGTTTAAGAACAATAGAATTATGTCGAATATGATTGTAGATCATTTAATGAAACTATAGTCATATTTGGAGATTTTTTTTTAATTCATTATAACAATATACCCAGAATTATTTTGTCAAATTTAGATATAATATATGGAAGGTTATTTTTTTCCAGTTTTTCTGCTGAAAATTGTGAGATTGTTTATATTAGTTTTAGATGGTGTTCATGCTGGCCTCAGAGTGTGCATTAGATTAAGATAACTAACTCTAGTGGGAATGGTTTTCTAATTAGTATCTATATTTCATATATAATGGGGGAATTTTTACTAACACCCTAGTAGATCAACGATTATCTATGAATCTACATTTTCGTGAGATTTTTAAGAGTTTCCCCAATTGCTGGGATGTAATTTTGTGTTTTTCCAACATTCACATGATGATGATACAACCTAATTATGATGAAGAATTTTTTTCATCCCTCTTACATTTAAACTACTATTATTATATGGTTTTTATTTTATGGGATGTGGGAATAATTTGTGTCTTCTATTTTTCAAAATTTTGAATTAGGTTTTTAACACACGCAGCTACAATTGGATTTTGACCCATTCCATGGATGAATTACTGGTGTATTTCAGATCCTATCCTCAAATCAATGGTAGTGGATACTAATAAAACTTTAGTGAAATCGTATATTTATGTGCCAAACCCAAATTGTTATCAAGAATTACTAGTCATTTTCTCCAACTAAAACCAATATAGGTTAACAGATTTTCATTAATCTAGTAGGATTGATATCCCATTAATAGTTCCCAAAAAAATATTTCCAGTGGATATGATTGACGTGGGAGGGTGTTTTTACTTAATAATTGACATCCACCATATCTGTTTAGAGTAATTATATGGATTATTTTGAATTGTTTTGATATGACATGATGGTGTGAGTTGGTGTTTTTTCTTGCTCATTTTTTTCAACAAAATTTGACATGTGGGTTTTATTGATGATTAACGGTGTTTATGCATGCTCATGATATTCCACTAAATTTTACTAGTAAACTTATTTTGAAGGTACAATGATTCTAACCAACTATATATTTTTATCATAAATACACCCATCATTCGTTTCTGTGTGCCCTAGTTTGAGAAACCTAGGTCAAAATTCCAAGGAAAACTCCCACATAGTTTTAGGTATTGCCCATTTGTGGAATTTCTAGTAGAAACTAGATGCATGAACCCTTTTTAGAGTCCCATGTGCTATATGGTTAGGATGATAGTGGCTACTTTATTGTCATACCTATTATATGTATGGAGCTAATTGATTAAATCTAGGGATAGGCGATATAAACTATTCGAGATGGTGATTTGTTCCCCTCGTTTATGGATAACCAACTATCATTGATTGGACAAATGGTGATGCTTTATAACATAGTGGTCCATTAATGTAAAATCTAGGTTTGGGAGTGTATCATTTTGGTTTTACTCCCAATCCAATGAATTTTAGTACCATCATTAAAGACGATGGGTGGGTTACCATGTCATATTTTTATTTGAGGAACCAACCGGTGAATTATTTAAAAAATATGTATGTGAGAACTAGTATGAAGCCTTTAAGATCTATGAGAGTTATTCATGAAGATACCTAAATTATTTATGAGATACCAAATAATAAAAACCCTCATAAAATAAGTATATCATTAAAAAACAAACAAATTATTTATTATATTAATTTTTCAATTTTATTTTGGGGAAAATGGGGGAAAATGTGTGGGTGTGATCGTCCACTTGATTAAGGATTCATTTTAGGTTTAACATTTAAATTTATGATGAAAATAATTTTTTGTTTTTTATTTGATGATATGATTTTGGGGGTTTGAATTTTCACACAGTCCATCACAGTTGCTTTTTTTAATGGAGTGGGAAATTCCCAATAGTCCCCTTATTGAAGATGTTATGTGAACCCATATTCCAATGATATGATTTTTTTGAAAATGGATCAACAATTCATAGCGAATCACACTGGGTAATATGATGAGAGGCCATGATCAAGAAACACTTTTAGGGGTTGTGGTCTTTATTAATGCAAGACACTATTATTGTTTTAACACATATTCGAGAATCATTCATTAATTACCATTTATGTTATGGGTATCCCTTGAATTAATAGAAAATTATTATCATGCATGAATTTAGAATAATTTTTATGTATATGAGGATCTTCATCGATGGAGATATCAATATTTATCTACGATTATCAAATAATGATAGATAGTTTTATTTGGTCAATATATCCTTCAGACATTTATTTTTATGATGCTCATTTCAATCCACACAGTGAGGTACTCTAGAATTTGTAATCATTTAGTTACACAGAGATGTATTACACTCAACATAAAACCCTATAATCTAAGATTACAATATATCATCTTTAATGAAATATGAACCCATATTGATCGCTACAACTTAATAGTACACATCATTCCTTAAAAATCCATGTGACAAAGAAAAATCCCATGTTGTTTAATGATAATTATAATGAATGTTTAGGATAAAGTATCCTTTTTAGTTTTGGATGTAGAAAATATGACGACGTATCATAAGAGTCCATAAATAAATAAGGTATCCCATGTTAGATATGAACCTAATGTGAATGTGGAACTCAATGAATTAGGGTTGATTTTGGGGTGTTGGTATTGAGCCTCATGGATTCTTACTATGAATCCCATTTGGTATGGAAACAAAGACCACATAGTTTGTTTAGTGTTGAGAACTTAGTCATATGAAGTTACACTAATGGTTTGTTTCATAAAAAATGTGGTCCTTATAGAGTATTGAGTTAGGGATGATACTAAAGGGGAGGCCCATTGTCTTTGTTCATTATGAATATTAAGATCTTCATGAACATGGAATAATTACATGTCTTACACATTATAGGAGGATTCCCTTCATCTTTGACAAGTGGATTTGACAACCCACAACTATGGAGGATCTATAGGGGAAATCAAGTGGATGATCAACAAAAAAAATTATACATTGAGAAATTAATCTAACCATGTGGATGTAATGTAGACTTAAAAACCCTAATCCCATATATGTTATTTTATAATGTGAGAAACAAGATGAGAATAATGATATAGAAATCCATAAAAACATTATTTTTATGGAGAATGAGGCCATGGTAATGAGGGAGAGAATGAGTTTTGATGATACCATATCTTATACAATTTTAATAACTAATATAGTCACCTCTAACTACCTAACAAGATATCTCTAATTATATAGTCTTCATACATATTTCACTAAATGTGAACCACTCCTGCTTCTATATGAGAGAGGAGGTTTATCTAATTGTGCCCATCAAAAGAGAAATGTCCATGATCCCCTCTTTTTCCATCTTCAAATGAGGTTCTATGGTCTAATAGATGATGCTAGAAACAAAATGATCTACCAACTATCTATGAGACCTTAAATTACCTGGAGCTTCCCATAGGTTAAGTGACATGTTGACTGATGGGATGACTAACTAAATGCATCATGAAGACCCTACATTTTTTGTATGACATCTAAGGGACACCTATGACTGATGGAATTCAATATCGAATCAGATGCATGATAATATGTCTTTTCAAATGGTTTTGATAATATGGAGGTTTAGGTGGTGGATTTTTCTTATTCACCCAGAAATGGGACTCCCAAGAAAAAAGGTGTCCTGAAATTGTGTAAATTTTAGTAGTATCAATGGAGAATCATTCAGATAAAGATGTGTGAGTTTGAGGTGTCTCGCGTAGGCTATGAAAAATGTTGATCATAAATTTTTTATATAGGGAATGATTTGGATGGGATGGTGGTGACTTCTGAACAATGCAAATCATATGAAAAAACTATTGGTAATGGCATTACCTTAGGCTTTAAGGGTAACCTTAGGTTCCCCTGGTGGGGTTATTCATAGGTCACCGGTTAAAAAGGGGACCACCATGCTTGTTCAAGATGGTTTTTATAGGGTGTGACACCATTCATAGGTTTTTTGTGTTTCACACTCTATAGGGAGCTTGATCACACTATAACCCCTTATTACATCTTTAATTCAGTATTAGAGACATATGATGGTGTTTTTGTGAGACTAGTAAAATGAACGGGGTGAGTAGTGTTTGTACACATATATTGTATTTTTTATAATGATAATTTTTAGGAAATGGTTATAATTATTATGAAAATTAAAGACCATGGTAATTGTAATTTGTATTTGATGGATGTTCCTTCATACAGATTATGTAGGAAAATTTGGGGGGCAACTATGTTTTTCTACCTTGACCTGTACATTGTGGCTGGGTGATTATGTATCAGCTACATGCTGATGTATTTTTTGTGCCATGTGTGAGATGACATATAATGGATTTTTCAAAAAATATACCCATCCAATATTTTATTCATTGTATTATCCATTAATATATTTCCATCCAATTGACAAGATACCATTTCAATAAACACGATATTTCTAAAAATATATGACGCCCTAAAAGACCATGAAAAAACTAGAATCAAAGGAAAAAACTGAAACCATTAATTTTAATTAATACCTTTAAAATATCATAAAGAATGTATATAAAAATTCCACCAGAAAAAAATATTATAAAATGGGATAGGGAAATAAAAAACCTGGAAAATTCTAGATTCCAAAAAAACCCTTAGAAGCTAATTAAAAACCCTAGAACACCCTGATAACTATGGAAAAATATATGAAATATATTGAATCTCTTAATAACATTTTCACCTGCTATAACATTTATAAAAATACCCAATAACCTTATAATACTAGGGAACACATGAAAACCATAGATAAATATTAAGAAAATATCCATGATTAACTAAAAACACATGAAACCCTATAAAACCCAATATCATAGAAGCTCATAAATCCCCCACAATGAACATTGAGAAATCCATGAATAAAATATAATACCCTATATAATTTGAATACTCAGTAAAATCAAAAAACCCATAAAATAAATAAAAAACCTAAAAAATATAAAAAACACTGAAAATCCATGAAAACTTTAATATCTCATGAAATTATTAAATGGCTTAAAAAAATAAGGAAACTCACCAATAAATAAAAAATTGTTTTAAAAAAATAGTAATGCCCTAAATTATCTAAAAACCTAGATAAAAAATTCCATATTTTACCTAATAAAACCTATTAAAAACTATATTAAATACAATAAAACCAAAAAATAGTCTTGATATTCTATAAAAAACCATAGTAAACCCCAAAAAAAGAGGATAATCATAAAAAACCTTTCAAACCCATGGAAAAAATTTACAATCCAATAAAAATATTGACCATTGTTTAAAACCATGAGAACCGCTTAGAATCATTATATATTTAATGAATCCCAAAAATACTATAATAAAACTACAACTATAAAATTCAAAAAAAATAAAAACACTATATATGGTTAAAAATATTCATAACCCTAAAAAACCTATGGAAGTACTATGAAAACATATGAATACATGATAAATATTGGAAACCAATATTAATCCATAAGAAAAAATATAAACCTTGAATATACATTAGAAAATATTGAATAAATAATTAAATACCTTTGAATACACTATATCTAATGAATCAACATGAACACCATGAAAACCATGAATATACATCTATATCATATATTTTTTTGAAACCATATGAATTCAATATAAGAAAATTTTGAATTCATAGACATCATTATAAACACTGAAAAATGTGTATTTTTCAGAAAATCAATGAACCTATAGAAAAACAAAAAATAGAATACTTATTCAGAACTACAGAACGGAATACCAATACTAAATAACACTTGAAACCCACAATAACCTAGGAAAATCTTGAAAACCTAGAGAAAACCATGAAAAATGTAGATTAGCCCATAAAACACTATAAAACTCATGACAACACATTAAACTCATCAAACCACTAAAATGGCATACAATCATTTAATACACATAAATAAATCAAATATTATCATAAATAATCCAAAATAATAAAAATATTAAATCTATGGAGATCTCTAGCTAAATCGAGAATATAAAAAAAAATATGTATGTTTTTAAAAATAATTTTAACCCAATTAAAAATAAGAAAAAATGTAAAATCTGTATAAAGACTTATAAACACATAAATACCATGAAAATTTTAAAAAATAAAAAAATAATATATATTTAAAACCATTTACAACCATGAAAAATATTAAAAACTCGTGAAAAAATTAAACCCCTATAAAATCCATCAAACCCAAGTAATACCTAGGAAAACCATCAAAAAAATGAAACAATTTATGAAAAATTATATCCCTTAAAGAACATTACAATACCATATAAATCCCATGAAAACCATAGAAAACCAGTAAAGACCATGAAAACATCTACAAAAAATTAAAAACATCCATGAACACCCAACTAAACCATAAATACCATAGAAAATACTAAAATTACACAACCTGTTAAAAATGATTATTAATATGAGAAAAAAATTTGAAATTTAGTCAAAACATGGAATCACATAAGAATATAGATAAACACATGAAGAACATGTGAATTAATAAAAAAATATATAAACATCAAAATTACCTTAAAATCCCATATAATATTTATAATTTCATTTAAGAATTTAAAAATAATTACAATTTGTGAATCCCATAAAATGAACCTATAAAGACTAAAAATATTACATCCAAATAAAAATATAGACCCTCTATATACTGTCTCATTTTCCTTCTTCATAATTCACTTTTGTGTAAAACTCTAATACCTATGTGTAAACCCATTTGATTCATCACGAGAATACTTCGGCCAAAACTACAAGATATGTATAATCAATTCACTAGTGAAATAAATGTGCCCTATTGAGTGTAAATAACCTTTCAAATGTAATCCCATCGGTATCCTTATTAAAAAGGGAGATACACAAAATGATTATAAAATGATATTCTTTGGACAATGAGGGTTTTGAATATGAGTATGATTTCATATGGATTCCCCTACTGGGTAGTGACATCTTTTTTCAATCACCCCTTTGTCTCCCCTTACAGTAGTTGAATAGGGATCATAGAGAATACAAAATAAGTAATCCCTATTGAAGTAAGCCCCTATCCATTATTTCATGATGTTTTGGTCCTCCTACTATTCATCTATTAGGCCATAGCTAAATTGGAAGTCGTCATGACTATTATGGATACCAAAACAATAGAGGATATGGGATCCCCAATTCCCTATATATCTCCCTTTAGGACTAAGATAAGAAAATAGTAGGGGAGTCAGGAACCAGATAAATACTTATTTAACTACCCCTTTGACCCCTTGCCTCATCCATAAGTAGATAAATGATATTTTGTTGTTTTTAATATATAACACTTCCTCCTGTTATTTACACCATTCATTAATACAATGGGAATAGTTGATATTGATGATCATGAAATGTGCATGGTCTCATGAACCAATAGTCCTCTCATTTGGTATAATCCCCAACCATATCCTCTATGTGATCTATAATCCCAATGGAAATAACTTCCCCTGGCTTCCTCCATATGTCTAATCCCCAATCATAAAATTCTACATGTGTATTGACTCTTGTTTAATTGGGATATGTTGGAAGCCTCCCTGAGGTCCAAACACATCACCTAATTCACCTTAATATTCTCCATCACATATCCATAGTAAAATCATTCCAACAAATGGAATTCCACATTCAATTTTATCCACCATGATCACAATCATTATGTTTTTATATTCATGATAATAACATAACCCACATGGGATACCAATTCTTTTACAAGTACTCCAAGCATCTTTTGAGTAAATCAAACACCATCTTTGGGTTAGCAGATTCCCCCATGATTTCATTATCCTCATGGTTGCTAAATACACAGTTTGGTCCTCTTTACCCAACATTAAATGGTTACATGTCATATTAAGTGTCACCGAACTACATAGATTATTAAATTTTAAAAAATAAATATAGAAATAACATCTTATGGGTTCGATCCCAACATAAAAACATGTCTTGTATCTATAGATTATAATAAATTCAAGAGCTCCCCAGTACATTGTGTAAAAATAAAAACACAATGATTTACTATATAATAACCTCTATTCCACATATAAAAGGTTACCATTAATGTTGAACCTTTTATACAATGAAATATAATTTTCAATGGATAAGATCATATAAATAAGGATGATTCGAATTAGATTCATTCTACATATTGATTGTTAATTCTGGGGTTACACATGTTATACATGGGAATGAATAAATTATTCGTTAACATGTCTAAAATAATATCTTTAGGAGAGTCTCGAAATACGAAATAGTTTTCCACCAATTTGGTTTGATGATCATGACCTATTGTACTCTAAACCAATCCCTATTAATAGATATTATTGGCCAAGATTAATATTGATCATATTCTTTTAGATATTAGGTCTATAAGTCATCTGGAGTATGAGAGTTGTTGGTATTTTCTAGTTCCCCAAAAAATCCCCTTTAAAATCTAACTAGTCTCAAATTTGAACAAAAAGGGTGTTAACAAAATGTGAATCCTTAACCATAGATATGGTATGACCCACAAGTCATTCCCCATTCTCTCTTAAAAAAACCAAGGGACAAAATAATAATTGATGAAAAATATTTTCATTGATGGAGATGATACTTAGATGTGTATTTCATGTGTGTGTTTTTCACAAATATCAAACACACCTTCAACAGGAACTATCTTTAATCCAAATGGTGTATCACCAGTATTCACAGACAGTCACATTAGTGAAAACCTAAGTTGATTCCTTAATCTAACAGATGACACGATCACTAACCCATCATTTTCAATGATGGGTTTTGAACTCTTTGGTTCAAGAGTATAATGAGAATAGTAAAATTCAAACCCTAGTTGATTCACTGTAAGAATTACCACTAGAGATATCCTACTAGTCATCCATAATAGAATGGTTATAAGAACAAATGTAGTTGAATCCCATAAATGATTCCATCCATTATGTGATGTTATCCTCAAAATGTGGTAAGAATTTCCTCTCTTATGATAGATTGTAGGATTATGTTTTCATCAGTGACTTCATAAAATAATTAATGAAGTCTCTCCAGATGGAAAATGATTCCAAACTCCACTTCTAAAAGCAAGTGATCCAACATCCTTTACCTTATGTGGACACCTCCAAATGGGTTCATCCTAGGAATTTGGTCTCAAATAGCATGAATATCCATAAATGATGATACTCATACAATAAGGGATATTCTAATGTTGTAATTCTTATTAAAAAAGAAATACATTCAAATAGATTGGAAATTTATGAGATGATGTAAATAAATTCATGCACATATCATATGTTCCAGTAAAATACATTATCAAACAACGATTAGATGAAAGGACATGCTCAGGCATATCATTACCACTAGTCAAATACAATAGCAAACCATTAGAATATAAATATAACGAATTAGTACTATGAATCCATTTAGTCAAATATGTAATAAAAATAGAAGGAAAAATTTAATTCTGATGAATATAAACTCTTCAAGTCTAATACTACTACAAGACAAGTGTAGATGTAAATCCATACTCAGATATATCAATTCTATCAGTAAAATACAATGTCATTCATTGAGACGATGAAAATACCTAATAGTATATGACATGTATTTTATTCAAATAATGTAGAATATTATGAAAACTAGAAAATACATACATAATAAAATCTAGAACACCAATTGAATACGACAAAAAATGGATGGTCGAGTAGTCATAACTTAGTTATGAACTAGGGGAAGACTTATATTTATTCCCGGGACCAAAAATTGTTGCATATCCCCATTACATCATGGGATGATACTCATCATGATCTAAAAATTATGTATGGTTAACAATTAATTTATGAAAACATATATCAAACCATCCAAAACATAATCATATCAATATAACTAAATAGTAGGCGGGGCCATGATTCTACCTCCTCAAATAGGGAAACTAAAATATATTATTGGAGGGTCAATCAGGTTTATAAATAAATTATTGGAATCAAACATGAGGTTCATTGGTAACATTCCATGATAAATGGATAGCTATATCATGCACAAATCCATGTTCTAACTAGGGATTACTTGTAAATTTTATTGTATTCTCTATATAAGGCATACATCCCTTATAAAATTCACAAAACTCATTTTCCTATTATGATAGTAACATGGAAGTCACTCAAACCAACTATCATGTGTGGTAATGTCGATTAAAAATATAACGTTCCATCTTCCTGTGAGAGATCATAAAAAAATTATATCCCATGGTAGTTACAAATTCCTAAGAAGACTCATGACCCTACACTATTAAATTCTTGTGTTCTATAGGATATCAAAATTAGATCAGTGGTATACCATGATCCTAAAAACATGTTACCAATTTAATAAAATTGAAATATATTTCACAAAGTCCATCCTCGTAACACATATATCATTATATATGACGGTTACCTCTAGAATGATTACAATGAATGATTTACTTGTGGTAAAAATATGATCCATAATGATGGATCATATATTTATGATCACCATGATAGTCCTCCTCAAGGATAGAATTACATTAAACATGATGTTTCAATAGATATCGAATACAATATGATAACTACCTCATTTTCTGTGGTTCAATGATGTAAATAGAATTTCATTCTTGATAGCATAAAAATGAAATGAATGATTCTTTCACTACAATACGATATTAAGAGTCAATGATCTTACTCCGAACTATATCCAATAAGAATCCATGCTCACAAGACCCCTATTATCCAAAATTCTTGTGAAAACATATCTAAAACATTCCCACGTGGGGATAACAATGTAGAAGAATCTTTCAATGAAAAGAAAAAATACATTAATTGAGAGAATACAACCATGTAGGAATAATATACCCATTATGTTTTTCCCTTAACAACATATTATATACACATTCCAGAGGTATTTTAGAATATTTCATATGAATTCTATGCCTAAATAATTGAAAAACTCTTGTAAAAAACAATTTCTTATGATAGGTATGATGACCATGTTAATGTAATAGGATATCATTACCATAAAATAGGTTTTTAACCCCCTTGGGGTACATAGTGACTATATAAATGGAAGAAGTGGAATGATATTTAATTATAATTCCTTAATGTAAAACATAAATTTCTCATTTAATTATCAATTACATTCCTAGTTTTCATATATATGGATGAGGAGAATATGTATATTTTTATTTCACCTCATATCATAAATTGAAAAGTCCACTAGAGTGGAATAAAGTAATTTAATTGCTCTAGGATTCCTACTTGATAGTACCACATCCCATTAAACATAGAGCAATCATCAAGAATCATACCCAATGAAGTCTCAAAAAGATAAAGTATCTATTAGATAACGCTATTAGAAAACTCTTATACCATGAAATAGAGAACATTAAAAAATATTCTCACATAAGGTAATCTAATGATGAGGAATTAGTAAATTGTTTAGAAGTAGGTATTTCAATTATAGAGCAAGCATTAAAATATTCTATTAATGAAATAGTATACACATGATCAATAATGAATTGGATGTATATGTGGTAGCTACTATACCAGTTCAAGCATAGCCTACATGACTAGGTGGATTTTTTTTACCCAAATATCATAGTTGATGATAAAAAAATTGGCCTGGGATATGGAAATGAGGGGATGAAAGAAACACAATATGATTGGGATAAAAAAATTTCACCTCAATCCCCTATTCAAAAGAAAACATTGTCTTTTCATGGAGGTAAATATAAATGTGTTCACCCAGTTCATCCCATCTCACAATTCATTTATGATAAAATGAATATTTATTACATCATATTTTTAATTATTCCTTCCAAGTTAATCTTCACTAGGAATCCTAAATAGGACCCCATAGCAGGTGCGTGTATTTTAAATGGAGTAGAAAAAACATCCAAAAATTTTATTTCCAATATTAATCCAATTATTTATTAGTCATTGGTGAATATAATGGTTGTAGTGATTCCATAAAACAAAAAAGGTTATGCCAATATGAAGGTTCATTTAGAGGATAACTGAACAAAAAGTTTGTTCCAACTTCATGTAAATGACAAAGGTGATGATACCTGAAACCAGAGACTCAACCTAAGTTTGAGTATTCCTATAGACAATGTTTTACTCCTTTTTCAGTGAAGATCCCCCAAATATATGGTTAGTGAAAATAAAAAATAAAAAGTACCTATGTAAGAGGATTAACCCGTCAAAAATGGAAATAAATTACTCTGAAGGAGAAAGAAATTGGCACGTTGTGATCAAACAATGTATAAAATTTTTGTAGTATAATTTATAATGAATATGTTCCGCAGTAAGATACTCATATCTCACATACAACCAATGAATCATAACAATGATGGTTCACCCTAATGATTAAGTAAAATCAATGATATTCACTCAACATTATGCACGAACAATCAATTTATATATTCTAAAACATGGTTGGATATCACGATTTCTCTATACTATAGAAGAAGCAATAACTAATTTAGGTGAAAACTAAAAATATTTACCCTTATAGATGTTATCCATAGATATCATTTAATTCATCCCATCATTCCATTAAATTTAAACCCTCATTTGCGATCTTATTCAACTAAATCATCATTAAGGACAATGCACAAAATCATAACAAGAATCGAAACCAACACATAAATTGTTGAACATGGAAAATGACCTTCAATATGGAAAAACCAAAATCTTTTATCCTGATAGATACTAATGAGAAACCCTGAAGAGTTGGACACATTCATTTCATTACAGAAACTTAGGCATTACCTGCAAATCCTGGGGTCTATTTCTTCCAATGATGTATCCCACTCAAAAACAGTCATAGTTCCCATATGTTGAAAAGACATCTATCACGATGGGTGGTGATATTGAATAATTTTTATATCACATTCTTACATCATAAAGTGGTAAAATTCCAAGATTTTTAAGGCCTCCTTGAAGGGAAAAACTTAAAAGAAATAACATCTTTGGATATTGAATTACTCGATGAAGATATATTATTTATTTAAGGGGATGACCTGATATGGGAAATGTACATTTATATCATGACCAGGATCCCAATATGGATGACGATAGAGACCCCAATCTAAAGAACAACTAGATGGGTTTTATACTCTTTTCCCTAGAAAATTTATGCATTCTATACACCTTTTTATTGTAAAAAATATTAATAAATCATGAATTATAAATTAAGGCCAATATTATAGTTCAAAATCTTAACCACTACGTACTAGTTATTCATATAAAAATAAAGGGAAAATTGGGATTACTCATCACAAAGTTAAATAGTGATTATTATAATAACAAAATAAAAAATCTTCCCCTGTATTGAACATGCCTAATGATTGATAGAGGAATTCTTTTCAGAAATTACATTTTTCACATCCCACCCATAAAAAATGCATAATTTGATTCCAATTAAAGTAAATCCACATCATTGGAAAATCATGTATATGATGAAATATATATTAGAATTACACACAATAGAATGATGGATCCATTAGATAAAAACATCATAGATGATACTATAGTGGTCAATAAAATCCCTAAACTAGAGGGTGCTGAGACCAAACAGATAACACCCCTTCTGAAAATCCAAAAATATGAATAATCCCATTATAAAAATATATAAAATAGAAAATATGATGGTAAAAAATTAAATTTTATATCTAATGGGGTGGGTTTTATAATCCCATAATGATGTAGGATTGTATGAAATTTACCAACAAGTTATATCCCATTAAGTTTCATGCCATCATCATTTACCAACCCCTAAATTTGTTGTATATTGCAAAAAACTCATATGAATTCTTTATTTGTGTAATATATGTTGTCAGACCATATCCACCTTATATAGAAAATCTGTGCAAGTAGATTATCGTGGAAACTGACATCTTCACAATGATTGATAATGTGGTACCCCACAATGATTTTAGATAAAGGAATATTTTCATCTTTTTTTAGTTCTAATATCATCACAATGATTTTCATACATACTATGATATTTTTTAAAAATTGCACAAGTTTTTTCTCAGATGAGTTTGGATAGCTATATCATGATTATGACATCAATTTAATACAATCATACTTATATCATGAAATGAGTAATGGGTAAATAGAAGAAATTAAAAGGACCTTGTCAAATATTATACAAAATAGGTAAGATAAAGAAAAAATGTCTTGAACAGACAATCTTGTTCATGAATTTTAGGGAGATTGGACTATAACCAACACCTCCCAGAGTCAACCAAGTACTTTTCGATATATGTGAAATAGGGAATCCTGCATTTCATGGTTCAATTTCACCGTCGAAATAATTCTATTTTAAATAATTTTTCCATATATGAGTAGTCACAGCATATACATGTTGAATTGGAGAAACTAACTGAAAATATATTTCACAACATTCATCATTAGGATTTTTAGAAAAAAGGAATTCCAGGATAATTAACAACAAATTTTTTCCACATTCTTGTTATAGAGGGAGGGATGATGTTGGTCCTTAAGATTCATATGATATCTAGAATAAATCCTCCATAACTATATCCAATGATGATAGGACATTATGATATACACAAACCCTTATCCAATAGGTCATATTCATTGAACTCAATGGATGAATAGTTTAATACTACCCCAACTAAAGTCATGTTTCTATTAAAATTTTTCTTATAATAAGATGACGTACCCCCTTATTATATATTGTTACACTAAATTGATTCCTTGGTATTTATTGAATAAAATTTAAATAGGTTGGATTTTTTTCATGGTTGTGTGACCATAAGAGGAACACTATATCTTCCTAATCTTATGATTCAAAACTTAATGGTAAAATTTCTTAGCAAATGGAATTAAACTATAGTCATTCCGTATGTAATAAAAATTGGATGCATCATGTTGCAAATGCAAGGTTTCAATTTTCATAGCATAGATGTGATCTCCTACAAAATCGTTAATTTTCTGTTACAATCATTAGAACATTGAATGTCTTTATTGTCATCCTTATGGGATAAGTAGCAATTAATGGGTCTGTTACACAGTGTCTAGACCCATCATTAACTCAACATGATATATATTAGTTTTTGTGTCATGGAATCAGAACATGTACAATATATCATGAGAGTTTATGTAAAAGAGGTTCTCCTTGGTCACTTTTTAGGTCATTTCATCCCATAAAGTCCACACATTCCAATTTAGGATAGTCAAAACCCATTATAGTTTAAACTATGCAATGGAAAATTGCAACATTAGCATTTAGAAAACAAGTGATTCCTTATTCAACTGAGTATGATAGTAATAAATAAAAACACCCCAATCACATGATGATAAAATATATCCTTACAATATCCCAAAAATATGGGATTCCTTACTATAGTTTTTGGATACCTCAATGTTTCTAACAAGAGTGAAAACCCCCATTATATGCATCAAGTATATGATTCACTAGGAAACTTGATTGGTATTATTAATTTCACACACATGAAAGTATCCCCGTATATTGATTCTGGGAATAATTAAATAGAATTTATGGTGATTCATTCCATCTTTTTCATGTTAGGAATATTTATTCCTTATTGCATAATGCTAAAATTCCTTGTTTTCAACAATTTTACTTCACAATAAAATCCTTTAACTGTGTAAGTCTTCACTATCACTTATATTAAATACATAAATATTCTTGGATCAATTTTCTTTATAAATATATCAATAAATATATTTTTTCATGAACATAATTTTAGTAACATTTTGTGCTTCGTAAAATATTTTCTAGTTCTTAATTACCACATTAATTATAGATCATGTAGTCTTGGAAATTTTTGTAATGGAGTTTCCAAATGGCCATGTCCTAGTAGTTCATGTTAGTGGTACCCTAGTCCTTGTAGAATGAAATTAAAAGTAACACCAATTTGTCTATCTATAAGATGTTAAACCACATGGTTGATGTCTTGTGGATTACATAAATCCATGAACTATGTCTAGATTGAGACATGATAC
The DNA here is from genome assembly GCA_963277665.1 of Viscum album. NCBI lineage: Eukaryota > Viridiplantae > Streptophyta > Magnoliopsida > Santalales > Viscaceae > Viscum > Viscum album. The sequence continues at coordinate 1,813,623,764 of OY728164.1, read as the reverse complement.
CACATGATACATAGTGATGTTGGAACTCTACATACTGATCCAGCTAAAATAAAACACACAAAAAACTCACAACTCCCTTAACAGTAAGAATTGTTTTCATAGGGGGATCAAGTATTGGTCATCATTTATCTTGTAAGACCAAATTCAAACACCCCCCTCTACACATGAAAAGTTGATAATTCTTGGGAATTTAACATAAAACTATGTTTGTATGAATTCTACTACTAAAAAGATGTATAAGGATTCCCATGACATATGTCTTAAGAAAAAATACCTAAAAAAATGAAAATTCAATATTTAATTTTTATGGTTCAGTCTTACATGAGAGGAAAATTTATAACCAATGTTGGCAATTATGTTCTAAAATAATCCTTCCATGTTCATTAATTTTAAATAAAAAAACAAAAAAATGTGCCCTGAAAATTATAAAACACCATAAGCTTCCTCTATCCAGAGATAATAGAATATTATATTGATATGGGAAAATATGTTTAATAATGAATTTATATTCCCATGTTGGCATTACATAAATTTCATATAAAAAAATTTATACCAAAAAATAAATTTCATCCTATGGAGGGGAAACTTCTTTCTCCATCATTCACAATGACATTGTTGTCCCGTGACACTTCTCAGATTTGAAATCATCTATATTACTGCTTCGATCCATTCACCTTAGTTATAGATGATGATGTAATACTGTTGGGAAAATTATCATGAAACTGGAAAATCACTAATCTTTATGTCAAAGATGTGGGAACTTATATTATTTCATTCAAAAGTTCTTTTTTCAAGTCATTAGACTGAATGTTACATTTCTATGTCACATGAAATTGAACAAATATATGCTTCACCCATCATTTTCAAGATATAAATTTATGTAGGATCATATTCTCGTTCATAATTAGTGGAAATGTAGATTATCCCTAAATTATCAAAAGAATTCCCTAAAAATACCAAACATCATGCTCCTGAGAAATTTATATCACCATAAGCTTTTATTTTAAATTATTATTAGAATTTCATATTCTTGTGAACACAATTCTTTTACCATTATTAATAATACCTAGTTTTTATATATATAATAAGCACTCAAAAGTTATTTCAAACATATTGAAATTATTTCATAGGAGGAACATATTATTTATATTAATCACAAATGACATTATGTTAGAAATATATTTTAAAACAATCAATATGATCAACCCCTTCATAAATGTCCATCATCAAAGCTTATATTAGAAAAGAATAAAATTAGGGAATTAGAATACAACTTTGTATTATCAAATAATATTGGTAAATTCTTCACCCTCCAACATAATTCAATTAGTCATTCCTTAACTCATAGTCAAAGCTATTGAACGAAACACACCAACTACTATTCCTCCATGACATTTTACTATTATATTGTAAAATTATATTGTCCCCATTATAACAAAAAAATTTACTAATACATGGAAATCCCAATAGTTATGTAAAATCTAGTATTAACATAAAAATAGAAAAGTAAATTTGAATGATGTGGAAAATGATTGAAAACAAAAAATTTGTCATTAATTGGAGTCATTTGGGCATATCATCCATATATCAAAGTATCTTTATATATAAAAATATTATCGTCACTAAGACATATTGAAAGATTCATAAAATTTAATCAATAATTGATCATAATAATCTATGTGTTAGACAAGCGTGAATGATGTTGCAGTCTCATTATCAGCAATAACCCTCAGCTTTTGGGGCCTTAGAAAAAAAAATCGAATCCATCATTCTCAACCTCTTCCACTAGTAATTATCAATTATCCAATAATACTTCAGCATGATCATTTAATTATATGAGCCTCTCTAAATCCTGATAGAGAATGTCCACCAAGGCTCACTTTTGAAATACAATACCTTGATTCCTTATAATTGTGAATCATAGTTAGAGGATTCATTGAAATAGATTTTCCATTCCTGAGAAAGATTTTCCATCAACACTATAACTAAGAGATAACACATTAGTGAAGTATCCCTCTCTCAATCATAAATCACTCATTTTAGCATGTAATTTATGGTATGATAATAAGACTATGACACTTGAGAAATGAAAACAATTGGTGTATTTTTTGTAACTCCTAGTGATGTTTTCTAGGGGGTATGAAAAAGCACCTTCCAAATTTCCCTCCATATAGACTTATGGGAAATTCATAAATTTACAAGAGTTTCTAGATGCACTTTAGAATCACTATCAAATAGAGGAATATTTTAAAAAAATAGTGCCACTAGACTATATTCTAAATCAAAAAATTGAGAATGGGTTAGAAATATGGTATATGAATCCACTAGAATTTAGTAGATTTTTATACGAGAGAAATGGTTTTAAACATAGTGGATTGTGGTAGTAACCATAGAGATATGTGATTGATGTTTCCAATACCCAATAATTTAAAATTATTATATAGTTGTAATGGTGAAGAATACACCTTAACATATCAATATTCAATCATCTCCCACCACCGTTACCTCAATGATTGGAAAATATGGTGCATTGTCATCATTCTACATATTATATTTAGTTTCTTCCATCTGTGATGGTGGTTCATGTTAATATATTTTAAAGTATCATCTAACAAAAAAGATGTGACTAATACATAGCTTAATGAAATAAAAATAACATAATGAAGAAATATAATTGGTTCTGACTCCCCTTGAGCACAATGAATTTATTATTGTAATTGTGTTATCTCTAGATGGGAATGATCGGTATTCATAAAATAACCATTGAACCCTAAAGGATATTCTTATAATGAAGAATATGTTATTTTATCTGGAATGGTTGACCACTATTGCTTGGAATATTCATGATGTATTCATTTTCTCTTCATCCACTATCTTACATAGGTAAAACTAATAGATTTGTCTCATTTCTATCGGAATATGATGGGCTTACTTTCATCTATTTGTTAAATTCATGATGAAACACTGAAACTGTACTGATTCATTTTTGAGGTAATTGCTCATTACATGTAAACCCACACAATAATGTCTATATAAAGATATTGAATGACCATTTATTCTATTATACTAAATATGTATCACTAATTTTCATGCATGTTAGTGTTTCATGATATTACATGCATATAATCTCTTTTGGGGAACAAAAGTAGGGGCTAGGGGTGGAAATTCTCAATCATGATCAGCATAAAAACCATCCGTGTGGTCAACCACATTGGGAGAGACTTCCTTGGTGGCTCCCATTATAGAAGAGATGTTCCAATTAATTGCATAACCCACTTCAAAATACATAATGGATGGGACGGTGACTAATCCACAAAATCATTATAGAAGTACAATGCGTAGGGATCCATGATCTTTATAATAATTTATGGTGGAGCTGATAAAAACTATCATATAACCTCTTTATCATCATCAATTCAGTCTAGAATCGCTACTACCATATCTTTAATATCATTATACTATAAAATTATTCCCTTTATTGAATGAATAAAAAAATCTTTATCCTTGAGATATGAAATAATTTAATGTGGATTCTCCCATATTGAAATTTTTAATGGAGTGGTGATGATCCAGATTCTCATAAGATAAATTCCATTTACATGAAAAAGATACAGAATTATTCAGTATACGTGCTCCATAAATAAGCATCACATTATTTATAGGCCTATGGGATGGTTGTATTAAATGTAATTGATCGTGTTGTTGGTTTTTCTGTCTTGTGTGAGGTAGTTTCAATAAATATCACATAATTCTTTGTAATAAAAACTGTCTTCGGACCTCTAGGGTTGGGACCATACGATTCAATAAATAGGTAGAAAGAAAAATGTATATATACCAAGATATATTAGTTTGGATGCCTTCATTTCTTATCCCCCTTTAAAGTATTAATTTAATCCTCCTTAATCTCACTGAATGCATGCCTCGTCATTTCAGTCACAATTTTGGAAATCAATGTCAGTTACATAGTGAGTGTACAATGGTTTCAATATAACGACTTTAGGATTCCACTAACACATTATCATCGGCATATAAAATATTATAATGATATTATTTAATTCCATAAAAACCAAAGATGACAACATTATCTTATAGAATTCACAATAGATAGCCAATGGGAGTGGAATCTCACAAAGCTTCCAATTGAATCCATATTACTAGACAAATGGACTCAGGGTGGATGGATAAAAAATATTATGGATCCACACCTATATCATGAGATTTTGAACAGTGAAATATCTAAATTATTCTAGCAGTATAGAAATAATAATTTTTCATGGGAAATTCAATGGTATATAATGTCTAGTATCATCCATTTGATCACACTCATTCTTAGGAATGAGTTTACCTTTAACAGAAGAAAATGGATTTCGTAGTTGGTCACCAAGATATGATATAATATAAGACTCAACATAATTCTATGTGATTATAGGTTAATACCTATAGATAGTGTGATCCCAAACCAACATCACATGTCTTCCCATTTGAAAATTATCCATAACTATCGAGCTACAATAAATAGTTTTTCATTATTTTCTCATTCGATGGTCTGGGGATACCACATCTGAATATATTGGAAATGATGTGAAAAATAATAGGATTCGTACCCTCTCATATATACTTCCCATTGATTCTCTTATCAAACACACCATTTTTTATTGAGATGAGATTCCCTTTCAAATTATGATCTCTAGATTAAAAACTCACCAAGGTATCAGTATGGGAGGTATAAGGATATAAGTGAGACAATCCTGATGGATGAGTTAATCTATTACCTCTTCCTAATTCTAATAATATTTATGTACAACAATTATTGAAAAACTATATGTCTATGATCGAGATTTTATGATACTTATGGTGTTGATAAATGTATAAGCTCTCATATGGGTTTATGCCAAGCACTATAGTACTTGAAAGGGTCCCACCAGTTTGTATGGTGACTTCCTATTGCATATGCATCCCAACAGATGGTAGATCATTTCATGAACATTGGATATGTGGTTAACACTCCATCTTATAGACAACTAGGCTAACAATAAAAATTACATGACTCATAATTTGGTGCCAGGTGTATTTACTATTAGAAACCAACCACTATGAAACACGAAGATAAAGTCTTCCTATCGAACCGAGCATTAATTATCATGGACAATCAGGAGGCCCAACTAATTTAATTTACTCTCCAAAACGAGTTATTTATATTGACCAACTCTCCTATGAGTCATATATGTGGTCAAATTCATTTTTATTTTTCATAGTGTTCATCGCTACATAGAATGGAATTATCCTTAATTGAGAATGATAAATAAAAGTAATTATTCAAGTATGGGTTTTCATTAATAAATTTCATTTCTGTAAAAATAATAATCTATTCCATCAATGGGGCCCTATACATGTTATCACATCTTGACTAGGGAGGTTGGTATTCATCATAAATATCTCTAATGATCATCCCTCAAGATAATATGGATATTCCACAAGCTAATAGAATCGTCACATTGCACCAAATGAAAGGTATTCATATTTTAACTCCATCTGATAAGATGAAGTGGGATAATGGATCAATTTATATTTGAGTAGTTCTATAATACTAAGATGGCCTTGTACAAACTGACAACCATAACCTCATTTTTGAATTATTTATATCTCTTGAAAACATTGAATGAACACACCCTATCTAGAACAAATGAACCCCCAGGGAAAAGGTCCAATTTTAATGGAAACCCTAATTGATTTCTTGTTTTATAGTTCCTTATTAATCTCTCAACTAAATGGAAGTCTTTATCATATTCCCACATTGTTTCTTGTAATGGTAGTGGATCCTAATTTTTATAAAAACTATTCGATATTGCATCCAAAATGAAATAAAAATTCGAATAGATGTTTTCTCCGAGATTATTTCTATTCCATAGAACCCAGGCCAATGGCTTATTCTGTATAAATAGTCATGGGATTGAACTATCATATTGCAACCCAAATTTGTAGAGATTCCTCCAATTTGTGATCATGTAACCTCATTTTCTCTTACACAGATTTCTTATCGATGATTGACTGTGTTAGTATACGTTGCATTTGGAATTTTAATCAATAAAATAAATCACAGAATTCTTCTTCTAAGTATCATTTGAATGTGAATCAAGAGTAGAAATATATTTCGAAGGGTTTATCCATAATAATTTCTATAAAAATTTTGGAAATTAGGAACTAAATGTTTAGTATTAATTAAAATGATTAGTATATGAAAAATTCAAATGATAATTTGCGGTCCATGAATAATCATACAATGAGGAGTTATGATGATCAACAAAGAATGAAGCCTCCATACATATGACAATATTACTATGTTGGAGTGCATATGGTTTGTTCATCCGAGGGGACCTTTTTTTCTTTAAAAAATTTTCATTTATGGATATTTAAATCTGGGGAGTGGTGGTTGATGAAAGTACATGAACCCTTATTTCAGATGAAGTGTTGATAAATGTAAAATGTTAATATCCCATTTTTATTGGTGAGGGAAATATTAATGTTGCACATGTATATAAATAATAAATCCAAATGAGATGTACTTATTTATTAGAACTACATCCTCTACATCCATGTCGAATCATGTTATGAATTTTACGGACATTTGAGTCCTAAAAACTCCTCAAAGAAGGTGAAAATAATTCCATGAAATTTTAAATGGAAGAAATCAAATAATATAAAATTTGTAAATTTTTTTAATGATATAGACTCATGAGGGTGGGATATGTTCCACATTGAGATATTTATCTACAGACCTCCACTATGTATGGGGTCTTATAACTAACATTTGAGTCTCCAATGAAATTTTTTTGAAGGCACAAATATATTTTTCAACCTTGAAATGTAAAATTCATTTATAGGGGAATTCATAATTATGATCCCCATTAAAAAAATTACTTGTATTTGTAGCTATTGTTTACTATCCTTGTAAAATGAAAAATTAATTTTCTTTTGTTTTGATTTTGTTTTCTAATACGCAATAACATAGTCCCCAACCCGGTTGTCTAACTACCCCGGTAGTTAGTTAACCACATTCATCTATAAAATCCATAAGCGGGAGACAAGTATATGTGAGAGGAAAAATTGTTGAATATTACAAAAGGACTCAGTTTATAATATGTAAATTTTCCATATAATGAAAATTGTAGAATGGGGATTCACCCGACAATCAAAAGATCCAAAAATACTTTTGGGAACCAATTAATAAAACATTGGTAAATGGTCACTTTCTGGTACATCATCCCATATATTCTAGATAGTAAAAACTAGGACCTATGGAAAAAAGAGTTATTCTGATAAAACCTTCAACTGTATAGAAAATTCCTATGTAACTAGAAATCGGACTCATGTATCAATGCACAAAGTGAATGGAATCCCATTTTACATACAAAAGTGTCTTCTGGTTTTGGGATTCCTATGCTGTTTCTCGATCATCCTCTCATTTATCTTAGCACTTTACTAATCCACTATATAATTTGGACCCCCTCCCCTTCATTACCATAATGAAATCTTATAATGAAAATTTTCATCGACCTTATTAGTGTGATGATATATGCTCTCTATGGGACACCTCTGGAGATATTACGCTAATACAACTCCCAAAACATCAATATATTTATGAACAATTCATTGGGCACAATTATATGTCCTCTCAAGAATACATATCACTATAATATGGTATCTAATCGGTATCAGACATAACCAGGGGTCATTTAAATGTTACTAAGCATTCATTCACATGGTAGTGAAAATCCCGACCATGTGTACAGTTCCAGCTAAATCACCGGGATAGGTGGTGAAAATCATTGTATGTCACCACTTCATCATCCGCTATTCAACATGTCAAATGGATAAGTGGGCAATATTGAAAAAGGATTCACTACAACTTTTCTTCATCTTCTGGGCCATATCTATATATGTAGTTAGGAATGAATATCTATTTTTACAAAAAAAGATAGATGGGGTTTTGTTCCTATTTATCTACCTTTAACCCTTTGATATGAAAAAAAGATTGATATGGGATCCATATCTCTATATATTTCCCTCCCCCCCTTTGTTGATTATCCTCGTCCATAAATTGATAAAAGAGATTATGTAGTTTTTAGATCTACCATTTCATTTGGTTTCTCATAGTGAGCACGACTCATGTCCTCTTAAATTTTAGTGTTGATAATTACATCCAAATGATCGAAAAAACCATTGTGCCTCTAATTAATTATATTCCATAAATGTATTCACACGACTGGATATATTCGTTGTGATAAATACCATCCAATTATCTCATTCCTAGGTGTAATCCCCAATATCATTAAATTACATGGGCTTTGATTCCATACTAATCAAGATATGTTAGAAGCCTCCTTAAGTTACAAAACCAATACACACATTCAACATAAAGATACTTGAGAAATATCACTAGTAACATTATTTACAACACGGAGAGACAAATTTCTTTCAAACCCATTTTTCAGAATCCATATGGTGTTATATTTCTGATATTAGAATACCCCACCTTGAAGATAACAAACTTTTATACCTTAGTTAACAACAATGTATGTCTAAAACCATCCTTGGATATTCACCTCTAACCTGTATTTCCTTGGTAAATGATGTAAGACTACTTGGTTTGTTCTTTCCACATGACCTTAAAATTTTATACAACCCATTATGTGTCGACGATATACTTTTGTTTTGATAAATTTCACCAAGATATATATGAATCCTATTAAATGTGTTTGATCTTGTCATCAAAACAGTTCACATAGCCCTAGATGATAGTAAACTCCATTGATCCATACAACATGGAAAAAACCATGCATTATAATGACATATGTTATAACAGTCTCTAATGAACATATGCAAATTTACTATTGATGGATGACATTTGATATACAAATATATCTAATTAATGGATAACCCCTTATTCGTACTGATAACTCCAAATCCATGTATTTTTGTATGATATTTTAAATTTTAGGCTACCCATTTTAAACATGAATATAAGTAATTCATTTAGAACATTTATAATATCATATATAAGTAAGAGTTTTAGAATACGAAATAGTTTCCCTAAAAAATGGTGTGATGTAATGAACACATATCCTATACAATAATGTGAGTTATTATGTATAATTTGAAAGGAATACTAATGAACTCTTACCGTTTTAAAATAGCACCATGAGTAATAAAAAATATATTGGTCATTGGGTGTTTTTGGTTCCATGATAAAACTGCATTAGAAACCTACCTGTTTTTAATGATAAAAATATAGTTTAAAAAACAATAAAATGATAAAAACCTTTGAATGATTTATCTTATCAGGAAAACCCATGTCATACCATGAATGTAATGAAAAATGATATAAAATGTTTAAATCATATGAAAAAAACCCATAAAAGACCCCAGAAACCCTAGAAAACCCATAAACCCATAAAAGTAATAGGAAACCCTAGAACACCATAAAAATCATAAATCTAGGTAAATGATAATAAAACAATGAAAAAAATTAATTTCCTTATAAAATTGTGAGTAACTTTATATAACCATGAAAAATCCTTAAAACGTATGAAAACTATGAAAACCCTTTTTAACCGATGAATACAAATGAATATATATAAATACTTTAAAACCCATGGCATTAAATGAAATATCATAGAAATATTTTGAAATAATATAATATCTACAAAACATTAGGTAATAATAATATATGTTTAAACACCATGATGTTTAAAAAAATGAAAATCAATGGATAACCCTAAAAATGTAAAAACCCTAAAAAATATATAAAATAGAAAACACTGGTAATAATTTAATGCACTGAAAAAGAAGATAAAAAATTATAAATTTTGATAATAACAAATAAAATTTTTAGGAATCATAGAAAATAATTAATAAATTTAAATACCCAAAAAACCTTGAAAACCCATTATAAATTCTCAAATGGAAATATATTTAAATACATGTAAATGTTGAAAAACATTGAAATAAATTTCCAAACCCTTATATATTAAAAATATTCTTAAAATTTACTTAAAACTATAGAAATAATTACTTCCTCAACTAATGAATAAAATATTTGTAAACACTAGTAATACATTATAAAATCCATTTACAAATAAATGACCCATAAAAGTAATTTTAATATATAGAAATATATAAAATCATAAAAATATCATGATGATAACTAAGAATCTTTTAAAATGAAATAAATGGAAAACCCTATAAACCATGACAATAAAACAATATAATGAAAACCCATTAAATACCTTAAAACTACACAAAATTAATAAAAACCACAAATACATTAAATTAAGCTAAAACCCATATATATCAATAAAAAACACATATACCTAAGGGAAATCCAAATAATTAAAAAATTTAAAACCCATGGAAAATTGGTAGAATCCATACATACTAATATACCATGAATACCTTTATGAATCTTGAATCCCAATGAAAATTAAAGAAAAAACCTAAAACACAATAAAATCAACAAAAAAACATGATGACAACATAAAATATTTAAAACATGTTGAAATACTTGAAAAATATTATAAAATAAAAAAAATTGAAATAATTTGGACAATTTGAAAACCGTAAAAAATATGTAGGATACATCTATTATAATATAAAAACAATCCATACAAAATATATTGAAAAATTAATATCTCTAGAATCCATAAGAGAAAATAGAATACCCATAAAAATCAAACATACACTTAACTTACCTTAAATATTTGCCTAAATTCAGGGTAAATAATTGAATCCATGGAAAATAGGGAAATTGTTTATTGATAATGTGAAATAACAAATACCATGGATGATAATTAACTTCTAAGAGTGAAAATAAATATTTCACAAAAAAAAAGAAAAAATACAAATCAAATGGAATCAAAATAATACATAAAAATTAATAAAAACTCTATAAACATGAAATCCAAAAACCCCAAATTTAAATACATGAAGGAAATTAAAAATTATAAATTTTTTAGACCATTAGAAAACAATAAAACACAAAAAAACCTATTAAAACTCATTAAAACCTTATTAAACTTACATAACAGTACAGTCCTCTGGATTCCCTAAAAACATGAAAATCATTGAAAACACATAATAAACTTAATATAATGAGGGGAACCTTATAAAACAAATGATAACAAAATAAAATGTTGTATATTCATTAAAACCCATATGAAATATTGAAGACCATCTAAAACAAAAACATACAAAAAATCACTAAACCCGCAAAAAAACACTTGGGAAAAAATAAAAATCCCATAATTCCGGAAGATACACCTCAATATATATATATATATATAATTCCAAAACCATGAAACCCACTTAAATTATAAAAAAACCCTAGAAATCCAAAAAGTCTATATAATAATGACAAACCAATGAAAAAAAATCATTTACTAAAGAAAATCATGCCAAATCATTAAAATAAATTTAATACTATAGATGGTTGATGAAAAAAACAAAAAAATAATGAAAAAAATAAACCACGAAATTTAAATGAAGGAATTTAATCAATTAATAATACATTAATACTCTATGAATGTTTAAGAAAAACTTAAAAAAAATAAAACACTATAAAAACTCAATAAACACCATTACAACTTTCCAGTTATTAGGAATCAAAAAAACCATTCAATGAATATAAATAAATAATAAAATTGGAAGAACGTGCAATCATATGAAAATAGAAAAACCCCTTAAAATTGTGAAAACCCGAAAAAATTATAAAAAATAATGATAACCATTGAAAAAAAGCAAACTTTTGTAAAATAATAGAAAAACATGAAAATGAAGATATGCCATCAAAACATTAAAGCTCCAATAAAACAATAGAGAACATATGAAACTCATTATTTCCATTGATAATCAATAAATAACATAAAAACCCTGTACAACCTAATACTCCATGATAACAATCGAAGATGCTAAAGAATTATAAAAAACATTAGAAATCCCGTGAATGCTTGGAAAATGAAATAAATTATGGAAATATTTGGAAACCCTTAAATAAAAAGAATCCTTGACACAGTTAAGAAAACTATAAATATATCTATAAATATATTATTATAATATAATGATTCTGAAAACCCTAAAAACCCTAAACAATTGAAAACTCATGAAAAATAAAATTGATAAAAATAAAAAAATTATTAACAATAGAAGAATAAGAAAATCACAGAATACCACTACAAATCAATAGATATACTTTAAATGTATTAAACACACATGAATACCATTAAAACACAATTAAAATCCCTAAAACTCCCAATATCATATAAATACATATAATTTCGATGATCTGAGTGACAAATGATGTAATTCTAGAATAATTTTTAATAATATGAAAAATATATGATTTTAAAAAAACATGAAGATCCATTAAAATAGAAAAAAACTCAGAAAAAATCCATGATAACCTAAAAATATATAAAATACTTCAAATTTTGAATAGAATTATACAAAACATGAGAAAACCATAATAATAATACACAATATGTATTACAACTTTAAAAACATAAAAATCTGATGAAACACTATAAAAAATAAATATAATTAAAACTATTGAGAATTTTAGCATGAACAACAATACCATGAAAAATAGTTCATGATTCTTAGACAACCTGAAAAATAAATAAAAAAGATGAAAATACCAAAAAATAAGAACACTATAAAATTTTGATGAATATTAATGATAATGAATTACCATGGAGAACACTATAAAATAATTATAACATTATAATGACATAAAAAACATTGCACAACCCTAAAAAATGTTATTAAAACTGTAGAAAAATAAATAATCCCCTCAAAGCCCATTAAAACACAATAAAATCATAGTAATCATTAAAAAACGTGATACACCCTTATAAAATATAAAATAACCTAAATACCCTACTAAACCATTTAAAATAATTGAAAGTTTTTTAAATTAAAAAAAATGTATGAAAAACATTTGAAACCAAAAAATTTTATATATCTAATGAAAATATGCAAACATGGGTAAAATTGGAAATCACATATAAAATGAAAAAATAGGAAGAAAATTAAATACAATAGAAACCATATAAAATACACTTTAAACCATTATAAAAACCTTGAAAACTATAAGAAATCATTAGATCTTGAAACCCATTTAAGAAAATTACCAAAACTAAAGGGACACTAAAAACCAATTAAAAATCAATATAATGAGATAAACCATTAAAATTATTGAAATCACTAAAAGCATTGAAGGTCATCATTTTACTAAAAAAAACCTAATGGATTTCAATCACCCTATAAAACTATATATAGCACTAAAACATCATATTAACACATGAATCGTATAATGAAGAACATAAAACTTTTCAATCCGTTAAATTACATAAAAATAATGGAAATCATCCAAGCCCAAAAAAAATTTAATCTATAAAAATTAAACAAAATTTTTAGACCCCAATGATAACATTGAAAACCTATATCCAATCATGGTAAACATAAAACAATTTAAGCCTACTATAAATTTTCTAAATACTCAAAACTATAAAATTCATTATAAATCATATAAAACCGTACAAAACCATCATAAACCCCATGAAACCATTTTGGATTATAAGAAAATTTATATGATTAAAATAATAATTAATACCCTACTCAAATAGTATAATACCTTAAAAAATTGATAACTCTTTTTAAATACATGAAAATCCATCCAAAACAATAATGGAAATAAAAACAATTTAAGGCCATTGAAAATTATATAATAATATGGTAAATACCTGAAACACTTATAAAATCCTTAAAAACCCTTATTAATAATGGCAATCCTTAATAAAGATAGAAAAAATGTTCCAAAACAACATATAATATTAGAAAACAATGAATATAGTATGTAATAATTAAAAAGTGAATGAAATAACAAAAAAATATAAATTATAAAACCTTATAAAAATATTAAATTTATAATATGTATGAGTATCTTTAAATTGCATAATCACCTTACCAGATTATACAAAAATGCAAAACCCTAAAAACATCATAAATATAAAAAAACATATTGATGCTCATAAAAAATAGAAATCTATAACAAAAATATTAATACATTGAAAAACCATAGAAAAAACATCAAACCCATTAATAGTCTGGATAAGATAAAAATCCATTAAGATATCTTAAAAAACTTGTACATTAATAAAAATATTAAAAATCTATTAAAAAATTTAATAAATAAATAAAAATCTATATGTACAACAAAATAAATGAAAACCACTAAAAATCGTAAAAAATATAAATCAATGGAAAACATAAAAACATTTTTAATATATAAAAATAGATAAAAACTAATTAAAATCATAACAAACATTAATAAATTACTAAAAATCATAAAACTAATTGACAAACATAGGAATATATAAAAACACCAGAACACTAGTTAAAATATTGAAACCCCCTTGAATGATAAAAATCATTAAAAATATATATAAATAAATGAAAAAAGTACGAAAAAAATTATTTATAAAATTATATATCCATAGAAATCATTAAATTGGAGAATACCACAGTACAAAATGAAATTGCATAAAATTGCAGAAATTAAGAAAAAAATGGAAATGCTATGAAATTATTAAATTCCCTAAAATTGCTCAATTATATTGGGGAATATTACAAAACTAGAAAAACCTCATTGAGAAATTATAAAAACATAAATCCCAAAAAACTGTATAAAACCATGAAAAATACAAGAAAATACTATAAACAATTTAAAATAGCAAATTTTTTGACAGTCATAAAAAACCCTAGAAACCATAGAAATATATATAATCTAATATAAACCATTATGAATATTTAAAAAAACTTGAAATCCATTTATAATTATATATGACCTTGAAATATACTATGAACCAAAAAAATGTATAACAGAACATTTGAAATTTTTTCATAACCCTATAAGACATAAGAAACAATCAATTCTATACCAGTTAAATAAAAAACCGTTAAAATACATAAAACATACATGTCTTAGTAAAACCATGAAACCCATGGAATAATATATGAAAAATAAAAGAACATGAAAAAATATAAAATATATGAAAACAAATTAACTACATGGTAAAAATTAGAACATATGAAAAATATAGTAAACCACTATAAAATGTGAGATAAAATGGGTGGCGTTGAATATAAGATGAAATTATTTAAAAAACATTAAAAATTCATTTATAAATCATGAAAATAATATAAAAACGCAAAAACCATCCATAATCCTTAAAAATATTCAAAAAACATAAAAAATCTAGAAAACATTTCTGAAATCCTTGAAAGATATAAAAAACTATTAGACCCATAAAAATAATGAGAAATAAATATACCATATTAAATAATAATATACATTTATGTTTTTTAAAATCCTATACATAGGAATAAACAATAAAAATATGGGAAATCCATAAAATTTTTCGAATAGTCCAATGATACTCTAAGACTTATAAAATAAATTACATCTCTAAATCCTTGGAAGAATTGGAAGAATAAGAAAACCATAAAATTCCATAAAACCACCTTAATACACATTTATATACATAGATAACACTGGAAATATTTAAACCTCATATAAATCACTAAAAACTATATAGCCTCATAGAAACAAACCAAAATATTAGACAACCAAGGAAACAGATTTAATAATTTGAATTTTTTTAAAAAAATTGACAAACTAAAATATATCAAAATTCTCTTCAAAACTTTTTCGAAAACTGTATGACCCTTAAAAATCCTATAACTCGCTAGATGACACCAAAAAACCAAGGAAACCACTATAAAACCTAAAAAAATGAAAACCCTGTAAAGACCATAAAGTCCACAATTGAATACTATATTACATATTAAATTAATAAAAACCCTTGAAATTTCTATAATTCCAAAAAAAAAGAAAATACCCTAGAAAAACGATTAAAAACTATAAAATATTTATCAAATCCTTCAAAATATTAAATAGTAGGGAAACCCTAAGAAATTCAAAACCATGAAATGTTATGAAAAACAATAATGAATAGTGAAATTCCATGATAAACTATACAAAAACATTGAAATTCCTAAAAAGCATATAACAATGTAAAACTTATAAACACACACAACACCCCATAAAAATTAGAAAATACTATATGAGACCATAAATACAACATCAAATAATTTTTTATAACTAGAAAATAATCTAGACCAATAAAAATATAAAAAATCCTTGAAAACATATAAAAACAAATAAAAACCATGAGGATCATTATGAAATATTAAAAAACCTATAAATACCTTAGAAACCATGAATACAAATTGAGAACTCCAAACCACTACAAACCCTTGAAATTTTTATAAAAACATATCAATCCCTAAAAGACATGAATAAAACGTTTAAATTTCTAAAAACATTGTTCTATGAAAAGTATTTAAATCCCCTAGAGAAAAATAAATTATTTAGAATACGAGGAAATAAATAAAAACCATAAAAAATATTGTAATTATAATTATAATGAACACCATGAATATTGATATGTCCTTTTGAAAACCATTAACTCTCAAATGAAATGTTAAACTACTTAAGTTTTAGATAAATTCCTTAGAAAACTTCTAAATGACATGGAGAACCATAAAAAACCCTAAAACTGGTGAAAACTATAAAAATTAATGAAAAACAATATAACATTGATAAAAATCATGAAAATAATTAATTTCCAAAAAGAAACATGGAAATCTCTAGGATATATAAAAAAATTATGAAAAATATTTCAAAAACCCCACCAATCCCATTTAGAAAACTAAAAAATAATGAAAAAGTAATGAAAATATTAATACATGACGATGTTATAAAATCCTACAAATACCTTAAAAATTAATAGACACCTCTAACACCCCAATAAAATACTAAAATAATATAAAACAGATGAAAAACCTTAACTCCATCCTTCGATCCTCTAAATAATAATTTATGTTAATGAATATCTATGTTACATAGAAAGCATCTAGAAAATATTATGAATATTTAAAATGGAGTATAAAACCATTGAAGACATATGAATACTAAGAATCCAAAAAATATACATAGAAATCATTTTGAAAAAACAAATCATTTGAAAACCATTGAATTCATCGATGGTTGGTTGGAGGTGACCTTAATCCCAAGATTATTCGGGTAGGTTTCGATATGTGTGGTTAGCCCATGACTCTCTGGGTAGGTTATTTTCCAATGAATCTTTGGGATGAGGCCCACATGTATTCGGGCAGAGGTTCTGGTTATGGTTTGTTTTCCCATGTTTCTTCAGGATGAGGCCCAGTTGTGTGCGGTCAGGGATGGATGGTTGTGAATCCTAGGTGTGTGCGGGTAGGGATGTGTGGTTGAGATGACCAGTTGTGTGTGGTCATGGATTTGGATGGTTGTAAGGCCCAAGTGTATGCGGGTAGGAAGAGCGTTGTAGCATCACGACGTTTGTCATTAGGGATGAGCTGCTAGCTAGTGGGGGAAATGGTGGCGCGGGGTACCCAAATGTTTTGTTCATACTATTACCTTACTGGTTGTGTTATTTTGTGATCGTGTCTTGTGAGATGGGATGGATAGATTCCTTAATAGATTTCGGTTCTTGTTCTTCTCACGGGACATTAGGACGTCTCCCCATTTGTGCACGGGAGCTATAGGTTTTCCTACGGAGTATACTTTGTATTCTCACCCTATGTGTACATTCAGGTTTTCAGGAGGACTTTAGAGGCTGTCTGGGACCTTACTAGTCTTGACGTTGGAGTTTTTGTTTGTTGCTTTTGTTTTTTTGCTTATCCTTTTCTTTTCCTGTTGGTTTTGTACTTTGGAGTTCTTGTACACTGTTCAGTTTCTTTTATTAAAACATGCTTGTAGTTTGGTTTTCTTTTGTGTTTTCTATACATGGTGGTGTTTGGTGTTGACTAACTCTTTCTCCAAATCATGTTTGACTAAAAAGGGTAATGCCTCCCATATTGTGAAAATGTTACACCCTAGGTGGTATTCACCACTCTGGGGCCTACTGGAGGAGAGGCTTAGGGGTCATTATATCATCTATGACTTGAGGAAGGAAGGGAGGGGACCTTTTTCGACCCTTCCATCATCTTGTCAAAGGCATGTCGTGGCGATTTTGGATCATAACCCTGAGATTAGTATTTAAGGTATGTATAGAATAACATCCTAACAATTTTATTATATAGTGATTATGTGGGTATTCATAGAACATTGTTTCATGTATGGACACTACAAGTGCACGTGGTTTTGGAATATATTTTCATAGGAAAAATTACTATAAAAAGATTTTCTGAGCTTGAGTCGGGGTAACTAAGTAAACAAAAATAGTCCTTACTATTCACAAGGCTTGACACTCTATGGGGATATGCTTAGGATAATTCACATTTTATATGAGAACCATTATGAAGTATTAATGAGTAAATATTTTCCATGTAAACTATTTTTATAATTATTAGACTAGATATGTGTAAATATTCAATTAATTTATAGTACTTATGTCTATTTTAGATTATACATTACGATATGATCTATCATAGTGTATGTATTCACATAGAAATAATGCCCAATAGAAGGAAGGAGAACTCCACAAATACACATGATTAGAATATTAAGAGTGATCATATCATTCATGGTCTTAAGTGAACATTTCTATAGGAAATAGTCTCCTACATATTCTCATCATAAGAAAAAATATTTATATGTGTTTGTAAGATATGTAAATAATTCCTTGATTCTTATTTATTTGAATTTCAGTAAGAAAATCAGTGGATGGAAAAGAAAAATACTGATAATGGGAAAAAGGGAATAATGGATTTTATATCATGTGATAACTATGGAATGAATAATATTAGAAAATGAATGAAAGAAATGTTATTTTGTTATATGTGTGAAGAAAAATCACACCATTATTGTAATTTAAAGAGAAAGAAAAAAAATTTCAAATATAAAATGATTCATCTTAAAGGTGATTAGACAAATTAAAAATCAGTGTGACAATCTTGAAAGTATACCCATATGATTATATTGAATAATAATATTTTTATGGTAATACAACATATAAATACAAATTATTAATGTGCAATTGTCATTATGGAAGAATAATGTCATTTGACTATCCTCTCATTGATAATGAACTTATATAAATAATGGAGGTAAATAACGATTTTAATGTAGTACTATTTCAATTAGTATTTGAGATTGTATAGTACCATTTAATGTGACACAGTTGGAAGATAAACTTTTTTGAAAATATATAGTTGAGGGAATGTTAGCCCTTAATATATCTATTATAATTGTTTTAGAATAATGAGATGATTGATTTGGATAATTTATATTGCATATTATTAACTACATTGGAACTAATTAATGGTCTATTTATTACATCATTGTTGGTGTTTATATCCTTTTTTAAATTTAGGAATATATCCAGTATTATTTGTTTTACATTCAGAATAAATAAGCATAATCATATTAAATTAGTGTTTTTTTGGTAATTCACTATATTAAAATGTTTTTAGAATACATGATTAAGGAATTCAAATTCTTTCTATGTGACGAAAATTTTTACATTATGTTATGTGACCTTCCTTATAAATTTTTTTGATAGTGACTATTCACAAATGTTTTTATGGATATGTCTAATTGTTAAAATGGATTATTTTTTAAATTTGAAGTTTTTTATTAAGGTTAAAATATTTTATAAGATTAATTTTTAAATGATATAATAATATATTTTTAATAAATTGAAAACCCACAGGTCAGGTGACAACACATCTCTTTAGATAAGGCTATGGTAATTAAACCGACAACCAAAGTGAGAGAAGGACTTATCACTACCACTCGCCTACGTAATTTCCTGGATTATATAATGTTCTTTATATAAAGTTTATGAAATATAAAGTTTAAATTCGTTTTTCAATCCATATACAATAATGGTAAATATAATATTTTTTTAATTTTATTATATTTTTAAGGATATATGAGTTTTTTCAATTAATTAGTCCATAGATGGAACTATATATGGAATGTAAGTATGGTGGCATTATTTATTATTCTATGAAGTAAATTAATTCCTAATATCTAGGGAAATGATCTGGAAACCAAATTTTTTTTCCAAGTACTTCTCTTGGTGATGAAAAAAATGGACCCCCGGATCATTAATGATTTATAGATTTGTGGATGTTCACTTTTTCCTAATATTATTCTCAATCACCATTCATCAGAACATGATGTTTACATTTTCATTCATGTCCATGTTTTTCTGTATGAAACCCTATTATGTGTTATCTATACTGATCATCGTACTAACCTATATTTTAAAATGGAGGTCTCCTTAATCCATTACGGATGTGGGATTTCAATAATGACATTTTGAAAAGTTCAACCCATAGATTTTGATTCAGATTTTAAATTGGGAGGAATTAATTTATTGAAGGAGGGGGAATGTCCCAGGAAAATATTTCATGGTACCTTATCTTCAATATCTTTTGTCTCACACAACATTGAATTTCATTATGTAATATCCAAGTTGTAGTATCTAAGAAACAACAATTTAGTGTTCAATTTTTTCAAATTACATATTTTTAACATATCCATTATATATAATATTCTAAACAGTAATTAATAATTTTTTAATTTTATTTATAAATTTTTTATGTAAATAAAACATATTTATAATGAATTATATAAGGTTGGGTAAAAAATTAATATATTTTGAAATACTAATTTCTTTAACAAACTACTGTTTATGATTTTTTAAACAATAATAAAAATAATTTTAGACACTATTATAAATTTAATTTGGTAAATTATACTTCATTTTTTAATTTAAAATATAAAAATTATCTTAGGTGTAATTATTTGTATACTTCTGATAACATTCAATTTTTATGAACAGTGAAACAACTACATTATTATTAAAATATCGACTTTACAATTAAATAACGACATTAAAATAAATTAATTTTAATATATCCATAAATAAATAATACATATATTACCAAAGATTTGGTTATTGAAATCATTTCTATAATATAATTATATATAAAAAATCATTTTTCTATTTAATGTCATTTACCCACATTCTACCCACCTTTGTAGATTAGTATTAAACATAATTTTATGACCTCTGTGAATTGAATTTTGGAAAAATTACATAGATGGTTTTCAGAAGTATGAAAAATTTTCAACAAGATCAAAATAATATTTTATGAATAATAAATTTTGAATTTTATTTACCATGGTTAGAGGAAAATATTATATGTATGGGTAAAAAAATGTTTTTTATAATATAAAATTTACCTAAAACTTCTCTCAATTTTATTTGGTACGAATTTTTAGACCCAAAACAACCTTATGTCATAAATAAGATCCTTATTAAGCCAAATTTTTTAAATTTAGACATTTACAATATTAAATTTAATGAAGAGTCAAATATGTCATATTCAAATTTATAAAAATATTATATTTTTAATATGAGTTTATATAAGTGATATGGTCGAATCTAAATATTATTTTAAAATATAAAATAATTTCTACATCATGATAATTTATTTATTATTTTTATACATTAAATAAATAATTCAAATGGTGAGACAATTATGATTAGGTAATTGATTTAATAATTGAGATATTAAACAAATGATATTAATTATAATTTTTTTAATTAATTAATTACATAAAATACTTTTATTAACATATTAGTTATGTTAGTGAAATATTTTAAGTATTGGCTCAAAGTTATCATTTTGGTTTTATATTTTTTACATGTAAATAATGAATTGTATTAAAATTGATATAAATGATATTTTAAAATAAATACTATTTTATTAAATGATATATAAGTTATAAAAAATATGGCTCTTCCATCTAACTTGGATAAATTCAAATAATTCATATGTTTTCTAATTGGGGTTTATTTTTTTATTTATTTTAACTAAATTAACGATAATTTGTTAAAATAAAAGATGATATATAAAGAGTTAAATTTTTTACCGAAGTGATAAATATAATATAAAAGGATATTTTTATGACATAAATATGTCTAAAATTCAGTTTTTTAGAATATTTAGATCCAAAATCATCTAATATATCAAATAAATCAATTTATATATTATTGAAACTGAAAATTAATTTATAATAAATAAATATTTTATGATCATCCAAAATTTCCCTTCATGAATCTTATAAAACACAACTTATCGTTCTCTTCAACTAACACCACCAATGCCCATTGTAGTAGACTAACCCTACCAATTACCTCTTCCAACATCCCTAACTACATCATAGAGGACATAATTTAGGCATAAAATGATTTTAATAAGTCTTTTTGTGCAAATAAAAAATATATACACGAAATGAGGTAATTGTTATATAACCTCATTCCATATTTGTTTCTTATTCTACTTCATATTCATATATTGATTCCAAAATAAATTAACAAATAAAACATATGATATATTATGTTTTGTTTTTACTTTTATGTGACATCTATATTACTCATTTTAATCACCCTATAAGAAACAATATCACCATGGGTGCATATATACGGCTTATCATCTCCATATTGCGGTGTAATATGTTTTTCTTGTAGATTTTATTACTATATGTATAACAATGAATATAATAGATGTAAATAATAAGAATATCTTTATATTGTTTCTATAAAATTCATATTCTATCAAATTCCAAACCATTTAACCATTAAAGAAATTATATTGTCGATCGTGCGTAAGTACGACTTACCATCTCCACAACGCGATGAGATTATTCCTCCACATTAACCATTCACGAATTACTATAAAATATACATTATTAAATATATAATATTATAATGCTACTATATATATATGTACATATATTTAATTCACTTAAGTACATTCTATATAAGAATAAAATTGAAGCAACATATGTGCCTGCGTTGGACCTAACATCTCCGTAAACGGGGTATTCAATTTCATATATCTATCTAGTATGTATATATTTATATTTTGAATATATAAGAAATATAAATCATTCAATAAATTTTGTAACTATTTTAATAACGATCTATTGAATATTATTATGAATTACAAGTCAAAACAGGTACGATAATAACAATGTTTATCACCTAAAATGTTACATTATCTTGGAAATTATTAATAAACTCTTAATATAAAGTCTAAATGAAGCATACATGATGTCATAAATATTATTATTATTATTTTAGAAGAAAATAATATTTTATGAACCATTATATAAGTGTTTCTGACACACATGGATAATATCATACCTAAGGTAATGGAATTTCTTCTCACATTTGATTTTCGAGAGATATATGACATTTTCACCGCATTTGTCTTTTGTGTGCACTATGTAATTCCCCTATTATATTTAACATCTTCAATACATTTAACTTCATTGTATTTAATGATTAATTTGAAGATATTGAGATTATTATTTAAATATTTAGTCTGGTACAAGACAATTTGAATGTTTAATGAATTAATTCATTATCCAATCCATTATTCCTAATATTATCATAAAAATTTATTTATACATATATATAGGATTATAATGAAAAATTTATGTATTTTTTAAATTTAATTTATATTTTATAAAAATTAAATCTTTTTGTGGGTTTTGTGTAAGATTTAATCTCATAATCTCATTATTATCTGAGGGTTTTTATATACATGTATTTATGGGGACATATTTATTATCCATGTTCATATATGATAAATATAAATTTCAAAATATTTCAATATTTCTCCAAAAAATAAAATTATTTTATACCCATTTTTTTATATTTTTTGAAAGGAATATTTTTGTAGTTTTCAAAATAAGATACTTTGGACCTTTTAGAAAAATTTAGGAAAAATGTTTTCTTTATCTTATACAGTGTGAGTGGATTTTTCAGCCATTATGTCAGCTAAACATTTGGAAGCATCCCTTAAAGGTTTACATAGTTATTTTGAAAAAAAAATTTATATTTAAAAATTACTTTAAAAGACAGGAATGTAAATTTTGATATTTATCTTGATGATTTTAAATGATTTAATTATATTATTTTCATCTATGTCAACATTATTTGTTAGATTTTATGTTGTATTGAGGTTGATTTAATATGATATAATATTTTATATTGTAATGAAGTTTTTATAGTATTTTAAACATTGGATGCGCTATTCATATAACATTCAAGGTAAATTGTTAATGAATTATCATTTCATATGGTATTTTAAATATGAATGTTTATGGTATGTTTCACCCTTTTCATATAATGAATGTATTGGACATTTTATATGATCGGAGGGGCCACCTATAGACCTTATATACATTGATAGTTCTCATTATAAAGATTAATTTATGAAACATGGCCATGGAGTGATGGTAATAGTCCTGGCTTAAGGCCTTGACTGTTTGGTTATGATGTCCAGTATTAGGATGCTTTTAGATTTATGATTAGTTATTTATATTACATATTATTATTTGACTAGTAGAATATCCATGTAAATGTTTAAATGGAATTATTTTATTTATTCATTAAATATTATGTTGAAGGTAATGTTTAAATTTCATGAGTTTTAATTTTATTCATTTCGTTAAAATTTAATTTTTAGTTATGAAAGAATCTGTTGTATTGATTAACCTTACTATGAATCTCATCTCACCACTTTCTTGTGTTTTATTTTCCCAAGATACCATAAAAGTGTATTATGATTTATATAAAATGTTATTCATGGAGAATAATGTTGTTCTAAAAGGATTTTCAATGTTGTGTTTTATGCATTTAAATTAATTGTAATGTTAATGTTTGTAATCTATTTTACAAGATTGACAAACTGATTGGACCTTTGGGATGTGATTCTTTTTAATCATGAAAATGTACTAAACTATTGTACCAGCTTCGGGCTTCTTGGGTTGGAGCATTAAAATAGGTATCAAATAAATTCTAACAACAATCTTGGAAGTAGATTTATAAAACATAGATTTGGGGTCATAAACCTAAGATATTCATTGATGATTAGTATATAGGAAGAATATAAAAATTCGGTAAATTAGTGATTATGTAGGTGTTCCTAGAAAATACATTCCTTCATAGATACTAAAACTGGACTTGGTTCTAGAAAAGATATACCTAGGTGTAATTACTCAGTCATTGTGTTCTATGCAGAACTCATGGTAACCTAATACATTAAAATGTGACTGAATGTGCATTTAGTTTAAGACTTCCATGGGATATTTATATGATAATTCACATTTTCTTTACAAAAATTTATGAAGGATTTATGTATAAATATGTCCCAAAGTAGGCCATTTTAATGATTATTAGACAAGATACATAAAAATTTTATATTAATGATTAGTTTTTTCATGTATTTTTCTTATATAGTACGATATGATCTAACATAGTTTAGGTTGTAATTTTGACACAGTTCCTAGTTTAAGGAATGAGAACCCCACCAACACACATGATCCATAGAGTAATACATATCATATATTTTCTTGTATTAATCCAATATTTTGAATAGAAATAGTCTCCCATGATTTCTCATCATAATAAGAAATATTATCATCGGTTACTAAGATAAGAAAATAATTCTCCAACTCCTATTTCATTAAACTGATGAAAGAGAATAAGAGGATGAAAGAGAAGATGATAGATAAAGGAAAGAAGGGAAATAATGATTTTCCAACATGTGATAACTATGGAAAGAATCATACTGATAAATTCTTCAAGGTAATGTGAGTTTTTTATAACTGAGGAGAAATAATATTCCAATGAATAATGAGTAATCCTCAAGGAGTTGTGAAAATACGTTAATCAGTTTCACAGTTGTTATAGAATTCCCATAGATGATTATATTATATAATAATAATGTAATGAAACGACAATAGATGAATAGGAATAATTAATGTTCTTACGTTGTTATTGAATAATTGTATCATTTTAGTATTCAATAAATTATGGAAACTTTATATTAATATTAATAATAAATAAGGATTATACAGTAGTACCATTTTATTATGGATTTCAGATTGTATATTATCGTGTAAAGTGATACAGTTTTAAGTTAGTATTTTTTTAGAATACATAGTTGAGGGAATGATAACCATAAATATGTTTGACATAATTTTGTTGGTATAAAGAGAATATTTATTTGGATAATGAATATTGGATATTAGTGATTACCTTAGAATTTAGAAAAGGTCTATTTATTCAATAATTTTTTGTGTTTATAATATTTTTTATTTAAGAAGTATATTTAGTATTTTATGATTTACATAATGAATAAGGTAGAATTTAATTTCTAAAATAGGGGTTCTTTGGTAATTTAGGGTATTAAAATGTTTTTTATAATACAAGATGAAGGTACTCAAATTCTTGTTATGTGACAGAAAGAACTGCATTATGATTTGTGACCCTCCTTATAATTTTTAGACAAGGAGTTTATGCAATATTGTTTTGGATAAGTGTAATGGTTGGAATGGAATAATTTGGACATTGTAAAGTATAGTTCAAGGATAAAAAATTTCAGAATATTTGTTTAGGATAATTATAATAAAATAGTTTTAATAAAATCACAACCCTAAGTCTATATTATAACATATAATTCCAGACAAGGCTATGGGAACCAAACCCACAACATAAGTGATATGAGGACTTATCTCCCACCACTAGCCTATGTGATGTATCATTTTGTATAACATAGTATTTTTTGATGTTCTGAAAAATAAAGAAGAAATTAATTTTTGGAACATAGTACAATTAAGATAAATAGAATATGTTTTGAATTTTATTATCTTTTAGAGAGATAGTTGAGTTTTTGGTAGAAACTATTTAATGGATGGAACTATAAATGTCATGTAATTATTATTTGACTTATTGTTATACTACGAATTAAATTAATTATTAAGCTCAGGGGAATGGATCTTAAAACTAGAAATATTTTCCTTTTTACTTTTTATTTGTGGAATCAAATCGACCCTTGGACAATCACAGATTTATAGTTTGGTGGTTGTTTACAATTTTGTAATCATATACTCTATCATTATCCATAAAAACATGATTGTAAATTTTATTTTATGTAAATATTTTCCTAGATGGAACCCTAGTATGTGTTATCCCTATTAACCCTTGTACTTCCCATTATTTTAAAATAGAGGTCCTATTAATCCATTTCTTATGTAGGATTTTATTAATGTTAATTCTAAAATTACATCACATATTTTTCTATTATGAGTATAAATTGTGATGATGAAATTTATTGAAGGTGGGAATATGTAACACCCCTATATTTTATAGTATGTTATCTTTAATAGCTTTTGTTTCACAAAACATGGACATGGCTTGTTTAACATAGAAGATTGAGTTTATGTGAAACAACACTTTAGTGTTAAAATTATTTAAATTATATATTTATAACATATACATTAAATATAGTATAATAATTTGTAATAAATAATTTACAAATTTTATTTATAATTTTTCAAATAAATAAAACATTTTTATAATTAAATATTATTGTTTGTGTAAAATAGTCTTGTCATTTGAAATACCACAATCAGAAAAGAACTAATTTTAATTTCATTTTGTAAACAATAATAAAATTAGTTTTAAAAACTATTAGAAATTTAATTTATTATAATATACGTCATTTTTTAATTCAAAATATAAAAATTATATTACGTTGAATTTTTTTTCCATGGAAGCTGACAATTTTTAATGAATAGTGAAAAACATTGCATTATTTTAAAAAACTAGACTCTTTCATTTAAATAATTATTTTACAATTTATTTTAAAGTCACAAAATATAAATAATATTATTAACCTAATTTATTTAATTTTAATCATTTTTATAAAATAATTATATATAAAAATTCATTAAATATTTTTAACGTCTTTTTACACACCTACATCCCACTTTTGTAGATTAGCATTAAACAAAATTTTATGCATTCTGTGAATTTAATATTAAAAAATGGTCTCACATGGTTTTAATCAGTATGAAAAATGTAGTCTAATAAGATCAAAATAATTTTTGGTTAATAGTATCTTGTAAGTTTTATTTACCACAGTTAAAGATAAATAGGGTAATTAAAGGTAATTTATTTATAATTATATAAAATTACACTAAGACCTGTCCAAAAATAATTGGATAAGTATTTTTTGAAACAAATAAACCTCAGGTCAAATATATTATCATTTTTTATCCACACATGTCAGATTTGGACATTTGACATATTCTATTTAAGGAATAATAAAAAATGTCATATTCAAATTTAAATAACTATTTAATTTTTAATATGATGTCATATAAGTGATATGGTTAACTATAAATAGTTTTTAATAAGATAATAAATCTATCTAAATCATTATTATTTATTTACAAATTTTATAAAATTCATAAATTAATTAAATTATGACGCAATGATGATGCAGTAATTGAATAATTAATTGATATAACAAATAATTGATATTTAAAATATTAATATAAATATATATTGACATAACTAATGACATAAAATAATTTCATAGATAACATAAAAATTTTATTGAAAATTTTTATGAATTGTTTCAATGTTATTATTTTACATTGATAATTTAAAAAATCAAATATTGTATAGTATTAAATTATATAGAAATGAAATTTTCAAATAGATATTACATAATTAAATTATATAAATGTAATAAAAATATAATCTTAGGAAAAATAAATTAGATAATTTTAATTATTACACAAATTATGCAATTGTTTTTTGGCATTTTATAGTAACAATATTGACTATATAGTGTAAATATACAATAAGACATGGTAATAATTAAACTGTTTAACTATAGGTTAAATCCAAACGATTTGATTAATTATATGACATAAACATGTATAAATTTCATTGTTTTAGAGAATTTAGACCCATCCTCATGTTTTAATTTAAATAAATCACTTTTTATGAATTTTAAATTGAATATCAGTGTATAATAAATTTATATTTTTCTGATCTTCTAAAAGTTCCCCTTACCTCTCTAATAAAAGGGAACTTCTAATAATCATTAATTCACAACAAAAAAACATACACATTTCCAATCCCTCAACAGATACTATCCAAACATATGTAAATACATCCTATAATCAATAATATTGACATAAATACATTATATAGAGTCCTTTTGTGCAAATTAAAAAGAGATACTAGAGAAGAGGTGACTGTTTTATCATCTCTTTAAAAGTTCATTTCTTCTTATACATAATTTTCTTAAGTTTTTTATATTAATGTAATAACTACATAATATAATATATAATGATGTGTTATTATTATTATGTGAAACTATATTCCCAATTTCACTAATCCTAAAAAAACAGTATCACCATGTGTGTGTACGTATGACAGATCGTCTACACAACGTGGTGCAAATTATTTTTCACCTGTACTATATTTATATGTGTTCAAAGATGAATTTTATAGATTTTAATAATAAAAATATCATTATAATGTAATAATGAAATCATATTATTTCCAATTACAAAACATCTATCATTTATAAAAATTATACTATCGCTCATGCATATGTTTGGCTTAACTTCTACACAATGCAATGAGATTAATCTTACACATTCACCATTAAATAATGAATATAGAAAATAAATATTATTAATAAATATTAAATATATAAAATAATAATTCTACTACAATAATATATTTATATATATATATATATGTGTACATATATTTCTTTCACTTTTGTCGAATAAATATGATATAAAAAATAGAAAAAAACATTCATGTCTATTTACGACATTTCATCTCTATAAAATATGTATTACCTTTAAAATATCTATCAACTACCTATATTTATAGTCTAAATATAAAATAAATATATATCATCTTATATATTATAGAATAAAATAAATCATGAACTGTGTAATATAATCATTTGTATGAATTCAAATCACATATGATAATGAAACTGATTGATACAAGAAATATAGATCTAACACGCACATTATTAACAAACATGAAATATAAAGTCATAAATCAATAATATATGAAAAAATACATATAATTATGGTTCGAGTAGATGTTAATAATTTTCTTAAAACCATAATATTGGAGTTTCAAACACTTATAGAGAGTATCAGACCTAAGGTAATGGAATTTTTCACACTTTTAATTTTCATGAGAGATAATCCATTATCACCACCATTGGCCTATATGTCATGTATGTAATACCTTTATTATAATTAAGTTGACATATATTTTAATCTTATTGGTTTATAATGATTAATATAATGAAATTGAGCTTATTATTTAAATTTTCAAAGTGATATATGACACATTGAATCTTTATAGAATTATTCGTTTATCCATTTAAATATTATTGAAACAATTATGAAAAGTTATTTATATATATATATAAATGATTATAAATTTATATTTTATATATTTGTATGTTCATATAAATGTTTTCAAAAGTAAATATTTTTATGGGTTTTATATAAGGGTTAATTTTATAATGTCATTATTACATGAGGTTGTTTATATATAAGTATTTACTAGAACATATTTAATATACATGTCCATGTTAATTAAACATATATTTAAAATTATTTTTTATATTATTTTTATTATTTTTAAATTAATTTATACACATTTTGTAATTGTTATAATTTTTTTGAAATGAATCAATCTGTTATTTTCCAAACAATGTGCTTTGGACCTTTTCAAAAAAATAAGGAAAGAATGTTTTTTTAATATATACTGCATTTGTAGCTTTTTCTTCTATTTTGTAACAAAACCATTTTAAGTGACCATTACAATATTAAAATTTTATTCTTATAATAAATGTTCTTATTTATAATTGTGGTGGATTTTAAATGATTTCACACTAAAAGGGTTATTTATATCAATGAATTTTAAATATTTTATTAGATTATGTCCATCTATTTAAATATCATTTGTTTGATTTAATTCTTGATAAAGGTTGTTTTATTATGATTCAATATTCTATATTTTATAGAATGTTATATGATATTTTTGACAAGGATTTTCTATTTTATACTGTTCATGGTTTATAGTTAATGTATTAATATTTTATATTCAACTTTTAATACAAATGTATATGTTTTATTTCACCATTTTCATGTGATGATGCATATGACATAGTAAGTGATAGGTGGGGTATGATATTTCCCCAAGATGAATTGTTTGGTATCATAATACAAATTATTGTCTTAGTACAATGAAATGATTGTAATGTAATGGTCTTAGAACAAGGCCTTGATAGTTTGGTTATGATGTTCGGCATAATGCATTTAATTAAAATGATATTAGTTACATGATATTACATGTGATTAGATGACAAGTAGAATATACATATGAATGTTTAAAGAGAATTATTTGATTTATTCTTTCCATATTATACTAAAGGTAATGCTTAAAAGGCCTGTGTTATAATTTTAAACCTTTCCTTAAATTTTTACACTTATTTTTGAAAGATTATATTGTATTGGTTTACATTACATTGCTTCTTAGATAAACCCTTTCTTATGTTTTATTTTTATAGCATTAAAAGAAGTGTATTATAATTTATAATCATGGTTATTCAAGTATAATAATTGTGTTCTCAATGTATTATCAATGTTGTATTTTATGTTTTTAATTTTAATTTAATGATAATGTATGTAACCTAATTTTGTAGAATGTTAAACAATTCAATACATTGGGATTTGATTCATTATAATTAAGAAAATGTATTAAAATAATGTATAGGATATATTCTTCTAGGTATAGGGAGATACATTGGTGGTATGATTTTTGAATTCATTGGAAAATAACATCATCGTTCTGTCATATTTATGTATTTATTGGATATTGAGATAATTAATTATATCACACATGAGGTATGAATGATAAATAATCAATGAATACATACATTATTTATAACTAATTTATTTGTATAAAATGATTATATAAGTGATTAACATTTGAATATATTAGGTTTTCCATATGCAACCATGATGTTTAATTTACTCTTTGAGTTATGTGAACATTTATATTTAGTCATGTATTCATTTTTGTTATTATGATTAGTTATTAATTTGTTATTATGATTAGTTATTCATGTGTTCACTATACCTATCAAGAATATCGGGTGACTATATTGGCCAATAAATTTTATTCATATTACTTGTATACAAATAATATTTTTATAGTGAATTGTACCAACAATTATATAGATACTGAAAATAGAGTATAAATACACTTAATGTAAATATTTATGATTCCAGTTATTATTTTTATTAATTTTTTGTATTTTATTCTCAATATAATAATTATATTCCATAAATGATTGAATTAAAATTAAAATAAGCCTATGAATTAATTAATATATAATCCATAGAAATATAATCTTCATTTTGATTCCATACTAAACCTATCTATCTCGGAATTCCTCTATTTATCATTTTTATATCTCATAATCAATCATTCAAAGACTGAATAGATGTATAAAAATAAAGTTGAAATTCTCTTATGACAATGATCCTCCTTCCAGGTCACATAAACTAATCAAATCGATAAACTATGTGTGTATCTTGATTGATATATTCAAGAAATTCAACAAAAGTCTAATCAATTTCCTATTTTTGTGATGAAAATGATGCTGATGATTAATTGATTATTTATTAAAATATTTTCTATAGATATAAATTGAATGTTAAAAAAAATTTAAACTGTTTATAGATTATAGAAATCCATTTTAACCATATTATTTATATTATTGAATTACCATATGGAATTAATTACAAGAGATAAAGTAAATATCATTTTAAAAATGGAGAATTTTTATTTTTTAAACATTCTACAAAAAATAGATAAATATTTTATGTTTGTATTAAAATTGAGGATAATTAAATTTTCACGATTTGAAACATAAAAATCATGCACATTTCATGTTTTAAAATGATATTACTGAAATGGATTTGAAAATGAAACCTATATAAATGAATATAGAGGGTCATGCTAGTAAATTTATGTTGATGGAAATATTTTTGGAAAATCTCATAATTCTTAGGAAATAAGACTTTAGTATCTTAATATACATGTAATTATTCCTTATACACATTATGAAAATTTGAATCCAGATGAGGATCTCAATTTTTTTGATGATAAAAATGTTAGAGCTACAGAATCCATCTTATTGTTTCAATAACCGAGCCAGATTGCATATTATCCATGTTGGAGAGATTATATGTGATGCATCCCCATGGAGGATGTGATTCCTCAATTGTTGTGTGCTTATTCCAAATATTTTCTAGGAACATGAAAGAATATTGGAAACATTTGAGAAAATTTTGGTTGGTTGATAGTGAAATAAATTCATAAAAGGTAGATCTTATCATGTTTATAATGAGACCAAATAAAATATAGAATATTGTATTGGATAATGAAGACATTTTTAATATACTTTTTATATTGGTATTATTGTTGTTGAAGTATAAAAAGTGGAACCATATATTGTTATAATTCTATTGATGCTTATATGGATGTCTTTTAATCCACTATTTCAATTAATTTTTAACTATCTTACAATTGTTTACATTTATATTATCATGAAAAAAGAGTTTAAATATTAGGAACTCGTTCTCGCTATTGTTTCTTTCTGTGGTTCTGTTGATTATCCAAATGAATTGAATTGATTTAGTCTGAAGAGAATGATGGTAGTTTCTAAAATGTATATACTATATGTCCTATTATTGTATTCTCTTCCTAAAACAGTTTTCAAACACAGTTTTTAATTGGTATAAATCACTTATATTAGTCATTATAGTACAAAATTAATCTATTTATATTGATTATGGTGATAATAATGGCATCAAACCTAAGGATGGTGTAAATTTTCCCGCATTTACTCAATGTTATTATGATATTTGATAAATGATATTAAACAATATTGAAGAGTTAAGGTATCATCCCAGACAATCTACACAGAATTATTTGTATGATATGTTTAGTCCATATCTAATTTGTAATTTTTGATAACCTACTATATTAAATGAAACAACTCATATTGGAACTCCTCATAAATATTATTTATGTTGGAGAATAGGATGATATGGAATGAAATGTTTAGTATTTATATCCTACTTTAGTGGAGATTGAGGATGTGTTAAAGGGTACATAACTAATATATTATCCATAATGTAATTTAACAATATCAACCATTCCAAATATATTATGACTAAATATGATTTTAATTAATTAAAATCTGATATAATAACTTTTTTGATTGATAATGTCATTGGGTTTAGAAATATTATGGATGCAATTATACAAGGTGATATATCAAGGACTCTAATGATGGTAATTTATCATAATAAAAAAAATATTACATCTCAATGTGGAACTTATGAAATATGAGATTAATGATTGGGGTAATCAAGGTGGTTCCATATAATATGATTATGAAGATATGATTTTGAATCAAGATCAAAGATATCTACTTAATGTGCTTCAATTTCCCTCTATAGTTGATCTCCCACCAACATTAGTGGTTCGTCATTCAATCTTCAATTTAATCATTTATTAACTGAGATAGAATTATAAATATCATAATAGACAATTTAATTTTTATTAGTGGCTTTTATATATAAATAAATGTTTTCTTGTTTATTTTTAGGTCGATGCTAATATGAAATTGGAACTGGTAAGAAAAGATAAAAAATGTGTTGGAAGTGATATATATACAATTAGATGATCTATTGAAATCAATCTCATCCGGATCATCACTATGTCTGATATGGATTCTTTTATCATATATCTAGCTTATTACACGAGGATACTATAAATAACACTAGAAATCACAAGTCAAGTTGAGAAGAATAATGTTATTAATCCACTTTTATAATCCTTTAGAAAGAATAATGATGCTTATTTTAAGGTTATGAATGATGGATCTTGTGTGGTAAATAATTTTAATAGGTATTAGAAGAAATAACTCTACACTACTGGCACATCCATTTGAGATTCTTATGTCATAAAAATAAATTCTTACACCCCATATAATAAATCATTTTATATTATTGATTTTGTATTATCATAAAGACATGACTCAGTTTACCATTGTTAGTTTGTATTTTTTTGTAGATATCCAATAAATATTTTCATCATCAACCATTGTAATATGACCATCCTTGACTAACACAACATCTACCCTAAAAATAAGGTATCCTAAACTCACAAATGACATTAGGGTTGTGTGTAAATATTAAATTGATTATATTTCATTGTAGGACCCTCTTGTAATATTTTTTAATTCATTTTGATATTAATTAAAAGTTTTATTTTCTATATATTTTTAGTATATTTTAATATTTTCATAAAATGTTTATATTGTTTCATTAATATTATTTTCCCTATGATATAATTTTTTATTATCCCAAAAGGTGTAGAACGTGATAACATGATAATTTTACAATTTTCTGAAATCATTTCTTTATATGTATCGTATATTTTGATAATATAAAATGGGGATATTGTTGGCGTAGTTCAGAAACATTAGGATTTATTGATCCTAAAAATTATTATCTTGCTCTTTATATTATTTTTAAGATAATAAATCATTCTTCTATCAGAAAATATAAAAAATGATATGTTCTAATTTAATACATAAAAACCACCATGTAAACAAGTTTAATTTACCGTGTGAAAGAGAAATCCAATTGATATCCTAGAGTTCACTTGAAAAAAAAATTATTGTGAATCATATGACATAATTTTCTCAAATTAATCAGAAACACAACATTTAAAATTTTCTAACCACACAAAATATTCCAATGATCATGTTTAAAATTAAGTCTCTATTATAATTGTGATAAAAACATTTATTTATTTGTCTATTTATGTGTAGTATAAGGACTAAAATAAGGAACTAATAAAATTGAAGAAAAATTGTAATATATGTTAAAAAATTCATTTGATTGTAATAAGGAGATACTTTCACATTATAATAAAAGAAACAGCATCAAGAAAAAATTAATAGATTTAATGAAATAATAATTTTAAAAAAAGAAAAATAAGTTAACCCTTAAAAACTAAATATATTAGAATACTAAAAAAGGCTACAACTAGAAGATTTTAAGCTACTAACTAATGAATTTATGCTCCAAAAAAAGTGTTACATTATATTGTTAAAAAGATGCAACCAGAAGAAGAAAATAAGGAACCATGTCAACATACTATTCTATGTGATTGTGTAAAAATGAAATTCCATCTGAACAGGGAATGTATCTTTTCTTATAGACATTATATGCAACCACAATCCAAAGTCAAAATGCCTTTGTGAAGAACTAGTGACATTATATAACATAAGTGTTGATTTATTGTAAAATCCCTAGTTGATAAATTTCATTCATTAATTTTAGAGAAAACTCATTTAATAAAATAATGACTTCTAGGATTAAATTAAGAATATCCATCAATGGATAATTATATAGAATCACTCTTTTAGATGAAATTCTACCTTTGAAAAAATATGATGATATTTTAAAATATCAATGTGGATGAAAGAAACTCTGAAAATGATTCTATGAATCCATGTATTTATAACTGCTAGGTGTAAATCTTGTTCGAATTTTTTGAGAGATATATTTGAATAAAATTTATCAATAGAAGGTGATTATATTGATTTAAATAAAACTTTCTCAACTACATCTTTTTTGTATCTTTGTGTTATCATTTTTTTATAATCTATTAATTAATTACCCTAAACTATAGTTTTGATATGAATAGTTATATACAATATATTTTTATTAATTTACATATATTATCAATTTTAGAATTATTGAAGATGTTTTCTATAGCATACAATTACTTTGTGTGGTTATTTTTTGTAAAACATTAACTATGTTATTATTAATTATATTTATTTAATAAACTTCTTGGAATATGGTTAGTGGTTGGAAGAGAAGACTAGATCTCATCATTGGGTTTTTTTAAATGGACTATATTAGTTTTGAAATAAATTTTGAGAAATGATACATAGATAGTTATAAGTAAGTTGTATTTTATTCATGGTGTTTGAAACAATTATATTTTTCTAAAAATAAAAAATAAATAAATATAATGATAATTGAGAAATGATAATTATTTTTAGAATCTTTTTGATAAATCAAATTTAAATTTATGAAAATTTTTCAAAATTTTCACACATTCAAAAATAAGAGGAATTGGTTGTAAATGTTTTATATAGAAATTTTAATTGTATACTAAAGTCACCCCATATTGTTTCTACTTGAAAATTGTTTGTAAAAATCCAAGGACAAACTGAAGGCCCTCAAATCCTTAAAATCATTTAAAAACAATTCATAAACCTATAAAAATCAAAAAAGATGATGATTCTAAAAAATAAATACAAATACATCCTTTCAAATAATTTGAAACAAATCAAACATTTAATCCTCATGATATCCCATAAAAAATGGGAGTAATGAAGAATTAGTAATATTCAATTAAAACCATTTATAAATTTCTAGTATTAAAAAATAACATTACACCCTGAAAACCCTAAAACCATTAAAAACTCAAAAAAATGTCTTTACCCATCCCCAAAAAAATTTATATTTGGAACAAATTATTCGTTATTGTAATCCAAAAATATCCATTATAATATGACAAGATTTGTAGACTTTCACTAATGTTATAAAATACACTAAATGGATGCATTACACTCACAAAATAGCATAAAAAATGAAAATTCCAATAATGAAAAAATAATATATTAAATAAACAATATAATTTTTATAATAATGATAAAAATATATAAATTTTTACAATCACTATAATTGATAATTTTTGAATGTGATCCCAGGACTCTAAACCATCAACCAAATCTATAAAATATATTGAGACTCATATTACCCATAGTATACAATTCTAAACCGAACATTAAAATATATAATGTGATAACTTGTAAGTAAATTATGGGTTCTACATATAAAATAAATCAACATATAAATATGATAAATCTATAAGAGTAAACATGTGTGATATCATTCTAATAAAATATAACCTCAAATGTAAATAAATATGGAAATGAAATATAAATTAATAAACTCTACAGAACCACTGATCATATAAAATCATATTCATTTGTTATATAAAATTTAATAATTTTTTCATTTTCATGTATCTATTAAAACTCACAATAATGCCAGGGATATTAAAAATAATAAAAATTAGAAAACATCAATTAATATAAAATCCCTGAAAAATAGCAACACCAATGAATAAACAGTGCTAATATATTAACCACCACATATACCTATCAGTTTAGAGTTTTCTCCAATTCGCAACTATTTAGTGAACTACCTTTAGAAAACTAAACACTAGAAGATAAAAAGGAATAAATTATAAAATTGAAATCTATTATCAATAAACACCTCTTCCCCAAATAATGATTCCAATACTCTATATCAACATACTACATCACCGCATATCCATACACCACATCTATATATTAGTATTGTATAATCCACATGACATAAAATAGATTTTTACACTATACCCCAAATTGAAGTATTTCTTAAGTATCCATATATATATATATATATATATATATATATATAATTATAGGTTAGTGATTAAATCATGAACTTCAACAACCATGTTACTTCCTCCTATATACATCCATCACCATGCTTCTAAACAATAAATATTTATATACACCATCCAATACATATATACAAGAAAACTAATCTCTATTACAACAAATGTACAAAATTAAAATAATCCATCTCAACTTGTGAATCACACCCTTGAACCATTACATTAAATATGCATATGTAAATCTTTATAAACTACATTTGATCCATTATAACATGGGTATATATATCCAAACGTAGAGAATAAATTATCCATGAATTTTCAACTTTCATCCTATATTTTTGTATCACAATCCAAAAACCAATTTCATAATATTATAATGAAAATATAGAAATACATAAAAGACACTAATTTCACAATGAAAATTATTATTATTAGTACATATTAATGGTCATGAAAATAATTAATCCAAATAATAAATTATCACATTTTTGGATAGTAATCATAATCAAGAAATTTACTTGTCACTATACACATTATTTTATTTTTACTATAATTTACTTCCATTCCTTGAATGGAAATCATACTTATATTTCAATCAATTAATTTTATTTCAGTTTCCTCTAATAAAATTAAAATTATTTTAATTTACAGTTCTACATAAATTTAGTGTTTATTTTAACCCAGTATAATTACATTTAACACTATACCTCAAACTGAAATCTAATCGAACAAGGTATTCCCCATATATTTCCCAGAAATTATTAATAGTACTCTAAAATTCTAATTACCTGACCATTGTATGTAGAATAATATTAAATATTTCCCAACACACCCTTGTCCCCTAATGTTTGAAATCATCTCCTCCAAAAAAAAACCAAATGATCCCTTTATACAACACCTATCATTTTAGTACATCATTATTAACATCCGCCATAGACTTTTCAGCTCATCATGTCCAATGATAGTGCACATGGAATGAATAAGAAAATATATCACTCCACAATATCATCGCCATGCACATTCTATTAAAAAATTACTCCAAATATATCAATAAGCCACCCACACCTACATCCATTCAATTTATCAGGAGAATAATATGTAACTGATTATAAAATTTCTAAAAATGAAGGATATATTCCCAAATATAAAATATAAAAATTAAATTAATCCATTACCATGATTAAGATAATAGTAATATGAAAACACATCAGTAGAACAAAGATAACACAAAAATTTGTTGCCATCCTAATTTATATAATATTCATTTTTTATGATCATTAATTACATCATATATTTACACATTACATTATAAATATTATTTTAAATTTTAGATAAATAAAAAGATATAATTTATCTAAAAGAATATTGTATCTGGTCAAAAAAATATATCTATTTAAAACCATAAGAAATCATCTCAAAAAAGGATAGAACATCCATAAAAATAATTATAAATTGATATAATGACATCTATATAAAAATGTTAATTATAAGAAAATCATTTAGGATCTAATTCTTATCAATCAAACATAAATTTTAAAATTATATTCTTATAAAAATATGATGTGTAAAAGGTTTATCAATAGTAATATATTATAATAAGTGTAAATGGCGAATAACAGTCAATGAATATTACTGTAATAAAATAACATGTAACCTTATAAATAAAATAACAATATATATCCCATACTAATTCAATTTATCTGTTTATTCCGATTATTTAATTCACTCGTATTACTGATAATTACCCAATGATTTCCCTTCCTCATAAACTATGAATATGTTAGAATGAAGTAAAAAAATTAATATATAAAATAAAATTATATCACTAGAAAAAATTATAATATGTTAGTTATGTATATAAATCTATTTAATATAAGATTTTTTTTGAATACCCAACCACACTTAATATTGATAAACAACACTTTATGAGAAGAAACCCAAAAGCAAATGCTAATGAAATAATATGGACCATTATATCAAATAATAACACATTAAATTCGATCATAATAACATTGATTATTAATGAAATATAAAAACACATCTATATACTCATAGAAAGAATAACTATGAATGAATAATTATTGTTAATTATATAGGTATCTATGATCAAAGATGATTTGATAACAATAGTTTAGGGACATTCCATCATGTTCAAGTATCTAAAATGTAATCTAAAATCATCATTGTCCATATAGGTTTTGGATATTCTGATGAAAAAAAAAAAAATTTTTTAAGGAATAAAT
Organism: Viscum album; assembly: GCA_963277665.1. NCBI lineage: Eukaryota > Viridiplantae > Streptophyta > Magnoliopsida > Santalales > Viscaceae > Viscum > Viscum album. The sequence continues at coordinate 1,813,582,885 of OY728164.1, read as the reverse complement.
GATTAAATAAAAATTTGTTATCAATAAACAACTCTTCCTTGAATTATCATACAGTGACTCTAAATATACATGTATTTAATCACCACACATAAACACATCACATCCATTTATCAGTAGGGTAGCATAATCATGATAGATATTATACTCATTAACTGCTTAAACAATGAATGTACCACACCCACATCCATATATCCATTTACATGTTGTCAATGTTTTGTAATAAGAAAACGAAAATCATTATATTCATGCTATCCTTATTCAATATATACCACAACCATGCATCTATACCAATATAATATATATTTAGTTTACCCAGTAAATATAAATGAAAAAAATATATATATTACAACCAATATATTTAAAATAATATATTGATCTCCAAAAACTCGTGAATCCTAAACATGATAAAATAAATCAAATATAGATAAGAATATATACATTCCCTAGCATCACATTATTTTGGATGTCAATGGTAGATGTAAATAAAGATATTTAAAAATGGGGGTTTTTTATTAAAGGGTAATTTATATTTTTTGGAGGTAATTATTTCTAAATTTACCAATTGAGGGTGATATAAAATATCTTTTATATTATTCAATTCAATATGATCATCTTCTTACATTTCATGAGAGATGTTTATAATATAGTTGTTATATAGGGGACCATATTGTGTGATTAGTTGTTAGATTTATGTGTAGTTTTAAATTTAGATGTAATGAATTTAAATAATCCTTTTGATGCTAATAAACTTATTAGTCATAATAATTAATAATTTTTTAGGATACTATAAAAAATCAAATTGAATGGTCGATGAAAATGTTGTAAAATGATGGGATGGAATTAAAATAGAATATAACGATAAAAATGGGGTTAGTAAATTATTTTTTTCATCATATTCTGTATACGTATGAATTTTTGGGTTATTATGGTTTACATGGTTATTTTTGGGGGTTTTAGTTTTTTTGGTGACTTTGATGGATTTTTGGGTTTTTGAGGTTTTAATGGTGTCTTTTTATTTTTTAGTATTTTTAATATTTTTCATTACATGATTATTTTCCATGTTATTCAATTTTCATTATGGGTTTTTATGTTACATAGAGATTTATAGTGCACAATATGGGTTTTAGTGAATTTTTAGCAGTTTAGGTGTGTTTACTTTCTTAAACTACTGAGAGATTTTCTTGTTTATTAAATTTTTAGGTGTTTTACTTTATATATGGTATTTATAGTGTCTAATTTAACATTTATGTATTGAGTATTCTTTGGGATATTTAATTAATATATATATTATAAATGATTTACTAGGTTTGATATTTCATTTTTTGGGTTTTTATTATATTTTATTATTTTCCATGGTATTCGTGATTTTTATCATTCTCAATTTTTTAATGTTTTATGATATATATTTTAAAAATATATCAATAATTATTTATAGGATGTCATGGATTTGATGATATTTTCATATATTTAATGGGACTCTAATTATTTCGATGTTTAAATTTATTTTTGTGGTATAATGTTACTTTAATGATTTTCAAGGTTATTTTGGTTTTTTGAGTGATTTCAAGTGTATTAAGGGAACATGGAGTTTTTTTAGTTAGTGTTGTTTTTTATTATTTAATGGATTTTAATTTTTTCCTATTATATTCATGTTTTTCAATGTTTTTTTCAACGATTTTATGATAATCCATAATTTTTTAGTGTTTTCAGAGGTTTTGGTAGCCTTAATTTATTTTTTTCCAATATTTATACTTTTTTAGAGAATTCCATTTATTTTTAGTGTTTTACATGTTTTAAATTTTTTAAATGGATTTTCTTTGATTATCATGATTTATCAAATTTCATGATAATATTAACAATGTTTTAGGTTCCAATATATTATAATTATTTCATATGATTTCTCACATGTTATTGTTATATTAAATTATTTTATAGGTTATTATTGATTTTCCTTGGGTTTTTATATTTTTTTTCATGTATTCAATTGTTTTTCATTGGTTTATAGGGATTTTAGGGATTTATAGTTTTTATTATCTTTCTAATTTTTTTTATTGTTTCATAGTTTTTCAGTGTTTTCATGATTATTTAGTGATTCTAAAGGATATTTAAGGGTTTCCATAATATTACATTTATTCTTAGTTTAAAGGTTTTTACATTGGGTTTTTATGACATTAATGACATCTCAAGGGATTTTAACATTTTCTAGTGTTGTCAAATATTTTTAAGGGTTTTCAAGTGTTTCCTGTGTTATCAAGGGGTTATCATTGAATTCGATTTTTTTGTTTGTCTATGTCTTTTATATGGATTTTTATGGGGTTTCTAGGGTAGTATTTAGTATTATTTATAGTTTTAATAGTTTTAGTCTTTAAATTATTTGGTAGTTTTTTGAAAGGGGTTTTGGGTATTTTAATGAAACCATGCTTTTCGATTTCAATTTATGATTTCATGTATTTTTATTAAATTTAAAAATGTGAATTTTTATTTCATATCGATGATTAGGGTTTATGGGAGGATTTGAGGTTTTATTGGGAATTTAATTTATTTTAGGATCTTCAAGGTTTTCCATTTTTTATAAATCCTTTCTTATATATCATTATTTCATGGCTCCGATGGGTTCCCATAGTTTCAAATGAAATTTATTGTTTTTATGGGGTATCATTAATTCATATTAATTTTTTACATACTATTTTCCATCAATTATTACATGGAATTATATGGATTAATGGATTTTTATAAGAGTTTTCAATATATTCATATTTTTTAGCTGTTTAGGGAAATTAATGTCTTCATTCAAATTTAATTATATTTTCGTATTTTTTTAGTGTTTACAACGAGGTTTCACTATTTTACATGGATATTATTATGTCCCCATAGATCATGATAGGGTTTTCTAGGGTTATCATTATTTGTAGGGTCATCGATAATTTATTTTGGGTTCACATAGTTTTCATTATATTTTCATGGGTTTTAGGTGTTCAATATTATAAATTATTTTCTTTGTTTTCAACACTAAGATATGTGTATTTATCTTTTTCATGGATTTGAATAGTTTTTCATTATTTTTCACTGGTTTTAGGACTATCTTTTAATTTTCTATCGTTTTCATCATTGTCTATTATTTTTATGGGTTTTATGATATTAAAATGATAATCACACGATTCATCATTATTCTTCATATATATTAAAGGTGTTATTTTATTGCATAGTTTTTAGGGATTTCATAATTTTTAATAAATTTGATGGGTTTCTATAGATTTTATAGTTTTATGTATCATTCATTTTTTTAATATTTTTTCATTGATAATATTATCATTTATAGATTTTAGTTATTTTGGGTGTTTTCATTGATTTCATGGGTAATAAATTTGCTACCTTTTGTTCTACATGTTCACCTATAATTTTTGGGATTTTTATGTCTTTTTAATGGCTTATGAAAGTTTATAAATTTCCATAATCTTTCAAATTGTTTTCCAATTTTTTTTGGTTTTTTAAAATATCCTAAGAATTTAACTCCCTAGAAATGTTATTAAAGTAATTATTTTATTGTATTAGAGTTTTAATATGATATTTAGTTTCTAACAAGTTCATTCATAGTTTGGAGGTTTTCAATGATTTTTATGCTGTTAAGGTTATTATAGTTATATATATGTAGTTTGTATGTTCATTATGGTATTTAACTGGTTTCAATAGTTTCAATGAAATTTAAATAGTTTTTTTTTGGTATTATAGTTTTATAGATTAAAAAATATATTTACATGGAAGCTATAATTCTTAATTATTTTATAGGATTAACCCAATATTTATATAGATTCTCTAACTTTTTTATGGATTTCCTGATGTTCCCACTATTTGTTATGGTTCTTCACATATATTAGAGGTTTATATTTTTACCATGTTTTATCTATTGGTTATAATGGGTATTCATGGTTTCTTTTGGTCAAAAACAATTTTCCATGGAATGACACAGTTTACTAGGTTTTCATGGAACAAAAATGTTCTTAAAAACTATAACAGTTTAATGTTTTTTTAGAATTATTCTGGATTTATATTATTTTATAATATTTATAATGTTTTCAAACAATTCTGAAGGGTTTGATAAGAATTCATGTTTTAATAACTATTTTGATGAATTATAGACAATTTCTTTGAAATTTACTGTTTTTAAGGTTGTCAAGTATTTTTAGGGATTTGTTTCTGTTTTATGAAGCTTTTATTGTATTTATAGTGTTACATAGAATATTACATGGTATATTGGGTATTGTAACAATCATATGGTATATCGTTATTCTTTTATATTTCATGGGATTGGTATTGTTTTCGATGGTTATGGACATTATTAATGAGCCTTAAAATATTTATAGTTTCTCATTAGGGATTCAAAATATATGTCACAGGATAAAGGGTATTTAAAAAAAAATTAAATTTTCATTGTTTTCAATAATTATTCATCATTTCCAATATTTTCAAATACAATTTATTTTTTATATTTTTTAAGGGTGAGTATTTTTCGTGGGATTTATTAAGTTCTTGTGAAGGGTTTTTAGATTTTGCATTCATTTTCAATGATGTTAAATGGAATTGTATCATTTTTATTCATGTTTTTATATGATTGAAAATGATTTTAGTGTTTTCCATGGTTTTTTAAAATTTTAGTTTTCCAATGACTTTCATATTTATCATTGTTTTTTTTGTATTGTTTGGTTTTATGGCTATATATATTTATTTCCAATTTTTATCAAATATTTTTGATGTATTTGATTATTTAGTAGTGGTTTAATTTGTCTTGTATCATATTCAATGATTAATATTTATTTATCTAATTTTAGGGGTATTCAGTTATTTCTAGAAATATTTTTATTTTATAATGTGATCCAATATTTTTTGTGTTTTAAATGATATCGAATGTTTATGTTATTAAGAATTTTAATGATTTTTTCATTTGTTTCAATATTATCTATATATATTTTCTAATATTACTATTTTTCGGGTAGTTTTAAAGATTCATGTGTTTTTCATTGGTTTTCTAATCTTCATAATGTATATCATGGTTTTTAGCATCATTATTACAGTTGAAGGTTTCCCTAATTTTTAGGGTTTTTAATATTTTATTTGAATATTAAATTTCTTTCATATGTGTTTTATGTGCTATAATGGTTTTCACATTATTCATAATTTTAAGGTTTTATTACTGGTATTCACTTATTTATACTGGGTTTGGTGGTTTTATAGTTTAATTGAGGATATTCAAAAAAAATTGCGATATCTAGGATTCTCTAGTTTCTTAATTGTATTAAAATAATTCAAAGTATTCCTAATATTGTTTTAAATTTTCAATTTTAATAATATTTTACGTGGTTCTTAGGTTTATTATTATTTTAGGGGTTTTACTGGATCCTACATATATTAGTTGTACTAAACATCTTTTGTATCTTCCATGGATTTGAATGGTCATTCATGGTTTAATAGGGGTATTTATTATTTTTCAATAATTTTATGTGATTTTTATTTCATCCATGTTATATATTGTTTTGTAGATTCAGTAGTAATTTTTTGGATTTTATTAGTGTATTTTTTTATTTTTTAGAAAAAAACATTAATATAGGGGTTATAATTTGGAGTATAAATTGAGGCTATAGATCCATCATAATATCATGAAATATTTGTTAAATGTTTTCTTATAAATGTGGAATTCAGTTGTGATGGTAGATAAGGTGCAATCAATGATGGTATATATTAGCATTGGGCTCTATGGTTTTTAAAAAAGATGAGAGAAATTATATGTGTTGTGGGTGACATGGTTTTTGTAATTAATGGGTGAGGTGATATTCTCATGGTTAGTCACAATTATTATCTATTAGTATAATTAAATTAGTGATTCATAAATTTATAGAATTTGTCTTTTCTATTAAAAAGTAATTTGATAACTTGATTATGACAGCATTAAGGATCATGTTCGGTCTTAGTCACTAGAGGTCGGATATCTATAGTGATTGGAGATAACAATAATTTTTATGGCTATCCATATATATATATATTTATTAAAAAATATATCATTTATCTTCATCCCAAATTAAATCATGTATTAATTATTATTTAATTGTAAATGTGAATTATTTTTCATAGAAACAATTTTTGGATGTTTAATATTATTTTTTGAATTTAATGTGTTTAATTTTTAAGAGGTTTATATTATTAAATTTTGATAATGTAAAAGGAGTAGTTAGTTATTATTTTTTTATTAGTTAGGGATGTTGGTGTTGTATTTTATAATTATTAGATATGGTGTTCTTTAGAGGTATCATCAATGTTTTAATGATTTCAAAGTGTTTTTTTATAGTTTAGTTAGGGTTTTCTTCAACTATTTTCATTAATGTTTTAAAATTTAATTCATTGTATTTGTGTGTTATATTCATATAGATTATATGATTATTGTTTTCATTATATGGGTTTTGTATATTATAGATGATGATAATGGGATTAGATGAATCTAATGTTATAGATTAAAATTTTATAATCCTTTTCATTGTATTTTACATGAATTTGTAAAATTTGGATGATGCTTAAAATTTAGTTTTTTAGGAAATATGATTTTTTTATAGATCTTTAGCTGAGATAAGTGTTCACATAATCACCATATGTTATTTAAAGTGGTAATTTTACAAAATAAAGGGTGTTTTTGATGATTTATATAGTACACCTTTATGAGGAATGTTTTCTATGAGATGTTTATTATGGTATGGTTCATTATATATTATAATTCACTGTTGCATTGTTTTTATGTTTGATCATGGTTTTGAAATGGTTTATATGTTTCATATTATAGAAAATGGAGGAGCTCAGGGTTTGATCATTCATATAGTTTTATTGTGGAATGATGCCTTAGTTTTATATCATGGAGATCCTTAGTATTTTATGAATATAGTGCCTTAGTTTTTTTCTTAGGTGAGGTCCCTATTTATTTCTTACATGAATATCTATATATATAAACTCATAATATTCCACCATAATAACCTAATCCATATACATCATAGTTTTATAATCATGTGGACTATTAAAACACAAGGATTATAGTTGTAATATGATGTGTATTCCGGGAAAATATTGTTTATGGTTGATGACATAGGATCACTACATGATTATAGGATGTTTATGAATTGTTGAGTGAACACATTTTTCATTCCATCACCATCATTATTTAATTTGTTTTTATGTTGTTTCATAATATCATTTTTCGTAATGAAATGTTGTAGGACACAATAATAATTCTAGATATTATAATTAATCGATACAACTTCTCCAAGATCACAGTTATAGAATCATGATTCATATGTTTTCAAATTTTATAAAAAAATAATTCACTATAGTGTTATCTTCAGTTTTTTTAACATCTCATATACACTAAGTGATCTTGTGTAATTTTTATTGAGATTATAGATAAAAAGAGATGATTATTGGCCTTGGATTTAAATGTACTATTAATATTTTATATTAGTATCCCTTATATTTTACATTCATATTTCATTTTGTTATATTATTTTGAGGTGGTTATTCTTGGAATTTTTTCATTCATGGATAGTGTCTTCTAGTTTTATGGAATATAATACTTTATAGTATGATAGAAAGATTATTTATTATTTAATTATATTTTGAATTTACATTCTCATTTATTGTATCATATTTCTCATATATAAGTTCAATTTGGTGTTCCGAGATTCTTTTTATATTTACTATATTAATATACCTAATTGGCCTATTATTATTTCATATAGTGGTATTAATGTATTCTTTATGAATCCATGTTTTTTAATATCTTCCTATCATATTCATCATTAAAAGTGAAGGTAAACATTTGCAGAATTATAATGATTAAAAATTATTTACATGATGATAATGATTGAGAAATAATTAATTATGAGGGGATAAATATTTTTTTGTGTTTTTTTATTTTTTTGTGTTTTTTAATTTCAAAATTTTTTATCTATATGATATATGAACTATAATATCAATATACCCAGTCACCATTGTTCAATGAGAAGAGTTTCTACACAACAGTACTTATGTATGATTGACATTGCGATATTGAATCAATTTAAAACTATTGGCCCATTATGTTTAAATGAATAAAGGATTCTAATGACACAATAAAAACTTGTCTTCCCAAAAAATATTATCGTCAAAGACTAAAAAATCAGCTCCTCCAATTACATTAATATGAAAAATTAATATCATCACACAAAAACATTCACACTCCAAATCCATGATACAAAAAATTAAAATGTCTCATTTCCCACACCATAATGAACTCCACCTACAACAATAATTACCCTCGATTTCAAACAAATCACACAACAAGAACTCCATTTCTCTTGAAAACTAACCATGAAACATATTATATAGTCATAATGTGAAGAATTATCTATACTAAACATGTATAAAAAAGTGAACCATTACTAATCAAATCACCATTACAAATCCTCTAATACTCTAACTACATGAAATAAAATGAAAAGGAATAAAGAAATCTATATGATTATACTAAATAACATTAAAACCATTTGTGTCACTTAGAATACAGAAAATAAATAAATAAAACCAGAATAATATTCACTATAGGATATACTCATTAAATAGAATGAATTCACCGAAAAAATCCTTATAAGTGTTCGGACAAAAACCTAAATATTCATAAATAAAAAATACTTCTAAAACCTCACAACCAATAGAGATATCACTCAAAAAAATTCGAGCTATTAAGAATGAAATAGAATACCTACACCAAAAAAACATAATTGACTCCTCACTAACTACTATATTCTCATTAACTATGTTTTAAAATGTGACCCTTTTGAAAAAAAAATATATTTTTAATTTAAGTAATAAAAAAACAAAAATTATCAAAAATATACTTCAACATTATAATATAAATATCATCCAAGACATAGTTAAAAATAGTTTTGAAATCCAAAATATATTATTAAATGAACATATATGGATATACACCAAATTATATTCTACTCTCCCATGGAATTATTTATTTTTTCTTATGAAGACAATGAGATAAGATGATCCTTACAATTAATTTCTACACTCTTGAAAATAATTAAAATCTATAAAATCCCTAATTTTATTAAAAACCATTGATAACTATATAAAACCATCTAAAATAATATATTACTATAAAATATTAAAAATATATATAAATCCTTGAAAACTGCATTATGATCCATGAATACCCAATAATATCACTAGAAAAATGTGGAACAACAAGGAATACTCTAAATTTATTTTCACCCCCTTGAATACCCAATGGAACCCTTATTTTTCATATAAATTACTAAAACACTAAACAATAATGGAAACCCTTAAAAACAAGGTACTCCATTAAATCCTTAATAATAATTACAAAACGTGATAATCAAAAAAATGAAACCTTGGAAACCCATAAGAACCAAAAAAAAGCCAATGAGAACCCATGGGGACAAATAAAAACCATCTAAAATTTTAAAACCAATGGGAGATTCAATAAACCTTAAAAATCATGAATATCCTGAGAAATAAAAAAAACATATAGAAACCATGAATTCATTTAACAGAACATCAATAATCCATATGAAACCTGAAGGTACCTTTTGAAAACCAATGAAAAATGATCTAAAAACATCAGATGAAATTTAATTCCTTTATTAAGATAAAACTCCATAAACACTACAAGAACATATGATATTGAATAATAATAAAAAAAATAAAAATATTTAAACCCGTTTAAAGCCCTCATAAATAATAAAAGGAAAAAAAGTCACAAAATCCGAAAAAGTATAAGAAAACAAATAGATAACCTTGTATTCTCATAGAAAACCCAATAAAACATTGGATATTCGAAGACAGTCATAAAAATACTTCAAAAATCTTAAAAATATAGAAAATAAATTAAAACAACAATAAAATAGAAAAAGTTTAATATATTTAAATTCCATCAAAATCCACTAAATTCTCTTAGAATCATTTAAATAACATGAAAACCCCTATAAACCACTATAAAATAATATAATACCATTGATAAATCTATATATTAATTAAAATGAATGAAAAAAATATAATACCTAAACAATATGAAAAATATGAAAACCCATGAAAGTAGTTGACAAACCAAGGCCACCGATGATAAATCTAGAAGACACATGAAACACTTGATATGATATGAAAACTGAAATAAATATTAAATGATTTCCAAATCTGTACAAATAAAAGAAGAATAAAAAAATAAAAAAATATTGAAAATCATGAAAAAATAAGAAAAATAATGAAAACCGTGTAAACAACAAAAAATAATTTGAAAACGTAGAAGATAAATAAAAATAAGAAGACCCTTAAAGACATTAAAAATTACCATAACCATAGAGAGAATTCTAATGTATTTCAAAACAAAAAATACATTATAAATCTCTTGAAAAAAATTAAATTTATGACAATAATTTAAAATTCATTAGAACATGTAATAACCAATAAATACATACAATGTCAATTAAATTACATGAAAATCATTGAAAACCTAATAAAACACAAAATAACCATAAAAATTTTAAATCCTAGAAGAGGTCATGAAATCCATAAAAAACATAAAAACTAAAGAAAACCCTTCAAAAATAATAAATCTCTCCAAATCCAATAAATCCCATAATATATAGTCGAAATAAATATATACAATCAGATACCAAAATACAAAAAATATTTTGAATGAGAAAAATACAGAAAAATAGTGAAAAATAAAAAAAATGAAAACCAAAATATTATTCACATCCCAGACATGTGAAACCTTTTATACCCCACATAATAATTAAAACCACTGAAAAATAGTCAAAAGATAAAAATATTTTTAAAACACTAGAAAACACTGAAATTTTATCAAACCACTGAAATTCCACTATATAACTTGAAAATATATAAAAATAATAGAAGGTTATTAAAAACCAAAAAATTGATATCAAATATTATAACACATATTTATCCATATTAATTTTATAATACCATGAATAAAACATAGAAATAATTGATTAACTTGGGAAAAAAATTTCCAATGAAAAATAATGAGAACACCCAAAATGAAAAAACCATAAAACATAGAGATAAACCTAATAACCTTAGAACACAATATAGAATTATTAAAACAATACAAATATATATGAAAACCATAATATCCATTGAAATATATAAATCAATAGGTAAAAAGAAAAATCATATAACAACACAGTAACAGTAAAAATTATTCAAATTTTCCTAAACCCCCAAAATTAATTACCAAACATTAAAAGTATTTAAAAAAATAAATAACCCAAAATATACCAATAGTCATTGTTATACTCTTTATTAAACAATGAAAACTATTATACCCACAAAATATTGAATGACAATTATTAAAAGCTTAAACCCCATGAAAACCCTAAAAATACTCTATAAACCATGAAAACAATATAAACCTAACGATGAAATTATAAAAAATATTGCCTCATGTATCATAGAGTAAAACCTGATATTACTCATAAAAAATAATCTCAAACATTTTTAAAGTAGATGATTCCAAAAAAAATATTTTAAACACATATAAACCATTTGAAATCATTATATTTTAGTAAAAATAAAAAGCCTAGAAATACATGTAACACAATTGAAAACCATAAAAATATTAAAACCCCTAATAAATATTTAAAGACAAAAAACCAAATGGAAAACCAAAGTGAAATTTAAAATCATAATTAAAACTAAATAATAATCTAATAAATTACTTAATACCAAGAGTACATTTTTTGGATGGATATATATTTGCATATTTCCTCACATTTCATATTTATTTATCTCAAGTGTTCTTGTGAGGGAGTTTATAGTAGTTTGAAAAGTTATAAATGTGTTTTCATCATTTATGGGTTACTAACACATTGAGTCTGGAATGGTATAGGACATTTTAAAATCACCTTAGAGACTATAGCCTTATGTTGGCCACTATAGCCTTGCTTATTATCAGTTTGGTCATATGGGTATCCATTTTGTGAAATAGTTCAAATTTGATTCTTTTTAAATGGTGAAAGGTGTGTTTTAAAACCTCGATCATGTGAAAAATACAGATAAGAAAAATAATATGGTATACCATTTTGAGGATAAATTATTGGTGTGTCACTCAACAATTCAAAATATTAGAAATTAGAATATTAGTCCCTCCATGCTGTACTCTTATGCATCTAAATGGAAAATATATGTTTTAACAACTTGTTGTGGGGGAGTACATGGGAATAGTAAAACAATGTCAATGAGTATTTTAATGCTTCATAATTCATATGATTAAAATATTTTAATGTCTTGACAATAGGTTAACTATGAGAACTACGATTGTTGCGAGTGTTTACCATGACATGGTTGAGGCTTACTGGACTGCATTATAATGGGAATGATTGAGTGGCCTTGGAACACATTTTCACTCCCTCTCTCAAACTATATCAAATACATAAAAACAATTATCTATCTAAACAATTATTCATCAGTTTCTAACCACTTGTATCATCTATATAGAAATTTAACGTACTAAATAATTATGTGGTTTCTTATACTTTTGATGGTGTTTAACTTATAGTGGATTTTTATTATTTATCCAATCATTAATAAAGAACATTTTAATTTTTATTAATAGTTTTTATCTATTACATAAACTATTTGATTATATAAAAGTGTGAAATTTTATATATTTACCTCATTTTAAATTTTTATGTGATTCTATAAACATAGATAAAAATATGTAAATCAAATTGCATGTTGAAAGATTTTTCAATAAAATTAAAATTGAAAGTAGTAAATGAATTTTTTCTATTTTTAAACATTATTCATTATAATTAATTACCTTGCATCGAATCGTTTTGTTTTATTCAATTATTAAAAAGATTGGAATTATATTTTATATCATCTATTAAATTTAATAATGCTTCATAAATTAAAAAATAAAGAATAAAAAATATGTTATGGCAGGATTACGTGTTATATTCATATTTTCCTATAGTGACTACTGTTTATAATTATATCAATAAAAAAACATAACTGTTTACTAGTTGTTCAAGATATTTACTGTTTATTTCTTAGAATTAATAGAATATTGGGGTCCTGAGATTTCATTTTGTTAATGTATTTATTCCACCTTATGAAATTCACTAGGATAGTGTGGCATATTATTGAAAGTGATTTATACTATCGAGTAGTTGTCTTGGATAATTTTATGAATCAATAAAAATGAATATATAAATGTTTTTAGATAAATATATTGGTATGAGTTATTTTATTAATACTCTTCTTCAAAAATATTTTCTGTGAAATAATTCCCAAAATAATGTTACTAAATTTTTATTGTTAGTAAATTTACATAGTTTTTCCTTCTTGGTTATTGTATTTATAGTGAGTTTATTATTTCAATCCTAAAATAAATGGTTTTTATATATTGGGAATTATGATGGATGGATATTCCCATTTCATATTGTGGGAGGCTTTAATGCCACAATTCTATTATCATGGTGGCTTCTACAATGTATGGAATTTATTTTTAAATAAATGTGTAATCCTCAATATTTATATCCACATATTTTAATATACTTTTAATGGTTTGTAAACACTAATTCTAAATGTCTTGGATTCCCAGAACATTGATGTTGACATTTCATTTTGAATAATTGAATAAGAACTCAGGATATAGTGCCAGTTGTTTCAAGTGATGGTGAGACAATTTGTATTTTATAAAAGTTCTTTAGGACATTAGGAGAATTTGATCATTTATAGATGGGAATATCATTTATATTAATTACATTTATTTATTTTTTATGGAATTTGGGTTTTCATTATGGAATAATCAATGTTATACTTTTGTTGGAATTTAAATGATCGTAATTGTAACCATATCATCTAAGTGATGGATTTGGTGGCATATATTAATACTCAGGTGGTGAAGAAAAAACATATAATCAAATAAATGAATGAGGATGGTTTTTTAACAATTTTACCATAACATAAATGAATATATGAATGAAAATTTCCAGTGCCATGATCACCTTTCTAAAATATTAATGTGATATTCATGGGAGTGAAAATAGTAATAATCAATTATTGTATATTTGAAAAATTAATTAATTTGAATTATGAATCACTTTTCTTGTTTTATTATATGACCATAGTTGTGTATGTTGGAGAAGAAATGTTAATATAATTGTATTTGTGTAATGGGTTAGGTATTTTACATTAATTTGGGTCTGCATGATTTTTATTTTTATTTATTGATTTCATACACTACAAACCTGATGTATGTCTAGAAACTGGCAACCATTTTTTTCATTTTTTCATTAATACCTACGATTTTTAGATAATGGATGTCCAATTTATTTCCCTCACATAGTCTACCTTCGTACCTAACTGAGTAGGAATATCCTTCGTTAAAATGGAATACGATATTGGGTTTCTTCAACCCTGGACTCTGATTTCAACTGATTTTCTATATATTTATTTTTGGATTTAATTTATTGAGTCATTACATTTATGTGTATCTATTCATAGTTTCTCTACCTTCCAAAAAATGTTTTTTCATGGAAATTTTTGTATTGAGGTATAATTTAAAAAGACATGTTGTAGTAGACTCCGTGATGAACTTGGTTACTGTTGGGATATGATTATTATGAGATATTAGTTTGAAAGAGTTGAAAAAATATTTGTGACAATACTATAAAAGAGCTATGATGATGTATATAGGATGGATGTGCACAATATTTGTGTTAATGTGAAGTGATAGTGAAAAAATGTGGGGTAGAGGATTTGGTGTAATTTGATTATATAAATATCTATATATACATCTATGTGTGTGTCATTGATATAGAATGGTTAACTTATGTGAGTTAATCAGTAACATATCCTTGGTGGTTATGGATGTAACATCCCAGGTAAATAAAGAATATTACATTTTTAAATTTATTAGTATTTGTGAATAAATATGAATATTACTTTAAAGGGGATGCTATGTTCGATGGCATACCCAATACGCAACAACGAGTTTCATTAAAATCTTACATTGCACACTGATAATATAATAATATTATTTTAAATGGAAGTAAACGCCAAGATGTTTTAATGGTGGGAATGAATATAACTAACTACAAAATTATTATATACTTTTGTTAAATATTTTAACAATTACCCAACAAATGATTGAGGCTTAAAATGTGAATGAATCTAATTTTACTCATATATATTCTAATATTTATTAAATGGTCGATTAACCACCATTTGATGGAAAACTACTTTTAAATATACCTTTTGTCACTTTTATATATAATATTTCAAAAAAACAAAATCCTTCTTTAGATTCAAGACATCGAAATTTACTATGTGTAAATTGTTTGTTTTTTACCGATAAAGTTCATTTTATAATGATTAGTGAAAAATGTGGTATTTTAATTCAAAACCTCAATTTAATATAATTTATTTCTATGGATATATTATCTTTTTAATTGATTTTAAAGTTTAATTATAATATATTTTTACCATTTAATTCAATAGTCGTCATTATAATTAATTTCACTTTGAACATGGACATCAATAAGATCCAATCTTTTGATAGATATGGTTTCTTAAAAACATAGTATTTGTTTTGATAACGGGAATTAACTATATATTTTATTAATAAAACATATATGTTTTGAATTTGGTAAAATGGAAATCATTTTTGAATTTGTAATATAAAATATATTTTTGGGGTAATTTTTATGATAATTTTCAATTTTTAATTAATAGTGAAAAATAAAGCATTGTAATTCAAAACTTCTTTTTCATCCATTTTATTTATATATTTATATATTCATTTTGATTTATTTTATGGTATAATTTAATTATTTTTTAAATCATTTAATACAGTGTTTATCCTTGGATTTAATTTCACTCCTAAATTGTATCTAAAAACAAATCATTCTTTTGATATATTTTACATCTTAAAAACTCGTCTTTAGTTTTGACAATTAGAATTAATTTTAAATAAATTACTGAAATTTCTATGTTTGGAATTTGGTAAAATTGATTCCATATTTGGAATCAGATGTTCCAATCTATGTCATTAAGACTCTTTTGTTTTTAGACATTATGAATATAACAACGACAATTATCTTTAATTATCATGATTAATTAGTAATCAGGTAGTTAAGGGTAATAAAATATTATCATAATAATATAAAATGACCCCAACATGTATCAAAATCGTTTTTTTTGAGTCATTGCCAACCATGCGAATCTTTTTCCAAACTTGAGAGCCCATGGAGTCACATGGGTGAAATAGTGACATTAATGATATTATTTTTAAAAAAGAAGAGAGATATAACAAGGGTTTGTATATCCTAAGTAATAAAAATAATCTTTGTTTAAATAAATTGTCTCTTAGACTATAAATAGTCATTGTAAAACTAAAATGATTTCAAAAATCATGGTATTTTTTATAATTTTTCGACATTATATAAATAAATTTCATTATGACACCGTGATGATGCACTGATTACCTCCTTAATGAACGATTTAAATAAAATGAAAATATAAGGAAATATATAAGACATAAAATTGTCTAAAACCTATTGGATGGATTTATTTCGAACACTTATTACATTATCCTCAAAAGATATAATTTTTGGAACATAAAAATCCAAAAATCATTTTATAATAAAGTAGCATTTCAAGACTTTCCAAACGTGACAATCCTCCCTCTTATAAAAGGACCCCACCTCTACCCCCTTACCCAAAACTCAAAATCCATTGTCGCATCCATCTTATGCTAATAATATCTCCCCACATCACTCACTTACTACAAGAATAATCACTTTGGGAAGAAGTCCTTCCAAGCAAGCCTTTGGCTCAAATACAAATGAGTTACCCGATTTAGAGGTAATGTCTTCTCTCGAGTTTCTTTCTATTATTTTACTTCATCAATCACCACTATCATATTTTTATTTTATCCCATAATAAAAAAATTATCCTCAATATACTAGTATTTCATTATTATAAGGATTCTACCTACACTTATACACACCTTTGTCTAAAGATTAAAGGCATACTGTTTCTGTGGGTGGCGAATTACTGCCTCCTGAAACGATGATTGTACAATTTTCATTTAACACCTTTCATTGTAGCCATTATGATGTCATAATATTTATATATGATATATATTTTATTTATTTTTTCTATATATTTTTGAATTTTATTTTTAAAACACATTGTTATGCTTTTCTTGTTGTAGAGCTGCGATAATTTCATCTCAGGAAGTATGGACTACCGCCCCCTCAAGTGATGTGACTCGTTCATGCCAAACATGGAATTTATAAATAATGTAATTAATGAGCTTATGTTACCTATATATCATATATTTATTACTGGAATTATAATAATTATATATATGTCTCATTTAGTTTTAATTCCATTAATATGACAAAGATATTAAAGTAGCATTCATGCATACGTACGGCAAACCATCTCCTTTGATGGTGCATTTCATTTTTGATCTCAAAATGGTATGGAATATTATAAAATGAATATAAACTCGATATATATGATATTTATATCATTTATACAATTATGGATATTATGTACTTATAACTACTTAGGAAATTCTTTTCAAACTAGTACATTTTTTACTCATGTACCGAACTTTGACAAAATGTATGATATGATCTCAAATAATTAACTAATTATTATAACATGATAATATGTTATATGAATTGAATAATAAAAATTAAAGTAATTTTTTATAAAATTATAAATTGAACAAGTTTTATTATTCAGGAATATAAAGAAACAAAGAAGTCATGTCAGACTTGAGGTAAGGGGATTTCTTATCTCCCTTTTAATTCTGTGAGATTTCCATTAATCACCAATTATTTTTTGCATGTGGTGTATTGTGTACTTCCATTTCATATATATTTTCATGATTCTATTTATATTCATTGTATTTTTTGATTCGTTTGGTGTTAATTATCTTTTGGTCATACGACTCGATTGATTACAACAAGGTAAAGGGTTTCTATCTCACTTTTTATTCCTGTGAGATTCATGCTACATTTTACACTATTTCCTTTTGTGTGGTGTATGTATTGCCCATGAATGTGTTATTTGTGTAATATAATTTAAATTATGGTAATTTTCATCTTCATTGTATTAAACTTCTTTCATGGGTAGTATGTTTCAAATGTTACCCAAATCGGTAAGGGATCCTTTCACCCTCCTCTTTTTAAAAAACATATTTCTATTATGTCTTTTAATTTACATCTTATTATGATGGGATATGTTCCTAAATATCCTTATTACTGTCAATTATATTTCCAAGTGATGAGATACCCTTTTTTATCTATCATCAACTCATTATTTGAATTTTAATGTGACTCCATTAGGCTATCAAATTTCTATAAGAGAACTTCTTAACTGAATTTCAATTATTTTGGTTAAACATATACTTTTTTATTATGTCATGATTTGAGTATTGGTGGATGACATATGATTTTTTTACAATTACTCTCTACTTATATTGGGTGTATTTATATTTTTCACATATTATTATGTAATTGATTTCTCTTTCATTTATATATACCGTCTTTGTGAGAGACTTCGTCTCAATCTCCTTTAATTGAGGTATAGTTAAATTTATATAAGGCCTTATTTTATTAGTTTTATAAAAAAACCCTTTTGAATTTTTATTTCATTCAAAAGGAATCTTTTAACATGAATCCTATTACTAAACGAAAAAATTAATGTATTTTTCTGACGTATGTGGCGATGAAAACTTCTCCACCGCTATGAACATTATTTGACTTTTGGCTTCCTCTACCACCCATAATGATTTCTAACAAAAAATAAAATCCATGTTTTACTTTTATTTTATATTTTTATTGAAGGTTTTTATATAATGTTTTAATTAAATCAATGTGTTTTATTGATATCATGTGATTGAAATATGGAAATTTTATGTTTCCTTTTTGCAAGTTTTATGTGATACTACTATGTTATGGTTCATGGAAATTTTTTATGAAGTCGGGTATTTCCGTGATACACTTAGGGAAGGTGAGCCCGAGATAGCTCTCCAATTAATTGGGAAACTAGAAAGAGTTAAACGGTATGGGTTTCTGAAGAGATTAAGGGAATATACTGTGGTGGGTATTCCAAATGTAACCATGAGGATCACTCCCTACATAAGAATGTTATGAATGACACAAGTTATCTTTATGTCTTATGATTTCTATGAGTTATTTATAGATCCAATTATTTCATTAGGTATGTTATGGTTCTTATAATTTATGAGTAAAGTATGATTTCATTGATTCTTATGTATAAATGGACTAATATTTTCATTTCGTATTTTTATATCCCATACTGAGATTTTTATGCTCAGCCTAGGTTTCTGAAATGTTTTCCACAAGACATAAATATTGAATATAGTAAATGATGGGATCAAGGAAAGACATTATGTCTAAAACATGGAACTAGTCATGTTTTATTTTTAATAGTTTTTATTTTAGAAAAAAATGGAAACTGAGTAAAAGTGTCTACTTTATAATCTTTTGATATGTAATAGTTATGTCATAATTCTCTAAAACTCTAATCCTGAAAATATCCTCAGAATGAATTATTCATTTAATTCAATATTATGTGATGTTTTATGTTCAAGTCATTAAAGTTTTTATGAGAGGCCGGTTTAGATAACTTTAGTGGTTAGGGTATTCATTTTGAATAAGTGACATTACAATAATGGGTTGGATTTAAGAAAGAGTCATAGTTTTTTTAGGTAAACAGAATGTGTTTTAGATAAAATGAATAATTATATCTTTGTATTATAGGATTATTTTGCTGATATACTCACACTGACCTTTTTGGTTTTAGTAAATGGCTGGATCTAGCAGGGTCCAACCTAATAGTGGATGCGAAGAAAACTATTATGGTTTTCTGAATAAATAACTGAATGATATGGGAGTTGTAATCAAAACTTTTGTGGTTATTCTCTACCAACTATCTGGAGTCTTGATTGACCACATGAACCATAGTTATTCTTATAAGATATCATATATTTGAGGAAAAATCCCAACAGATGTTCATGTAATAATCAAAAGGGTATGTATGATAAAAAAACTATGTGTCAAAGATGTAGAAAGAAACACATAGGAAAATGTGACAAAGGGACAGAAAGATACTATAGATATGGAAATGAAGGTCATATAGAAATAACCTTCCTTGGAAAAAGGAAGCTTCATGTTGACTCTATAAAAGGGAATGAAGTTCATTCTGAGCGATCAATTTAATGTTTTAAATGTGGTGTGCACAGTCTTTATGAAAACACATGTCCTAAGAAGATGTTTCAGAAATGGGACCACCAAGATCGTATAAATATTTTATTACCAATAACTAATGCCATTCCTAATGAGGATGAAGAAACTAACAATGACCAATGAAAGGTATGGATTATTTCTTAACATATTTTTTCCTATTATTGAATCATAGGATATGATTCATGAATTTTTTTAGGAATTATGTATTTCAAAATATGTTTTAAAGAAATGGTTAGTTGATAATGAATAATTTTTAATGAGTAAGAAGTCAACATATATGGGATTCAATAGTTATTGTAGATTTTATGATGGTGAAATGCTTAAATGTATTAAGGCTCTTTTGATGATGAGATTACAATAAAATAATTTTTATAGTTTGTGTAACCATGATGTTTGATTTATGAATATTTTATTAAAGGAATAATTACCTTTTCTTTTGTGGATATAGTTATAAAGAACCATTTGGTTTTTATTATCCATGAATTGGTGGAAATTACCAGTTAATACATTTTGGAATGAAAAACTAAAGTTATTACATAACTTTTGTGGTTAAAATATGTTATGGTAATTTTTAATGGATATATCACATTTTTGGAATGTTATAAAAAAATTTAAAGGACTACATGCAGACCGTGTGACAATACGTCGCGTTGGAAGAAGATATGGGAATCGAACCCACAACCAAAGAGCAACTAGTATTTATTTCCTACCACATTACTACGTGAATTCCCAAGTTAGTATGACAAATTATTTTTAGTTTGATGATTTTATGAATCAATAATAATTTGATCTTGGGTTATCTATGGAAATGATTGACCTATCATGGAGGATATGTGATTATGATAATTACATTTCACTATGAGACATTATGAGTACCTGATGTTATTTGGAGATAAATTTTAAGATTTATCTTAGAAGAAAATATGATAAATCCTTTAGATATTTGGGTTTCAATTTTAGTTTGGATTACATTGAAGAATTTTATGGATAGATTTTTATTTAATGATTTTTATTGAGCCTTGGGTTCTTTTTGTTGAATTTTGGCAATTAAGATGAGTATTTCATTTTATAATGGATTATCCTTTTGGGGATTATCCGAACATGTTCTAAAAATTTTGGTTTTGGTTAAGGTCTAAAGATATGGAAAATATATAGTTCGTCTTTTATGGGTTAGGTGATTCTCAGGAAGTTGATTATAGCGCTCTTAATGTCAACAAGTCATCGTAAATACTCATATTTTGGAGAAAATATGAGTTTGCGTAAGAAATATAGTAATATATGAAAGTCTACATGACATGTAAGTATGCTTCCTTATGTTTTAGTTATGATCATAAACAAATTCCTCAATGAAAAGTAACTTAAAAAAACGATGTCTGTTAAATTTTCCCACTATGGAATCAAATATCGTTTAACCAATCACAATTTTGTAATTTTATGGTGGTTAACATTCTCCTAGGCATATTTTTATCACTCTCCATAAGAACGTGACCCTTTGTTTTCCCGTCCTTATCAATGTTTTGATACATGGAATCGTAGTATGGGTTAACTCAGGTTACCATTTTACATCTCTTTCATTCTTTTATGGTCATAGTTTTATTTACGCCTTTTCCGAATTGGGGCTTTCAATGATGTTTCCGAGCGAAATTTTAAAATTTCGAGGACACAATTCCCAAAAGGGGGAAGGATGTAACATCCCAGGTAAATAAAGAATATGTATTTTTTATATTTATTAATATTTGTGAATAAGATATTAAAATACTTTAAATGGGATGCTATGTTCTATGGAATACCCAATATGAAACAAGGAGTTTCTTTAAAATCTTACGTTGCACACTAATAATATAATAATATTATTTTAAATGGTAGTAAACAACTAACCATTGAAATGGTGGTAATGAATAGAACTATCTAAAAAATGATTTTATATGTATTTGAAATATTTTAACAATTACCCACTAAATAATTTAGACTTACAATGCGAATGAATCCAATTTTAAGAATAAATATTCTAATATTATTTAAAAGGTCGATTAACCTCCTTTTGATGGGAAACCCATTTTAAATATACTTTTTGTCACTTCTATATGTTATATTTGAAAATATAAAATCCTTATTTATAATCAAGACATCGATATTTACTTCATGTAAATTTTTGGTATTTTTCCGATAAAGTTCATTTTTTAATGAATAGTGAAAAATGTTGTATTTTAATTCAAAAACTCTTTTTAATATAAATTATTTATATGAATAGATTATATTATTAATTTGTTTTAATGTGTAATTAGAATATACTTTCACCATTTCATCTAATGGTTGTCATTATAATTAATTTCACTTTGAAAATGAAATAAAGAAGTGTCAATCTTTTGATAGATATTATTTCATAAAAACACGCTATTTGTTTTGACAGTGGGAATTAAATATATAATTTATTAACTAAAATTATATGTTTTTAATTTGTAAAATGGAAATAATTTTGTAATTTGGAATATCAAATATAGCTTAGGGTGATTTTTTGGTATTTTTCGAATAATGTTCATTTTTTAATGAATTGTGGAAAATACTCCTTTTTAATTCAAAACTGCCTTTTCATTGATTTTATTTTTATATTTTGATGGTAATTTTAATAGTATTTAAGGTGTAATTTAAATATTTTTTATCATTTTATAAAATTTTTGTCATTGGATGTAATTTCACTTTTAAATTGGCTGTAAAAACAAATCAATCTTTTGATAGATTTTATATCTTAAAAACCCGTCTCAGGTTTTGACAACGTGAATTATTTTTAAATTAATTTATGAAATTTATGTGTTTTGTATTGGTTAAAATATATTCCATATTTGGAATCTTATTTTCCAAATAATTCAATTAATACTCTTTTGTTTTTTGACATTATGAATAGTAACAACGTCAATTATCTTTAATTATCATGATTAATTAGCAATCTGGTAGTTAAGGGTAATAAAATAATATAATATTAATCTAAAATGCCCCCAACATGTGTCCAAATCATATTTTTTGAGTCATTTATGACCATGGGAAATTGTTTACCAAACTTGAGGGCCCATGGAGTCACATGGGTATGATAGTGACATTTGTGACATTATTTTTTTAAAAGAAGAGAAATATAACAAAGGATTGTATATCCTATGTAAAAAAAATTGTTTTGTTTACATTAATTATCTCTTGGACTATAAATGTTTATTGGGAAGATAAAACGATTTCCTACATTATGGTATTTTTTATAATTTTTAAACATTATACAAATTTATTTATCTCTGACACCATGATGATGCAATGATTACCTCATTAATGAATGATTTAAACATAACGAAAATATAAGGTATAAAAAAAGACATAATGTAACATCCCAGGTAAATAAAGAATATGACATTTCATATTTATCCATATTTGTGAATAAAATATTTAAATGACTTTAAAGGGGACGCTATGCTCGATGGCGTACCCAACACGCAACAACGAGTTTCTTGGGAATCTTACGTTGCACTCTAATAATAAAATAATATTATTTTAAATGATAGTTAACATGTAGCCGTTGTATTGGCGGGAATGGATAGAAATAACTAAAATATGATTTCATATGTTTTTAATTGTTTTTACATTTATCCAATAAAGAATAGAGGCTTAAAATACGGAAAGAATTCAATTTTAGGCGTATATGCCCTAGTTTTCACTAAAGGTTCACTTATCACCTTTTGATGTTGAACCATCATTAAATATAGTTTTGTTCACTCTTAAACATTCTTTTGGACCAAATAAAACTCTTATTAAGAATCGGGACATCAAAATTTACTTTGTGTAAATTTTTGGTATCTTTCCGATAAAGTTCATTTTTTTAAGGAATAGTGTAAAATGTTGTATTTTAATTCAAAACCACTTTTTAATCTAATTTATTTATATGATTAGATTATCATTTGAATTGGTTTTAAAGTGAAATTAGAAAATATTTTTACCATTAAATCCAATAGTGGTGGTTGGAATTAATTTCACTTTGAAATCGGACTTAAACTGGTGTCAATCTTTTGATACTTATTGTTTTATAAAAACACGCTATTTGCTCTGACAGCGGAAATTAATTATTAAATTAATTTATGTGACTAATATGTTTTGAATTTTGTAAAACGGACTTCATTTTTGAATTCAGAATATCAAATATAGCTTAGGGTGAATTTTTGGTAATTTTCTGAAAAACTTCAATTTTTGATGAATAGTGAAACCACTAAGTGATAATCAAGCAAACTGATTTTTTCAGTTAAATGAAAGTTTACCACTAATGTGTATTGAATTTTGAAAATCCGACATACATGGTTGTCATTAAGAAGTAAAATGTGGTTCAATGAGATTATAATAATTTTTTTGGTGAATAGTAACTTATTAAGTTTTTAATCGCGATTAGTGATAATTAGTGTAGTTTAAGGTATAAATAATACTTTAAAAATATGAAATGACCTAGACACATGTCACAACCCTATTGGTTGTGTCATGGCCGACCAATACAAGCCATGGCCTAACTTGGGGACCCCATGGATCCACTTTTGTTGGGAAATAACATAAAATACTTTTTATTTAATGTTAAAGTGAAAATGACACTAACATAGTATGTTTTACTAAAACAATTTTTAAGTGGGGTTATACAAGTCCAAATTTTGATTATAAATAGTCATTGGAAAGATAAAAAGATTTCCTATATCATAGTATTTTTTTTTATAATTTTTAGACATTAAAGAAATTAAATTATTTATGACATAATAATGATGCAGCGATGACATCATTATTTGACAATTTAATTAAAATGGAAAGATAATGAAAAATCTACAATATACACATGGACAAAACCAATTGGATGAGTGGATTTCGATGCCTTATCACCTTATCCACGAATTATACCAATGTGGGACCCTTTAAAACCGAAAATCATTTTCAAATAAAGTAATATTTCTTTGCTTTCCAAAAGTGCCCTCCTCTCCTCTTATAAAAGGCCCCCACCTCCACCTTATTTCACACACTTCAAAAGCCTTTGGCTCGGCCAACCCCTGCCCATTTGCTCTCTCCACATCCCTCTCCTCATCCTAGAGGATATACCTTGGGCAGAATCCTTTCAAAGGAAGACTTTAGGCTCAAATCAAAAAGAGTTACACTTTTAAAGGTAATTGTTTCTCTCATGATCTTTTGTTTTATTTTGCTTCTCCAACCCCCTAATCTCTTTTTATTTACTTATTTTGTAACAACAACAGTATCTTCAATATACTAGGATGTTGTTATAATATTTATTTGAGCTACACTCTCACACAACTACATCAAATGGTTAAAGAACATACGGTTTCCGTGGATGGTGAAATTCTGCCTCCCGAAACGATGATTGTTCAATACTCATTTAACACCTTCAAAGGTGGCCATTATGATGTCACTATTTTTATATATTATATATATTATGTTTATGTTTTCCTTAAGATTCTGTTTTTTACATTTTGGTCAAACCTTTATGGTTCCCATTATGGGTAAACACGATATCTTCATTTAAGGAAGTGCGGACTACCGCCCCCTCAAAGTGATTTGATTCGTTAAATACCATATGTGGGACATATAAAGGATGGAACTATGATATTAAATATTATATTATACTGGAATTATAATATACCTTTATATCATTATTATTCCATTCTATAAAATACGAATAGAAATGAAAGTAGCGTTCATGCGTACGTACGGCTTACCGTCTCCATGAACGGTGCATTTCATTTCTTACCTCTAAATGATTATGTAATGTTATAAATGCATGAATGTACTGGATATATATGACATATATTATAACTACAACATGAATACAATTCTGGATATAATAAACATTTGGCCACATGAACAACATGTAATTGTAAGAAGTCCACTTTCGACTTAAGAACCAATTACCGACAAAATGAACATTATTAACTTAAATGATTACATAATGTTCACAACATGTCAATAATTGATATAAAAGGAATAATGAACTTGGAAAAGGTTCTTAAGCAAATAGAAATTAACTCAAGTTTATTATTCAGGACGTTAAAGAACGATCGAGTCAAGTCGGACCCGAGGTAAGGGATCCTGCAACTCTCTTTCTCTTTAAGTACACTCTTTTATGTCATTTCTTTTAAGCTCATCTTTATTATGATTGGGATGTTCTTTTATATTAATCCTACTGTAATTATT
Organism: Viscum album; assembly: GCA_963277665.1. NCBI lineage: Eukaryota > Viridiplantae > Streptophyta > Magnoliopsida > Santalales > Viscaceae > Viscum > Viscum album. The sequence continues at coordinate 1,813,556,315 of OY728164.1, read as the reverse complement.
ATTTTCATGTGATGAGAGACCCTATTCTCTCTCATCAATCCATTTTGGAAGTTTTGAGTGGCGTCGTTAGGCTGCCGAATTTTCGTAAGGGATTTTTCATCTCACTTTTATTCTCGTGAGATTTATGCTACTTTTGCCACAAATTTCATTGAGTGGTGTATGTACTGCCCATTATTCTACACTTTGTGTAAAATACTTTCGTTTATGAGTATTTACATCAATGATCTATTGTCCCTCTTTCATGGGGTGTATGTTTTGAAAGATACCCAAGTCGGTAAGGGAACCTTTCACCCCCCTCTTTTTAAAAGACTTCTTTTATTGGGTCTTTTAATTTACATATTGTTACATTGGGATATGTTCTCATGTATCCTTAATGATGTAAATTTTGTGTCCAAGTGATGAGATACTCTTTTTATCTCTCATCAACTCATTTTGATGTGACGCCGTTAGGCTGTCAAGGGAACTTCTTAACCCAATTTCGATTTCTTTGGGTTCGACATGTAGTCATTGAATATGTCATCCATTCAATATGTGTGAATGACATTTTATTGTTTTACACTTAATATCCACTTATATTGGGTGTATTTATATTCTTCACACATATTTTTGAGATTGATTTGTCCTTAATTTAAGGATACCTTCTTTATAAGGGATTTCATCACATTTGACATTTCTATTGAGGGTTCATTGTTGTTATGCACCAATTCACTCTTATATGGTGTATATACTGTCCTTTGGAGTATTATATCATGAATCCATTTATTCTCATGATATTATAAAGTTCTGACTAAACGTTATTCCTCAATTATTGTATTCAAGTGTCTCTAATTTTGGTAAAACCCCTTTAACCAAAATATCATTTTAAATGTTTTAATTATTCGTTCTTATTAATATCCATGTTTTCAAAGTGGTTTTAAGGATTTATTTATATGGATATTAATGGTTTAAAATTTTAAAAGCTTCAAGGTGGTATGGGACACTTTGATTCAAAAATATCTTTATTAAATGTTTTAAATGGTTTTGGAAATGGTTTCTTTTTATATGGATTCATTATTTCAAAATACTAAAATGTTATGTTGTGTTTGAAATGTGGAAATGTTTTGTTTCCTTTATGAATATTTTATGTGATACGTGTATGTTATGGTTCTTGGGCATTGTTATGAAGAACGGGTGGTTCCGTGATAAACTAAGGGCGGGTGAGCCCGTTATAGCTCTCCAATGCATTGGGTAACGCGAAGGAGTGAAACGTTAAGGTTTCTCCGAAGAGATTTTAGGGAATATACTGTGATGGGTATTCCAAACGTAACCAAGAGGGTTACTCCCTACGTAAGAATGTTATGAATGCCTCAAGTTACCTTTATGTCTTATGATTTCTATGATTTATTCATGTTTTGATGAGTTAGGTTAAAGTGCCTATGTTTTATGGGTAAATTATGATTTCATCTTTACGTATACACGAACTCATGTTTCCTTTCCATATTTTTATGTCCCTTACTGAGCTTTTTATGCTCATCCCAAGTTTCTGAAATGTTTTTCAGGTCAAGAGGAAAGGTACATGATAGGACGATAGAGTCAAGGATGTGTTAAGAGAGAATCCATGTTTTATTTTAAATATGTTCTCGTTGATGGGAAGAATGAATATTGTCTTTTATGTAATCCACTTTGTTTAAATGTGGAATGTAATGCAAGTTTCATGATCTAATTCTCTAAAACTCTAAACCTGAAAAGATCCTCAATGTGTAATCTTGTAATAACTCAAGATTAAGTAAGGTTTAAGGCTGGGGCCTTATAGTTGGTATCAAAGGTCGGTTTAGATAACTTTAGAGGTTAGGGTATTCTTTAAGCATAAGTGACATTACCATAATGGTTAGAATTTCAGAAAGAGTCCTAATTTTAGATAATGTGAATGAGTAAGTATATCTTAGAGTCTACCTTCCTCATTAGTACATGATGTTTTTGTTGATATACTCACACTGACATTTATGTTTTTAGTGAATGGATGGATCTAGCAGGCACCAAAGTGACAATGGGTTTGAAGGAAACTGTGGTGGTTCTCTGATTATGATACTAGATGAGATAGGGGATTCAATGAGGAATCTCATAGTTGTTCTAAACCAACTATCAAGGATCCATGATCAATCACTTCAACCTTCGTGAGTTCTCTAATGCATCATTTACGAGATGGCCAACTCGATGTGGAAATTCAGGTAATAATTATTAAGGTAACCATTAGGGTTTATATGATCCTTACTTTTTAGGTAATTATGGGTTACTCTATGATATGATGGAAAAGGAAAGGAATGAGATAAACTTGAGGTTAAAATATGTTATGAATATTTTTGAAGATTTTATCTCATTTTGGGGAATGTTTTGAGAATTATATAGTTTTGGAAAAAGGACAACACGCAGACCGTGTGACATCCCGTCGCGTCGGACAAAGCTGCGGGAATCGAACCCACAACCAAAGTGCGACTGGTATTTATCGCCTACCACTGGACTACGTGAAGTCCCTGGTTAGTTTGACTGATTATTTTTGGTTATATGATTTTATGAATTAAGAGTAAGTTGATTTTGGGTTATTTATAAAAATGATTAACATATCATGGAGGATATGTGATTAGGTTAATTACTTTTCAATACTAGACTTTAGGAGCAACTAATGTTGTTTGGAGATAAATGTTACGATTTAACATGGAAGACTGTGTGACTAAATCCTTCAAATATTTGGGTTTCAATATTATATTAGGTTTACTTTGAAGAATTTTATGGACAAATTGTTTATCGGATGGTCCTCGTTGAACTTTGGGTTTTGTTGGACAAATTTTGGAGATTAAGAATAGATTTTCTTTTTATAAGGGGTTATCCTTTTCTGGATTATCTGATCTTGTACTAAACTTTTTGGTTTTGGCTCTGGTTTAAGCCTAAAGACATAGGATGTACATAGTTCTCTTTTGTGGATTAGGTGATTCTCTAGAAGTTGATTATAGTACTCTTAATGTGAACAAGTCTTCCTAAATACTCGTCTTTTGGAGAAAATATGAGTTTGTGAAAGGAATATAATAAAAGTTGAAAGTCAATATGATAAGTGATTATGTTTCCTTATGAATAAATTCCTCAATAAAAAGTAACTTAAAACAAAAATGTTGTATATTAACTTTTCCTACTGGGGAATCGAATACCGTTTAACCCATCACAAGTTTGTGATTTTCTCATTGTTAACTTTCTCCTAAACATGTTTTCTATCACTCTCCATAAGAACGTGACCCTATGTTTTCTCCTCCATGTCCATATTTTCATACTTGGAATCCCAGTATGGGTTAACTCGAGTGACCTTTGTACTTATCTTTCTTTATTTTAAAGTGTTTGTTTTACCGACTTTTGTTCCGATGTGGGACTTTCAAGGATGTTTCCAAGCGCAATTTTAAAATTGCGAGGACGCAATTCCCAAAAGGGGGGAAGGATGTAACATCCCAGGTAAATAAAGAATATGACATTTCATATTTATCCATATTTGTGAATAAAATATTTAAATGACTTTAAAGGGGACGCTATGCTCGATGGCGTACCCAACACGCAACAACGAGTTTCTTGGGAATCTTACGTTGCACTCTAATAATAAAATAATATTATTTTAAATGATAGTTAACATGTAGCTGTTGTATTGGCGGGAATGGATAGAAATAACTAAAATATGATTTCATATGTTTTTAATTGTTTTTACATTTATCCAATAAAGAATAGAGGCTTAAAATACGGAAAGAATTCAATTTTAGGCGTATATGCCCTAGTTTTCACTAAAGGTTCACTTATCACCTTTTGATGTTGAACCATCATTAAATATAGTTTTGTTCACTCTTAAACATTCTTTTGGACCAAATAAAACTCTTATTAAGAATCGGGACATCAAAATTTACTTTGTGTAAATTTTTGGTATCTTTCCGATAAAGTTCATTTTTTTAAGGAATAGTGTAAAATGTTGTATTTTAATTCAAAACCACTTTTTAATCTAATTTATTTATATGATTAGATTATCTTTTGAATTGGTTTTAAAGTGAAATTAGAAAATATTTTTACCATTAAATCCAATAGTGGTGGTTGGAATTAATTTCACTTTGAAATCGGACTTAAACTGGTGTCAATCTTTTGATACTTATTGTTTTATAAAAACACGCTATTTGCTCTGACAGCGGAAATTAATTATTAAATTAATTAATGTGACTAATATGTTTTGAATTTTGTAAAACGGACTTCATTTTTGAATTCAGAATATCAAATATAGCTTAGGGTGAATTTTTGGTAATTTTCTGAAAAACTTCAATTTTTGATGAATAGTGAAACCACTAAGTGATAATCAAGCAAACTGATTTTTTCAGTTAAATGAAAGTTTACCACTAATGTGTATTGAATTTTGAAAATCCGACATACATGGTTGTCATTAAGAAGTAAAATGTGGTTCAATGAGATTATAATAATTTTTTTGGTGAATAGTAACTTATTAAGTTTTTAATCGCGATTAGTGATAATTAGTGTAGTTTAAGGTATAAATAATACTTTAAAAATATGAAATGACCTAGACACATGTCACAACCCTATTGGTTGTGTCATGGCCGACCAAGACAAGCCATGGCCTAACTTGGGGACCCCATGGATCCACTTTTGTTGGGAAATAACATAAAATACTTTTTATTTAATGTTAAAGTGAAAATGACACTAACATAGTATGTTTTACTAAAACAATTTTTAAGTGGGGTTATACAAGTCCAAATTTTGATTATAAATAGTCATTGGAAAGATAAAAAGATTTCCTATATCATAGTATTTTTTTTTATAATTTTTAGACATTAAAGAAATTAAATTATTTATGACATAATAATGATGCAGCGATGACATCATTATTTGACAATTTAATTAAAATGGAAAGATAATGAAAAATCTACAATATACACATGGAAAAAACCAATTGGATGAGTGGATTTCGATGCCTTATCACCTTATCCACGAATTATACCAATGTGGGACCCTTTAAAACCGAAAAGCATTTTCAAATAAAGTAATATTTCTTTGCTTTCCAAAAGTGCCCCTCCTCTCCTCTTATAAAAGGCCCCCACCTCCACCTTATTTCACACACTTCAAAAGCCTTTGGCTCGGCCAACCCCTGCCCATTTGCTCTCTCCACATCCCTCTCCTCATCCTAGAGGATTTACCTTGGGAAGAATCCTTTCAAAGGAAGACTTTAGGCTCAAATCAAAAAGAGTTACACTTTTAAAGGTAATTGTTTCTCTCATGATCTTTTGTTTTATTTTGCTTCTCCAACCCCCTAATCTCTTTTTATTTACTTATTTTGTAACAACAACAGTATCTTCAATATACTAGGATGTTGTTATAATATTTATTTGAGCTACACTCTCACACAACTACATCAAATGGTTAAAGAACATACGGTTTCCGTGGATGGTGAAATTCTGCCTCCCGAAACGATGATTGTTCAATACTCATTTAACACCTTCAAAGGTGGCCATTATGATGTCACTATTTTTATATATTATATATAGTATGTTTATGTTTTCCTTAAGATTCTGTTTTTTACATTTTGGTCAAACCTTTATGGTTCCCATTATGGGTAAACACGATATCTTCATTTAAGGAAGTGCGGACTACCGCCCCCTCAAAGTGATTTGATTCGTTAAATACCATATGTGGGACATATAAAGGATGGAACTATGATATTAAATATTATATTATACTGGAATTATAATATACCTTTATATCATTATTATTCCATTCTATAAAATACGAATAGAAATGAAAGTAGCGTTCATGCGTACGTACGGCTTACCGTCTCCATGAACGGTGCATTTCATTTCTTACCTCTAAATGATTATGTAATGTTATAAATGCATGAATGTACTGGATATATATGACATATATTATAACTACAACATGAATACAATTCTGGATATAATAAACATTTGGCCACATGAACAACATGTAATTGTAAGAAGTCCACTTTCGACTTAAGAACCAAATACCGACAAAATGAACATTATTAACTTAAATGATTACATAATGTTCACAACATGTCAATAATTGATATAAAAGGAATAATGAACTTGGAAAAGGTTCTTAAGCAAATAGAAATTAACTCAAGTTTATTATTCAGGACGTTAAAGAACGATCGAGTCAAGTCGGACCCGAGGTAAGGGATCCTGCAACTCTCTTTCTCTTTAAGTACACTCTTTTATGTCATTTCTTTTAAGCTCATCTTTCTTATGATTGGGATGTTCTTTTATATTAATCCTACTGTAATTATTATGTTCATGTGATGAGAGACCCTATTCTCTCTCATCAATCCATTTTGGAAGTTTTGAGTGGCGTCGTTAGGCTGCCGAATTTTCGTAAGGGATTTTTCATCTCACTTTTATTCTCGTGAGATTTATGCTACTTTTGCCACAAATTTCATTGAGTGGTGTATGTACTGCCCATTATTCTACACTTTGTGTAAAATACTTTCGTTTATGAGTATTTACATCAATGATCTATTGTCCCTCTTTCATGGGGTGTATGTTTTGAAAGATACCCAAGTCGGTAAGGGAACCTTTCACCCCCCTCTTTTTAAAAGACTTCTTTTATTGGGTCTTTTAATTTACATATTGTTACATTGGGATATGTTCTCATGTATCCTTAATGATGTAAATTTTGTGTCCAAGTGATGAGATACTCTTTTTATCTCTCATCAACTCATTTTGATGTGACGCCGTTAGGCTGTCAAGGGAACTTCTTAACCCAATTTCGATTTCTTTGGGTTCGACATGTAGTCATTGAATATGTCATCCATTCAATATGTGTGAATGACATTTTATTGTTTTAAAATTAATATCCACTTATATTGGGTGTATTTATATTCTTCACACATATTTTTGAGATTGATTTGTCCTTAATTTAAGGATACCTTCTTTATAAGGGATTTCATCACATTTGACATTTCTATTGAGGGTTCATTGTTGTTATGCACCAATTCACTCTTATATGGTGTATATACTGTCCTTTGGAGTATTATATCATGAATCCATTTATTCTCATGATATTATAAAGTTCTGACTAAACGTTATTCCTCAATTATTGTATTCAAGTGTCTCTAATTTTGGTAAAACCCCTTTAACCAAAATATCATTTTAAATGTTTTAATTATTCGTTCTTATTAATATCCATGTTTTCAAAGTGGTTTTAAGGATTTATTTATATGGATATTAATGGTTTAAAATTTTAAAAGCTTCAAGGTGGTATGGGACACTTTGATTCAAAAATATCTTTATTAAATGTTTTAAATGGTTTTGGAAATGGTTTCTTTTTATATGGATTCATTATTTCAAAATACTAAAATGTTATGTTGTGTTTGAAATGTGGAAATGTTTTGTTTCCTTTATGAATATTTTATGTGATACGTGTATGTTATGGTTCTTGGGCATTGTTATGAAGAACGGGTGGTTCCGTGATAAACTAAGGGCGGGTGAGCCCGTTATAGCTCTCCAATGCATTGGGTAACGCGAAGGAGTGAAACGTTAAGGTTTCTCCGAAGAGATTTTAGGGAATATACTGTGATGGGTATTCCAAACGTAACCAAGAGGGTTACTCCCTACGTAAGAATGTTATGAATGCCTCAAGTTACCTTTATGTCTTATGATTTCTATGATTTATTCATGTTTTGATGAGTTAGGTTAAAGTGCCTATGTTTTATGGGTAAATTATGATTTCATCTTTACGTATACACGAACTCATGTTTCCTTTCCATATTTTTATGTCCCTTACTGAGCTTTTTATGCTCATCCCAAGTTTCTGAAATGTTTTTCAGGTCAAGAGGAAAGGTACATGATAGGACGATAGAGTCAAGGATGTGTTAAGAGAGAATCCATGTTTTATTTTAAATATGTTCTCGTTGATGGGAAGAATGAATATTGTCTTTTATGTAATCCACTTTGTTTAAATGTGGAATGTAATGCAAGTTTCATGATCTAATTCTCTAAAACTCTAAACCTGAAAAGATCCTCAATGTGTAATCTTGTAATAACTCAAGATTAAGTAAGGTTTAAGGCTGGGGCCTTATACATAAACTTGTCAAAAACATGTTTTATGGGAGGATTTCAAACCATTTTCTACTTATCCTCAAAATATAAAATTTTTGGACCTTTAAAATCCAAAAATAATTATATAATAAAGATATATTTCAAGACATTCCAAAATTGACCCTCCTCCCTCTTGTAAAAGGCACCCACATCTACCCCCTTACTCACAACCATGAAGCCCTTGGATCATCAAAAAACTTCTTATATTATCTCTACACATCCCACTCTTACTCATAGAAGCCTCACTTTGGGCATAATACTTTCCAAGGAAGCCTTTGGGTCAATTAAAAAAGAGTTTCCCGATTTAGAGGTAATGTCTTCTCTCAAGTTTCTTCCTTTTATATTCTTTCTTCACTCACCACTGTCATATTATTATTTGATCCCACAATAACAGAATTATACTCAATATACAATGATGTTATTATGATATGGATTCTACATACACTTACACACACCTCCGTCTAATGGTTAAAGAACATATTGTTTTTGAGGGTGACGAATTACTGCCTCACGAAACGATGATTGTTTAATCTTCTTTTAACACCATTCATGGATTACATTATAATGTCACCATATTTATATATGATATATATGGTATTTATTTTTTTCATAGGATTCTTAATTTTATTTTTAAATCACATCGTTATTATTTTCATGTAGTGGAACTGCAATAATTTCATCTGAGGAAGTGTGTGGACTACCTCCACCTAAAGTGATGTGACTCATTCATGAAAAAAATGGAATATACAAATAATGTAATTAATGAACTTATGTTACCTATATAAAATATATATTATACTATAATTATAATATATATGTCTCATTTAGTTTTAATTCCATTCATATGAAAGAGAAATGAAAGTAGCGTTCATGCGTACGTGCGACATACCGTCCCCATGAACGGTACATTTCATTTTCAATTTATAAATGTTATGTAATAATATAAAATTAATATATACTGGATATATATCTTATTTAAATCATTAATACCATTTTTGAGATGATGTACTTATAACTACATGGGCAATTGTTTTCAAACATGTTCTGTTATGACTCTTGTACCAGAAATCGACAAAACAAATGATATGAACTCACATAATTATCTATTTATTATAACATGATAGTATGTGATATTAATTGAATAATAAACTTTAATGGGATTATATATGAAATTACAAATGGAAAAAGGTTTATTATTTAGGAATATAATGAAACGAACAAGACAAGTCAGACTTGAGGTAAGGGTATTTCTTGTCCCACTTTTAATTCCGTGAGATTTCCATTATTGGACACTTATTTGTTACATGTGGTGAATTGTGTACATAAATTTCATATATATTATCATTATTCTATTTATATTCACGGTATTATGTGATTCATTTGGTTTTTATTATCTTTTGGTCATACGAATCGATTGATTACAATGAGGTAAGGGGTTTTCATCTCAATTTTTATTCCCCTGAGATTCATACCACATTTTCCACTATTTCATTTTGTGTGGTGTATTTAATGACCATTATTGTATTATTTGTGTAATATAAATTAATTTATGTCTATTTACATCTTCATCTTATGACCCTTCATTCATTGTGTGTACGTTTCGAATGTTACCCAAATCGATAAGGGAACGATTCACCCTCCCCTTTTTAAAAGACTTCATTTTTAGGTCATTTAATTTACATCTTATTATATTGGTATATGTTCTTATATATCCATATTTCATTAAATTTTATGTCCAAGTGATTAGATTCCATTTTTATCTCTCATCAACTCCTTTTTGGAATTTTACTGTGACGCTGTTAGGCTGTCGAATTTAGGTAAGCGAACATCTTAAACCAATATCAATTCATTGGGTTAAACCTCTGCTTCATGATAATGTTGTGCTAGGAATATGATTGGATGATCTATGATTGTTTTGAACTTAATATACACTTTTATTGGGTGTATTTATATTTGTCTCATATAATTATCTAATTGATTTATCCTTAATCTAAGGATACCGTCTTTGTGAGGGAATTTGTATCAATATCCTTTTGTTGAGGCATACTTCAATTTATATATGTCCTTATCTTATTAGTTTTATAATAAACAGTTTTTAATTTTAATTTCACTAATATTCAATATTTTTACATGAAGCATTTTACTAAAAGATAAAAGGAATGTATTCGTCTTATGATTGCGGCGATAATGACTTCTCCGCCGTTGTGACCATTATTTGAGTTTCGACTTACTCTACAAAACATAATGATTTTAATTTAAAAAATATATAACATGTTTTACTTTTCTTTTATTTTGGTGTTGAAAATGGTTTTTATAATGTTTTGATTAAATCAATGTGTTGAATTGTTATCTTTTGATTGAAATATGAAAATTTTCTGTTTTCATTATGCATTTTTATATGATACGATTATGTTATGGTTCTTGGGAATTGTTTCTGAAGTCAGGTGGTTCCATGATAAACTAAGAGAGGGTGATCCTAAGATATCTCTAAAATGCACTGGTTAATGTGGGGGAGTTAAATTATAAGGTTTCTCAAAAGATATTAAGTGAATATACTATGATGGGTATTCCAAAGTTAACCATGAGGGTTACTCCCTGCATAATATTGTTATGAATTCCTCAAGTTTCCTTAATGTCTTATGATTTATATGAGTAATTCATCAATAATATTATTTCATGAGGTATGTTAAAGTGGTTATATTTTATGAGTAAAGTATGATTTCATTGATTCTTATGTATAAATGGACTAATGTTTTCGGTTTGAATTTTTATATCCCTTACTAAACTTTTTATTCCCATCCCATGTTTTTTAAATGTTTTCCAGAGGAAATAATGATTGAATAGGGTCAAGGATGGGATCATGGAAAGATGTACTGTCCAAAAAATGAAACAAGTCATTTTTCTAGTTTAAGAGTTTTTATTTTAGGAAAAAAATAGAAACTGAGTAGAAGTTCCTACTTTATAATCTTTTTAGATGTAATAGTTATGTCCAAATTCAGTAAAACTATAAACCTGAAAATATCCTCAATGTGAATTATGCATTTAATTTAATATAATGTGATGTTTTATGGATGGTTCCTTATAATGGATTCCTAGAATTACCTATTTAGGTTACGAGTTAGTTTCATTCATTTATTCCTTATGCATTAGAATGCTTCTTTTAGATTTTTTCATATGTGGTTTCGAGGAGGATCATAATGACTATACATGTTATTCACACCATTTGTATAGATATGCAATTTATTATGTTATATTGAATAGGTTGGAGATATATATTTTTCATTACATGATCAAATGAATTGTTGAGTATCTATCAAGACATTTTAGAGATTGTGGTCAATAAATATTTATGATTTTGAGAAATTTAGTTTTCATTTCATTTATGTATGATATAACATGTATTGAGATTATATTTTTTTATTCATTCAGATATTTTTGTTGATTTTATCCTTCATATATCATTCCCATTAAATCAATATAGTAAAATTAATCACTTTTATGTGTTTCCTATATCAATGAACCCAATACCCAACACCTGTACTATTGGAGTTGGTATTCTAGAGTGGGGTACCTGTATAGGGGGAGGGGTCATATAAATTTTGTATCATTTATGATGATAGTGATATTAGATTGAGTTTTGAGGAAGGAACAAATGAAAAAAGATGTCTTGGTTGAGAAAGAGGATCAATCGGGTGTAGTGTATACTGTAATCAAGGTAGAATGGAAAGGGAATTGGATTTATGGCGAACTAAGATCTAACGTAAAGAGTATTATGTTTACATATAAATTCTATAAGATGTTATTCTTTATAAAAGGTGGAAAAATATTAGAGGATTGGAACACCCCAACCTCAGTTTCCCAATTCCCATCCAATATTTTATTAAATTAGCCTAATTATATGAAATTTTTATCTTCATAGACTTGGTAGTTTAGTTGTTTTATAAGACCTGATACACACATAAGTGAAACAATAAATCATGAAATGAAATACAGTATAAGTGATTCATTAGGAACTCTCATAAGTCCTATATTATCCATGTAGGGAATTCATAATACACCTCTTCACATCCGGGGGAAATATAAATCATAATAAAGAGATGATCTTAGATTGTCAGTAATGGTAAATAATACATTGGAATTAATCCTAAAAATAAACAATAAGAGTGGTGAATAACTAAAAACTCATGCATATAAAAATAAATTTTATCATAATATAGATGGTATAAAAACATATTAAATAATGTTGAAAAACATAACCATCGATATTCTACTGGTTGAATAATCACATGAAATATTAATCTCTAGATTCATAATGATGTAATGCATAATTCCTGGAATCATAATCACTCAGTCACGACCTCATGTAAAGACTATGTATAATAGTGTAACAACATAAACATGGTTGTATAAGGATAAAAAAACAATGTATCAAGGGGCTATAATGGGCCCCACCCCTCACATTCTAAGTCCAATAAATTTTTCATATTAAAAAGAACAATCATAAAAAACATTACATTAATATAGAAAATCTAGAATCTGTAATGAGAATATATTATATATAACCCACTAATCGTCTAATATTAATCTAAATATAGTCTAAATGGTCATCCAAACTTTCTACTTTTTAATTAATTGAATCATTTTTCCATTGATTAAAAATATTCAAATGAATAATTTAATACTATGAATATAAATATATTGATGATATAATATATCAAATTTTATTATATATACAAAACATTGACGAAATATGTGGTGAATAAGAGAAATCTCACAGAATAAAGTGATATGAGAAACCCATTACCATATGTACGAACGTGTACTGCACATGAACTCAAAATAATGGATAATATAATTAGATACATTAATTATTTAATAATAACATTTTATACCTATATTTTATATAATATTATTTTATTATGTTCACCTATGAACATTAATGTGGTAAAACTGATTCCATATTTGGAATCAGAAGTTCCAAACTATGTCATTAAGAAGCTTTTGTTTTTGGAAATTATGAATATAACGACGGAAATTATCATTAATTATAATGATTAATTAGTAATCAGGTAGTTAAGGGTAATTGAATTATATCATAATAATATAAAATGACCCCAAAATTGTCAAAATATTCTTTCTTGAGTGATGGACGACTATGGGAATCTTTTTACCAAAACATGAGGGCCCATGGAGTCACATGGGTTCAATTGTGACATTTATGATATTATTTTTTAAAAAGAAACGAGATATAACAAGGGTTTGTATATCATAAGTAATAAATTTTTTGTTTACATAAATTATATCATAGACTATAAATATTAATTGTAAAACTAAAAGGATTTCTTAAATCATGGTATTTTTTTTGAATTTTTAGACATTATATAAATAAATTTCATTATGACACCATGAGATGCAATGATTACCTCATTAATGAACGATATAAATAAAATGAAAAGATAAGAAAAAATATAAGACATAAATTTGTCTAAAACCTATTGGATGGATGTATTTCGAACACTTATCACATTATCTACAAAATATATCATTTTGGGACCTTTAAAATCCAAAAATCATTTTATAATAAAGTAGCATTTCATGTCTTTCCAAAAGTGACACTCCTCCCTCTTATAAAAGGCCCCCACCTCTACCCCCTTACCCACACCTCAAAATCCCTTGGCTCGTCCAACCTATTCTCATAATATATCTCCAAATCACTATATTACTACTATAATCATCACTTTGGGTAGAAGTCTTTCCAAGAAAGCCTTTGGCTCAAATGAAAATGAGTTTCCCGATTTAGAGGTAATGTCTTCTCTCGAGTTTCTTTCTATTATTTTACTTCTTCACTGAACACTATCATATTATTATTTTATCCCATAATAACACAATTATCCTAAATATACTAGGATTTCATTATTATAACGATTATACCTACACTTTCACACACCTTCGTCTAAAGATTAAATGCATATTGTTTCGGTGGTTGGCGAATTACTGCCTCCTGAAACGATGATTGTACAATTTTCATTTAACACCTTTCATTGTGGACATTATGATGTCATCATATTTATATATGATATATATGTTATTTATTTCTTCTATATAATGTTGAATTTTATTTTTAAATCACATTGTTATGCTTTTCATGTTATAGAACTGCGATAATTTCATCTAAGGAAGTGTGGACTACTGCCACCTCAAGTGATGTGACTCGTTCATGCAAAACATGTAATTTATAAATAATGTAATTAATGAGATTATGTTACCTATATATCATATATTTTATACTGGATTTATAATATTTATATATATGTCTCATTTAGTTTTAATTCCATTAATATGACAAAGATATTAAAGTAGCATTCATGCGTACGTACGACAAACCATCTCCTTGAATGGTGCATTTTATTTTTGATCTCAAAATGTTATGGAATATTATAAAATTAATATAAACTAGATATATATAATATTTAAATAATTAATACCATTCTAGAGATTATGTAATTATAACTACTTTGGAAATCCTTTTCAAACTATTTCATTTTTTACTCATGTACCGAACATCGAAAAAACATATGATATGAACTCACATAATTAAGTAATTATAATAACATGATAATATGTGATATGAATTTAATAATAAAATTAAAGGAATTTTTTATAGAATTATAAATTTACCATGTTTTACTATTCAGGAATATAATGAAACGAAGAAGCCATGTCAGACTTGAGGTAAGGGGATTTCATATCTCGCTTTTAATTCAATGAGATTTACATTGTTCACCACATATTTTTTGCATGTGGTGTATTTTGTACTTCCATTTCATATATATTATCATGATTCTATTTATATTTATAGTATTATTCGATTCATTTGGTGTTATTTATCTTTTGGTCATACGACTCCATTGATTACAACGAGGTAAGGGGTTTTTATCTCACCTTTTATTCCCATGAGATTCATGCTACATTCTCCACTATTTCCTTTTATGTGGTGTATGTACTGACCATTATTGTATTATTTGTGTAATATAATTTTATTTATGGGTATTTTCATCTTCATTTTATGAATCTTCTTTCATGGGGTGTACATTTCGAATGTTACCCAAATTGGTAAGGGAACCTTTCACCCTCCTATTTTTAAAAAACATTGTTCTCTTATGTGTTTTAATTTACATCTTATTATGATGTTATATGTTCCTATATATCATTATTTCTATAAATTATATTTCCAAGTGATGAGATACCCTTTTTTTATCTATCATCAACCCGTTTTATGAATTTTAAAGTGACCCGTTTAGGCTATCGGATTTCTGTAAGAAAACTTTTTTACCGAATTTCAATTCTTTTGGTTAAACATATACTTCATTATTATGTCATTATATGAATATTGGTGGATGACCTATGATTGTTTTACACTTAATAACCACTTATATTGGGTGTATTTTTATTTTTCACACATAATTATGTAAGGAATTTATTATTAATATATGGATATCGTCTTTGTGAGAGACTTCGTCTCAATCTCATTTAATTGAGGTATACTTAAATTTATATAAGACCTTCTTTTATTTGTTTTATAAAAAAACCCTTTTGAATTTTTATTTCATTCAAAAGGAATATTTTTTTTACATGAAGCCTATTACTAAACGCCAAAAGTATTGTATTTGTCTTGCATATGTGGCGATGCCAACTTCTCCACCGCCATGAACATTATTTGACTTTTGGCTTCCTCTACCACCCATAATGATTTCTAACAAAAAATAAAATCCATGTTTTACTTTTCTTTTATTTTTGTATTGAAAATGGTTTTTATAATGTTTTGATTAAATCAATGTGTTGTATTGATATCTTGTGATTGATATTTGGAAAATTTATGTTTTCTTTATGCAAGTTTTATGTGATACAATTATGTTATGGTTCTTGGAAATTGTTTATGATGTTGGGTGGTTCTATGATACACTAAGGGAAGGTGAGTGTGAGATAGCTCTCCAATTAATTGGGAATCTCGAAAGAGTTAAACGCTAAGGTTTTTTGAAGAGATTGAGGTAATATACAGTGATGGGTATTCCAAATGTAACCATGAGGGTTACTCCCTACGTAAGAATGTTATGAATACCAGAAGTTATCTTTATGTCTTATGATTTCTATGAGTTATTTATATATCCTATGATTTCATGAGGTATGTTAAGGTTTTTATGTTTTTTAAGTAAAGTATGATTTCATTGATTCTTATGTATACATGGACTAATGTTTTCATTCCGTAATTTTATATCCCTTACTGAGATTTTTATGCTCAGCCCATGTTTTTGAAATGTTTTCCACATGAATTAAAGAATGAATATGGTAATGTATGGGATCAAGGAAATACATGATGTCTAAAACATGGAAGTAGTCATGTTTCATTTTTAAAATTTATTTTTATGAAGAAATTGAAAATGAGTAGAAGTGTCTACTTTATAATCTTTTGAGATGTAATGGTTTTGTCATTATTCTCTAAAACTCTAATCTTGAAAAGATCCTCAATGTTAATTATTCATTTAATTCAATATTATGTGATTTTTTAATGTTGAGTCATTATAGTTGTTATCAAAGGTGGGTTTAGATAACTTTAGAGGTTAGGGTATTCTTTTAGAATAAGTGACATTACATCAATGGTTTGGATTTAATAAAGAGTCATAGTTTTTTATATAAACTGAATGTGTTTAAGATAAAATAAATAATTATATCTTTTTATTATATGATGATTTTACTAATATACTCACACTAACCTTTTTGGTTTTAGTAAATGGATGGATCTAGTAGGGAACAACGTAATACTTTATGTAAAGAAAACTGTGACAGTTTTATGAATAAATAACTGAATGATATGGGAGCTACAATAAAATATCTTATAGTTATTCTCTACCAAATATCTGGAGTCTTGATTGACCACATGAACCATAGTTATTCTTATAAGATATCATATATGTGAGAAAAAAATCCCAATGGATGTTCATGTAATAATCATAAAGGTATGTGTGATAAAAAAACCAATGTGTCAAAGATGTAGAAAGAAACACATATGAAAATGTGTCAAAGGGACAGAAAGACGAAATATATGTGGTAATGAAGGTCATAAAGAAATAACCTTCCTTATAAAAAGGAAGCATCATGTTGACTCTATAAAAGGGAATCAATTTCATTCTGAAGGATCAATTGAATGTTTTAAATGTGGTGTGCATAGTCATTATTAAAACACATGTCCTACGAAGATGTTTCCGGAATGGGATCACCATGATCATATAAATATTTTATTACCAATAACTAATGCCATTCCTAATGAGGATTAAGAAACTAACAATGACCAATGAAAGGTATGGATTATTTCTTAATATATGTTTTCCTATTATTAAAACTTAGGATATGATTCATGATTTTTTTAGGAAATAAGTGTTTCATAATATGTTTTAAAAGAATTGTTAATGGATAATGAAGAATATTTATTTAGTAAGAAGTCAACATATAAGGGATTCAAGAGTTATTGTAGATTTTAGGATGGTGAAATGCTTAAATGAATTAAGGCTCTTTTAATGATTAGATTACAACAAAAAAACTTTTTATAGTATGTGTAACCCTGATGTTTGATATATTAATATTTTATTAAAGGAATAATTACCTTTTCTTTTGTGGATATAGTTATAAAGAACCATTTGGTTTTTATGATCCTTGAATTGGAGGAAATTACCAGTTAACACATTTGGGGATGCAAAACTAAATTTAATACGTAAACTTTGTGGTTAAAATATGTTATGGTAATTTTTAATGGATTTATCACTTTTTTGGAATGTTATAAAACTATATTTTTTTTTAAAATGACAACATGAAGCCTGTGTGACAACCCGTCGCATCGGACGATGCTGTGGGAATAGAACCCACAACCAAAGTGCAACTAGTATTTATCGCCTACCACATTACTACGTGAAGTACCAAGTTAGTATGAAAAATAATTTTTAGTTAGATGATTTTATGAATCAAGAATAAGTTGATTATGGGTTATCTCTGGAAATGATTGACCTATCATGGAGGATATGTGATTAGGATAATTAATTTTCAATATGAGACTTTAAGAGTACCTGATGTTATTTGGTGATAAATTTTAAGATTTACCTTAGAAGAATATATGATTAAATCCTTTTGATATTTGGGATTCAATTTTAGTTTGGATTACATTGAAAAATTTTATAGATAGATTTTTATTTAATGGTCTTTCTTGAACCTTGGGTTCATTTTATTGAATTTTGGAGATTATGATGAGAATTTCATTTTATAATGGATTATCCTTTTGGAAATTATCCGAAAATGTTCTAAATTTTGTGGTTTTGGTTAAGGTCTAAAGATAGGGGAAATATTTAGCTCATCTTTTATGGGATAGGTGATTCTCAAGAAGTTGATTATAGCACTCTTAATGTGAACAAGTCATCCTAAATACTCATATTTTGGAGAAAATATGAGTTTGTGTAAGAAATATAGAAAGATATGAAAGGATACATGACATGTAAGTATGCTTCCTTATGTTTTAGTTAAGATCATAAACAAATTGCCCAATGAAAAGTAACATAAAACAAAAATGATATCTGTTAAATTTTCCCACTAGGGAATCAAATATCATTTAACAAATAACAATTTTGTGATTTTCTGGTGGTTAACATTCTCCTAGGGATATTTTTATCACTCACCAAAAAAATGTGACCCTTTGTTTTCCCTTCCTTATCAATGTTTTCATACATGGAATCCTCGTATGGGTTAACTCGGGTTACCATTTTACATCTCTTTCATTATTTTAAGGTAATAGTTTTATTGACTCCTTTTCTAATTTGGGGCATTCAATGATGTTTCCGAGCCCAAATTTAAAATTGTGAGGACGCAATTCCCAAAAGGGGGAAGGATGTAACATCCTAGGTAAATAAAGAATATGAAATTTTCATATTTATTTATATTTCTGAATAAGATATTAATATTACTTTAATTGGGATGCTATGTTCGATGGCATACACAATATGCAACAAAGAGTTTCTTTAAAATCTTACGTTGCACACTAATAAAATAATAATATTATTTTTAATGGTAGTAAACACCTATACATTGTAATGGTTTGAATGAATTGGACTATCTAAAAATGATTTTATATGTTTTTGAAATATTTTAACAATTACCCAATAAATAATTGATGCTTAAAATGCGAATGCATCCAATTTTAAGAATAAATATTCTAATATTCTTTAAAAGGTCGATTAACTGCATTTTGATGAAAAAAAAATTTAAATATACATTTTTTCTCTTTAATATGTTATATTTGACAAAATAAAATCCTTTTTTATAATCAGGACATAGATATTTACATCGTGTATATTTTTGGTATTTTTCTGATAAAGTTCATTTTTAATGAATAATGAAAATGTTGTATTTTAATTCAAAAACTCTTTTTAATATAATTTATTTCTATGGATAGATTATATTTTTAAATTGTTTTAATGTTTAATTAGAATATATTTTTACCATTTATTCTAATGGTTGTAATTATAATTAAATTCACTTTGAAAATTGAATAAACAAGTGTCAATCTTTTGATAGATATTTTTTCTTAAAAACACGCTATTTTTTGACAGTGGGAAATAAATATATAATTTATTAACGAAAAATATATGTTAAGAATTTGGTAAAATAGAAATAATTGTGGAATTTGAAATATAAAATATAGCTTAGGGTGAATTTTTGGTATTTTCTTAATAATGTTCATTTTTTAATGAATAGTGAAAAATACTGCATTTTAATTCAAAACTGCTTTTTCATCGATTTTATTTATATATTTTGATGGTAATTTTAATTGGTTTTAAGGTATAATTTACATATTTTTTTAACATTTTATAAATTTTTTGTCATTGGATGTAATTTCACTTTAATATTGGCTGTAAAGGCAAATCAATCTTTTGATAGATTTTACATCATAAAAACCCGTCTCAGGTTTTGACAACGAAATTTATTTTTTAAATTAGTTTCTGAAATTTATGTGTTTGGAACTGGGTAAAATATATTCCATATTTGGAATCTTAAGGTCCAAACAATGTAATTAATACTATTTTGTTTTATGACATTATGAATAGTAACGACGTCAATTATCTTTAATTGTCATGATTAATTAGAAATCCGGTAGTTAAGGGTAATAATATAATATCATATTAATCTAAAATGTACATAACATGTGTCCAAATCCTATTTTTTGAGTCATGTCCGACCATGGGAAACGTTTTACCAAACTTGAGGGCCCATGGAGTCACATGGGTGTGATAGTGACATTTATGACATTATTTTTTAAAAAGAAGAGAAATATAACAAAGGATTGTATATCCTATGTAAAAAAAATTTGTTTTGTTTACATAAATTATCACTTAGACTATAAATAGTCATTGGGAAGATAAAAGTATTTCCTACATTATGGTATTTTTTTATAATTTTTAAACATTATATAAATTTATTTATATCTGACACCATGACGATGCAATGATTACCTCATTAATGAACGACTTAAATATAATGAAATGATAAGGTATAATAAAAGACATAAACTTGTCGAAAATATATTTTATGGGTGGATTTAGAACCATTTTCTCTTTATCCTCAAAATATAACATTTTTGGACCTTTAAAATCCAAAAAAATTATAATAAAGATACATTTCAAGACATTCCAAATGTGACCCTCCTCCCTCTTATAAAAGGCCCCCACCTCTACCCCCTTACCCACAACTCTGAATCCCTTGGATCATCAAAAAACGTTTTACATTGTCTCTCCAAATCCCACTATTACTCATAGAATCCTCACTTTGGGCATAATACTTTTCAATGAAGACTTTGGGTCAAATCAAAAAGAGTTACCCGATTTAGAGGTAATGTCTTCTCTTGAATTTATTCCTTTTATTTTCCTTCTTAACTCACCATTGTCATCTTATTATTTGATCCCATAATAACACCATTATACTCAATATACTAGGATTTTGTTATGATAAGGATTCTACATACACTTACACACACCTCCGTCTAATGGTTAAAGAACATATTGTTTCTAAGGGTGACGAATTACTACGTCACGAAACAATGATTTCTCAGTCATCATTTAACACCATTTTTGGTTTCCATTATGATGTAACCATATTTATATATGATATATATGGTATTTATTTTTTTATAGGATTCATAATTTTATTTTTAAATCACATCATTAATGTTTTCATGTTGTGGAACTGTGATAATTTCATCTAAGGAAGTGTGTGAACTACCTCCCCCTAATGTGATGTGACTCGTTCATGCCAAACATGGAATTTACAAATAATGTAACTAATGAACTTATTTTACCTATATAAAATATATATTTTACTGTAATTATAATATATATATGTCTCATTTAGTTTTAATTCCTTTAATATGATAGAGAAATGAAAGTAGCGTTCATGCATACATACGACCTACCGTCTCCATGTACGGTGCATTTCATTTTCTATCTCCAAATGATTTGTAATAGTATTAAATGAATATATATTGGATATATATGATATTTAAATCATTAATTAGATTCTGGAGATGATGTACTTATAAATACATGGGCAATTCATTTCAAACATGTTCTGTTTTGACTCATGTACCAAACGTCGACAAAACATATGATATGGACTCACATAATTATCTAATTATTATAACATGATAATATGTGATATGAAATGAATAATAAAATTTAAAGGAAGCCTGTATGAAATTAAAAATGGAACATATTTTATTATTTAGGAATATAATCAAATGAACAAGACAATTCAGACTTGAGGTAAGGGGATTTATGTCCCACTTTTAATTCAGTGATATTTCCATTGTTGGCCACTTATTTGTTACATGTGGTGAATTGTGTAGATAAATTTCATATATATTACAATTATTCTATTTATATTCATTTAATTATGTGATTCATTTGGTTATTATTATCTTTTGGTCATACGAATCAATTAATTACAACGAGGTATGGGGTTTTTAACTCAATTTTTATTCCCCTGAGATTCATGCCACATTTTCCACTATTTCTTTTTGTGTGGTGTATGTAATGACCATGATTGTATTCTTTGTGTAATATAATTTAATTTATATCTATTTGAATCTTCATTATATGACCCTTATTTCTTGGTGTGTACGTTTCGAATGTTACCCAAATCGGTAAGGGAACGTTTCACCATCCCCTTATTAGAAGACTTCATTTTTAGGTCTTTTAACGTAAATATTATTATGTTGGGATATGTTCTATATATCCATATTTCTTTAAATTTTATGTCTAAGTTAAGAGATACAATTTTTATCTATCATCAACTAATTTTCAGAATTTTAAAGTGACGTTGTTAGGCTGTAGAATTTATGTAAGGTAACTTCTTAACCCAATTTCAATTCATTGGGTTAAACCTCTTCTTCTTGATAATGTCATGCTAAGAATATGATTGTATGATCTATGATTTTTTTTAAACTTAATATACACTTATATTGGGTGTATTTATATTTGTCTCACATAATTATGTAATTGATTAATCCTTAATCTAAGGATACCGACTTTGTTAGGGAATTCGTCTCAATATCCTTTTGTTGAGGAATACATTATTTTATATACGACCTTATTTTATTAGTTTTATAATAAACACATTTTACATTTAATATCATTCAAAATTAATATTTTTACATGAAGAATTTTACTAAAAGGCAAAATTTATGTATTCGTCTTATGTATGCGGCGAAAATGACTTCTCCGCCTCCTTGACCATTATTTGAGTTTTGACATCCTCTATAAACCATAATGATTTTAATTGAAAAATAAAGACCATGTTTTACTTTTATTTTATTTTGGTGTTGAAAATGGGTTTTATAACGTTTTGATTAAATCAATGGGTTGAATTGTTATCTTTTGATTGAGATATGGAAATTGTATGTTTTCTTTATGCATGTTTTATATTATACGATTATATTAGGGTTCATGGAAATTGTTTCTGATGTCGGGTGGTTCCGTTATAAAATAAGAGTGGGTGATCCTAAGATAGCTCTCAAATGCATTTTTTAATGTGAAGGAGTTAAATTATAAGTTTTCTCCAAAGATATTTAGGGAATATACTGTGATGAGTATTCCAAAGGTAACCATGAGGGTTACTCCCTACGTAAAATTGTTATGAATTCCTCAAGTTTCCTTAATGTCTTAAGATTTCTATGAGTAATTCATCAATATTATGATTTCATGAGCTATGTTAAAGTGCTTATGTTTTATGAGTATAGTATGATTTCATTGATTATATGTATAAATGGACTAATGTTTTCTTTTCATATTTTTATATCCCTTAATAAGTTTTTTATGCCCTTCCCATGTTTTTGAAATCTTTTCCACAGGACATAATGATAGAATAGGTTCAAGGATGGGATCATGGAAAAATGTGCGATCCAAAAAATAAAACAAGTTATTTTTCAAGTTTAAGAGTTTTTATTTTAGGGAAAAATTGAAACTAAGTAAAAGTGCCTACATTATAAGCTTTTTAAATGTAATAGTTATGCCAAAATTCACTAATACTCTAAACCTGAAAAATCATCAATGTGAATTATTCATTTAATTCTATATTATGGGATGTTTTAAGGCTGTCCCCTTATAATGGATTCCTAGAATTACCTATTTAGGTTACGAGTTAGTTTTATTCATTTATTCCTTATGCCTTAGAATGGTTCTTTTAGATTTTTTATATGTGGTTTTGAGGAGGATCATAATGACTATACATGTTATTCATACCATATGTATAGATAGGCAATTTATTATGTAATATTGAATAGGTTGGAGATAATGATTCTCATTACATGGTAAAATGAATTGTTGAGTCTCTATCAAGAAATTCTAGAGGGTGCGGTCAATAAATATGTATGCTTTTGAGAAATTTAGTTTTCATTTCATTTATGTATGATATTACATGTATTGAGATTACATTTTGTTTATTCATTCAGATATTTTTGTTGATTTTACCCTTCATATCCCATTCCCATTAAATCAATACAGTGAAATTCATCTCTTTTATGTGTTTCCTATATCAATGAACCCAATACCCAACACCTGGCCTATTAGAGTTGGTGTTCTAGGGTCATAATATTCTATCCTTCACATTCATCCTAGGTGGGGTATCTGTATAGGGGGGTCATATAAATGTGGTATCATTTATGATGATAGTGATATTGGATTGAGTTTTGAGGATGGAACAAATGAAAAAAGATGTCTTGGTTGAGAAAGAGGATCAATTGGGGGTAGTGTATACTGTAATAAAGGTAGAATGGAAAGGGAATTGGATTTATGGCGACCTATGATCTAACGTAAAGTGTATTATGTTTACATATAAATTCAATGAGATGTTATGATTTATAAAAGTTGGAAAAATAATAGAGGATTGTAACACCCCAACCCCAGTTTCCCAATTCCCAAACATTATTTTATTACATTAGCTTAATTATATGAAATTTTTATCCTCACAGACTGGGTAGTTTAGTAGTTTTAGAAGACCTGATACACACATAAGTTAAAAAATAAATCTTGAAATGAAATACATTATAAGTGTTTTGTTAGGAACTCTCATAAGTCCTATATTATCCATATAAGGCATTCATAATACACCTCTTCACATCCTGGGGAAATATAAATCATAATAAAGAGATGATCTTAGATTCTCGGAAATGGTAAATAATACATAGGAATTAATCATAAAAATAAACAATAAGAGTGGTGAATAACTAATAACACATGCATATAAAAATAAATTTGATCATAATATGGAAGGTATAAAAACTAATTAAATAATGCTGAAAAACATAACCATCGATATTCTACTGGTTGAATATTCACATAAATTATAAATCTCTAGATTCATAATGATGTAATACATAATTCTTGGCATCATAATCACTCAGTCACGACCTCATGTGAAGACTATGTAGAATAGTGTAAAAACATAAACATGTTTGTATAAGGTGACAAACCAATGTATCGAGGGGCTATAATGGGCCCCACCCATCACATTCTAAGTCCAATATATTCATCGTTTTAAAACAAAGAATCGTAAAAAATAAACATTAATATAGACAAACTAGAATCTAAAATGCGATTATATTATCTATAATCGATTAATTGTATAATATTAATCTAAATATAGTCTAAATGGTCATCCACACTTACTAATTTTCAATTAATTAAATCATATGTCCATTGATTAAAAATATCCAAATGAATAATTTGATACCATGAAAATAAATATATTAGTGATATAATATATCAAAATTTATTATATATACAAAACATATAAGAAATAAGTGTTGAATAAGTGAAATCTCACAGAAAAAAGTGATATGAGAAACCCATTACCTTATATACGAATGTGTTCTGCACATGAACTAAAAATAATGTATAATATAATTATATACATTAATTATTTAATAATAACATTCTATACCTATATTTTATTTATTATTATTTTATTATGTTCACTTACGAACATTATTGTGAGTTTTAAGATACAAATTTATCACCCGGTATAGTTTGTTTCTTATGCTTTCACGATGGACATACTTGATTATGAGTATAGAAGTTCCTATAAAATGAATATAAATCTCTAGAATTGAATTTATATATTATTAATGACATATATAAGTTTAAATGGGTATATATATCAATCGGTTACATGGTATGAGGATGAATCATTATATATGTTATTTAGTAACATCGTTTAGATTATTACGGCGGATATTGACAATAACGAACACATTCTGTTTTTTCATTTCATATTTTTAAAATTTGTAACATCTAGAACAAAATATTAATTATATTATTAATGTCAAAAATTATATTAAACATTAAATTCACTTCATGAATATTGTTGTATAATAATTTGAAGATTAAAACTTCGTCATCCACAACGGTTGTAAATTTTAACTTCTCGAATTATGGTTTCATTTATAAAATTATAGAGGGAGAGTTGAGAGATTGATAATGGTTAGTACATTAAAATAATATAATTCATGTATACAACTTATACTGGGGTTATCATTATATATTGGGTGGAGTAGGTTTGGATCGAATTATAAAATACTATAAATTGAAATGTGATTAAATGAAAACGGAAGGGGATTTACCTCTTCAAATAACCTCTTTCAGATCCTCCTTTTGGGAAAGGTTTTTAGTCTTGTGGAAAGAACAAGTGATCCTAGACATTGTTAGGGACCATGGATGAGTATTTGGGAATAACATTAGTAAGGTACAAAGTTTATAAGACTGAGGATAATATGGAGTGAGGGATGGCTTTTTATAGTGGGGAAGAGGAAGTTTTTCCAATTATTTTATTCATTATTAGGTTATTTGGGTTCAAGAATATGAATAGTCAAGAATAATTTGACCTCAAATAGTAATTTGTGCATGATATTTCATGCTAATTGACATTTAAATCTTTCATGCATCAATACTTATGTAGAGATTAATTAATTTTGCATATATTATAAATTATCAAATTTCATTATTCACCAAGAATTATAGTATTTCAAAACAAAATCCCAAAAAACACCCTACCAATTTTTCAATCTGTATAATTGAAAATTTGACTCCATTTTCTAAAAATTATATACTAAATTATTGAAATTTACATATTAAATATTATCATTTTTTACATGAAATATATAGATTTTTAATTTAAAAATATTTTATAATAATTCCAAAAAGTAAATGAGGTCTCGTAAAATTATACTAAATTCACAGGCAAAGAATATTCTTTAAGAATAGGTCTTAGGGAAATTATTTATATTTTAAATAAATTTAATAATGTAATATTTTAATTACAAATTTATGACTCGCAGAAAATTCCAACACTTAATTATTATTTTTTAATCCATTTACTATCATTTATATGGTTCTTGAATTTAATTTATACATATATTGTTTATGTTAGTAATCATAAGAGTAAGGTTACTATTCATAAGGGTAATATTATAAATCATAAGGGTACATTACTATTCAAATTGTTCAAGTAAATATTCTCTACAAAATCCTGTTGATATTATTAAAATCTAAAATATTATATTGATCACAATGATGTATGTATTTTTTCAAATTTAATATCACAGAATTTGAAATATTATGTTTGATGGCTTGGACATAACTCTATTGTATAAATACTAATAATAACAAATTGTTTTTCCATAAAGAATCACTATTGAGTTCATTGAAATAAATATTTATTTTTAAATTATTAGGTTGTAAAATTATCCCCTCCTTAAATAAATTGTGTCCTCATAATTATAAATTTCACTCTGAATGTTAATGGTTGATAATGGATAATTCCCGTTTTCTAGAAACCCACATTGAAAATATGGTTAATAAATAATCATATTAATAATAAGTGGAGGAATATGAATATGTTACTACACAACTATGAATTGAAATATTGTAACTTTAGTGTCGAGTGGAAATATATACATGAAAAAATAATCTAACCATAATGTTCTGATTGAGAGTGATAGACAACATGTTAATTAGAATGTTTACCATCAAAAAGCAGTAAAACATACAATCAGTAAAATCAACATTTACATCTCATAATGAAATGTAAATGGATAAATTTTTTTGTTACAATCTATTTATTCTTGTGTTGAGGGATTTTTTACTATCATGATAATAAGTTATGAAATTAAAATTACTTGATTTATTTTCCGGTAATAAGAACAATATCATCAATTGATTGTGCTTCAATATATTTTCACTTCATTATATATACCTAGTAACAAAATATATTGAATAATTTTTCATGCTTGGGTGATGTTAATTAACATCTACAGACCGAAGATCCCAAAATAGAATCATTGTCTATTCCTATTGTCATTATACATTAATTGAATCCAAAAATTTTGGATTAGATTATATAAATCCCTATCAATAATAAACAATTATATGATGAAAAAAATAAAATCAAAATATTTTAAATGTGATGAACATTGTTAAACATATGTCATTTTAAAATTTAGAAACATTTAACATAGCATTCTACACCATAACCCCAATGTTATAAGGACTTGTCCATATAGTATTTCAAATTTCATCACTAACTCTTAATCTATTATACAAATGATTCTTATACATTATCAAATAATATCAAGGTTATAATGTCAATTTCTGTAAATTACTTGGATCACCATATGTCCACAATGAATTTAAATTTCACCATAAAATACAATTCATCATTTATTTCTCAAAATATTATATTTACAAATGTCTTATAGGATTCCCAATATTGTAAACATATTCTAATGTATTATTAATCACTTAACCAAAATATATTTTTTACATTCCAATGTAATATATTTGATAAAGAAAGTATGTAAAATAAAAATAACATTTATACATTAGTTTTTATAAATGAAAAATAGTCATAATGTAAGAACCTGAATCTTCTTTTCAGTAATGTTTTTCCTTTTCTGGTCGTTTTTATGAAAAATAAGATATTCTGGAAATTTTCAAATTACACGTCGTGTACTCGGTTACTGCATGTGGATGAGGGTTGGTCATGTAGCAGCCATGCACACGACCATGTGGGGGTGAACTGGAGTACGCCTAAAGCGGAGTACAGAAAAGTCAAGTTCACATTGTGTACTTCAAAAGTACACGCAGTGTACTTTTTTTTCATTAAATGCACCAGGGTCTCGTCTGATAGATAGAACCCACTTCTTCTAGGACGACTTCATTTGAGAGAACCAGTATGGCTACAGATCATTTACAATCCCCTGAGCCTCCATCTTTCCTCCAATTCGAACACCGATGATTGCGTTGGAATCACATAGGTGAGTTCTCTCTTCTTCTAGAGCATAATCTTTGGATTACTCTTCTTTTCCAAGTTATCATGGGTTGAATGATTAAAATGCTTTTATAGATCTACGGCGTTCTAAGGTGATTCATGCCTCTTGGATCATTTATATCGTTTCTCAAACATCGAGGTAGGTGGTTTATGCCTTTCTGTTGAATGTCCTTCAGTTTTGTGTGCAATTTTTCCAAATACCCATGAACTGGGTATTACGAGTTTACCATTTTAACCTTATTTTCAATATTCTATGCTTGTATGCATGTGTAAATGATTTATGATGGTGAATAGTGTGAATTTCTGTTCTTTGGATGTGTTTCTCATGCTTGTTTTAACTGTTTTGACCTTTGGGTCTAGTTTTCCAGTTAGGATGCATTGTTTATTTCCATGCCTAGTATTGTAGGATAGTGTGACTATTGTTCGAATATGCTGATATTCCTTATAATTCTATCCAAGTAGTTCTTGATGTTTAATTTGGCCGATACGCGTGTTATACTTGTTGACTTACAGAGGGCCGTGAGAACCCTGTGTAGTAGACCGTAGGGAGAATGGATGTAATGGCTTCACTAGAGTGTCTTATTAATTTTATGATGCAAGAACACATGGGGAATTTATGTTGAGTGCTTCATCAGAGGGTATGTAGTTCCTTGACACGGGCCATAGGGGGAATGAGATGTTGAGTGCTTCCCTAGAGCGCCTTTATTAATGATAAGAGACTATAGGGGGAATTGACGGTGAGTGCATCTTCAAAGAGTTTATACATTCAATGAACCAAAGGGGTGAGACTGTGTGTGCCTCCCATAGGGTTGATAGTACATGTTGTTTGAACCAGAGAGATTAAACTATGATTACTACACAAAGGGTTACTTGTTTCTGTTTACCTGTTTTGATTAGCTTCTAGTTGTTTTTAGGTTGAATGCTTGATATATGGTATTGTTTATTGTTGAATGTTTCTTTGTTTGCTGCTTCTTTTTTCTTATTTTCTGCCATATACTCATTGACTCTTAGGAATATATCATTTGGTGGTTTCCTACTGGGATTTAGTCTCACACCATGTTTGGGTCATGCTTCTGGGCCCAAATAGACTCTATTGATGTATTTATAGATAAGGTCAAGTTCAATTCTACTTCCGGTAGTTGATTTGATGTGGAGCTGTAGAGCATGAGACCAATCTGAGGCTTGCGATGCTGAGGAGATATTTATTTGTTCATTTGAACTTTGGTTTATTATTGTTTGTATTCTAGCATTGTGATTTGTTTGGATGTATTTCTAAACATGTATATCTCATTCGGAATTTATATATGTGTTCCAGTTAATTATTATTTTTAGTCTTATGTATTTTATTCATGTATGAAGTTTTACTACTTCCACTATTGCATATTGTTTTCTTATGATGTGTACTTTTCCAATAAGAGCATTGTTTTCCCACTATCACACTGAAGGCCCTCTCTTCTAGTCGGAAACCTCTGGTGTTCATGGAAATTCTATTGAGTCCATGTGACGACTGGGTGCGGGGTGCCTCTATGTGGCTTTAGGAACTGGGATGTCACATAGTGGTATAAAAGGAACTCTTTTATATTGATTTAATTTTTGGAGCTTGTATCCCAGGATTAGATGAAATGTTTACTTAGTAAAAAGCTCTGACTAGGGGTAACTTACCGATATATAGGGAAAAGCCAATCTACCTAGTTTATTTCAATTTTTTTGATATTGCAATTTTACAGTTTATTTGAATTCCACTGTTTGGTGACTCACATGTTTTGTGTTGTTACTGTTGAGGATATTGATGTTATATTTCTGTCCTAACCCGATATGATAAGGGTATTCCATCTCAGGCATCATATTGGAACTTGATAGAATTCACATGTTATGTATTCTTTCCAGGACATCTAGGATGTATAATCAATTTTATGTTGTTGTGATAGACATTGTGTAGAATTTTTAATTTTTTGTGATAAATGCCTTGATAAAAATGCATTTAGTTTCATTAGGTTTTTTTTTGTTTACGAATTTTCATGAATGAATGCAAAACTATTGTTCTTGTGGTGTTATGGGCCCTCATGGACCCAAATTTGGTGCGACATCGCCTGGTTGTATTGTAATAACATGTATAAGATGTCAATCTTTGATTTGCAGGGATTATGGCCCCTCACAGATCAATATTTGGCACTTTAAATACTCATTTCAGTGTTTTTCAGGGCTCTAGAGTAGTTTCTGATGCTTACAGTATGGAAAAATCTAGAATACATGTCGTGTAGTTTCGACTACACGCTAAGTGTTCTTCTATTTGGAATAAAACTGTTTTTCTTATGTACACATAGTTTAATATCTAACTGTGTCATATGATGTGTGATATAGACACAGGATGGAGATTTCCTTGTGGGAACATGCCATGTACCAGTTTATCACACCGTGTAGTCTGACCCAGGTACCTGGTCGTGTCATGAACCACACAGATTGGTGTTATCATTTGACTAACATGTCATGTTCGGATTGTAAACGCTGAGTAGTCTAACCTTGGTACCCAACCGTGTAACAAATAACATGGGTCAGTGTTATCTATTCACAAACACTCCATTTCCGTTTGGAACAATCCGTGTAGTGTATGTCATGGGTCAGGTCATGTCACTAACAAAATGGGCCAGGTGAATCTTGTTTTGTACACACCATGTCTGCCATGAACACACTATGTAGTCTTCTCTTAAGAGATTAGTGTGGATAAACCGTGTATAAGGACTCAGGTAGGGGAAGAAGATTCAATTACACTCTAGTTGTTTGGAGGACACTTCATGTGTTTGGGGTGTTACAAGACCTATTTATGTAAGAATACACACCCATGTAAATGAAATAAGATAACATGCCATGTAGGGGAAAGTACACACCGTGTAGTCATGTTTTTTAAATCATTAATTCTTTTTTCCTTTGTTTTCTTCTTGTGCCTTAAGTATTCAATACTTGATAATACTGAATCTAAGTGTTCATTTGACCTTGAAGAGTCATGCCACCTAAACGTACTCCGGTTGTCCTCCAGTTATAGGGCAGTGATCATACGCCTGATATGGCTGATCAGGGAATTCTTGTGGATCCTCCTGTTGTGCCAGCCCTAACACCACCAGTTATACCAGTTGCAGACAACGATGCGCGGTTTTGGGAAGGATTTATGAGAATTATGTATACCGTCTAGAGAGCACCACATCCTGGCTCGACTATGGAAGAATTAACACATGTTTTCTAGCAGCAACATCCTCCCACATTTTTAGGAGAAAGCAAACTATAGGCTGCAGAGTCATGGCTACAAGCCGTAATGACGACCATTGAGCATCTAGTGATGCCTTCGGAGATGCAAGTCAATATCTATATCTATATGCTACGGGATTCTGCCCAGAGGTGGTGGGACATGGTCTCATAAGCAGGACAACAACAAGTTAAGTCATTTTAGGAGTTCCCGAACATATTCTATGACTATTTTTATTTGGAGACCTTGAAGGCCAATCAAGCATGGGTGTTCATGAGCTTGGAAGATGTTACTCTTTTGGATATGGATTATTCTTCTTGTTTCATCAAGATTCAGTGTTTCACACCAATCCTAGTGGGAGATGTGATGTTCTTACGGAGGATGTTTGAGGATGGTCTTAGGAAGGACATCCGCTGACAGGTGAATATATTCCGGTTGACTTCCATCCTTTCCATCGTCCACAAGGCGCTGATCACGGAGCACAATCTGAGAGACTCCAGAGGTGAGATCTAGGGAGGTTCTTCTTCAAGGGTTAGTACTTCTCTAGCTGACAGCAGGAAGCACTATAGGGAGTCTACGTGCGGCGATCTGAAGTGGCGAGAGACAGATTCAGGTATCCATGTGGTATGCTACCAGTGTGGAAGGGCTAGACATATGAGGTTGCAATGCCAGAGAGACCCAATGGAGTGTCGGTCGTGCAGAAAGATGGGCCACCTTTAACATTTCTGTCAGTTTTTCTCACCTACAGCTGGTGAGAGGGGTTTTTATATGACTCCTAATACAGGAGTAGCTCTGCTAGTTTCTCCCATGTCTGGGAACTAGAGTTCTTTCGACCGTTTAGGCTGAGGTGGAGGTTGTGGACATGGTTGTCACTCTCTAGGATGCCAGTGACAACATAGTAGATCTGGTCAGTGTGGTCAGGTAGGGTCACAGGGTCGTGGGACATGCCAAATGTTTGCAGTAGAGCAGACCCATCAAGAGATGGATCTCAGACCCTCTACAGTTTGAGGTACGATCATGGACGCCGCAATTTTATCTGTTGATCTTTTCGACACAAGGGATTCCCATATCTTTATATTTGTTACTTTTGTGGAGAACCATGGGCTCTATATCTATTCTTTTTCTAACATGATGACACATGGTACACCATTGGGAACGAGGACATATAGAATATGTATGTTCAAGGAGTGATCTCTTGAGGCCGGTGGGTGTAACATTCGTTGGAATCTGTATATCGTAGAGATGACATGCAATGATGCTATTTTTAGGATGGATTGGTTAGTCCCCTTCCTGGCAGTCATTGACTTTTATCTCCATAGGGCATTTTTATATCACCAGAGGGAAAATCGTTTCTTCATAAGTGAAAGTGTGATGTCCAAGCGAGTAGAGCGGGACAAGAGCATCATGGGCTAGGAGGAGTTACAACCCAGATTTCTAGTTTATATATGGATGACAGAGGAAATCATAGTTAGACTTTCATCTAGTGGTGGATTGTTTCAGGGACATCATTCCAGAGGACTTTTCAGGTTTTCCTCCAGAGAGTGATGAAGAATTTTCTATTGAGCTCATGCCAGCGACAACACCGATGTCTATTCCTTCTTATAGGATGGCTACACCAGAGCTGTAGTAGCTGAAGAAGCAGTTGGAGGAGTTGCAAGAAAATGGTTTTATCTTACCCAGTACTTCTCATTGGGGTTCACCTATCCTTTTTAAGAATAAGGAAGATGGTTCCCTTAGTCTTTGTGTGAATTATTGGAAGCTGATATAGTTGACTGTCAGGAATTTATATTCCTTTCCAAGGATTGATGATCTCTTTTATCAGCTTCAAGGAGCCCGAGTGTTCTCGAAGATTTAATTGAGGTCAAGTTATCATAGGTTGTGCTTTAAGCCATTAGATATACCTCTTAGATATTTCAAGAGAAGGTATGGTCAATACGAGTATGTGGTTGTGTTGTTCGGTCTCACGAACAAGCCTACATTTTTCATGGCACTGATGAACCGAGTGTTGACTCCAAACTGGGATTATTTTCTGCTTATCATCGTGGATAATATCATGGTGTACTCTCACACTCGACACAATCATGTCACCCATCTTGAGATTGTTTTGAGTACTCTGAGAGAACATTAGTTATATGCTTAGCTCTCAAAATGACACTTTTGGATAGATCAGATTCACTTCATGGGTTATGTTATCTCAGAGACAAGAGTGTTAGTGGACCTATAGAAAGTAATAGATGTAGTTTCTTAGGAGTAGCTGAATAATGTTTTTGAGGGATGGAGTTTCCTAGTGTTGTCGGGATAATTTTAGAGTTTCATATATGACATTTCGTGCTTAGCAGCACCGCTGACGAGTCTTACTAAAAAGGGGTAATGTTCTTGTGGTCAGATTCTTGTGCGTCATCCCTTCATGAGCTGAAGGGGAAGTTGGCTTCAACACTGATACTAGTCTTTCCCGAGCCAGGAAAGAGATTCACTATTTACTATGATGCTTTAGGTATCAGGATAGGAGTTGTGCTTATGCGAGGAGATGTAGTCGTTTCATACGGGTCCAGGCAGTTGAGGCCACACGATAGGAACTACCTGACACATTATCTGGGGTTGGCAGTCATAGTACATGTCTTACATTGTTGGAGACATTGTCTTCTGGGAGATCATTTTGTGGTTTTCACTGACCACAAAAGTCTCAAGTATGTTTTCACTCAACGTGATATAAATTTGAGATAGTGAAAGTGGGTCTAGTACCTATAATTCCTTGACTTTGATCTTGCCTACACGCATGGGAAAGGCAACGTAGTGGCTGACACATTTACTAGGATGAATCATATATAGGTACATCAAAAGGCCGGTAGTGAGTGGTATCTTATTACTCTATTCTCTGAGATGCATATGGAGGTGCTTGACATATAGGGGAAAAATTTTCTTTCTTCTATAGAGGTTACCTCTAACCCTTCTTTATTGAGTACGAATAAGGTAGCTATTAGATTATGAAGGCCTTGTCCTACTGGAAACTATGTTAGGAGAAGACCCAATTTATGGGTGGAACATAGGCGAGGATGAGATCTTGTGTTTCTAGGGGAACGTATGGGTTCCATTAGACATATGTGAGTATCTGATGTTGGACATTAATTCCTCAGATTGGGCAGTTCATCCAGGTGTCACCATGATGTAACGTGATCTACACCGTTAGTATTGGTGGCCATGTATAAATAAGGATGTTTGCTGGTTTCTTCATGTGGTGGTCCACACATCAGT
The DNA here is from genome assembly GCA_963277665.1 of Viscum album. Lineage (NCBI taxonomy): Eukaryota > Viridiplantae > Streptophyta > Magnoliopsida > Santalales > Viscaceae > Viscum > Viscum album. Next base: position 1,813,520,792 of record OY728164.1, on the reverse strand, counting down.
AGGGGAATTTGGATAATCAGCAACCAACAGGGCATTTACAATAGTTACCCATTCCCGAGAGGAAGTGGAATGACGTCGCGATGGATTTTGTGACCAGTTTTCCGAGATCAACTAGAGGGAATGACATAGTGTGGGTTGTCATTGACAGGCTTACGAAGGTTTCCAACTTATTTCCAATCAAGGAGACCTTCAATGATGATGAGATGGGGCGGTTGTACATCTGAGATATTGTATGTCTTCATGGATTTCCTCTCTCTATTATTTCAGATAGGGATACACACATTACTTCTCAGGTCTGGTAGGGGAATCAGAAGGATTTGGGAACACATGTATTTTGGAGAACAACATTCCATCCCCAAAAAGATAGCCAGTCCGAGCATACGATTCATGTTCCTTAGGAAATTCTCCAATCATGCATTCTAGATTTTTTAGGTTCTTGGGAGAATCATTTACCTCTTGTGGAATTTGCCTAAAACAATATATTTCAAGCAACTATTCAGATGGCATATAATGAGGCCTTGTACGGTAGGCCATGTCAATCAGCCTTATGTTGGCTGGAGGTAGGAGAGATAGACTTGTTGGGGCCTCATCTTATTCATGAGACCACAGAGTAGATAGAGTTGATTCAGAAAAGGATGGATACAGCACAGTCTCACTAGATGTCTTATGTTGATTAGTAGATACGACCTCTAGAGTTCGAGTTCGGAGATTTGTTTTCTTGTGTGTCACACCGAGTATGGTACAATGATGAATCAGGAGACGAGTAATCTTTCGCCATGGTATGTTGGGCAGTTTGAGGTGTTAGAATGTGTTGGTCCTTTTTCCTATAAGTAGCAATTACCTTAGAGGTATCGAGCTATGCACGAAGTTTTGAACGTTTCTCAGCTCCGAAGTTACTTTTCAGACCCGTCTCAAGCCTTTCAACCTGAGGAGGTGGAGCTCGAGGTGGATGCATCATTTGAGGATCATCCTATATGGATTTTTGATCATAGTACAAAGGTTCTTTATGGCCAGTATGATCCTCTAGTTTGAGTGATATGGCAACACGGGTGGGTATAGGACGAGACTTTGGAGAGGGAGGCCAATGTAGGAGCTCAGTGGCCGGAGTTGTTTGGGTTTTTTTTACACCGTGCTAGGGAAATTTGAGGATGAATTTCTTTAAGGTGGGAGGTTTGTAAGAACCCAGATCTTCTTTTCTTGTTTGTTTTTCCTTTTCTGGTCATTTTTATGAAAAATCAGAAATTCTAGAAATTTCCGAAGAATGCATCATTTAATTTATGATTACATGCCGTGTACATTATGATTACACACAGTGTACTCAATAACTGCAGGTGGTCTGGTGCTGGCCATGTAGCGGCCCTGCACACGGCCAAGTGTGGTTGACCAGGAGGTCGCCAAAAGAGGAGGATAGAAATGGCGTGTACACATCGTGTACTTCAAAAGTACAAACCATGTTCTTTTTAAAATTAAACACATCGGGGTCACATATGATGGATAGAACACACTTCTTCTAGGTCGTATTTGTCCAAGAGAACCTATACAACAGAAAATCTTCAACGATCCCCGGAGCCTCCGTCCGTCCTCCGATTCACACACCGTTGATTGTGTTGGAATCACAAGAGTGTGATCTCTCTTATTATAGATCATCATCATCTGAATCCTCGTTTATTCCATGTTAACGTGGGTTTAAAATTTTGTACAATTTCATAGATCTACAGAGTTCTAATGTAATTCATGCATTGAGGTTCACTTATATTGATCCCATAACTTCATGGTAAGTGGTTTGTGCATTTTTGTTGAACGTCCTTCAGTTTTATGTGCAATTTTTTCCAATACCCATGAATGGTGTATTGTGTGTTTACCATTTTATCCCTATTGTCTGTCTTCTATGCCTGTATGTATTTGTAGATGATTTATGATTGCGAATATGGTGAATTTCCGTTCATTGGATGTGTTTCCCATGCTTGTTTTGCTTGTCTTGGCCTTTGGGTCTAATTAGGCTATTAGGCTACCTTGTTTATTTCCATGCCTAGTATTGTATCATTGTGTGACTAATCTTCAAATATGTTGACATTACATAAAATTATATCCAAGTAGTTCTTGAGGTTTACATTGGCTGATACACATGGTATACTTTCATACGTACAGAGGGCCGTTTGAACCTAGTGTAGTAGATGATAGGGAGAATGGACATATGTGCTTCTCTAAATTGTTTATATAAATTTTATGATATGAGACCACATGGGGAATTGATGTTGAGTTATCCTTCATAGTTTCTGTAGTTCCTTGACATGGAGCATAGGGGAAATAAGATGATGAGTGCTTCCCCAGAGTGCCTTTATACCGATACGATACTCTAGGGGAAATTGATGGTGACTCCTTCCCCGGAGAGTCTTTACATTAGCTAAACTAGAGGTGTGAGAATTTGTGTGCCTCCCATGGGGTTTGTAGTACTTGTTGGTTGAACCAGAGGGGTTAGGCTGTGAGTACTACCTATAGGGATACTTGTTTGTGTTTAACTATTTTGATTAGCTACTTACTATTTGTGGGATGAATGATTGAACTGTTGTAATGTTTATTGCTGAATGTTTCCTCATTTACTGCTTCTTTTTTCTTATTGCCTGCTGTATACTCACTTATTGTTAGGAACATATATTTTGGTGGATGCCTCTTGGGATTTAGTCTCACACCCTATTTGGGTAATGCTTTTGGGCCCAAACAAACTATATTATTGCATGTATAGATAAGGGAAAGTGCCCTTCGACATAAGGTACATGATTTGTTGTGAATCTGGAGAGCATGGGACCATGACGAGGCATGCAATGCTGAGGAGATGTTAATTTGTTCTTTTGTACATTGGTTTAGAAATCTTTTTATTCCAGCATTATGATCTATTTGGATACTTTCCTAGACATATTTATCTCATGCATCATTTATATATTTGCTCTAGTAATTTCTTATTTTTATTCTTCAATTTTTTATTCACGTATGGATTGTTACTGCATCCTCTTTTGAATAAATTTTTCTTCCATTGTGTACTCTGCCAATGAGGTAATAGTTTCCCCACTATCACACCCAAGTACCTCACTGCTAGTCTACATCCTTTGGCGTTTGGTGAAATGCTCTTGAGGCCATGTGACCAACCGAGTATGTTGTGCCTCTTGGAGGCTTCCGAAACCGGGATATTACACTTGATAATAAAGACTTCATCTATTATAGTGGTATGTGATACTCCCTTTTCACGATCTGGTTGTGGGTTCAAAGACCACGTCATTATCGAACAAAAAATGTTTTCACCAAATATACGATATGTAATTATTCTAGAAACATATATATTACCAATTAAATATGATATAGTAATTTGAAATAAGGTTAATTACTAAAAATTATTTTAAATAATATTTTCTATATATCACCAATATGAAAAACAACATACCTTTATATCAACATATAGACCTCCATGGTATAGAGGGTTTTCTATATAATAGGGCACTGGATCATTTAATTCCCATGTCCCATAAATTTAATGAAAATGACTTGAAATGTATGCTTATGATAAGTTTAATTTCAGTCCATTATACTCATCATTTTTATCAACATTTATTTGCTTTTTTCCCTTACTTCCCACACATAAGGACTTTAAATTTTCAATTGAGATACTTACCTATGTGTCTCATTGCACATTTCCTTGATGCTGGAAATCGAGCCTTATTTTCTAAATGGTATCCACTACTGGAGCTCTATAAAAACTCCATTCTTATCTTCTTTGGTGTGTTAGAGAGTTGGTTATGGTAAAAGTTATTAATAATATTTTGGGAAAATCGATTTGGAAAAGACATTATATTTTTAAATGATATCAACATCAAATTTTTTTGTCATCACCACCACCATGTCCATCTGGTTTAATGTCAACTTCACACTTTCGGATTACAACTATTTACTAAAACTAGAAAGAACATTGTGAGTAACAATAGTAATAATGAGAATAATATAGAATCCATTATAGAATATCATGACAAATTATTTAAAAAAACATACATTAGCTTTAAAATAGTTTTTTCATTTCATTTTATATTCAAATACCTAATAATGGGTTATAATGAAAATGTGAATTATCCTCAATATATACCTCATTAGTGTCAAATCAGGTGTGAAGTAAGACATACATTCATATAACAGGTTACACCTTGTCATTGTTGTAACTCCTAAGAACATATGTTCCCTAACCATGTTCACATGTTCTATCCAAACATGGATTTATTTAATATGAAGATTAATATAATCATTAACATTCCAAATTATAAGATATTCATGTGTTCTTATACCCAATTTCCATCTAATATTTGTGTTCATTAGTTTAGATTTTCTAAATTTAGCTTTCAAAAGATTATACAAAACAATTTTTTATACCAACTATAATGCCCCAACCCCATTTTCATGAATCTAGTGAATTATTTAACTACATTGGCTTGATTACAAAAAATTCTTATTCCAATGGGCTGGTAGTGCAATAGTTTTAAAAAACTAGATAGATAAATATGTTAAACATTACAACATGAACTAAACTACAATATATCAGATCCAATAATAACTCCAATAACACCAGGATTAACCCTTCTGCCCATTCATAATAAACCTCTTTACATCCTGGGTAAATATAAAACATAAGTTAAGGGTGATATCAGTTTCTCAATAATGGTAAATATTATAGTGGAAGTAATGAAAAACATAAAAACTAGTCATAATTAATATCCAAAAAAATCTATTAAAATAATTGTTCATAATATGGAATGAAAAATAACTAAATAAATAATAACATAAAACATTACTTTTGATATTATACTTTTTTAATAATTACATGGACTATAAATCTCTAGTTTCATAATGAGGGAATTCATAATTTCATACATCATAATAATTCGGCGAAGGCCTCATTCCAAGACAATACATAGATATGTAAAAACATAAAATAGTTTTCTCATTATACCTACTGAGGAATTGATTATCTATAGTGGTCCCCATCCATCAGACAATATGTCCAATACATTCCTCAAATGAAAATGGTGAAATATAAACAACATAAACATTCATATTGAAACGATTACATACAAAATATGAATATATTAACTAAAACCCATGAATGGTATCAAATTTGAAAAGAAATGGTCAAACTAATAATCAACCCTAAAACAAAATATGGTAGCTGCTTTCATAACATTTATACCTCAATGAACTACAAGTTTCATCAATGAATGTTGACATAGATGAAGATACATTTAAATGAAACCACTGAAAAGATCATCATGAAATATTCATTAAACATTCTAATGTGTCTTATACAAAATTGAGCAATTAAATTCATAATCTATTAAAAGATAATGGTAATTAGGATAATAATTAAATGATATATAAAAGGTAATTACATACTCCACATTAGTAGAATTAGTGGTGTAATGGTATATATCTCATTAATGTTAAAGTGAGACAAATTAATCCTTTTTTTAATTTAGAATGAATAGTTCTATTGGAAAATAACATTTATTTGTCATAAAATCATATTTTAAACACAAATATCCCAAAAATATAATATATAGACATTATAATTATATTTTAGTGATTAATGATGTCTAACTGAACTAAAATCAAGTAAAAATACTTTTTTAAGAATCTTTAAAAATAAAACATATTAGTGTGGTTTAATGGAAATATTAAATATAATTTAAAGTGGAATACCATGAATGATTTCATAAAACAAAAAATGAACACGTTAGTTTTCTCATGGTAAAATTAGTGATCCTATAAATATATATCTTTTTTAAAACATATTATATAGTTCACTTGAATGTTGGTATGAATTTGAGTTGTTCCCTTAAATCAGGCTTGTTTATAAAGAAGAATTGTGAAAAGGACCATTTAATAAAATACAATTTTTCATAAATGGAATATGAAAAATTCTGAATATAGGATATTCAGAAATATAAAGATAATAAAGAATAATTATAAAAAATTATTAAAAATTACAATGTGGTAAGGGTAACTGAAGAATAACCTGATTCACAAATTCATGTTTTTGTTAAATCCCTAAATACTTTGTAATAAAACAAATAATATGGAAAAAACATAATAATCAGAAAATTATACATTAATTACCATTAAAATTAAGAGATTAATGATATATTACATACATTACTAGTATACATATACCACACACTATAAGTTTTTGTGAATTAGGAATATCTCACCAAAATAGAAGTGAGACGAGAAAACTCATACTACGTTGCAATTAATTGAATAAAATGTACAAAAAATAATAATCATCAAATGAATAATTTAATAACATGATGATAATGAGATTAATTATTATATATATAAAATATTAGTTTAAATACACCACAAAAATAAATTACGTGGCGAACGATAGAAATCTCACAGATATAAAAGTGATATGAGAAACCCCTTACATTATGTCTGAACATGTCATGTACTTGACCTTAACATCCAATGTAATTAAAATTAATCAATTAATTAATTAAAATATAAAACTATAAACATGTATTTTATTTATTAGAATTTTTTATTTTCATTTATAGCATTGTCGATGAGTTATAAAATACGAATTTATCTCTCACGAGGGTTTGTTTCCTTGGTTTTCATGATCGACATACAAGAATATGAGTATAGAGGTTTTTTAAGAAATGATATAATTATACATAATAAAATTTATTTATTTTTAATGAACATATAAAATATTAAATGTATATATCTATCATTTTGTTACATGGTATGAGTATAAATCATTAGATAAGTTACATAGTGATATTCATTTAGATTATTAGAGGGTTTATTGATTATAACGACCTCATTTTGTTTTATCAGTTAATATTATGTAAATTGGTTATATAAACATCATAAAAGGTTTATATATTAAATTTAAAAATATATATAAACATTAAAATGGTTTCCTGAAAAATTTTGAAGATGAATCTGATGAAAAAAAAACATCATTGTCCACAAAGGTTGTAAATTTCTACCTCCGGGATAATGATTTCATTAATAAAATAAAAGTAATATAATAGGGATAATGATAATAGTTATTACATCAAAATGATTTAATTTAACTATATATATGATACTAGAGTAATCATGATCAAATTTATAGAGGATTTTAGGATAAAATAATATATATATATATATATTGAAATGAGATTAAATGAAAAAGGAAGAGAATTTACGTTTTGTAATAACATCATTGAGAACTTCTATAAGGGAAAGGGTTTTAGTATTTAGGGAAAAAAGGGCTCATATACGTGTGTAGGGACAAGGTAAGAGTATTTTGGAAAAATTGAGAAGCGTCAAGGCATAGAGTAGTGAAGAAAAGAGGGTGTGAGGGGTGGTCTTTATAGTAGTTTAGAGGAATGGGTTTTCCATTATTTTAATCGTTATATTATTAGTTTTGACCAATACTATGAATATCCATCTTTCATGTGAAATAAAATAGTAATAATTTCATTTTATTTGTATAAAAGAGACATTAACTTCATTAATGAATCAAGAATTATGTAGAAATTAATTTATTAAGCATATTTCTCAAATTAACAAACATCACAATTCGCCAAAAATTAATGTATTTCATAAAAAATATAAAAAATATACCTAATCATATTGAGATGTATAAAATGTGAAAATAAGATCCATCTTATCCAAATAACATTCTAATTATGTGAAAATAAATTATTAAATAAAGTAATTATTTACATGAAAAATACATAATTTAAATTCGAAAATGACTCTATAATAATTTCAAAATTTAACTAAAGTCGTATAAAATTATTAGAAAATCATAGAATAAAAATATTTTTTAGGAGTTATTTTTTTGAAATTGAATTTTATTATAAATAAATTTATTAATTTATAAATGTCATTAAATCATTATTAATCACAAAGATAACGATACATAATTATTATTATTTAAGAGATTCGTTCAAATTTATAAGCTGCCTAAATTTTATTTATACTTTTATGGGTGAGGTTACTATGAATAAGGGTAATTTTTCTATTCATAAGGGTTAATGTACTATTGATAGGTTTATATTAATGTTCATAAGGGCGAAGTTAATATTCAAAAAAAATATGTTTACCCTATAAGACTCTACAAAACATACATACAAAAATAGTGTGTCTCAATTTTTCAAAAGTAAAATCATGTCTGTGGAAAAATTATGTTTCAGGGATAGGATATAACTATCTTGTATTAATAATTAGAAACATAATTTTTATTCATAGAGACACAATGTTGTGTTAATTACATGTTATATTTATTTTAAGATTCATGGGTTGTTACACAAATCTTGCATCATCATTTTTCTATTGTAATCTTCAAATTTGTAAAATATTGGGAGAAGGATAAAATAAGTAATTTTATTAATTAGTTAATGTTAAAATATTATTTTGACCCATGTTTAGATGTTCTAATTTATTTTCTATTATATATATTACAATTGGTTAAAACCATCATCAATTTCAAGAAGAATATGTTTTGTAAGATATTCCAATAGATATATGTAGAGTATAAGTCATTAATAAAAACACATAGTGGTAGACACTACGTCATTTTTATCATATAGGTTATAATAAGTATAAATAATTTATATTAGAAATATAGAGAGATTATTATTTTTAATATTTGGGGATATACATCAGTTTTATTTGTCATTGAATGGAGAACTAGATATCCTTGAATGAAATATTTTTTCAGGGATTATCTCTCCAATGGTGGATTAAATGCCTTGGGGATTGATTGGTGTCAATTGAATTATTGGTAAATTTAAGGGAATTGTTTAAGTTAATGTTTTTATCATGCATTACTTTTGAATATTTTGTACATGATATCCTTAATCGTTTACAAGAGATAATTTTATTTTGCGAGTATCGTATTTTATATTAGAACATTATACTTTTTGATTTAGATAATATTAAATATTATTTAGTATTTTTTGATGAATTTATTGGAGTTTTCTCACATAAATAACTCATTGGAAGTTACTCTATTAACATTAATTCCATTTACTAAATTACACCAAAAGAAGGAGGTCGTCAAGAAAACATCAGCTAGGAAAGTACAATCATGGTATGTGAGTATCCAAGACCTTCTATTGTGAAAATTTATGACATGTGGTTGAATATTTTCTATTAAAAGGAAGATGTTTTAGTAAATAAATTTTACACTCAATATAACGACCCATACATTACATACATTGTTATTACTTCAGAATTGAATCACACTTATTACAACATATAACAAAACCAGGAAATGACCGTATATGTATAGTGTCTTTAGAAACTGGGAAACATAAACAACTGGTTCATAAAGCATCTACTTTGCCTCACATATATTTCATCATATCTAGAGTGCCTTTTTTGAATATCCTACTAAATAACCTTATTTCTGACCTGGTGAAATAAAACATACAAAAGGGTGAGCTCAAATACTCAGTAAGGGTAAACAAAAGAAATATCAATCACATCATATACATAAGAACATAACTTTTGGAAATCTTAACCTGCAAAAGAAATCATAATTTCATAACATGGGATAAATCATAGAAGTGAAATGTAATACCAATAATCATAACATAAAACATGAAACTTTGTGGCGTACACACATAATCATATAGATTCATTTCTTGTTAGTCAAGACTCATTTCCAAGACTATCTTAGTGGACGAAGTCCATTTATGAACCGAGGTCATTCCTCATTTCAGTCCTTCTTCTCTGAACCTGTTTAAATTGCCATTCCAGCGATGTCTATCTCATGAGATATAAAATATTTACCCAATGAATTGGAGGGAGATGTAGTTCCCACCCATCTCATAATGATACCATTCTAATGTGTCCCACAAAATCATAAACCATACATCATATCATAACCCATGTAATAAAAATGGGAATCTTAAACATCATGACATCATAAAACAATTCATATAAGATAAAGGAATTCATAAAAATAATTCAATCACAACATAATCCAATCAATGTAATAATAGGGATAGAAACAGAACCATTTATTATCATAGATGGAAAATAATTTTGATAAAACACTTGAACTCCATTCTTGAGAAAAATATCATTTCTGATTCAAAAACACTTTTCCTTTCGTAACATTTCATACAATTATAAACTAGAAGAAGTTGATTAAAAATAAACTTGAAATCTTGTAAAGGAATCTACTTGGAAATAATTTTTTAAAAATCCATTCTTTCTGTATAAGTTAAAAAAACATTCTTCGTATTTTTTTCGGAAAAGTCAAAAAGTACCTCGTACGAAAAACGACAAAAGATTCATTTCATATCCTTTACTAAAAACTCACCGAAGGGTAAAATTGGATTTAAAAAATTGTAGGTGAATGGAAATAATATTACATATTGATGAAACATGGATGTGGATGATAAAATACACCCCAGTAAATTCCAAAGTATAAACAATCTCGGATAAAAATGAGATTGTGATATTTCCCTTACCTTTGGTCCGATATACTTTGTACATTTCCGAACCTCCTATATAATGATTTAAATAATGTTATTTACTTATTAAAAATTCATACTTATTTTTATGATATCATATATGGTCATATTCTTAGCTTATTATTAGTAATATTTCATTACTACTTGTTATTCGGGTGTTTATTACTTTTTGTTCGTATGCGTGTTTGTCGAATAAATTCTTATTCTTTTATTTAGGTTATAGATACCTCATTTCTAGAATGTTATAAGTGTAATATATATCATATTCATTCATTCAATTCATTTATATAATCATTATGAAATTAAGATAATGTAGAACGAGTCGCATCACATCGTGGAGAAGGTATTCTGTACGTACGCACGAGTGATGATATTGTTCCTATGATTGTGGAATTGTATTGGACTGTATTTATACTATTTCAGAATCAGTATCACTTTATAATAGTCATATATAGTCATTATTCAAACCATTATACCCATCCATGTAAGGTGGTGGTGGAAAATAGATTACACTACGGCGTGGAGACGGTATTCCGTACGTACGCACGCGCGGTGATTTCTTTTTCCTTAGGATGGATAGATGGTGAAATAGTGCAGTTTCATACTTATAATAAAATATTAGTATATTAGTTATATTGATGTTATTACTTCATAATGAAACAACTAAATTAGAAGAAGTGGAAGAAGAAATAAAAATGAAAGAATCGGTAACAGACATTACCTCTTCTTTGAAGTGCTTCTTTGAGACCTCCTTTTAGGGCACTAAAATAGGTCTTTGACGAAGACCAGAACCTCTAGAATGTTTCTAGTGATGTGGAGAGAAGAAATTGGCCGGGTTTGGATGAGCTTGAAGGCTCAAAGTTGTAACTCCCCGACCCCAGCTACCCAGAGCCAGTGCATTACTTCGTAACATTGGCATGATCACAAAAGATCACGTCTCGAAAGACCGATTAGTTTAGTAGCCTTGGAATCACTAGATACATTCATAAACGTTACATTACATCATAAAGTGAAAAACTACAATAACATAGTCTCCATAGTCCACACTTCTATCCTCTTCGGACAATCCCTACAGGTCATTCATAAAATACTTCTTCAAATCCTGGAAAATATTAAAACATTGAAAGGGGTGAGCTCAGATGCTCAGTAAGGATAACAATATTGCGGAAGCTTTCATAAATAAACATAAACATTTAAGGCAATGTATTACTAAAACAAAAGCCTTTTTAAACTTGAACTTCAGCATAATATGGAAAAAATAAAATAATATAATGCCATTACTTACTCACATGGATATTCTACTGGTCGAATAATCACATGCAATATCAATAACCACTTTCATAATGAGGGAATGTATAATGCCAGACATTCTGAAACATTTTGTCAAGGCCTCGGCCAAGACGTCTAAAATGATTAAGGCCTCGGCCAAAACCATAAATCAAATTGTGAAAGGGCCTCGGCCAATTCCACGTCTAGTTGTCCCATGAGACCTACCGATGCATCGAGGAGCTATAGCGGGCTCCACCCGTCACTTATTAAGTCCAATACATTCCTCATATGAATAGGTTTAAACATATCATAAACCATAACATAATCGTATCACATAAAACATGCATAAAGGAAACATAACATTTCCACATTTCAATCACAAGATATCAATACAGCACATTGATATAATAAAAACGCTTTCAAAACCATTTTCAATACCAAAATAAAAGAAAGTTAAAACTTTGTATTTATTTTTCATTAAAAAAATGATGGCTTGTAGAGGAAGCCGAAACTCAAATAATTGTCACGGCGGTGGAGAAGTCGTTGTCGCCGCATAAGTACGGAAAGAAAAACATTCCATTTTGTCGTTTATCAAAACGCTTCGTATAAAAAATATTCCTTTTGAATAAACATAAAAGTCAAAGGGGTTTATACACCTTATAAAAGAAAGTTGTGTATAAAACCAAATATGCCTCAATGAAAGGAGATTGAGACGAAGTCCTTAAAAAATTATTTTTAAAATAAAATATATATATTATGTGTTTTCAATATAAGTACACATAAAGAAAGTACAAATACACGATAGGACATAATAATATCATGACATAATTTTAAAATAGGAGATTAACCCAAAGAATGGAAATTGGGTTAAGAAGTTCCCTTACCTCGTGTCTGACTTGACTCAACCGTTCTTTAACCTCTTGAATAATAAACTAGAGTTAATATACACCTTATTAAGAACCATTTTCAGTTTTATTATCCTTATTATATCACTTATTACAATGATATGAACATTATGTAATTATTTAAGTTAATAACGGTCGTTTTGTCGATCTTTGGTACTTGAGTCAACAATAAACTTCTTATAATTACAAGTTGTTCATGTGGTGAAATTTCCATTATATCCAGAATTATATTCATGATTTAGATGTCATATATATCTTATATATCCAGTATGTACATTCATTTATAATATTACGTAACATTTAGAGGTAAGAAATGAAATGCACCGTTCATGGAGACAGTAAGTCGTACGTACGCATGAACGCTACTTTCATTTCAATTTCATATTTAATGGAACGAAATCATAATTATATAAATGTATAATATAATTCCAGTATAATATCATATATAATATCATTTACTCCATCCTTTATACATCCCACATATGGCATTAACGATTCACATCACTTTGAGGGGGCGGTAGTCCGCACTTCCTAAAATGAAATTATCGCGTTTTACCCATAATAGAAATCATAAAGTATTCCATAAATTAGAAATACAGAAGCATAAGTAAAACATAAACATAATATATATCATATATAAAAATAGTTACATCTTAATGGCCACCTTTGAAGGTGTTATATGAGTGTTGAACAATCATCGTTTCCTGAGGCAGAAATTCGCCATCCACAGAAACCGTATGTTCATTAACCATTAGATGTAGGTGTGTGTAAGTGTAGCTCGAATCCTTCTTATAACAACATCCTAGTATATTGAGGATACTGGTGTTGTTACAAAAGAAATTAATAAAAAGAGTTTAGGGGGTTGGAGATGAAAAATAAAACAAAACAACATTAGAGAAGACATTACCTCAAAATCGGGTAACTCTATTTGATTTGAGCCAAAGGCCTTCTTGGGAAGAGTTATGCCCAAAGTGAGGCTTCTAGGAGTAATAGAGGGATGTTGGGAGAGTATTTGGGCAGATTTTGGCCGAGACAAATGGCTTGATGGTGTGAATAAGGTGGGAGAGGTGGGGGCCTTTTATAAGTGGAGAGGAGGGGCTCTTTTGGAAAGCTTGAAATGTTACATTATTACACAATGATTTTCGGATTCTAAAGGTCCCACACTTATATAATTCGAGGCTAAGATGATAAGGGTTCTAAATATCCTCATACAATTGGCTTTGGACAAGTGTAGGCCTTGGATTTTTCATTATCTTCCCATTTTATTTAAATCGTCAAATAATGAGGTCATCGATGCATCATCATGATGTCATAAATAATTTAATTTATATAATGTCTAAAAATTATAAAAAAAATACTATGATGTAGGAAATCTTTTTAGATTTCTAATGAATATTTATAGTCAAAATGTGGACTTGTTTAACCCCACTTAAAAAATGTTTCAGTAAATCAACTCATGTTTGTGTCAATTTAATTTTAACATTAAATAAATATATATTAAAATCATTTTCCAACTAAAGTGGCTCCATGGGGTCCCCAAGTTGACCCATGGGTTGTCTTGGTCGTCCATGACTCATCCAATAGGGGTAGGACAAGTGTCAAGCTCATCTCATATTATTAAAACATTATTTTTACCTTAAACTACACTAATTACCTTTAATCGCGATTAAGAACTTAAAATTTACTATTCACCAAAAATTTATTTTAATCTCATTGAACTACATTTTACTTCTTAATGACAATCATGTATGTTGGATTTTTGAAAATCAAATCACAGAAGTGGTAATATTTCATTTAAACGAAAAATCAGTTATTTAACTACCACTTAGTGGTTTCACTATTCATCAAAAATTGAAGTTTTTCAGAACAAGGCCAAAATTTCACCCTAAGCTATAATTGATATTCCGAATTCAAAAATGATGTCTATTTTACAAAATTCCAAACATATAAGTTGCATTAATTAAATTTATAATTAATTCCTGCTGTCACAACAAATAGCGTGTTTTAAGAAACAATTTATATCAAAAGATTGGCAATTGTTTATGTCCAATTTCAAAGTGAAATTAATTCTAATGAACACCATTGGATAAAATGGTAAAAATATATTCTAATTATACTTTAAAACCACTAAATAATATAACTTATCACTATAAATTATTTTGATTAAAAAAGTTGTTTTAACTATTCATAAAAATTCGGAAGTTCTCTGAAAATTAAAAAAAATTCAACATAGGCCAATTTCAATATTAGGAATACAAAAATGAAGTCCATTTTGAAATATAAAATTTCTATAATTTTAAAAAGTCGGTATTACTATTTATAACGGCTACTATGATTAGTCGCAGTGCTTTAGAACTCGAAGTTGCGTACAATGCAAGCTATTGCATTATTGAATGAGAAGCGTATCATGGAAGCTCGGGGTGTTACATTCTCCCCTCCTTCAATAAATTGTGTCCTCGCAATTTGAAATTTTTTCTTTGAAAATAAGAGGTTGAAAATAGAAAATACCTTTGTGGAAAACCCACATCGGAAATAAGGTTAATAAAATTTAGCCTTAATAATATGGAAATGGAAATAAGAAAGTCACCACCAAATTATGATCTCGATAAGGAGAACATTGGTGGCAATTAGAGACATATAATTGGAGGAAAAACGTAAATATTTGTAGGAAGTGATTGAGGTCATCAATCACAATCAACTGTCAAATTGAGGGCCTCAAAGCCTTCAATCTATGTTGATTTAAAATATCATCAGTTCAACAAGACATAAGGTATTAGGATAACACATTTTTTGTTTTAATATCCCTTTACTAAAGTTTAAGAATTAATTTATTCATTGAATAACAGATAGGTATATATATATTTATGCCTGACAATTGGAGTTTCAACCTTCAACTCACCTTTCACTCAAAAAGATAATAGAACCCAAAAATATTATTCTTTTCCTAATTGTATAAGGTTCCAAATGTTAACACATACAATTTAGATTAGTAAAATTATTTTGTAATAACCAGGGACTTCCTGTAGGCTAGTGGTAGGAAATAAAGGCCTTTCGCACTATGGTTGTGGGTTCGATTCCTGCATCTTTGTCCGACGCGACGGGTTATGCCCCACCCTGCAGGTTGTCCTTTTTCTAAAAATATAGTACTATACTATTCCAAAAATAATATTCATAAATGTTTTAACCTAAAACAATACTATCCAAAGATCAACTTAATCCATACCAACCTTTATAGTTATCCAAAATACCTCCGTCCAGACTTTCTCTAAAGGGTCGTTAAATTCCAAAATCAATTGTAACCTCATATTCCCCAAACAAAGTAAAGTTTCTCTTAGTGTCACATACTAAAAATATGATTACCTTCATCATATTAAGTCCTTAATGAAAACAACATGTACTGCAGTACAATCCTTATATATATCACATTATTCTTATAACCATAATCTAGTTCTTGAGTCCAAAAACACAAATACAATAATTATTCTGCTTCAACTGTAGTCACAACATAAGATTGGCCTTGATCCCTTGGCCTTTTCTGAGGTAAGTTTCCTTGAGTCTTAGGACATTTATTTGCATAATGACCCATTTCTCTACAATTGTAGCATTCAACTTTGATAGCCTCTTTCTTTCCCTTGCAATCACGAGCCTGGTGACCCTTTTCTCCACATTTATAACAAACTCCCATTCCTTTTAGGCACGTACCAGGGTGATTCTTCCCACAATTATCACATAATGGAAAATCCTTCTTTCCCTTTTTCCCTTTATCTGTCTCTTGTTCCACCGTTCTCTTCTTCTCTTGCTTTACTTTGTTGTCATAAGACTTAGAGAATTCCTTTTCTATCATGATAGCACACGAGACAATATCATCGTATGATGAGAAGGATTGTGATATTAAAGCTCGACTGAGAAATGGTTCTAACCCATAAAAGAAACGATCAATCTTACTCCTTGGGTTACGTATATAATCGGCAGCATGCCTCTCTAACCTTGTAAAGATAGCCTCATACTTTGCAACATTCTCATCCTCCTTCTGCCTCAAACTCAGAAATTGCCTTTCCATATCTGCTCGATGGTCACGAGGAAAGTATTTTTCTAAGAAAACCTTTTTGAACTCCCTCCATTCCATATTCGATACTTCATCGTCTTCCTTTGTGTTTTGAATCAGCGACCACCACTGATCGGCATCTCCAGTGAGGCGGTAAACTGCCATGACAACCTTCTCCCTTTCACTACTCCCCAAGGCATGGAATATTTTTTCTAAGGTATTTATCCATTGCTCAGCTACTATAGAATTTGTACTCCCATTGCAGGTTGGTGGTTTTTGCCTCATGAAGCGGTCTAACATTGATCCTCCACGTTGCGGATCAGGGTGCTCCATACGAGTAAGGTTATTATTAATAACCTGAGTAAGTTGTCCCAGTATGGTGATTAGCTGATCGGCATCAGTTGCATCACCAGCCCCACTATAATTATCTTGAGCAGGAGGGCAATCCCTACATGGAGTGCGTGCATTGATACGGTTTCCATTTCTTCCACTAGGCGCCATTTCTAAACAATGGCATAAACTTGATTAGTTTATGAATCAAAATACATAATTCCATACTTTTAAAACACTTTACATAAATTGAGCTATTTATGGATATAATCCATAATCATAAAAATGTTTTCCTTGAGGAAGTATATACTCATAAACCCTTCATAATGATTTGTAATGAAAATGAGAGTTATCCTAAGCATATCCCCCGGGAGTGTCGTAACCAAGAGTGCAGCAAGGCCCGTTGTCATGCACCAGTTCCCGTTCGAGTCTAGCTCAAAGCGGTGTTTTCGGGTTTTACCCCTAGGTACATCTGTGCCAGAGCCGCCTCTACCTGCTCATATCCAGATAGGGATGTATTTCTCGGAAAACTCACAACATCTCTACAATACTAAAATTCTAGGAAGTTCTTCTATACTAATCTTCAAAGTCTATCTTCGGGATATGTGCTCTAATCAGAGTATATCTAAATCTAGCTTCCAAGTTTAGTACTAAACTGCCTTTGATACCAACTGTAACGCCCCGACCCCAGCTACCCAGAGCCAGTGCATTACTTCGTAACATTGGCATGATCACATAAGATCAAGTCTCGAAAGACCGATTAGTTTAGTAGCCTTGGAATCACTAGATACATTCATAAACGTTACATTACATCATAAAGTGAAAAACTACAATAACATAGTCTCCATAGTCCACACTTCTATCCTCTTCGGACAATCCCTGCAGGTCATTCATAAAATACTTCTTCAAATCCTGGAAAATATTAAAACATTGAAAGGGGTGAGCTCAGATGCTGAGTAAGGATAACAATATTGCGGAAGCATTCATAAATAAACATAAACATTTAAGGCAATGTATAACTAAAACAAAAGCCTATTTAAACTTGAACTTCAGCATAATATGGAAAAAATAAAATAATATAATTCCATTACTTACTCACATGGATATTCTACTGGTCGAATAATCACATGCAATTTCAATAACCACTTTAATAATGAGGGAATGTATAATGCCAGAAATTCTGAAACATTTTGTCAAGGCCTCGGCCAAGACGTCTAAAATGATTAAGGCCTCGGCCAAAACCATAAATCAAATTGGGAAAGGGCCTCGGCCAATTCCACGTCTAGTTGTATCATGAGACCTACCGATGCATCGGGGAGCTATAGCGGGCTCCACCCGTCACTTATTTAGTCCAATACATTCCTCATATGAATAGGTTTAAACATATCATAAACCATAACATAATCGTATCACATAAAACATGCATAAAGGAAACATAAAATTTCCACATTTCAATCACAAGATATCAATACAACACATTGATATAATAAAAATGCTTTCAAAACGATTTTCAATACCAAAATAAAAGAAAGTTAAAACTTTGTATTTATTTTTCATTAAAAAAATGATGGCTTGTAGAGAAAGCCGAAACTCAAATAATGGTCACGGCGGCGGAGAAGTCGTTGTCGCCGCATAAGTACGGAAAGAAAAACATTACATTTTGTTGTTTATCAAAACTCTTCGTATAAAAAAGATTCCTTTTGAATAATCATAAAAGTCAAAGGGGTTTATACACCTTATAAAAGAAAGTTGTGTATAAAACCAAATATGCCTCAATGAAAGGAGATTGAGACGAAGTCCTTAAAAATAATTTTTAAAATAAAATATATCTATTATGTGTATTAAATATAAGTACACATAAAGAAATTACAAATACAAGATAGGACATAATAATATCATGACATAATTTTAAAATAGGAGATTAACCCAAAGAATGGAAATTGGGTTAAGAAGTTCCCTTACCTCGTGTCTGACTTGACTCAACCATTCTTTAACCTCCTAAATAATAAACTGGAGTTAATATACACCTTATTAAGAACCATTTTCAGTTTTATTATCCTTATTATATCACTTATTACAATGATATGAACATTATGTAATTATATAAGTTAATAACGGTCGTTTTGTCGATCTTTGGTACTTGAGTCAACAATAAACTTCTTATAATTACAAGTTGTTCATGTTGTGAAATATCCATTATATCCAGAATTATATTCATGATTTAGATGTCATATATATCTTATATATCCAGTATATACATTCATTAATAATATTACGTAACATTTAGAGGTAAGATATGAAATGCACCGTTCATGGAGACGGTAAGCCGTACGTACGCATGAACGCTACTTTCATTTCAATTTCATATTTAATGGAACGAAATCATAATGATATAAATGTATAATATAATTCCAGTATAATATCATATATAATATCATTTACTCCATCCTTTATACATCCCACATATGGCATTAACGATTCACATCACTTTGAGGGGGCGGTAGTCTGCACTTCCTAAAATGAAATTATCGCGTTTTACCCATAATGGAAATCATAAAGTATGCCATAAATGAGAAATACAGAAGCATAAGTAAAACTTAAACATAATATATATCATATATAAAAATAGTGACATCTTAATGGGCACCTTTGAAGGTGTTATATGAGTGTTGAACAATCCTCGTTTCGTGAGGCAGAAATTCTCCATCCACAGAAACCGTATGTTCTTTAACCATTAGATGTAGGTGTGTGTAAGTGTAGCTCGAATACTTATTATAACAACGTCCTAGTATATTTAGGATACTGGTGTTGTTACAAAAGAAATGAATAAAAAGAGTTTAGGGGGTTGGTGAAGAAAAATAAAACAAAACAACATTAGAGAAGACATTACCTCAAAATCGGGTAACTCTTTTTGGTTTGAGCCAAAGGCCTTCTTGAGAAGAGTTCTGCCCAAAGTGAGGCTTCTAGGAGTAAGAGAGGGATGTTGGGAGAGTATTTGGGTAGAGTTTGGCCAAGAAAAATGTCATGACGGTGTGAATAAGGTGGGAGAGGTGGGGGCCTTTTATAAGTGGAGAGGAGGGGCTCTTTTGGAAAGCTTGAAATGTTACATTATTACACAATGCTTTTCGGATTCTAAAGGTCCCACACTTATATAATTCGAGGATAAGGTGATAAGGGTTCGAAATATCCTCATCCAATTGGCTTTGGACAAGTGTAAGCCTTGTATTTTGCATTATCATCCCATTTTATTTAAATCGTTAAATAATGAGGTCATCGCTGCATCATCATGATGTCATAAATAATTTAATTTATATAATGTCTAAAAATTATAAAAAATATACTATGATGTAGGAAATATTTTTATATTTCTAATGAATATTTATAGTCAAAATGTGGACTTGTGTAACCCCACTTAAAAAATGTTTTAGTAAAACAACTCATGTTTGTGTCAATTTAATTTTAACATTAAATAAATATATATTAATGTCATTTTCCAACTAAAGTGGCTCCATGGGGTCCCCAAGTTGACCCATGGGTTGTCTTGGTCTGCCATGACTCATCCAATAGGAGTAGGACAAGTGTCAAGCTCATCTCATATTATTAAAACATTATTTTTACCTTAAACTACAATAATTACCTCTAATCGCGATTAAGAACATAAAAGTTACTATTCACCAAAAATTTATTTTAATCTCATTGAACCACATTTTACTTCTTAATGACAATCATGTATTTTGGATTTTTGAAAATCAAATCACAGAAGTGGTAATATTTCATTTAAACGAAAAATCAGTTATTTAACTACCACTTAGTGGTTTCACTATTCATCAAAAATTGAAGTTTTTCAGAATAAGGCCAAAATATCACCCTAAGCTATAATTGATATTCCGAATTCAAAAATGATGTCTATTTTAAAAAATTACAAACATATAAGTTTCATTAATTAATTTTAAAATTAATTCCCGCTGTCACAACAAAGAGCATGTTTTAAGAAACAATTTATATCAAAAGATTGGCAATTGTTTACGTCCAATTTCAAAGTGAAATTAATTCTAATGAACACCATTGGATAAAATGGTAAAAATATATTCTAATTATACTTTAAAACCACTAAATAATATAACTTATCACTATAAATTATTTTGATTAAAAAATTTGTTTTAACTATTCATAAAAATTCGGAAGTTCTCAGAAAATTACAAAAAATTCAACATAGGCCAATTTAAATATTAGGAATACAAAAATTATGTCCATTTTGAAATTTAAAATTTCTATAATTTTAAAAAGTCGTTATTACTATTTATAACGGCTACTATGATTAGTCACAGTGTTTTAGAACTCGAAGTTGCGTACAATGCAAGCTATTGTATTATTGAATGAGAAGCGTATCATGGAAGCTCGGGGTGTTACAAAAGTGGTGTGAGGAAGAGGGGGAGGTGGTGCCCTTTTATAATGGAGGAGAGGGGCTCCTTTAGAAAAACTAAAAATATTATTTTATTATAAAGTCAAGTTCGGTTTTAAATAGCTCCAAATTGATTTATTTCTAAGATAAGGTGGGGATGGTTAGAAATACTCTCATCCAATAGAATTTAGAAAAGTTTAGGTTCCGATTTTAACCTTATCATTTAGATTAACATTAAGTTAAATAATATTACTTTTACTGTGTCTTCTTGTGTTCTTATACTATAAGGTTAATAAACATACTATAAGTAGCCAAACAAACCCCAAGTGGTTTATTATTAATATATATAACCTTATCTAAGTCATTTGGACGAACCTTAGATTTTTAGAAATAAAATAACAGATAATAATATAATATTTGTTATAAAAACTATTTTATGTCAATTTTGACACTATTTAGTAATTGATTTTTTTGAAAATTTCAACAGAATGATTAGTTCGAAAAAAGTAAATAAAATCAATATTAACATATCATATTAAACTAGAAAATTAGTGGAATTCATCAAAAGTCTGAAATTATTTTTATTTGGGCATTTATAACATCAATTATGTCAATATTTCATTTGTAAGATAATAACTGCATCATCATTGTGTCATAAATAAATTAAATCATTTAAAGTCTAAAAATTACAAATAAAATACCATTATGTAGTAAATCTTTTTAGCTTTATAATGAATATTTATAGTCGAATTTATCTTATGTATAACCCTATATAAATTTTTTTTTACTTATTAAACATTGATTTTAACTATTTTAACCCTTCTTTAAATAAATTAATATTAAATGTTCTAATCTAATACAAGTGGGCCTAAATGGTCATATTTTATTCCTGGGGTTTTTTTTGTTCTAATTACACTTATCCAATCGAATTAGGACACGTGTTAGCGTAATAATAATATCATTTTTACCCTTAATTACCCTATTTACTTTTAACCGTGGTAAAAAAAAGAAAAAAGTTACTATTCACCAAAAATTATTTTCATCTCATTGAACCACATTTTAAATACTGATATCAACCGTGTCTCTCGGATTTTTGAAATTCCACTCACAGAAGCGGTAAATTTAAGTTTTATGAAAAATTCAGTTTTTTTAACAGCCACTTAGTAGTTTCACTATTCATCAAAAATTGAAAGTTTTCAGAAAAATACCAGAATTTCACCCTAGGCTAATTTCGATATTTCGAATCCAAAAATGAAGTCAATTTTGCAAAAGAAAATTTAAAAAAATTCAAAAAGTGGTTATTACTATTCATAACGGCCAGTTTTAATAATATTTTAAAAGCATATCATTGTTTAGTTAAACTCGGTATTGCGTATGACGTAAGCTATCGAGGAAGGTCGCGATTGCGTGTAAAGAAAGCCAAGCAAGTGAAAGATTCCTTTTATAATTTATATAACATAAAAGTCTCGGGTGTTACATTCTACCCCCCTTAAAATGAATTTCGCCCTCGAAATTCGTCACTTTGTAACAAACTGATGAGGATACCTTTCCCTCATCATATCTTCAAGATCCCATGTAGTTTCCTCTAATTGGTAGTTCCTCCATAAAACTTTTACCAAGTGAGTGGTCTTGTTTCGTAAGACTTTTTCACTACGATCCAAAATCTCTATCAGCTGTTCTCATAAGAAAGATCCTGCTCCAGTGGTACAACTTATGAGCTGAGTACATGTGAAGAATCAGGTATGTACTTTCTTAGGAGAGATACATGGAACACATCGTGAACTTGAGAGAGATTCGGTGGAAGCACCAATCGGTAAGCTACCTTCCCAACACGATGCAGTATTTCGAAAGGACCGATATATCTAGGGTTCAACTTCCCCTTCTATCCAAATCTCATGACCCTCTTCTAGGGAGATATTCGTAACAACACTTTATCATCCACTTCAAACTCTAGGTATTTTCTTCGGTCATCGGCATAACTTTTCTGTCGACTCTGATATGCTCTTATGTGTTGTTGAATAGATCTGACCTTTTCTGCCATTTCATTAACGAGATCAGGTCATAATAGCTTTCTTTCCCCAACATCATCCCAGCAAGTTGGAGTCCTGCATTTCTTTCCATAGAGAGCTTCATAAGGAGCCATCTGAATACTGGAGTGAAAGCTATTATTATATGAAAATTCTACCAGAGGTAGGTGTTGATCCCAACCTCCTTTGAAATTCATAGAGCAGGCTCTCAATATATCTTCTAGAGTATGAATTGTTCTCTCAGACTGACCGTCTGTCTGAGGATGATAAGCAGTGCTGAAACTCAACTCTGTATCCAGAGTATGCTGAAGACATCGCCAGAACATCAAGGTAAACCTCGGATCCCGATCAGATATAATAGAAAGTGTTACTCCATGCAATCTTACCACATCCTTTACATATATCCTGGCAAGCTGATCCAGAGAGAAATCCTCTATAATAGCAATGAAGTGTGCAGACTTCATAAGACGATCAACTATGACCCAGATAGCATTATTGCCTTTGGATGTTTTAGGAAGTCCTGTGACAAAGTCTAGAGTGATGTTTTCCCATTTCCATTCGGGTATGGGTAATGGTTGTAACATCCCCTTAGACTTTTTTCTCTCAGCTTTAACTTGCTTCCAAACCAAGCATTGAGAGACATATTCAACAACATCTCTTCTCATGCCATCCCACCAGAAGTACTCTTTCAGGTCCCTATACATCTTTGTGCTTCCAGGATGAATAGATAATGAAGAACTATGAGCCTCATCCAGCAGATCCTTCTTTAATTCCGGGATAGGAGGAATGCAAACCCGATTCCTGAACTTTATTATCCTATCACAATCAAGGTTGAATTCAGGAACATTTCTCACCTTCTTATGTAACTCGATATCTTCTTTATGTGCCTCTTTAATCATCACATGTATAGATGGTTGGACATTCATTTGAGAAAGATAAGATGTTTCCCCTTCCATTATAATTCCAAGATCCATTCTATGCAAATCCATAAATATTGGTTTTTTTGTGATCCCTATCATGGATAAAGTGGCATGGTCTTGTCGACTTAATGCATCTGCCACCTTGTTTGCTTTCCCAAGGTG
Organism: Viscum album; assembly: GCA_963277665.1. Classification (NCBI taxonomy): domain Eukaryota; kingdom Viridiplantae; phylum Streptophyta; class Magnoliopsida; order Santalales; family Viscaceae; genus Viscum; species Viscum album. The sequence goes on along the minus strand of OY728164.1, from coordinate 1,813,496,212 downwards.
GTAATGAATTGAGCAGTCGTAATCCTTAATCAGCTCCAACCATCTTCTTTTGGCATATATTCATCTCCTTTTGTGTGAAAATATACATTAAACTTTTATGATTAGTATAAATATCACACCTTTCACCATAAATGTAATGCCTCCAAATCATTAATGCAAATATTACCGCAGCTAACTCCAAATCAGGAGTTGGGTAATTTTGCTCATGTATTTTCAACTGTCGTGAGCCATAAGCTATCACCATATCATTTTTCATAAGAACACACCCCAATAACTTCTTGGATGCATCACTGTAGATCACAAACCTTTCTCCACTACAAGGTAGTGTGAGAACAGGTGCACTGGATGACCTCCTTTTCAACTCCTTGAAATTCTCTTCACATTCCTCCGTCCAAACAAACTTAACTCGTTTCCGAGTTAACTTGGTGAGTGGATTAGATAATCGTGAAAAATATTTCACAAAACGTCGATAAGATCTAGCCAAACCAAGAAAACATCGGATCCCAGTCACTATTGTTGGTCTCGACCATCTTTTGATAACCTCTGTTTTTGCTGGATCCACAGATATCCCCTATTTTGAGATTATGTGACCCAAAAATGAAACTTTTTGAAGCTAAAATTTACACTTGGTAAATTTGGCATAATGATTCTTTTATCTTAGGGTATTCAATATAATTCTCATGTGATCTTTATATTCTTCCTTGCTCTTTGAATACAAAAGAATATCGTCTATAAAGACTACCAAAAACTGATCAAGATAGTCTCTAAAGACTCTATTCATCAGATCCATGAAGATAACAGGGGCATTAGTAAGACCAAATGGAATCACTATAAATTCATAATGTTCATACCTTGTACGAAAAGCCGTCTTTGGTATATCCTCCCTTTTGACCCTTAATTGATGATACCCTGAACGAAGATCAATCTTGGAAAAGTATTGAGCTCTGCGTAGTTGGTCAAATAGGTCATCAATGCACGGGAGAGGATATTTGTTCTTGATAGTGATCTTGTAAAGATCTCGATAATCAATGCAGAGTCTCATTGATCCATCTTTCTTCTTAACAAACAGGACAGGTGCTCCCCAAGGTGACGCACTAGGGCGTATGAATCCCTTATCAATATTTTCTTGGAGTTTCTTCTTCAATTCCTGCAACTCAATTGGGGCCATTCTATAAGGTTCTTCGAAATAGGCAAAGCACCCGGTACGAGTTCTATTGAAAACTCAACATCACGATTTGGTGGAAGACTCGGAAAATCCTCCAGAAAGACATTGTCAAACTCCCGTACAATGGGAATATTCTTAATCGTGAGTTTGTCACCAACCATTTGAGATAAATATCCTTCATTTAGTGGAATCAAGACCCATAATATGGAATAAATTTCCACTGGAAGGTTATGTTCATACTTGGATTGATAGACGATCATAGATTAATCTGGAATATGAAATGTGACATCCCTTCTTTGGCAATTGATATGAGCTACATATAAAGAAAGGCAATCCATGCCATGAATCACATCAAATTACACTATAGGAAGGATCACAAGATTTGCAGGAATCACCGTCCCACAAACATCAATCGGAGAAGAATTATAAACTTTTGATGCGACTTTTGTGCCATTAGGGGTTGTCAGAGCTAACTCAACATCTAATTATTGAGGTAATATGGTGATATCCTTAGAAAAGTCTTCAGAAATAAAAGAGTGGGTGGATCCAGAATCAAATAAAACATTTTCTACTTTAGAGTGGATGATAAGTGTACCTTTAACCACATTGTTATTGTACTCCACATCGCTGATAGAAATTGCATGTGACTTTCCTTTGTCTTTGGCCTTAAGAGTTTGTTGACATCGACCATCATCATTAACCCTTGGATTTTGGCATTGATTGGCATAATGCCCAATCTCCTTGCACTTGAAACATTGTAGTGTAGTAGGTTCATTCTGTGTATACCTTCCTTTGTTTGCATCATTAGACATCTTCTTCCCATCATTACGGCATTCAAATGCCCTATGACCTTCCTTTCCACATTTGAAACATTTACTTGTCCCTTTAAGACAACTCCCTCAATGTTTCTTTCCACACATTGAGCATAAGGGGAATATCATCTTCTTTTTAGTGTGATCTTTAGATTTCCCTTTGAATTCCATTTTCCTCTTCTTATCAAACCCATATGACTGATGGGTTACTCCAATCTCCATCTCGACATTGAGAGAACATCGAACGATTTCCTCATAACTATTGAAGTCCCTTATGGCTAACGCCCTTCGAAGACTTGGTTTTAAGCCACTAAAGAATCGATCGATCTTACTCTCAGGTTGGATAATAATACCAGAAGCGTACCTTGAAAGTCTTGTAAAATTTGCTTCATAGGTACCAACAGATTCATCATCCTTTTTCTTCAGTTCAAGAAACTCTTTTTCCATATTTGTTCAGAGAATACGAGGAAAGTACTTATTGAAAAATAAGTTCTCGAACTCATCCAATTCCATGGACTCAATTTCATCCCTTTTCCTCGTATTCTTAATAAGATTCCACCATTTATTAGCATCACCTTCCAAACAATACACTGCTAATATGACTTTATCATGTTCAAGAACATTGAAGAACAGAAAATATCTTTTCAGTAGTACTAATCCATTGTTCAGCAACTAATGGATCAGTATACCCACTGAATGAAGGTGGACGCTGCCTCATGAAGGATTCAATAGAATGTTGCTCCTTCCTTTTCTCTTTTGGAAGTCCTGCATGATTCATAGCTTGAGAATGTTGTGTGATCATGGCTACAAGATTTTTCATTCCAGCTCCCATAACGTTTGGTTGCTCATGGGGACAATCATTGCATTGTCCATCGCATTCCGTATTAACTCGGTTCCTTCGGGTTCCAGCCATTGACTAAAACCAAGAAGAATAGTGTGAGCAACACTAATTATAATAGGAAAATAAAGAATAAAATTTCACACCAAAGGTCTTATCCTAGGTTATTCATGGCCATTTCTAAAACACTAAGATTGTGTTCTATTCTTAGACTTATCCTTAGGGTTCTTACTAAGGCTTTCACATGCTAGTTTCCAAAGGTTGACTATACCTCCCCTCTGATACCAATTATAACGACCCATACTTTACATACATTGTTATTACATCAGTATTGAAGCACACTTATTACAACATATAACAAAACCAAGAAAAGAACGTATAAGTATAGAGTCTTTATAAACTGGGAAACATAAACAACTGGTTCATAAAGAATCTACTCTGCCTCCCATTTATTTCATCATATCTAGAGTCCCTTTTTGGCATATCCTACTTAATAACCTTCTTCCTGACCTGGGGAAATAAAACATACAAAAGGGAGAGATGAAATTCTCAGTAAGGGTAAACAAAAGAAATATCAATCACATCATATACATAAGAACATAACTTTTGGAAATCTTAACCTGCAAAAGAAATCATAATTTCATAACATGGGATAAATCATAGAAGTGAAATGTAATCCCAATAATCATAAAATAAAACATGAAAATTTGTGGCATACACACATAATCATAGAGAATAATTTCTTGTTAGTAAAGACTCATTTCCAAGATTATCTTAGTGGACAAAGTCCATTTCTGAACCGAGGTCATTCCTCGTTTCAGTCCTGCATCACTAAACCAGTTTAAACTGCCGTTCCAACCATGTCTATCTCATGAGATATAAAATCTTTACCCAATGCATTGGAGGGAGATATAGGTCCCACCCATCTCATAATGATACCATTCTTATGTGTGCCACAGTATCATAAACCATACATCATAGCATAACCCATGTAATAAAAATGGGGATCTTAAACATCATGACATCATAAAACAATTCATATAAGATAAAGGAATTCATAAAAATAATTCCATCACAACATAATAAAATTAATGTAATAATAGGGATAGAAACAGAACCCTTTATTATCATTGATGGAAAATAATTTTGATAAAACACTTAAAATCCATTCTTGAGGAAAATATCCTTTCTTCTTCAAAAATACTTTTCCTTTCTTAACATTTTATACAATTATAAACTAAAATAAGTTGATTAAAAATAAACTTGAAAACTTGTAAAGGAAGCTTCTTGAAAATAATGTTTTAAAAGTCCATTCATGTCGTATAAGTTAAAAAAACAATCGTCGTACTTTTGTCGGAAAAGTCAAAAAGAACCTCGTACGAAAAACAACAAAAGATTCCTTTCATATCCTTTACTAAAAATCAGAAAATGGTAAAATTGGATTTAAAAAATTGTAGGTGGATGAAAATAGTATTACATATTGATGAAACATAGATGTGGATGATAAAATACACCCCAGTAAATGCCAAAGTATAAACAATCTTGGATAAAAATGACATTGTGATATTTCCCTTACCTTTGGTCCGATATGCTTTGTACGTGTCTGAAACTCCTGTATATTGATTTAAATAATGTTATTGGATTATTAAAGAATCATACGTATTTTTATGATATCATATATGGTCATATTCTTAGATTATTGTTAGTAATATTTCATTACTACTTGTTATTCGGGTGTTTATTACATTTTGTTCTTATGCGTGTTTGTCGAATAAATTCTTATTCTTTTCTTTAGGTTATAGATGACTCATTTACAAAATGGTATTAGTGTAATATATATAATATTCATTCATTCAATTAATTTATATAATCATTATGAAATGAAGATCATGTAGAACGAGTCGCATCACATCGTGGAGACGGTATTCCGTACGTACACACGAGTGATGATATCGTTCCTATGATCGTGGAATTGTATTGGAGTGTATTTATACTATTTCAGAATCATTATAACATTATAATAGTCATATATAGTCATTATTTACACCATTATACCCATCTAAGTAAGGTGGTGGTGGAAAATAGATTACACCACGGCGTGGAGACGGTATTCCGTACGTACGCACGCGCGGTGATTTCATTTTCCCGTAGGATGGATAGATGGTGAAATAGGGTTGTTTCATACTTATAATAACATATCAGTATATGATTGATACTGATGTTATTACTTCATAATGAAACAACTAAAGAAGAAGAAGTGGAAGAAGAAATAAAGATGAAAGAATCAGTAACAGACATTACCTCTTCTTTGAAGTGCTTCTTTGAGACCTCCTTTTAGGGCACTAAAATAGGTCTTTGAAGAAGACCGGAACCTCTTGTATGTTTCTAGGGAAGTGGAGAGAAGAAATTGGCAGGGTTTGGCCGAGCTTTAAGGCTCAAAGTGGTGTGAGGAAGAGTGGGAGGAGGATCCCTTTTATATGGGAGGAGAGGGGCTCCTTTGGAAAAACTAAAAATATTGTTTTATTATAAAGTAATGTTTGGTTTTAAATAGATCCATATTAATTTATTTCAAAGATAAGGTGGGGATGGGTAGAAATCCTTTCATACAATAGAATCTAGACAAGTTTAGGTTCATATTGTAACCGTATCATTTAGATTTAACATTAAGTTAAATAATTTTACTTTCACTGTGTCTTCTTGTGTTCTTATACTATAAGGTTAATAAACTTACCATAAGTATCCAAACGAACCCCAAGTTGTTTATTATTAATATATATAACCTTATATAAGTAATTTGGCCTAACATTATATTTTTAGGAATAAAATAACAATTAATAATATAATATTTTGTTTAAAAACCTTTTTATGTCAATGTTGACACTATTTAGTAATTGATTTTTTTGAAAATCACAATAGAATGATTAGTTAGAAAAAAGTTAATAAAATCAATATTAAAATATCATATTAACCTAAAAATTAGTTTAATTCCTAAAAATTCTCAAATTATATTTATTTGGGCATTTATAACATCAATTATGTCAATATTTCATTAGTAAGATAATTACTGCATCATCATTGTCTCATAAATAAATTAAATTATTTAAAGTCTAAAAATTACAAATAAAATACTATTATGTAGGAAATCCTTTTATCTTTCTAATGAATATTTATAGTCGAATTTATCTTATGTATAACCCTATATTAAAAATGTTTTAGTTATTAAAGTTTGATTTTAACTATTTTAACCCTTCTTTAAATAAATTAATATTAAATGTGCTAATCTAATCCAAGTGGGCCTAAATAGTCATAATGTATTCCTAGGGTTGTTTTTGGTCGAATTACACTTATCTAATATAATTAGGGCATGTTTTAGGGTAATAATAATATCATTTTTACCCTTAATTACCATATTTACTTTTAACCGTGGTAAAAAAAAGTAAAAAGTTACTATTCACCAAAAATTATTTTCATATCATTGAACCACATTTTACTTACTGACATCAACCGTGTCTCTCGGATTTTTGAAATTCCACTCACAGAAGTGGTAAATTTAAGTTTTATGAGAAATTCATTTCTTTTAACAGCCACTTAGTAGTTTCACTATTCATCAAAAATTGAATGTTTTCAGAAAAATACCAAAATTTCACCCTAGGCTAATTTTGATATTCTGAATCCAAAAATGAAGTCAATTTTGAAAAATAAAATTTAAAAAATTTCAAAAAGTGGTTATTACTATTCATAACGGCTAGTTTTAATAATATTTTAAAAGCATATCATTGTTTAGTGAAACTCGGTATTGCATACGACGTAAGCTATCGAGGAAGGTCGCGATTGCGTGCAAAGAAAGCCAAGCAAGTGAAAGATTCATTTGATGATTTATATAACATAAAAGTCTCGGGTGTTACACTCAATCCTTATATAACTCATTTAAAATAATCTATATTTTTAAAAACCCCTAAGAGTGGGTTGAGCAAGGATTTATTTTATTTCATAATAAATTAAAATAAATAAAAAAATTTGTGATTATCCCCTCCAATAAGAATAAAAGTGGTTATATTATCCTAGAAAAGCCTATACAGAGGTTTCACCAAATATATGAGTATCAACAAGTTGTTATAACTATTTTTCAAGAGTTGGTGGATGGTGTAAGAAAATGAATCCCTCATGTAAAGACCAATCATCACAGATATTAGGTAATGAACATCCATATATGTGTTATACACCATTTACAAATATTTCATTGGGTAGGATTTGTGGATATGAATGTATAAACATTTCCAACATCAGGTGATCTGGTCATCTGATCAGTTACTTTCAACCATGTTTCGACTTGGGTACATGACTTATTTCATTTTCTATCTATATAATACTTAATTTCACCCACTCTTGTTCATGTGTTGGGATGTGAGGTGGAGAGGCTTCAAGTAACCTTAGTGTTTAATTACTATGTGGGAGGTCCATAAATGTTTTTTGATGTATATAGAATGTATTTATTAGTGATAGGATAACCCTACTCTATTGGAGATATCCTATATTTATGGTTATAAACATACAAAATAATACTTATTAGATATGATCAATTTTCAATGAATTATATCATGGATTTATACAATATGTGTATCATATATTATGATACTGGTGGAAAAAGGAAAGTATTCATTGGACATCGGGTCCTTTGGAATGGTTAGAGGAAAACTCACTCTATATCTTCCTTATTGGTTGAGTTAGTGATGTCTGCTATTTAGTGTAATTCTGTTTGTTTCTATGGGTTATGAAGAGTAACATGATATCATTCCAGAACACATCATGGAATTATCCACATGATGGGAGGCAATGTTTGGGGTGAGGTGAAATTAATATTCTTCTCCAAAATCGATATCCCAATATCAAATGATTCCCTTCTATTTTTGGAACAAATGATCATAGGTTGTGGATCTCTTAAAGTGTAGAATCATCCATACTAGTGAGTCATGTTGTGGGTCTACTATTCTCTTCATTTTAATGTTATATAATAATTTTTCGGTGTGAATAGATTTCAAAAAATTTAATTATTTCATGTTAATGAATTTCTACCATCTACTGTGTATTGATGATTTAATTGTTTATTTTAAGACATAGTGAGTATTTTGGAACATTTCCTTTTTTTCTGGATATCATCAAATGACAATAAAGGGTTATTATTTACCAAAAAATTATTTCATGTGTTGATATGAGAATTTAGAGAACATAATGATATTTTTTTGTGTTAAAAATTATCTATCCATATTTCTATTGTTGATGGATGATGTTCATTTTATATTTTAGTAATTTTTTATGGTGGTATCAATCAATTACATATGTGTCTTTTCTATGTCAATTTATTAGTATACAGATCTATTGTGAGATATATATCGTGGTATTCTATCCCATTATCTATTTGGAATGATATCAATGTATGATTTTATGGTTCATTGTTTTTGTTTCATGGTTTATTTGGTGTCTCATAGTAGGGTATCCATAGTTCCTTTAATGGTTGAGTTGTTGGTCTCTTTGAAATCCTCTAATAATTATGTACAGGAACTGTGTTTCCTTAGTATAGCACGATATTATTGGAGGTTCCTTCTATAATAAAATAATATTTTAACTCATATTATGGATTTTACTGAAAAAATCATATTTTTGTGTAGACTAACTAGTTCCATGAAGAATTTGATTATCTGACATATAATTTGGGAAATATTCCAATACATTATATTATAGAAGATAGATTATTGTTAAATATATACCACGATTCATTGTTTATTGGTTATCAGCATTTGTTGATATAGTAGAGGGTTGTTACCTCTTTTTTCTATATGTAGTTATGAACTCATGAATATGACTATTCCACCAATGATCTTGAGCTTGTTTTGATAATGTTTTCTTTAATGTTATAGAGACTCCATCTATTTAGATAATTTTTTATAGTATTCATTTATCATAGAAGTAAAAAGTGGGAATTTACCATTGAGACTTGAATTACTATCATAAATTTCATATTGATTAATTCATTGATATTACATTGATATATCATAAATAAACTAAAAATGAATTTTAATGGGGGGTTCCTTAATAATAAATTGTTGAACAGTTATTGTGTTTGAGTGTGAAGGATCTTTGAGAGGGTAAGAAATGTCATCAATGTTTCACCGTGTTGTAAGGTTAGTTATAAAGGGTGAATTTACTTACCTGATGAATTAGTTGAATTCAACAGTTCACTAACTAGATGTCCTTATTTGATGGATCATTGAGTTGAAATTTTCCATGATATATATTTTTATGGTGATTTATTTTAGTGACGAGTAAAGGATAACCATGATTTGGGGTTATAAGGAAAACTCATTCCTCTTTAAAAATTATGTGATTTGGTTTTCAATGGATTCCACATTTCTACCATATTAACTTTTTCTTTTATGTTAATTTTTTTAACATACCATGTTCTTAAAAGGGTACAATATGTTTGGTATCATACATAATAGACCACATCATACATATGCAGAAAACTGAAAATTATTATATTACTTTATAACTTAACTATCAAAATAAAGGGAATGAATAATATTAACTGGTTAAATTTTTTTTAAGCTTTTATTTAATTCATTCATTTGTGAATAATTATTTATATATGAAAATAAAACCCATATTAATTAAAAGAAATGTTTTTCTTAAATACATTTTAAATCAAAATAAGTGAGTTTATAAAATATAAGAATCACACATTATTGATTTTTTAATAAAATATATATATTATTTATTAAATATAATATTTTTAATTCATTTTATATGTTTTATAGACAAGATATATGAACAAATTGTATATTTTTGATAAAAAGATGTATTTTTCATGAAAATACATTTTTTCCACATTTCGATAGTGATCCCATTTTAAATATTGTTTTTTACATTTTATAAAGTCTATTTGACAAAATAATCTTCTTCTATTGTAGTGGGACATCTAAATTTACATTGGTCGATGTTTTGGTTTTTTATTATAAAATACAAATTATATTGTATATTGAATAAAACAAAATTTAAATTCAAAACGTTTTTCTCAATTATGTTATTTATATTGATAGATTATCTTTTTATAGGTTATTAATAAATTATTATATTTTGTTTTTTTCATTTATACATTTTTTGGTCATCGTATGTAATTTCATGTTGAAATTATAAAAAAATAGAATTCAATGTTTTGAAGGTGTTTACATTAAAAAAACTTGTTTTCTCATTTTGACAATGGGGATTAATTTTAAATTAATTACTAAAATTTGTATGTTTTGAATATATATAAATTAATGATATTTTATGAATTAGAATTTCCATATTATATAAATAGATCTTTTTTTCCATTAGGAATAGTAACCCTATTAATTAGTTTAATTACCACATTTATTGGTAAATCAAGTAATTAAATGTAAAATTAACATTATTATAAAATAAAGATTCCCTAAATCTTTTCAAAATATAATTTAATAAGTTTATCCCAATAATTATAATCCTTGGGTAAATTTTTTTAAGACATGGAACCACATGGATGACTTTATTGAATCATAATATTATATTCAATTAATTTTTATTTTTATTACACTTGTTTTAAAAATATAATTAATTATAATATTGGAATATAATTGATATATTTGCCTATAAATAGTCCTTAAAAAGATAAAAATATTTTCTACATAATGGTAATCTATTTATAATGATTTCGAAATATATAATTAATTATATGTTGGCTGAAGATAAGTATAAATTCCATAATTAATGAAATATTCAAATAAATGATTTAATATATAATAAAAATAAATAATATGTGACATAATTTATGGAATATAGAATTTATTTAGAAAATTTTAATATGTTTTACGTTATTTAAATGAGTTTTTTCAAACATATAATCATGTTATGTTATATTTAAAAGGGAAATAATGAATAGTTTTATAATTAAAAGTATTGGTATTTTAAAATATAAAACATTTTATTAAATTATATCAAATTCCTAAAAATGTAATGTTCAAAACAATGTTTAGGATAAGTCTAAATCTTAGATAAATTCAATTTATTTGGGTCCTTTTATATGTTATGGTCATTATATTAACCAACAAAATTTAAATAACATGATTTAACTATATTATTTAGAAGGGTAAGATAATGGTTGAATAAAAAAGATAGAGATAATAAAATATTAAAAACATTCCTAATATTAATAAGATGATGGGTAATCAACACAAATTCAAATTATAATTGAAATAAAAGAATTTTGAAACATTTTTAATGAAATTGAATTTATATTAAAATAATATTTTAAGAGTTTCCAAGGATGTCCCTCCCCTATACTATAAAAATTATCCCACTCCTCTCTAATACTCACACATACATAACCTTTTTTATATCCAATATCTGCCTAAGACACTTACTAGAATCCCTCCCCATGTTATTGAGGAATTATTTGAGGTAGAACATCGTTCATAGAGTTGTTACGGTGGTCTTTTAATATGATCAACCAAACATGATATATCATTTTTAATAGTTTTTGTTTTATTTTTTATTCCACTTCATCTAAATATTATTCTTTTTATGATGAAATTATAACTAAACTATTCTAAATATCATGATATTTTATAATGTTTACATCATCACCTAAATTAATATCCATTTTCTTCAAATGGTAGATGAACATTTTAGTCCTGTGCAATGTGTACTACCACCTCTAGAACCGATTTAGATGTTTATTCTTTACAATTTATCAATAATAGTAAGAGAAATATTTTGGAAATATAGTCTAATCAATTTTATTGTTTGTTCTTGGTGTTTGGTCATCTATAAGTTTAATATTTATCGCCATTTTCCAAATTGTATTTTTCTAACACATGATTTCCACAAATGAATGTCTGTGGTTTTATGATGGACTTAATAACTATTTTTCAAAATTATTAGTTTGAAAACAATTTCAAAAGTGTTATCACAGGCCATCTAATGATGTCATATTACACTTCAGTTATCAAGGAATCGACACTGATGGATGTGTTTATATTATAAAAATAATCTTTAGAATTAGTGGATTTTTGATTTCCCAGATATTTTATCTTGCTCTAAATGGATTTTCAATTGTTCAGAAATCCATATATTTGATAATAATAATTATATATTTAATGAATTTATGTTATTTATCCTGATGGTTTCAGTTTTCACAGATAATATTTTTTGAGACAGTTTGATCAATATAATGGTGGGGTTTTTGTTAAAAATTTAGCAGTATTTTTCTAAATATGGGATAGTTTTTATCATAATAATTATTTCGAGATTGTATTGTAAATTGATAATTATTGAAATTTACATCATTTTTATATTTTCAACTATCATAATTTTTTCAGGGTGAATAAATCCCACAACATAAATAAGTTTGGTTTAAATACCTTGTTATTTAAAAGTATAAATAATTATAATTTATTTACTTCAGAATCATATAAAACACACTATACAACGTATACACACAAAAATAGTTATAATAAATAATATAAAATAAATAGTAACATCAATATATGTGTAAGAAATACATTATATATAACACAACATTATATTACATCATAGATTACAATATTTCATGATTCATAGAAAAAAATACAGTATATATAATACAACATTATATTACATCATACATCATTATTCTGCATCTAGGCCTTCGGGCCTCCGGATTGGTCCTCAGGTCCTACAGGGCTTTCAGGCCACCCAAGGCCATTCGTCCAGTTTATTCTCAAGGCCTCTGGGACACATTAAGGCCATAGGGCCACCCCAAGGCCTTTGGGTCACATGAATGTACGCCCCAGACACAATACATAAAAGAACAGCCCCAGAAAAGGATTCAGAGCAGGTGCACTCACCAGAACAGAGCCAAATTTATTGTCAGAATTAGGGGTATGTCTATGCCATCGGTACTAGCCTGTGCTTGCATGGGAAGACTAGCCACACGGTAATGAAAAGGTGGAGAGATACTATCAGGATGAAGATGATGGTGATGGGAAGTTCCTTGTAGATAGTCTAGTTGAATTCCCTAAGACCTTCGGGTCATGTAATCTCCAAAGCATATATTCCATGTAATCTCTGAGCCTACGTGCCTTGTACGAGTTCCCCCCTCATCCCGTGAAAGGGGGGTTATCAAAAATCAATAAAAATGAATTCCGTCAGTCTATTCAGGGAAAAAAATATTTAAAATTATTAGACATAGAAATTTATAGAACATAAAAATAACTTGTAACAAGGAAATTATAATAAATAATATATTAAATTTATAGATCATTATATTCCATGTAAAATACCCTAACATCATCTATTTATGTCATAAATTCTAATGAGATAATATTTGGAAGATTTGAAATTTTATAAAAATTTATGCAATGTATGTAATGAGTTTCACCTTATAACGTAGAAGGATCATGCAATCACATTGGTGTAGAGTGGGTACGAGCAACAAAACTCATCAGTAATGAAATAACATTAAAACAATCATTAATATTATTAATATAGAACAAATAATCCCTGAATATGTCAAAATTAAAAATAATCATTACATTTATTAATATACAAAACAACTTACAAATTATATCATGGGATAATCATGTTTTATAAGAATCTATTGGTAACATTGTTTATTATTCTTATATTTTTTTCTTTTTTTCTTAAATCCCCAACATTGGATATAAATTTTCAATATAATCATGCAAATAAAGTCAACTATATTTTTTTAAAATGGGATTCACTATAGAAAATTACTTCGCAATAATCCTCGATGTCATGCATGTGTCTCAGTTGAATTTGAATAATAATACTCTACCCATCATCCACTATACAATCAATTTAATATATATATATTTTCTATATTAACCATGATGTAAAACTGTTAATATACCAATCCTATTGATCAAACCATCCTCATGATCAAGAATATGAATCATAAAATAAACAATATTGTTAAAATTGAATTTCTTATAATGCATCAAAGGACCAAGAGTTAAAAACATAAAATTTATATATCGTTCAACTTGATGGTCAAAATTTATTACCTAAAGAAGTTGATATAAAATATTATTACAAAATTATGATATCTATTAGTATATTCAATATACATATTATATTAATAACATAAATGAAGTGAAAACATTCAAAAAATTATTAGGTTAATTTTTTTCAATCTCAGTACGTTTTAATCTCATAAGTCATATTTTCATTTGTGTCATTAATTTTTTGACATATATATCAACAAAATTAACATTTAATGCCACCTACCTATATTCATGTTATAAAATTCTATATGAAAATGAAAATGATATTATTTTTATGACATCCCAACCTAATCATTGAAACATTGATACAACATTATTAGCCAAAAATAGATATGTATTATCATCAAAATGTCCCACTCAAATGAATTTTGTGTATTTAAAATTCAAATACATTGGGTTGAATGTTAAATTATATTCATCAAGGTATACATCATCAATATAATAATATAGTTAAAGTTTATTTTGTAATATAAGACTTCAAATGACCCTAATTAATTATGATAAAATTTAAGGCATTAAAAATTTACAATTAAATTTTTTCTATGAAAAATAATTTTTTTAATAAAAATATAATATTTAAATAAAAAATTTATTCATGGAATATATCCACCAATAATGTACAAACACTCCTGTTTTAGATTTTTTAGGAAAATTAATCACCACATGAATCATTATAGTGGAAAAAATGTATAAGTGAATACTTCCAAACTATATTTAATATATCAAATTCCATCATTATGTTTATCTATATCGTTAGTGATTAATGTATTCCCTAAAAATATATACAGAACATGAAAAAAGAAATTATTACGATTGTTATTTTATCATGTAACATGTTATGAATTACCAAATTCATCAACTACTCTATCAATACATGTATCTCATGACATTTAAATCCATGTTTCATATAGTGGTTCAAATCACCATGTATCGATGTATTAGAAGAATATTAATTTGGGACATTCACATTTATTAATACTAATAGGAAAACATATTTATGATTGTTTTTATTTTGAAAATTACCTTCTTTAAATATCTCATTATCTTTTCTCCATAGATCAAAATTTATATTTATTTATTTTAGGTCCTTACAAGAATATTAATGATCCTTTTATTTTCACTCCTTGTGAATCCATGTATGAAATAAAGTGTCACACATATTTTTCATAATGAACACAATATTAGGATTATGACATCGAAATATATAATTACAAATCGTAAAGTTAAAAATATTCTCTTATTATTCTATTATAGTGATCTAATTATAAGAGACGATGTTCTAAATATTTTTCATATACATATAGAAAATATTCTTTTCCACACTCTATAAAAAAATTTGATAATTTATTCCAAATATATGATCGACATACAAAATTTTGTGGAATCTTAAAATAAATTTTTTTAAACCGCTACATGTCAACCAAAAATATATTAAATTTATCAATGAATTAAAAATTATTCAAGAATAACCAAATTTATATCTAAGGTCTCCATTATGACTCAAAATCTATATTACAAACATGAAATGAAAAAAACAATTATATTCTATCTATAAAATATTCATATTCTGGGAAATCGACAACTTCTACACATAAGGACAACATGAATTTGGAAACTTTTGATAGGGAATTCATGAAATTATTTAAAAACAACATTAAATAACTCCTTTAATTAATTATTAACATGATGATGACAGACATAGGTATCATTTCTATTAATTTTATTGTAAAGAATAATCTTATTATGATGGCAAATGTTTATTAAATTTAAAGCATTTGAGGATGATTTTAAGGGACCAACACCGCATGCATAACAATAGGACTTCTTATTAGAGATCCAAATGGATTGAATCCATCTTCTCTTAATTGGAAATATACACATACCTTAAATGGGTATAAATAATGATGTTAATAATCAGTGATCATCCATTCTTTTGAATCAATAAGATGTCACATAAAATAATTGTTTTTATTATTTAATTATTGCAAAATCATGTGATTTTTGGATTTATGTGTTGAAAAAAATTCAATCTAAAACTATTTTAAAAGAATGTATCATAAAAACATCAAATTATTATTTTTCTTTTTGTAGTATGTAGTTTAAATCTCGAATAGTTATTTGTCAATTTACATATATAAGTACCTCATATTTTTACTTATATCTATTATAATATTATTTCAAATAAATCATAAATTAAAAAATACAATCAAGTATCATTGTATAATTTTGTCCAATATTTATAATAATCATTATGATATCTTAAATTGATGTAGGGATTTTATATTATAAAAATTTTACACATAATAATTCTAATATCATGGAGATTTAATTATATGTAATTAAATATTAAATTAGTAGAAAAGATAATTTTGAATCTTTAGAACATAACTTACAATAATCTTGATATAAATGTTCAATTAATGTGGGAAACATTGTTTTTTTCAATATTTGTGTTCTACCTTTTACATGTTTCCTCAATATCAACCATTGAAACAGTATCATCTTGTTTCGGGTCTCATACAATAAGGATAACCCTATTAATATATATAAAATCAATATCAGAATGAATTTATTTGTAAAATTTTTACTTGAATTTCCCTATAATGGAGAAATAATTATTTATTATGTTATGAATTTCCCTGATCTCCATCAAATAATTCAATTATTCATTTTTACTATAGGCATATATTCATGAATTTTGTTTAAAATTATTTTCACCATTTGTAATATAATACAAATAATGAGTCAAAATTTATTTCATTATCATGTGATCAAATACTTCATATCTCTTCAACAATAATCTAATTTTTTATTTTAGTGATATATATTTTATTAATCAATCCATGTGTCAGTTTTCAAAAATAAATTATAGAAAAATATTAAATGTTAGAACATACTGTTTTATATTTTAAGGATCAATTATCCAAATTTTGTACATTTGAACATGGATTCCCAAACTAAAAAAATTAAAATATATATTTATTTATTTATATATAGATATAAAGTTTATTTAACTCAAAAAATGATTTATTGAATGAAAAATAAACCTCAATAACAAATAAATAGAAATTTACTAAACTATAATAATTTAAAAATTATTGCAACATGTAAATGAATAAACCCAATGTTATTATAAAATTATTAAATAAATTAGATGATAAAATAAATTAACCGTGTTTAGTGATAAATGAATTTATAAATTTTATAACAAAATCATGGTGAATTTATAGGGGTGTGTATGTAGAGGGAAAATTAAATAGGGGATCTATAATCGAGGATGAGGTGGTATCCAATTCGGCATCAAGTTTCATTTAGGGGGAGTCTAAAAGGAGGTATGACATTGAGCACCACTATGTGGAAGTCTATAAATGGGATTCTTGATGATCTATAAAAATGGTTAGTCTAAGGAAAGTAAGACAGCATCAAACCTCTATCTATTGATGATGATGAGAGGATGATTGATAGGGGTTCCATGTTGTTCATGTTAGGGTGAAATGAATAGAGAGGGGGCAAGTCATGATTGTTCAAAAATGGTGGTACTTATTTTTTTAAAATCAATTATAAAAATAAATTTAGAATATATATAAGTGGTTTTAATACTACATTCTCATAAATAATGATTATTTTAAAAACATCAGTAAATAGGGGTAAAACATTTTATAACTCACAAAAATTTACTATCCATGATATAAGGTATTTGTTATGGATACCTTGATGTTCTAGTGAGTCTTAATTATGTTATGAGGAAAATAATCAATAATCACAGTCCTCATTTAACTTTTTAGTGTTGATAGGTCTCCAACATCAATCCAAATCTTAGTTATATATTCTAAATTCATTTCATAAATGAATTATATTTAAATGAAGGTAATTATAAATAAATTTGGAATATATTATTCATTAATTAAATATATATTTAAGAGGTGAATTTATGTCGCACCTACCTATGCATGATATTATATAAAAAAATAGTGTCCACACCATAGTTGGTATCAAAACATTAAATGAATTGAATGACCAACATCTCAAATCTCCATTATGTTGGATTGATAGAAGGGTGTTTTCTATTTTTCAAACATAATTTTTGATTGTTAAGATAGAGAAGTTAAATATGTACTGTGACTGAATTTAGTTGGAAAATATCATCTGAATTCCAATTCTAATCACATGAGGATTCCTATAGTGTTTGAAATTAGTGATAACATTTTCTGGAATGTTTTACCCATAATAGGTAGTGAAGGTTTTATAAAGGCCCAAAGCTTGACGTATATGGATATTACAATACTTTTGTGGAATACATAATACATAACAAAAACAAATACCGAAGGACTGTAATAGTTTACTGTATTTGAAACTCGGAACAAAATCTTCTAATCGTGTTGAAAGATCTTCAACATCTCCCATAATGATCATCCCTTTTATCATACCTAAAACCATTCTTCATATAATAGGGAAAAGAAAACATATAAAGGTTGAGCTCAAATGCTCAGTAAGGGTAAGCATGGAGAAAATAAAACAGACAATGTACATTTGAACTTCAAAACAAGAACATATAGTTTACACATCAAAATCTTGAGTTGTGAAATAAAACTTGGTCGTAAGTAAGGCATAAGTCATAATGGAACATTAATCATGATAAAATACAATGGGAATAAAACTTTTAATTGTGGAAAAAAATTAAGCACATGATATGATTTCCATAGTAGCCAAGGAATTGTTTCAAAGACCATCTTAGTGGACAAAGTCCCTTTCTGAATCGAGTTCACTCCTCGTTTCAGTCCAGTAACATTAAACCAGATTAACTTACCATTCCAACCATGTCTATCTCATGTGATATAAATCATTACCCAATGTATTGGAGGGAGATAAAGGTCCCACCCATCTAATAGTGAAATCATTCTTACTTGTGACACAACATAAACATAAAACATTCATCAGAACCCAAAGAATAAAAATGGGTTTCATAAACCTCATCCTCTCATAACATAATCCATACAAAAAAAATGGATATAATTTCATCATAAGAAAATAGGAACCATGTAAATCAGAGAGACATTATACTTGAAACATACACATATGAAATAATTTCATCTTAGATTGGAAATGGTTTTTATAAAACACATGAAATGGATTCTTGAGGAAAATATCCTTTCTTCTTTTAAATCATTTTCTTTTTAAAAAATTCAATGAAATTTTAAAAGAAATGTATTCTGAGGAAAATAGTCATGAAATATTGTATAGTAATATTCTTGAAAATAAGGATTTATGAAACCATAAAAATCCCTCCATGCCATTTAAGTTAACAAACATTCTTTTCATAGTTTTGTTGGAAAAGTCAAAAAGTACCTCATATGGAAAACAAAATAATGATTCCTTCCATACGATGTGGTAAATGTAAAAAAAAGTAAAAATGACTTTATCATACATGGTAGAAAATTAAACATTTTATGAAAAAATTTTGAGAACATATGGACCTGGATAATAAACATAATCCCAGTAAATACATACAAATAAACAATCTCGGATAATAATGAGATTGGAATAATTATCTCTTACCTTAGGTCCGATATGCTTCTTACATATCAGAAACTCATGTATAATGATTTAAATATTGTCATTGACTTATTACAGAATCATATTCAATGTTATGATATAATATATGGTTCACTTATGACTTTATATTAACCGTTCTTTTGTAAAATCAATGTTAAAGCAGTGTTTGGGGTAAAATCGTTTCATTTATCGTACGTGTTTTAACTTGTTTTTCATGATTTTATTACATATATCGTGATTTAATTAATTCTAGAATGTAAATTTGTGATTTATATATATAATATATATTCAGAATATATATATATATATATATGATAGGTCAAAAATGGAATGAAATACATCGTTCCTGGAGACGGTAGGTCGTACGTACACATGAAAGATGTTTTCTTTTCCTTATTGAATTGAATGGAATTAAGTAGATGACATAGATATATATATTCATAAATCCAATATAATTATTATGTCATATATTTCATTATTATTGATTATATATACTTTATAATCATTCATGAATGGTTAATAGGGAGAATGAATCTCATCGTGTCGTGGAGACGGTAGTCCGTACGTACGCACGAGCGATGATATCATTCCCATGATCGTGGAATTGTATTGAAGTGTATCTATATTATTTTAGAATCAATATCACTTTAGAATAATAATATATAGCTATTTATTTACACCATTATACCCATCCATGTAAGGTGGTGGTCGAAAACATATTACACCACGTCGTGGAGATGGTATTCCATACGTATGCATGCACGGTGATTTCGTTTTTCGTAGGATGGATAGAAGGTGAAATAGGGTTGTTTCATATTTATAATAAAATATTAGTATATATTTAATACTGATGTAATTACTTTATAATGATACAACTAAATAAGAGTAAGTATAAGAAGGAATAAACATGAAATAGTCGATCGAAGAGATTTTCACTTCCTCGACACACCTCCTTTAATCTTCTTCATAGGGCACTAGAGTTGGAATTTTTAGAAGACCATAACCTCTATGATGTAACTTGAGAGGTTTAGAAGTGTAATTGTCGGGGTTTGGCCGAGCATCAAATCTCAAAAGGGTGTTAAGAATAGGGGGAATAGGTTCCCATTTTATAAGGGAGGAGAGGGGCACCTTTGGAAAACATAAAATGATATTTTATAATAAAGTCATATTCGGTTATTAATAGCTCAAAATTGATTTATTTTGAAGATAAGATTGGTATGGGTCTAAAATCTCTCAATAAATAGGTTTTAGGAAAGTTTAGGTAAATATTTTATCCTTATCATTTAGATTTACCTCAAAGTTGAATAATTTAACTTTTACCGTGTCTTTTTGTTTTCTTACAATATATGGTTAATAAACATACTATAACAAGACAAAAGAACCAAAAGTGGTTCATTATTAATATATATATCATTATTTATGCCAATATTCTTGAACCTTAGATTTTAAGGAATACAATAAAAATTAATAATATAATATTTGTTTTAAAAATTATTTTATGTCAATTTTTACACTATTTGGTTCTTGATTTTTTTGTGAAAATCATAACTGCATGATTAGTTCAAAGAAAGTTAATTAAATCAACAATAACATGTCATATTAACCTAGAAAATTATTGTAATTCAAAGAATGTATAAAATTACATGAATTTGGGCATTTATAACATAAGTTATGTTAATATTTCATTAATAATGTAATTACCGCATCATCATTTTGTGATAAATAAATTATATTATTTAATGTATAAAAATTATAAATAAAATACCACTATGTAGTAACTCTTTTTATCTTTCTAATGAATATTTACAGTCAAATTTTTCTTATGTATATCGTTATATTAAAAATGTTTTAGTTATTAAACATTGATTTTAACTATTTTTGTTCTTCTTTAAATAAAATAATAATAATAAATGTCCTAATTTAATCCAAATGGACCTAAATGGTAATATTTTATCCCTAATGTTATTTTTGGTCAAACTAAACTTATCCAATAGATTTAGGACATGTGTTAGGATAATAATAATATCATTTTTATCCATAATTACCCTATTTACTTTTAACTATGGTAAATAAAAGTAAAAAGTTACTATTCACCAAAAATTATTTTTATCTTATTGAACCACATTTTACTCCATCATATTTACCATGTCTCTCAGTTTTTTGAAATTCCACTCACAAAAGCGGTTAAAATATTTTTTATGTAAAATTATAAATGCTCATATGAGGTGGGTAAAAGACGGTCAAAAGTTCAATAAAATTGTTTTATATCTAAAATTATTATAAAATGACTCCAATGAATTAAATTGAACTTATATAGGTATTATGTATCAATTTTAACCTAAAATAAATATAGAAAATATATAATTATTTAAATAAAAAGGCTTTTTTTAAATAGTAACCCGATGTTTTCACTATTCATAGAAAATTTATTGTTTTCAGAAAAATACAAAAAATTCACCCTAGGCTAATTTGGATATTCCGAATACAAAATTGAAGTCCATTTTGAGAAATTAAATTTCAGTAAGTGGGTATTACTATTCATAACGGATAGTTTATATTATATCTTAATAACATATCATTGTATAGTGAAACTCGGTATTGCGTACAACACACACTATCGTGGAAGGTCGCAATTGCGTGTAATGAAAGCCAAGTCAGGGATGCGTGTAGTGCAAGATCCGTTAGGTGTTGCGTATAACATAATCAAAAAATATTTCATTTATACGTTAAACAAAATCTATACGTAGTGTTGCGTAAAATAATTTCCACAAAACGAACATGAAATTGTGTGTAACATGATCCAAGAATAGTGTTGTGTATACTGCAGGCTAATACGGTGTTCCGTATAGTACAAGGTAATTTTGGTGTAGCGTACAACATAGGACATCAATGAAATTAAAATGAATAATTCCCATAAAATAACGGGTTGTTACATTCTGCCCACTTAAAATGAATTTCTCCCAGGAAATTTGTCCTAGTTATAAATGGTTTACTACATAAAAGTTTCATTCATAGAAACCCACATCGTAAAAAGGAATACCAAAACTGAACCTTAAAAACTAAATTATGAATCGTAATGGTTACCCAAATTAACTAATCATTGGGATTCAACATAGGAGAACATATGTGGAAATATGGATATGGAAGAAAAATCTGACCATCATGTTCTGATGAAGAGTGGTAGAGGACATGGATATGAAAAATCCAACAATCACCAAGCCATAAATTTGTGACGATCTAAGTACCATCTGATTCATCAGATATAAGGGCACTAGGACACCATTTTTGGTTTTCAAGATGATTTCCCTAAAGTTGAAGAATTTGAATTAGAAGAAATAGTTACTTTATTTTGGTATAATATCACCGTTTTTCGTGCCTTGAACAATTTCGACGTAATCTCTTAATGAAATGAAGTTGAATTTTTAATTCGTGATGTTTTATTAGATCATGTGATATAATTATGTGTCCTTCCATATGTCTCAAACAAAAGGTTAGAAAAAGTAAACAAATATACATATGTCTATCTATGTTGAGGTTAATCGTATATTATTCCATAGATGGACTTATACTTCTTCTATCATACTGCTTATTAATTCTAGTTTCTACTAACCAGGGACTTCTTGTAGGCCAGTGGTAGAAAATAAAGGCCGGTCACACTTCGGTTGTGGGTTCGATTCCCACAGCCTTGTCTGATGCAACGAGTTGTCACCCATCCTGTAGGATGTCCCTTTTCTTAAACTACACTATTATAACATTCTATCAATAATATTGAAAAAAAATGTCTAGCCATAAACAATACTAACTTATGTTAAACATAATCCATTCCAATCTTTAGGTTTTTCCAAAATACTACTATCAAAGATCATAGTATAAAGAAAACATTTACTAGAAATGTCATCTGTCGAGCATGTAAATACCATCATTTATCATACGATATATCTTGTTGGTCACATTCCAAGCATTTGAATACTTTAATCATTTATTATCTTAAAAAATTAATACCCATTTAACCCTAGTGAAAACCTGAATGCTGTCAAAATTTAACACTTTCCACATACCAAAATCCAAAAAATTCGTATATACTCAAACCATAATATTACTTTGCCCTTATATCAGTCATGTTCTGATTTCATTTTTTTTCATTATTGATTCATTATGTGCATATCATCTTCTGTCCAAAAATATTTCAATAACTTTTCATGGTTACCAATTCCATATTCTTGTGGAAAACCACAATGGACCAATTCATAGATATTCCAATATACAATAAAATTAACTCAACAACATTATTCTTGAATACCAATACATGGACACTTTAATCCATCCTCTTCAATGATTTCCATGGAATAAGACTTTCATTGATTTATAAGTAACCTCTTAGGTCCGGGCATTGAGTTGGGTAATGCACATGTTCTCCACAGTTAAGAAATTAGACTCCATAGAAGTCTATCACTCAATGACCCTTTTATCAACATACATAACATCTTCTCCTCCATTTTTGGTATTCCTCAAGGTTCTTCTTCCCTTATTTAAAAATCCAAATAATTTATATATACTCAAACCATAATATAACTTTGTCCATATATCAATCATGATCACATTTCATATTTTTTCTTCATTGATTCATTATGCACATATCATCTTCTATCCAAAAATATTTCAATAACTTTTCATGGTTACCAATGCCATATTATTATAGAAAACCGCAATGGACCAATACATAGATATTCCAATATACGATAAAAGTACCTCAACAACATTATTCTTGAATAACAATACATGAACACTTTAATCCATCCTCTTCAATGATTTCAAAGGAATAAGTCCTTCCTTGATTTATAAGTAACCTCTTAAGACAGGGCATTGAGTTGGGTAATGAACATGTTCTCCACAGATAATACAATAGACTCCATAACAGTCTGTCACTCAATGACCCTTTTATCCACATACATAACATCTTCACCTTCATTTGAGGTATTCCTCAAGGTTCTTCTTCCCTTCTTTAGAAATCTCAATCTTCATTTCTTGATGCTCCTCATCATGCGATCATGAATAAAAGTCCATCTTCCTCTTATTTAATGACTTAGGAATACAACTGAAGTTCACCTTGTTAATTATATATCAAGATGACTGATTCGACAAAATCACAATATCTTTCTCTCCAGGAATTACAAAATTTCGTTTATCATAGTCACGAATTTGTCCATTGTAATCAACGTTAACTAAATAATTTCTCGTTCCCTCCATTGACTAAGACCATAAACAATAGTGTATGAAATAGTTAAAATAACGAGGAACCACATAATCATAAAAAGACACTTATGGGATGTCTAACTTATCAAAAATTCATTAATCCATGAAACCTTACCATATTTTATTCATGATCGTAAACATATTTATAGGACTCAAACCTATACTTATACTTCATTATAGGGACATCCCTAGTCATACATTAGAAATATCTCTAGGGATCTCACTAAAGTTTTCGAATCCTAGCCTCCAAAGGTTAACTAACCGAATCTCTGATACAAACTGTAGAGACCCAAAGCATGACGTACATGGACATTACATTAATTTTTTGGAATACTTAATACATATCAAAAACAAACCCCGAAGAACCGTAATATTTTAGTGTCTTTGGAAACTCAGAGAAAAATCTTATAATCGGGGTGAAAGATCTTCAACATCTCCCATAAAGGTCCTATCTTTTTTTCTTACCTACAACTTTTCTTTATATCCTGGGGAATGGTAAACATATAAAGGGTGAGCTCAATTGATCAGTGAGGGTAAGAACGGAGAAAATAAAACAAACCATGTACATTTGAACTTCAAAACATGAACATAAAGTTTACACATCAAAATCGTGAGTTGTGAAATAAACATTGGTCATACGTAAGGCATAAGTCATAAAGGAACATTAATCATGGTAAGATAGAATGGGAATAAAATTTTTTATTTTGTCCAAACATTAATCACATGATATTATTTCCATAGTAACCAAGTAATTAATGCCAAGACCATCTTAGTGGAAAAATCCCCTTTCTGAATCGAGTTCACTCCACGTTTTAGTCCTGTAACACTGAACCATATTAACATACCATTCCATCCATGTATTTCTCAAGAGATATAAATCATTACCCAATGCATTGGAGGAAGATATAGGTCCCACCCATCTCATAATGAAATAATCTTTACATGTTCCACAACAAAAATATAAACCATTCATCATAACCCAAAGATTAAAAATGGGTTTCATAAACATCATCCCATCATAACATAATCCATATAAAACAAATGGATATAATTTCATCATAATAAAAGATGAACCATGTAAATCATAAAAACATTATACTTGAAACATACACATATGAAATAATTTCATCTTCGATGGAAAATGGTTTTGATAAATCACGTAAAATAGATTCTTTAGGAAAATATCATTTCTTATTCAAAATCATTTTCTTTTTAAAAAATGCCATGAAATTTTAAAATAAAAGGATTTTGTTGAAAATATTCAAGAAATATTGTATAGTACGCTTCATGAAATTGAGTAGTTATGAAATCGTAAAAATCCGTTCATGTCGTATAATTATAAAAAAAATTCTTATAGTAATTTTGTCGGAAAAGTCAAAAAGTACCTAGTATGGTAAACAAAAGAAAGATTCCTACCATACGATGTGGTAAAAGTTAAAAAAAAAGATAAATGACATTAAAAATACATGGAATAAAAGTTAACATTTTACGAAAAAAAAATTTGAGAACATTTGGACATTGATAATAAACATAACCTCATTAAATACTTACAAATAAACAATCTCAGATAAGATTGAGATTAGAATAATTATCCCTTACCTTAGGTCTGATATGCTTCGTACGTATCCAAAACTCCTGTATAATGATTTAAATAATGTCATTGACTTATTAAAGAATCATATTCATTTTTTTGATATCATATATGGTTCAATTATGACTTTATATTACCCGTTCTCTTGTAAATTCAATGTTAAAGCAGCGTTTTGGGTAAACTCGTTTCATTTATAGTACATGTTTCGACATGTTGTTCTTGATATTATTACTTATATCCTGATTTACATAATTCCATAATGTATAACATGATTTATATATATAATATATATTCAAAATATACATATATATATATATATATATGATAGATTGATAAATGGAATGAAATACACTGTTCATGGAGACAAGAGGTCGTACGTACAAATGAATGTTGTTTTCGTTTCCTTATTGAATTGAATGGAATTAATTAAATGACATAAATATATAAGTACATAAATACAGTCTCATTATTATGTCATATATTTCATTATTATTCATTATATGTACTTTATAATCATTCATGAATGGTATACATGGAGAATGAATCTAATCGCGTCATGGAGATGGTAGTCTATACATACGAACGAGTGATGATATCATTCCCATTATTGTGGAATTATATTGAAGTGTATGTATAATATTTCAAAATAAATATCACTTTACAGTAATCATATATAGTTATTTATTTACACCATTATACCCATTCATGTAAGGTGGTGGTCAAAAATAGATTACACCATGACTTGGAGACGATATTATGTACGTACGCACGCGCGGTGATTTCGTTTTACGTAGGATTGATAAAAAGTGAAATAGGAATGTTTCATATTTATAATAAAATATCAGTACATAAGTAATACTGATGTTATTTCATTATAACTAATCAACTAAAGAAGAGGAAGTAGAAGAATAATGAAATTTGAAAGAGGCGGTAGAAGATATTTACTCTTCCTCGACGCACCTCCTTTATACTTATTCTTAGGCCACTAGAGTTGGTCTTTTGAGAAGACCAGAAGCTCTATGATGTAACTAGAGAGCTGGAGAAGAATAATTTTCATGGTTTGGCCAATATTCAAGGCTCAAAAGGGTGTGAAGACAAGAAGAAAGGGCTGCCCCTTTTATAAGGTAGGAGAGGGGCACCTTAGGAAAACATAAAATATTATTTTATAATAATGTCATATTCGGTTTTTAATAACTCCATATTTATTTCTTTTTAATCTAATGTAGGTATGGGTCTAAATAATCTAATACAATAGGTTTTAGACAAGTTTAGGTAATTATTTTATCCTTATAATCTAGATTTAACTCTAAGTTGAATAATTTATCTTTTACCGTGTCTTTTTGTTTTCTTACAATATTTGGTTAATAAACATACTATAACATGCCAAAAGAACCCTAAGTGGTTAATTATTAATAATACAATATTTGTTTTAAAAACTATTTTATGTCAATTTTGACACAATTTGGTTCTTGATTTTTTGTGAAAATTATAACAGCATGATTAGTTCGAAAAAAGTTAATTAAATCAATACTAACATGACATATTCACCTTGAAAATTAGTGGAATTCATAAAATGTCTAAAATTACATTAATTTGGGTGTTTATAACATCAATTATGTTAATATTTCATTAATAAGGTAATTACTACTTCATCATTGTTTTATAAATAAATTAAATTATTTATTGTCTAAAAATTATAAATAAAATACCATTATGTAGGAAATATTTTTTATTTATAATTAATGTTTATAGTCAAATTAATCTTATTTATATCCATATATTATAAATGATTTAGTTATTAAACTTAGATTTTAACTATTTTAATTCTTCATTAAATAAAATAATAATAAATGTCTTAATCTAATCCAAGTGGACCTAAAGAGTAATATTTTATCCCTAATGTTGTTTTAGGTAGAAATACACTTATCCAATAGAATTAAGACATGTGTTAGGGTAATAATAAAATCATTTTTACCCTTAAAT
The DNA here is from genome assembly GCA_963277665.1 of Viscum album. Classification (NCBI taxonomy): domain Eukaryota; kingdom Viridiplantae; phylum Streptophyta; class Magnoliopsida; order Santalales; family Viscaceae; genus Viscum; species Viscum album. Next base: position 1,813,467,942 of record OY728164.1, on the reverse strand, counting down.
ACCCTATTTACTTATAACCGTGGTAAATAAAATTAAGAAGTTACTATTCACAAAAAAATTATTTTTATTTTATTGAACCACATTTTACTACTTGTATAAACCGTGTCTCTCGGATTTTTTAAATTCCACTCACAGAAGCGGTAAAATTATGTTTTATGTAAAATTATAAATGCTCTTAAGAGGTCGGTAAAATACGGTCAAAAGTTAAATAAAATTTTTTATATATAAAATTATTATAAAATGAATCCAATGATTTAAATTGAACTTATATAGGTATTATGCATCAATTTTGACCAAAAATAAATTTAAATAAAATAAATAATTATTCAAATAAAAAGTCCGTTTTTAAATAGTAACCCGGTGTTTTCAGTATTCATAAAAAATTGAACGTTTTTAGAAAAATACCAACAATTCACCCTAGGATAATTTCAATATTACAAATCCAAAAATGATGTCTATTTTGAAAAATAAATTTTCAAAAAGTGGGTATTACTATTCATAATGGCTAGTTTATATAATATTTTAATAATATATCGTTGTTTAGTGAAGCTCAGTATTGCGTACAACACACGCTATCGTGGAAGGTTGTGATTGCATGTAATGAAAGCCATGTCAGGGATCCATGTAGTGCAAGCAATGTTTCGTGTTGTGTATAACGTATTCAAAACATATTTCATTTATAAATTAAAAAAATCTATACTTAATGTGGCGTAAAATAATTTCCACAAAACGAACATGAAATTGTGTGTCACACGAGCAATGAATAGTGTTTCGTATACTTCAAGCTAATACGGTGTTGCATATAGTGCAAGATAATTTTGGTGTAGCGTACAACACAAGACATCAATGAAATTAAAAAAGAATAATTCTTATAAAATCTCGGTTTGTTACATTATACACACTTTAAAATGAATTTCGTTCTAGAAATTCATCCGGGTTATAAATGGATTACTACTTGAAAGTTTTTTTCATAGAAACCCACATCGTAAATATGAATACCAAAACTGAACTTTAAAAATTAAATTATGAATCGTATCGGTTACCCAAATTAACTAATCACTGGGTTTCCACAAAGGATAACAGAGGTGAAAATTTGGATATGGAAGAAAAATCTAACCATCATTTTCTGATGAAGTGTGGTAGAGGACATGGCTATGAAAAATGCAACTATGGCAAAGCCATAAATTTTTGATGATCTAAGGTACCATCTGATTAATTGGATATAATGGCACTAGGACAACATTTTTGGTTTTCAAGATGATTTCCCTAAAGATGAAGAATTTGAATTAGAAGAAATAATTACTTTGATTCGGTATAATCTCACCGTTGTTCGTGCCATGATCAATTTCCACTTCATCTCTTAAATAAATTAAGTTTCATTTTTCATTCGTGATGTTTTAGCAGATCATGTGACAGAATGATGGGTCATTACATATGTCTCAAACATAAGTTTGGAAAAAGGTATCAAATATACATAATTCCATTAATAGTGAGGTTAATCGTATACTATTCAAAAAATGGACTTATACTTCATCTATAATACTGCTTAATAAAACTAGTTTCTACTAACCAGAAACTTCATGTAGGCCAATGGTAGGAAATGAATGCTAGTCGCACTTTGGTTGTGGGTTCGATTCCCAGAGCCTTTCCGACATGATGGGTTGTCACTCATCATGCATGTTGTCCCTTTTCTTAAACTACACTATTATAACATTCTATTCATAATATTGAAAAAAATGCGTATCCTTAAACAATACTAACATGTGTTAAACATAATCCTTTACAATCTTTATGCTTATCCAAAATAATTCTGTCCAGGCTCATAGTATAAAGAAAACAATTACTAGAAATGTCATCTGCCGAGCATGTGAATACCATCATTAATCATATGATATATCTTATTGGTCACATTCCAAACATGTGAAAACCATAATCATATATTCTCTTGAAAAATGAATACCCATTTAACCTTAGTGAAAACATGAATACTGGAAAAATTTAACACTTTCCACATACAAAAATTCCAAAATTTCTATATACTAAATCCATAATATAACTTTGTCCTTATATCATTCATGAGCTCATTTCATTTTTTATTTAACCCTTCATTATTCATATATCATCTTATTTCTAAAAATATTTAAATTACTTTTCATGGTTACCGATGCCATATTCTTATAGAAAACCACAATGAACCAATACATAGATATTTTAATATTCCATAAAAGTACCTCAACAACATTATTCATGAATACCAATAGATGAACACATTAATCCATCCTCTTCAATGAATTCCATGGAATAAGTCCTTCATTGATTTATAAGTAACCTATTAGGCCAGGCCATTGAGTTGTGTAATGCCCATGTTCTCCACAGATAAGACATTGGACTCTATAACAGTTTGTCACTCTATGACCCTTTTCTCCACATAGATAACATATTCCCCTACATTTTAGGTATTCCTCAAGTTTCTTCTTCCCTTCTTTAGAAATATAAATCTTTCATTCTCTATGCTCCTCACCATGCGATCATGCATAAACTTCCATCTTTCTCTTATTTGATTACTTTGGAATACAACTAAAGTTCACCATGTTAATCATATATCGAGATGACTGATTCGACATAATCGCAATATCTTTCTCTCCAGTATTTAAAAAATTTCGTTTATCATAGTCACCAATTTGTCCATTGGAATCAATGTTAACTGAATTCCTTCTCAGTCCCTCCATTAACTAAGACCAGAAACCATAGTCTAATAAATAGTTAAAATAACGAGGAACCACATAATCATAAAAAGTCACTTATGGGATGTCTAACTTATCAACAATTATTTAATCCATGACACCTTACCGTAGGTTATTCATGATCATCAACATAATTATAGGACTCTAACCTATATGTATACTTAACCTTAGGGACATCCCAAGACATACCTTAGAAATATCTCTAGGGATCTCACTAATGGTTTCGCATCGTAGTCTCCAATGGTTAACTGTACTGAACCTCTGATACCAGCTATAGAGACCCAAAGGTTGATGTACATGGATATTACATTGCATTTGAGGAATACTTAATACATAACAAAAACAAACACTGAAGGGTCGTAATAGTTTAGTGTCTTTGTAAACTCTGATCAAAATCATCTAATAGTAGTGAAAGATCTTCATCATCTCCTATAAAGATATTCCATTTTTTTCTAACCTAAAACCTTTCTTTATATCCTGGGTAAAATAAAACATAAAAAATGTGATATAAAATTATTAATAAGGGTAATAATGGAGAAAGTAAAACAACCCATGTACATTTGAACTTCGAAACATGAACATATCGTTTACACATCAAAATCATGAGTTGTGAAATAAATCGTGGTCATACGTAAGGCATAAGTCATAATGAAACATTAATCATGATAAAATAGCATGGTAATAAAACATTTAATTGTTGCAGAAAATTATTCACATGATATGATTTCAATCGTATCCAAGGCATTGCTTCCAAGACCATCTTAGTGGACAATGTCCCTTTCTGAATTGAGTTCACTCCTCATTTCTGTCCTATAACACTGAACCAGACTAACTTACCATTTCAACCATGTCTATCTCATGAGATATAAATCAGTACTGAATGCATTGGAGGGAGATATAGGTCCCACCCATCTCATAATGAAATCATTCTTACTTGTGCCACGACATTAACATAAACCATTTATCATAACCCAATGAATAAAAATGGGTTTCATAAACATCATCCCATCATAACATAATCCATATAAAACAAATTGATATTATTTAATAATAATAAAATAGGAACCATGTAAATCATAGAAACATTATACTTGAAACATACACATATAAAATAATGTCATCTTGGATGGAAAATGGTTTTGATAAAACACTTGAAATGGATTCTTGAGGAAAATATATATTCTTCTTCAAAATCATTTTCTTTTTAAAAAATGCCATAATATTTTAAAATAAAAGGATTTTGTTGAAAATATTCATGAAATATTTTATAGTAGGCTTCTTGAAAATAAGGATTTATGATATCATAATAATCTGTTCATCCCGTATAAGATAAACAAACATTCTTCTCGTGCTTTTGTCAGAAAAGTCAAAAAGTACCTCGTATGGTAAACAAAAGAAATATTCCTTTCATATGATGTGGAAAAAGTAAAATAAAGTAAAAATAACATTAAACATACATTGAAGAAAATTAAACATTTTATGAAAACAATTTTAGGACCTATGGACATGGATAATAAATAACTACGAATAAAAAATCTCAGATAAGAATGAGATTGGAATAATTATCCCTTACCTTAGGTCCGATATGCATTGTACATATTTGAACTTCCTGTATAATGATTTAAATAATGTCATTGAATTATTATAGAATCATATTCATTATTATGATATCATATATGGTTCACTTACTACTTTATATTACCCTTTCTTTTGTAAATTTCATGTTAATGCAGCATTTTGGCTAAAATCATTTCATTTATCGTATGTGTTTCGAATTGTTATTATTGGTATCCTTAATTATATATTGATTCACATAATTCATGAATGTAAAAAATTATTTATATATATAATATATATTTCTCATATACATATATATATATGATAGATCGATAAATGGAATGAAATACACCATTCATTGAGATGATAGGCCGTACGTACGCATGAACACTGTTTTCATTTCCTTATTGAATTGAATAAAATTAAGTAGATCACATACATATATATATACATAAATCCAGTATCATTATTATGTCATATATTTCATTATTATTCATTATATATACTTTATAATCATTCATGAATGGTTAACATAGAGAATGAATGTCATCGCTTCGTGGAGACGGTAGTCTGTACGTATGTACGAGCGATGATATATCATTCCCATGATCATGGAGTTGTATTTTAGTTTATGTATAATATTTTAGAATCAATATAACATTAAAATAATCATATATAGTTAATTATTTACACCATTATACTCATCCAAGTAAGGTGGTTGTCGAAAACAGATTACACCACGGGGTGGAGACGATATTTCATACGTACGCACGCAAGGTGATTTTGTTTTCCGTAGGATGGATAGAAGGAGAAATCGTGTTGTTTCATTTTTATAATAACATATAATTATATAATTAATACTCATGTTATTACTTTATAATGAAACAACTAAATAAGAGTAAGTAGAAGAAGAAAGAAACTTGAAAGAGTCGGTAGAAAAGATTATCTCTTCCTCGACGCACCACTTTTAAACATCTTCTTAGTGCACTAGAGCTTGCCTTTTGAGAATACCATAACCTCTATGATGTAACTAGAGAGGTTTAAAAGTGTAATTGTCAGGGGTTAGCCGACCTTCAAGGCTAAAAAGAGTGTGAAGAGAAGAGGGAAGTGGTGCCCCTTTAGGAAAATTAATCACTACATGAATCATTATAGTGGAAAAAATGTATAAGTGAATACTTCCAAACTATATTTAATATATCAAATTCCATCATTATGTTTATCTATATCGTTGGTGATTAATGTATTCCCTAAAAATATATACAGAACGTGAAAAAATAAATTATTACGATTGATATTTTATCATGTAACATGTTATGAATTACCAAATTCATCAACTACTCTATCAATACATGTATCTCATGACATTTAAATCCATGTTTCATATAGTGGTTAAAATCACCATGTATCGATGTATTAGAAGAATATTAATTTGGGACATTCACATTTATTAATACTAATAGGAAAACATATTTATGATAGTTTTTATTTTGAAAATTACCTTCTTTAAATATCTCATTATCTTTTCTCCATAGATCACAATTTATATTTATTTATTTTAGGTCCTTACAAGAATATTAATGATCCTTTTATTTTCACTCCTTGTGAATCCATGCATGAAATAAAGTGTCACACATATTGTACATAATGAACACAATATTAGGATTATGACATCTAAATATATAATTACAAATCTTGAAGTTAAAAATATTCTCTTATTATTCTATTATAGTGATCTAATTATAAGAGACGATGTAACTAGAGAGGTTTAAAAGTGTAATTGTCAGGGGTTAGCCGAGATTCAAGGCTAAAAAGTGTGTGAAGAGAAGAGGGAAGTGGTGCCCCTTTTATAAGGGAGGCTAGGGGCAAATTAGGAAAACTTAAATTATTATTTTATAATAATGTCATATTCGTTTTTTAATAGCTCCTAATAAATTTTTTTTGAAGCCATGTTTGGGATGGGTCGAAATCCACTCAACTAATAGGTTTTAGACAAGTTTAGGTTACTATTTTATCCTTATCATTTAGATTTAACTCTAAGTTGTATAATTTATCTTTTATCGCGTCTTTTTGTTTTCTTACACTATATGGTTAATAAACATACTATAACAAGCCAAAAGAACCCCAAGTGGTTCATTATTAATATATATACTGTTATATAATCCATTTTTCTGATCCATTTATTTTTAAGAATAAAATAACAATTAATAATATAATATTTGTTTGAAAAACTATTTTATGTCAATTTTGACACTATTTGGTTCTTGATTTTTTGTGAAAATCATAACAACATGATTACTTCAAATAAAGTTAATTAAATCTATAATAACATGTCATATTAACCTATAAAATTATTGGAATTCATAAAATGTATAAAATTACATTAATTTGGGTATTTATAACATAAATTATGATAATATTTCATTAATAAGGTAATTACTGCATCATCATTTTGTTATAAATAAATTATATTCTCTAATGTTTAAAAATTATAAATAAAATACCACTATATAGGAAATATCTATATCTTTCTAATTAATATTTATAGTCTAATGTTTTTATGTATACCTCTATATTGAAAATGTTTTAGTTATTAAACATTGATTTTAACTATTTTTATTCTTCTTTAAATAAAATAATAATAATAAATGTCCTAATCTAATCCAAGTGAACCTAAATGGGAATATTTTATCCCTAATGTTGTTTTTGGTCGAACTAAACATATACAATAGAATTAGGACATGTTTTAGGGTAATAATAATATCATTTTTAGCCTTAGTTACCCTATTTACTTTTATCTATGGTAAATAAAAGTAAAAAGTTACTATTCACCAAAAATTATTTTTATCTTATTGAACCACATTTTACTCCATCATATAAACCATGACCCTCGGATTTTCTAAATTACTCTCACAAAAGTGGTAAAATATTTTTTATGTAAAATTTCTAATGCTTTTAGGAGGTGGGTAAAAGACGGTCAAAAGTTCAATAAAATTTTTATATATCTTAAATTATTATAAAATGAATCCAATGAATTACATTGAAATTATATAGGTATTATGTATCAATTTTGACCTAAAATAAATTTAAATAAAATAGATAATTATTTAAATTAAAAGGCGGTTTTTAAATAGTAACTCGATGTTTTCACTATTTATCAAAAATTGAATGTTTTCAGAAAAATACCAAAAATTCACCCTAGGATAATTTCGATATTCCAAATACAAAAATGAAGTCAATTTTGAGAAATAAAATTTCTAAAAGTGGGTATTACTATTCATAACGGCTAGTTTATATAATATTTTAATAACATATCGTTGTTTAGTGAAAGTCGGTGTTGCGTACAACACATGATATCGTGGATGGTCACGATTGCTTGTAATGCAATACAAGTCAGGGATGCGTGTAGTGAAAGCTTCTTTTGGTGTTGCGTATAACATAATCAAAACATATTTCATTTATACATTAAAAAAATAAATACATAATGTTGCGTAAAATAATTTCCACTTAACTAACATGAAATTGTGTGTAACACGAGCCATGAATAGTGTTGCATATACTGCAAGCTAATACGGTGTTGTGTATAGTGCAATATAATTTTGGTGTATCATACAACAGAAGACATCAAGGAAATTAAAAAGAATAATTCTCATAAAATCTCGGGTTTTTACAGGTTTATTCATGTGTTTTATTATAAGTCCCTAACCTTAAAAAGTTATATAATCTAGAGATAAGTTTACAATTTGAATTTAATTCACATAGAAGATCATTTCATGTTGATAGTTATATAGAAATAGGACATAGCTATTTAAAAACAACTCATATTTATAAAAAGTTGACACAACGAAAATAGTATCCACTTATTCAAAAATATAAAAACCATTAAACATTATACATGATTTCAATATATTGATTAAAATCTTCTTGACATCTTTTTTTCTCTTACACAACCTTGTATATGACGAAATTTTCAAAAAACATGGGATCGGAATAAAATTATTTATAATGGAATTGAAATAAAGAAAAGAAATGTTTTACTTGAATATTTATAAACCCATGAACTCATAAGAATCCTAAAATCATTTTAGAAATCCTGAATCATAAAGTTATCTTGACACATTCAAATCAAACATACATTGTAGTGTTCACAACAACTAGGAAGTGACCTTCGTGGTTATGTTTGGAATTCCCATCGTAGTATATTTCCAAAAAAAAATTGGAGAAAACATATCATTTAGCTCAGTCTCATTACATAATTATTTGGGGAGATATCTCTAGCTTTCCAACACTATGTTTTTAATGGTAGTACACTTTTAAATAAAATATCCCTAAGAACAAAAAAATAATCAAAACGCATAAAACAAGATTAAAGAAAGAATAATATTTCCATATGGAAATCACATTTCAATTTTCAAAATATGCGATCTAATAAATGATAAGAAATAATTTTAAAATAAATTGGAAAACATGTAACGTAGACATCAATAATATCTAAATGAATGTGAGAAATTCCATTCATGTCATATATGATTGAAAAAAATTCATGTTTATTGAAATAATCCATCCATTTCGAAAACCATTTTCAATTCCAAAATACCCATAAAATGAATAATGTATTTCTAATTATTTTTTAAAATATAAGTCTCTTAGAGGCATATAAATATCAAAAAAATTTCAGAGTGGCAGAGAGGACGTTGTCACCATATATGCTAAAAATCATTTCATTTGTAGTTTTCAAAGAAATTAAAATTTTTCATATAAAAATATTCTTTTATAAAAAATTAATGAAATTAAAAATATAAATATAATTTCATATATAATACTATTATATCCATATAAATAAATACATAAATTAATATAATTATAAAAAAATTCAATAATTAAATCATTATTTTTTAAAGGTGTCTCATAAAACTCAAAAAAATAAAATCGTAATCCCCGTGAACATAAAAAATTAATAAAACAATAAATGTAATTATTATATATAAATATATTATTATAAAATGTCACAGAGGATTTATATATACATCATAAAAGAAATATGGTACATATTAATAATAAATTCATTAATGAAAGGAGATTGAGATGAAATCTATTACATCGAGTATGACTCGTCAGTAACAATTTTTATATTCTATAATAATAAACTGTGGTTAATTTTTACTACATGATAAACATCTTAATATCTGTTTTTCCTTTTGTATCACTTAGTACCTTGTTGTAAAAATTAATAATTATTTGTGTTCATATTGGACGTTTTTTCGATATTCCGTACTAGACTAAAAAATTATCATCACTTGATTTCAATAGTACATCATCTCTATAAAAATATTAATTACATAATAATCACATTTATACAAAAATTATAATTTTTAAATAAATCATTTCATTTATGGTATTACAAATGAATAATGTCATAATCATGATGATGGTAGGTCGTAAATAGGCATGAGTAACATTTCCATTTTTCTTTTGTCATTATGCATGAAAAGGTTTCAATTATTTTACATTTCCATATTGATAATTAAAATATTAAAATAATAATAATAATTTAAATATATAGATATATATCATACAAATGATGTGATGAATAAAAATTATTCGCATCGCTTCATGGAGGTAAAAGATCATAAATAAGCATGAACACTATTATTGTTTTTATGTTAATGGAAGTTAAGAACATAATTAAAATATCATAAATCTAAAATCATAAATATGTCATTAAAATCATATATAAACATTTATTCCATAATTATTACTAGTCCTGATAAATTTTAATGAATAATGAACTATATCGGTTTCTGGGATGATAGTACGCCACACACATGAATGAAATATTAATTTCTCATTTTTTTAAATTAGAAAAGGATATAGGTAATGATATTAAAATTATAAAATGTTTGTATATTTATGATAATATTGTCTTTATATCATATTAGAAGAAGAATATTTTAAGGAAGTGGAATAAAAAATAAAATAGAATCACATAAAAACGATACATATTCTTCGGTTGATCGCCTTTGAAGAACACATTAAGTCCTCTATGATTGGTGTTGTTCCTCAAATAATGAATCAAGAATATGGAAAGGGATTATAGTAATATATTTTGTTAGATATTGGATAAAAAGTTTTTTGTTTTGTTAGTTTTAGAAATATGTGTGTACCTTTTTATGGGAGAGGGAACAAGCACCCTTGGAAACTCATAAACTATTAAATTAATATAAATTCAATTTCGGTTAAAAATGGTTCCAAATTAATTTATAAAAAAGTTATGAAGATCTTTGTTTCAAATAACCATCAACTAAATAAAATTATACATGTTTTTAAAAAATTTTAATCCCTATCGTTTTGGTTGAACCATTATTTTTCAATCTTTAATCTAACCAATATATTATGATATTTATATTGTGATGGTTAATATAATTACAATAACATATCAAAAAACCCAAAGAAGATTAATTTATGACATATTTTGACTTTCCCAAACAATATTTATGAATCGAATATTTATATTAATTTAATATCATTTAATAAAATATTTTTTATATTAAAATACCAATAGTGTCAATTTTTTCAGTATTCATTAGTTGAACTTTAAAAAGATTTGAACATGATAATAATCTCTAAAAAACCCCTTTAAATCATCAAAAACATTTCCCAATTATTCAAAAAAATCACTTACATCATAAATTATGTCATATAATATTTATTTTAAAATTTATGGTATCATTAATTTGATTGTTTCATTATTTATGATAATACTAAATCATCTTTATATCAACATATAAATTTTTTTAATTTATAATATTTGTAAATAAAATTCCATTATATTGGTAAATTTTTTATATTTATAATGACTATTTATAGTCAAATATTTAATTTGGATATAACCATATTAAAATAATTTACATTATAAAAACAAAAGTGTAAATAAAATTACAATTCATTGAATATAATATTATAAATGCATTAAAGTTGTCCATGTGTCTCCAAATATTCCAAAAATCAACCCATTGATTCTATAGATGTGGATACACACTACCAATCATATTAGAAGAAGTGTTAAAGTAGTTTTATATTTTAATAATATAATTTTTACCTTTAATTAAATAATTTTAATTTAACTTTGGTAATTAATATAATTACTAAATTTACTATTCATAATGTATAAAAAATTTAAAAATGGCCTATTTACATTTTTTTCTTTATCATTTGAAATATGGAATGAATTTTTCTATATTCAGAAATTAGTACTTGCAGTAATTCATTTAAAAATAATCCTCATTGTCGACACGAGAAAATGAGTTTTTAAGTAAAAACCATCAAAAATTCGACGTGCATTTATATCAAATTTCAATGAAAAGAAACATAAAACAAAAAATGATGGATTAAATGATGAAAAAATAATATAATTATAATTTTAAACCAATTAAATAGATAATATTACAAAATAAATTGTTTATAATTGACAATAGTTCTTAATTAAAATAATTCATTTATGACTATTCATAAAAATCAATGTTTTATAAAAAAACTAAATTTCAACCAAATACAATTTTAATGTGCCACATCCAAATAAGAAGTTTATTTTTTCAAAATTAATTTTTAAAATTGTCAAAATATATATTTTAAATGTGTTGAATATCAAAAGGTGGGAAAAATGATTTAAAATAATAATAATTCTCTTATCCAAAATAAATTTTTTTATTACATCATGTATTGAAAGCATATAAAATGAATTTAAATGATTAAATTATATATATTTCATATATATTTCATCAGTTAAATCCATAAATATTGGTTCTATAATTTCTTAAACTCACTTATTTTTATTTAAATAGTTCTTTCAAAAAACACATTTCCTTTTAATTAAAAATGGATTTATGTTTATTTATAGATAATTATTGAAAATAGATATAATTAAATACAATAATAAATAATATATTTATAAATAAATTTATATTTTTCATTACATCCATTTTAATTACTAGGATATATGGTACATAATAATATTCAGTAGTCTGCTTATGTTCGTTGTGGCGTATTCTGTAAGCTATCAAAAAAAGTGTCTCATTTTAAAAAGTAGGGATGTTACTTTCTCCCCCTTTTTGGAAATTATATCCTCGCAATTTGAATTCAGTTTTGGTAACAAAGGTAAAAGTCTTAAAAATTAATTTATTTCATTACCATATTAGAAAAAGTATTGATACAACATCCATTTTAACAGAATTAAATCACCTTACAAATATCACAAGAGATAACACATTATATGATTCCATATAGTATAATATGGTTTTGGAAGAAATATAACCATCAAGTTCTAATGAAGAGTAATAGATAACATGATCAGGATAAATCTAACTGTTAGAAAATCAAAAATATTTGATGGATTCAACGGTCTTTTTTTCATGGAAGGAATAGAAAACTATTTTTTTAATCCTTTTAATAAAGTTGAGGAATTGGTTAACTACATAGAATAAAAATATACGGAAATTTACTTACATGATAAGTATATTTTCAACCATTAATTAAATTCTAGACTAAACTCATATTTTTCTCTAAATTATGAAAATTTGAGATGTTTTTTTACACCTAATGAACAATAATAAACTTTTATAAACTCACATAATGAAAAAAGGTTAACTATATATTTCTTCTACGTTTATACATTATCTAAAAAAATGTTTTGAATAATTATAAATAATTATTCCCCAAAAAATAATCGTTTTTAAGAGGATGACTACATTTAATCTCTAAAATTAAATAGTAATATCCAGATATCAATAAAGACCATTCAACACATAAAATTCCAAAAATTTTCTCAAAACAATCCAAAATAATTTTGAAACGCAAAATTTAGATGAATTTTATTACATAATTTTCCAAGATAAATTTCAAAAAAATTTACCAAATAAAATAAACCACACATATTGTTGAATAACTAATAATTACTTACCTAATCAACTATTCTCAAGAATAATATTATCATTTCCATAAAAACTGAAATATCCATAAGTCCAAAATAAAAACATTGATTCTTCCATAAAAAAATTCAATAATTATATATCAAATAAAATACCATTTAATTATTTTTTCATTAGACTTATTTATTTCCCAAATTATTTAATTCCATCCAAAAATAACAATTATCACAATATACCAAAATTAGTTTCCAATACAAAGGATATCAAATTTATAAAATATTATTTCCCAAAATTAACTTATTATTATTATATAAATTTGTTTAACTTAAAAAAAATTATTAACCATGAACTTCTTATGGATCATTATTGTCGATAAATTACATTTACACTTTTATTATTTGTTCAATTCCCAAAGCCTTTTTAAAGACAATATATTGTCAAACGCTCTGCGTGTTGTAATTTTTCAAACACTGTATACTTTGATAATATTCAGAAATATGAGATAAAAATTTAAAATTAACTATAACATATTTTAACCTAAATGTTTATTTCATTCCTTTCATTTTACATCCCAAAAATTAATAACCCATAATTACATCAAAGAAATATGTATCCAAAAATATCGTTAATCACAATAAAATATTAGAATATAAATACTAAAAAGGGATTTAAAAGACATTAAACTTATTATAAACCTGAAAATTATAAACTCGTATAATATCTCTATCTCTTAAGAAGTAATCATAATATATAAATATGATTTAATTATCCTATGATAACAACTATAAGTATCCATCCTTAAATCATTAAATAATAATGAAATAAGTCATTAATTTTACTTTAAATTACATTAAGTAACTTTTTCAGTTTTTAATTTTTTTGAAATAAAACATAGCTATTGGAAAATGACTCAAATTTACAAAAATTGGATACAAATAAAATAGTATCAATTTCTTCACAATATAAAAACATTTAAAAGTAAACATGATTTATTTTTATAGATAAAAATATTATTTATTTCTTCCATTCTCTTACCCATCCTTATACCCTATGACAACATTTTAAAAAAATGGGATTAGTAAAAAAAATCTATGTAAGGGAAATCAAACAATGAAAGGAAACGTTAGTACATGAATATTTATAATCCCAGGAAATCATAAGAATCCTGAAAAAAAATTTAGCAATAATAAACCAAACAAGTAACTTGATGCATCCATATCTTACTTACATTGTATCTTTCACAGCTACATAGGGGGAAACCTTTAAGGTTACATTTGTAATACCAATAAAAATGTATTTACTAATTCTATTAGAAGAGTCCTTATCATTTATCTCCATCTAATTTCCCAATGAATTGGAGAGCCACCACATTCTCATCCAGCCATAGTTTATCATGGAACGACCCGCTTATATAAACAATTCCTATGAATCATAACATAATCAAAACACATAAAAAATGATTAAAGGAAAAATAATATTTCCACATAGAATTCACATTTCAATATTCACATGTCATGTAGTAATAAATGAAAACACATTATATAAAAATAAAAAGGTAAAATTTTAATTTAAACAACAATAATATATAGATTAATGTGAGAAATTCTATTCATGGTATATATATTAAAAATTCATAGTTTATTAAATAGTCAATCCACTTTCAAAAAAATTATCAATATCAAAAACCCCCTAAAATGAATAATGTATTAAATGTTCTTTTAAAAAACTGGTTCTTGTAGAGAAATCTAAATACCAAATAATGTCCATGGTGGAAGAGAAGTTGTTATCGTTGTATATGTTAAAAAACCATTCATTTTTTCATTTTAATGAATGATAAGCATTTCTTATAAAAATATAACTTTTGAAATCATTGAATGAAATTCAGAATAGAAAATAAATTTCTATATAATCCACTTATACCTATATAAATAATTCATAAATAATATCATGATGAAAAATATTCAATGACTAAATCATTAGACATTCAAGGTGTCCCACACCACTCTGAACATTTAAATCATAATTTAATGAATTAATATTTTCACAAAAAAATAATAAATTAAATTATTATAGATAAAAATATGGATATAATATGTCATAATGTCTATATATACCAATAATAAACTAATAAATATTCTTATTTACAAGCAATGTCTCAATGAAAGATGATTGAGACGAAATCCCTAACATTCAATAAGACTCGTCACATTCATATAATTATATTCATGAATAAAAATATGTGTTAATATGTAGCAGATTAATAAAATTATTCAGGTTTACTATTAATTTAATACACTTTTTACCATTTTATGAAAATTAAATAATTATTTAATATTATATTAGACGTTTTTCCTATAATCGGTACTTTAGTCGAAAATAAACATGGATTGATATCTAAATTCTATATAGTCATATGTACATCATCTACAGAATAATATTAATTATATAATAATAACTTTTATATATCGTTTACAATTTTTAAATCAGACCATTCATTTATGGTATGAAAAATAAACCATTTTATAATCATGGAGACAATAGGTCGTACGTAGACATGTATACAATATCTATTTTTATTACTCATTATGGAAATAAGTTAATTATTATTTTACCTTTATAGAGTGATCAAATAATCATTAAATTAATAATAATCATTTAAAAATTCATATATATATATATATCATAAAATTTATGTGTTGAATAAAAACACTTCGCATCGCTTCGTGGAGGAGATAGTTAACACATATGCAAGAGTGAAATTATCGTTTTTATGTGATTGGATTGTAAGAACATAATTGAAATATTATTATTTTAAAAAGATAAATATGTAATGAATATTTTAATTAACCATATATTCCATCATTATAACCTGTCCTGATAGACCATAATGAAAAACTATCTATATCAATTCGTGAGGTTGTATTCTATTGTACAAACGAACAAAATATTCATTACCATTTGATAAAATTGAATATGGATTTGAGAGATGATATTAAAATAATAAAATATTTATTAAATTCAGGATACAAGAGTTATTATTTCATCTTATAAGAATAATATTTAGTGGAATTGGAAAAATAAATAAAATAGAAACACATAAAAACGATACATCTTTTTTGGTTTATCACCCATGAAGAACACCTTAACACTTATAAAAATGCTTTTATGCGTAAAATAAGTCCTCAAGAATGTGGATATGGATTCAGATAAATGGTTAATGAATATATTGGATGACAAAAAAATTTATATCTTTTTATGATAGTAGAGTTATTTCATTTTCATAGGAGAGGAATCTGCACCCTTGGAAATGCTTAAATAATAAATTATATAAATATCTATTTAAGTTTCCAATGTTCCCAAAATAATTTATTTAAAATATAATATAATTATTGGTCAAATTTCCATATAAATATAGTAATAGACAAATATTATATATTCCTTTTTCTTTATCCTTTTGGTTTAACCATTATTTTACCTTTTAAAATCATACTGTGATATTATTATTTTTACACATTTTGTGTTAATGTAACTGCCATAACTTGTAAAAGGACGCACAAGTGAAATTTATGACATATTTGGACTTATAATAACCATTTCATCTAATCATAAATATTTATTAATCTAATACCCTTTTATAAAATACATTATATTTTAAAAAACCAATATTGTTAATTTTGACTCTATTCATTACTTTACTTTTAAAAATTTCAAAACAAGAATATAAGTAAAAAATATCTCCATTAATCCATAAAACATGTCAAAATTATCAAAAAAAATTGTATTTTATAAATTATGTCAGATAATATCTATTTAATTATTTATAATATTATTTATTTGAGCAATTTATTAATTAATAAATTACTACATCAGCTATGTTTCATCATTTAATTTAATTATTTTTTTTTGATAAATGATATATAAATTACCATTATGTACTTAATCTGTTTAGGTATGTAATTTCTATTTATAGTCAAATTTATCCACTGTATAACCCCATATTAAAATAAATTTCTTTTAAAAATAAATGTTTAATAAATATGACTATTCATTGAATATAATGTTATAAATGAATAAAATAATCAAAGTGGCTCCAAATAGTCCAAAAATTGATGAAAGGATTCTCACACTCTAGATACACTCATAAAATTTAATTATGATAAGTGTCTGGATGGTTTTATATTTTTTTAATCTTATTTTTACATTTAAGTACCTAATTTACATTTCACACTGGTAATAAAAATAATTACTAATGTTACTATTCCTAATTCCAAAAAAATAAAAATTGATTATTTAAATAATTTTGACCTCCTTGTTTTACATATGGAAGAAATTATTTCTAAAATAAAAAAAACCATACATTTTAGTAATTAATTTAAAATTAATCCTCATTATCAAAATGAGAAAATGGGGTTTAAAAAAACAAACAAAATATTGATGTGAATTTTTTCAGAATTTCAACATGAAATCACATAAATACCAAAATTGTATTAAATGATAAAAACATAATATATTTATAAATTAAAACCATTTAAAAATATAATACAACAACATAATTACCTTCAAAGAAAAAAAAATTCAATTAAATGCAGTATTTTTTCCAATTCATTAAAATATTATTATTATCAAATAAATACAAAAATTTCATCAAATGTAATATTTTATTTACCTCCGCCAAATTAAAATATTATTTTGTAAAATATTAAATATAAAAGTTCCAATAAATAATCATAAAATATATTTTCCATCAAACGTGGAAAAACTATGTTTTTTTTGAAATATACTTCATCAATTCCAAAAAAAAATAATTCGTTCTCATATCATGTCTAGAAATATTATATGATGATTTGAAAGAATTAAATTTAATATATTTATTTTATATTTCATTAATAAATTCCATAAATAGTGACTTTATTATTTTAAAACATCTTTTATTTTCATATAAATAAGTTTTTAGAAAAACATTTCCTTTTATTTAAATAGGGTTTTATATTCATTCAAAAAAATTGTTTTAAAAAATTAATTAAATACACGTGTAAACAATATTTTGATAAATAAATTAATTATATTCATTCCCACCAATTTAATAGGTATGTTATAAGGTAAAACATAATATTATGTAGTTCAAATAAGTTTGATGTGAAGAATTTTGTACGCAATCGAACATATTTTCTTCTTTAAAAAACTCACGATGTTATATTAAGAATTATCCTTGGTTTTTTGGACCATTAAAGCTTCTGTAATAAGATTGAGGAATGGGTTACTGGTCATCATAACCCATAAATAAAATTGAAATTCATGTAATGTTCCATGTATCATAACCTCATCAATATCATCATGATGATTCTGTTGTAATAGTGGGTGCATGAGTACTAAGGTGAATAGTTTATTTGATTACCATATCATGTATATAGTATGATATAAATTCCATACACATACCATTATAGTATATATGTTTCATTTTCCATTATTTAATGATAATATTTACTGAATAAATATAATATTAAAATTTCATTGTAGATCCAAGATATTAGTAAAACCACATGTAATAGTTACATTTATGATAAAAAAATATAATATGGTTTAGATATATATTGCTGGATGGTCATGGAAGATTTTTGACTATCAGGTACCAGGAGATCATATAAATCGAATCATATTCTCCGAATGCTCTCACTTGGTGATATATAATATGGATATCATGAGGACTGACCCACCAATAAGAACACCATATGATCTGGTTGGCATTTGATGTTCATATCTAAAATCATGTCCATTGGTTTGCTGAGTTGAGATCAATATCAATGTGATATATTTTATCATGAGATTTGATTCAAGGAAAAACCCTTGATAATAAAGTATTGGGAACGTAGATTTGGATTTTTTAATTAGTTGTGTAGAATTGGTTGAATGGTTAAGAAAGTATTTCTCACATATTGTTTATAGAAGTAAAATATCTCGAAACTGGTTGATCTAGATGGTAGTACCTTGAAAAATCCATTTTAATGTTAATATAAGGTAAATATATGATGTTAGATAAACAAATTATTAAAAATAAAAATGTATGATGTAATAGGTGTGTGTCTTTCATTTTGAGATATTAATGAAAAATTGATTATATTAAAGAGTGTGTTAGCATAGGTTGGTTTTCATTGTAAGGAAAATCATTATCAATTTATGGGAATTTATGGGTTTATAGACTCTACTTGTACTATGTGAATATTATTTAATTCATTCAAGATAAGTACTTATAGGGTCACACCAAATAGCATATTCGAATGTGTGCACTTTCTGGTGATGACGAATACATGGCTTCATGGGACCCACCCTTGCGGTCTGGGTCTTCTCCAACAATATATGATAACCATGATAATAAATAAATTTATATTATTTTGTTATAAAAAAAGTGTTATTTAAATTTTTTATTAATAAATACATTAGTTTGTAGAATATTTTTTTAAACTATTCAAGTCTTATTTGATAATTGCAGGAATGAAGAGTTGACTTAGTGGCACATATTTTATCACATAATATATGTACTATATTACACATCACCCATCACTCATACCGATTTGATGGTCCAGTAACCTATAAATATCTTTGTGATGTGGGCGGTTTATTGTCTATGATGTCATGAAAATTCCACTAAACCTTTTCATTCAGAGGAATGAGAAGTAATAACATGGTTTCTATAGGTTAGACTATTAAAATATAATTTTCAAAATCTAGTTGAGTGTCCTAGGATATATAGAATAGTTAGAGTATACACAGGGGGGTGCATCATGATTGGCCCCTGCGTGTCCCCATGAGGTCGATGGAGGAATTCCTTAGAGGGAATGAGAAAATTGATTTAACTGAATCCACTAGGGGCGTAGCCTAGAAAATTTGCCTTTGAGGGGTACCATGGGAGGTATTAGGATAACAAAAAATGAGTAATTGTAGGCAAAATATTTTATTTTTTTCTTAGTGATACCATACCATGTAATGTTGTAATATAATACAAGAAAGTGATAACAATATAATTGATATGTATGATTCAATAAGTATTCAGAAAATATATTTTATGTATTAAAAAATAAATATTCTTTTATTAGGAAATTATTTTGGATAATTATTAATTCAATATTTATATAGAAGAGATAGATCATTGGGATTATGATTCCCTACTCACTTGTGGGATCTTATCTCTCTTATATCTCCCTCGACACTAAGAGATATGAACTCTATTCCCATGATGTCGATCGTAATTCTTCATCAAATATAAATAGAGTAATGAAGTGGTTATCATTTGGATGTCAGAAGATCCATTAAAACTCCACGTTAGCGCCCTAATTTTCATGTTCAATGTACCTATAGGATTTATAAGTTCTTTTGGATGATATATAGTGATTCACCATTGGATCCTTCGAGCAGTGATCGCTGATGACGAGCATAAATAAAGTGCAACAACATATCTATCCAGGTATTTATATTTTATTATTTTCTGCTCAATAATCTCCTTTTATGATCCATTCTTGCTAATTGGGCAAAGTTTCACTGAATACGATGAGATCATTTTAATATTCGTTAATAATTTGAAAATTCCAATTTTTTGGGCTTTTGATGTGTAATCGGTAGCATATATTATTATTTTTGAAATCTCTGACCAATTTATGTTGGGAAAGTTTTAAATATTCCTTAAATTTAAATTAGGGTGTTGTTATTGAGCTAATTTCATAGACCACATTTTAATCTGACACCTTATGACTAGTTAGTGGTCATCCGATGTTTTAGAAAAAATTTAAAATGGATATATTTTTGGGTTTTCAATCAAATAAAATATTTTTATTAAACATAGTAAATAAACATTGGAATATAACTTTAAATTTTTTTGGTGATCCTAAATCCAAATCGATTTATGATAGCAAAAACTATATAATTCGGCACAAGTTTCTAGAAACTACAAAACTATATTTATTATTATGTTTTATTATTTTATAAAAACACAACATAGATGACATAAAATAAAAATAATGAGATAATTATATGGGTGATCTACTATCTATGTGGATTAATAATATTCAAGGGTTGATTTTTAAACAAATAAAGTGCTGGTCTGAGAAATATTTAAAATATTTTCTATAATAGAAGGACTTTTGAAAAGAAAAAGTTATGAAAAAAAATTAAAAAACTATATTGGGGGAGAATTTTTCACAATTGTTTCTAACCCAGACAATGTTTCTCTCTCCCATATAGACATTTCAACCTCCCCTTAGTCTCATTGTGGATGATGTCCAATGGAGGTTCTATAAACCTAGATGGAGCACCCCATCTTCTTTCCCGGCTAGGACCAACTAGGGAGGGACCACCGTTGAATATAAGATTTCACTCAATGTCTTTACTACCTTCCCATATCCATAAGCCTCAGGCACATAAGGCCTTTGAATGTATTTTCACCCAAATTATTCTCCTCATCTTATCCCATTCCTCTTGGAGCCAAGCACGACCCTGCAGGGCTCGAGCTGACCACATCTCCATCGCCACTGGTTGTTCGTCACCACCTCCCTCTAGTTTGGCGAGTCATGCACAAGCTAGGTTAGGAAATGATTGAACGTCCACCCTAGATCAGCCTCCACTTGGTTTGATTGCTTCCAGCTACCACCTTGATAAATCACAACAAACCTCTTCCACCTCATCCCACTCTCTCTCCATCCTCGTTTATTGTGGTCCCACCCTTCTCCACATCCCATTGAACCATAGGCACCCCACCTCCCTCTGGAAGACCCTATTTGCCGACCACAAATCAACGATTATTCCAAATATATATAGAATGTATATCCATCTACAAGTGTTCCGTACTTCCTAGCTTGGTACTTCATCATTCGACTTCTTCATCGACTAGATCTTCCACAAATAGATTGATAAGGGACTGCATGACCTAGAATGAGTATGAGTAGACCTTCATATAATATAACAACCTTACACTAGATTTTAATAATCAAGAAAAGGCCAATGCGAGATCAAACTGACTAAAATTTTCCTTTCTTGGAGATTTTAGGGCTATTTTTTCTAAACAATCAAAAATTAATCAAATTTATCAAATTTATTTTGTTTCTAAATAAAAATATTTAAAAAATATTGTCATAAAATTTTAATTTTAATTTTTCTAATTAAAAGTAATTTAATTTAGCTTTGAAATCATATTAATTATTTAATTTAATTTTTGTATTAATATTAAATAAATTAATGAATCCCTTCACTGAATATATTGAATGAAAATAAATAATAAATTTATTTCAGTTAGAAAACTCATAATTAATTAATTATTTCATGTTAAATTTCATTTTTTTATTTATTATTAAATTTGAGAGTTTTATTTATATTGAAAAATCATGATCCTATGACTAATACATTCATGTCAGCTGTCTATTTATTTTTATAATTTATAATTTCAATAGTTATTATTAATAATTAGTAATCATGAATGGAGATATGTGAATCACCATTGTCATTATATGTAATAGGCAGTGTGTTTCTATTATGGTAGTTGAAAATTATAATTTTGAGACTCCCTCACCTAAAAGGGAGTTTTATAGTAAAATGATGAGGATGAGTCGTGATGCACTTAATCCCAGGTAATGGTGAATCTTTAGACATGAGTTAGATGTATTGGATGGGTGAGTACTAAACCATGAGACACAAGTGATGAAAATCAATGTATTACCCCTCAGGTTTGGGCTGATCCATTATTCAATCAATGAAATAAACATTAGCATCATATCATTATAAAATAATCATTTTATTATTTTATTATTCATTATTTTGTGAATGTGTATATTTAATGTGTATACATAGAATATAAACCACGCACAAATAAAATGAACATGTGACGAAATTAATATTATATATGAATTGAATTATAATATGAGAGTGTGATCACAATGTAAATGATAATTAGATATAAAATGATTTATTTTTTAAAATAATAATCTAAAACCCTCAATTAAAGATTCAGTAATAATCCCCTTACATCATTTATATTTGGAAAAAACTACTTGTCTAGGGTGCTCGGTTTGTTATAGCTAAAGGTGCCTATTACTATTGTGAAGATATAATGAGTGTGTTTTTTTAAATAACTAAATTCATTGTATGGATTATCAATATACAACATTCTATAAATTTTTAGGCAATTGTTAAGTAAATAAAAGAATTATTTTTGAAGTTAGAACATCACTCAAAATATCAATGAATCACTAGATAATTCATTTTTTCAGCCATATATATACATTCAACCCCTAATTAGTTATGTAGACATATCTTGTTGGTTCTCAGAAATGTTCATGAATCTTATACAGTAGAAAAGATAATATAATGTGTTTTCTAATTATTATTATAATCATTCCTACAATTTGATAAAATTGTTGGAGGCATATTTTTAATTAATTAATTAATTCAAAAGTCCTAATTCATAAACAGGATAAAAGCACTAATCCCCTAAGAATTTAGTTTTTATACAATGATTAATTTTATACCATAATAAATACTACAATAAATAATGGACAATGTATATTTACACACTGGAATGAGTTTGAATGTGTAGTACATGCTTTTATCCACAACACTATGATACATAAAATTTAAGGTGTTTGTGTCGCTATACATATTAAGTAAACTCAACAAGATAGTGTGTTTAAAAATTCATTTAGAAAACTCTTGCATGTTGAATATTAATGTAATGTTTTAATTATACAACCAATTTGTAATGGTAGTTGCAATATCTACATCATGAAATGGATGATATAGAACTAAGTCTCATATCTAAGATGTTTACAAGGATAATGTGAAAAAGCATATTAGTAAGGTTCTGATTATAATGGACATGTGTAAATTTAGAGATGGATCATGATATTTCAATAGATTCCATTCTCAAGTAATTTTCACAAATTTACCCAAACTCATTTTAGCATGAATAATAAATGGAAGTAAATAAAATCTTAATTTATTATTCCATATGATTCAGAAATATAAATAAGAATAAAACAAAGAATAATCAGTAATTATTATGGAGAAAAATTTGAACGACAAAGATAAAATGACAATGAAAAGAGTCCTACCAAAGGAACCTTGAAATATCCCTTTAAATAAAAGAAGTCATAACATGAGGTTATTTTGATTTCATATCCTTGAAATATAACAATGGATGTTTAAATGCAATTAAATGAATACAAAAGTAAGTAATTTAATCTTCTTTAGGAATATTCATCATTTTATGTAATATTTTATTTTTAATTATTGGGTATTAAAAATCTTATGTTGTTCACATATTAGTATCAACATAAAGTTACCATGTAAGAATAGATAAATTACTATAAGTATGGTGTATTCTCCAAGTGGATGTGAAATGGAGATTCCTATGTCAATTTTGAGAAGCACATAACTTCTAATATCCTTATTATTGATTAAAGAGAAAATGTAATTTCATATAACCACAAATATTTATCCCATGTTTCAATGGATCTTATGATCATTATATAGAAGGAGATGTTATTCCTAGTTTTGGAATGAATTTTTTTGTGTGAAATGATCAAAAAGAACTTCCATATTATGTGAATCATATAAAATACCAGATAAATATAAAATTGAATAAATATTTTACCAATTTTTGTATAATTACTCTTTATTATGGAAAAAAGTATACATCTAGTATATTCATAATGTGGTCTTTATAGTCAGTAGAGCGAAACATAATTGGTATTATTGATAAGCATAGTTCTTTAATTTACACATTAAAACCATTAGAAATAAAGATATTTTATAATGCTTTAAAAAAATTCATTTAGGGAAGTTGAACTATTTTAAGGTCATTCTAGTGGTATGTATACTTCATATGATTCATTAAATTAATTAACGAATTATACGTTGAAGTATTATATCTGCATGGTCTGAAGATATGAGTTCCCTCAAGAGAGATTTCTAGATAATATCTTGACCAATAAATCATTTATCAATATAATATAGCATGGATGAATTCATAAATTCACATTAACTTTTCTACATCTTTCTATTTATATTAATGATGGGGATTGATGATAAAATCATTCATGTTAACATTGTTCATAAAAATTTATCATGGAGAAATTCTTAGTCTCTAATTTTTACATCAGTGTTATGATGGAAGGAGTAGAAATTTTTTAAATTGAAGAATCATCCCTTATATTTTATGATATGCTACCAAAATTAATAAAATTATAACATAACTTATTCCAACTATAAATAATATTCTATAACACATGATTTAGAATATAATTGAAATTGATTATTTCATATAATGACATGTTTTTAGATATGATGTGTTTGTTAGGATATAAACAAACTAGTATCTTGTATAAACCCTTTTTTCTAATATAGTTATCCTAACTATTGTATATGATATTAAAAATTACATAAGAAAAAAAAATTGTAGTCATGTGGTAAACTAAATTTCTATATAAGGGAGCACATATTTATTAAAAATAGTAGGAGAAAGATTGACATGGGTTTATTTAATACTAGCTATGCATGTGTAGTTGGAATAAGAAGTAGTTCTAAAAGTGTATGTGTTATAGGAATTTTATATAGATACATACATTATAGGAAGGATATTACCATGTTCATGGTTTTATATTCACATTTGTTGTGATAAATTATTCATTGTGAATAATAGTTCTTACAAGTAAGTAGTATATAGAATATTAGATAAGACTGAAATTTTCAATTAATGTTCAATATAGGATTCCATGTATAATACTGAAATGTGTCTTATGTTTTGAAATATTGTAGTGTGTATTAAATGACAATATACATGGATGGTACAATATAAGTTTAAATAATTTTTTTAATAAATATTTTTTTTCAAAATTAATTATAATTCTTCTTATCATAGATAATAGAAATAATTATATTATTGATAATTATAAGTCATTATCACCATTCATTTATGGTTTATAAACAACAAAACAAGAAAGGGATGGTTACATCACAAAATGATAATAAATGTTTCAGGTTATTGAAATCCATTATAATATTGAAGAAGGAAATAATATCATAGATTATTTATTAGGAGTAAAATTATCCCATGTGTCTAACATATGTGATTTGGGATGCCATGATTTTTTTGGTAAAATACGTTCGAAATGATATGGAAAATATATAATCGCCTTACAATATGATAACACTAGGGTGAATGTAATTATCTAGTGATGTACATAATGTAACAACCTATGATCATGGGAATAGGATCTACTAAGGTTAAATCGTACATATTTTGACACCATATTGAAACATAAAAGATTATATAATTCAGGAAATGAATTTTATTCATTATCACATGGAATGAATCTGACCACGCATATATGAAAATTCTAATGAGTGGATTAACGTGGTGAGTTGGAAAATATATAATTTATATTAGGAATATATAAGTTATAACCAAGAGCACTACTAGTGGGGGAAAACTATTTTATTGTGCTTTAGTAAGTATGAAAGATATAAACTTGTTATGTGGAGATGAAAAGATGATAGTTTTTGGAGGCACAAAAAATACTTCCTTAGACCCATGTGATATAATATCATAGAATGGTTAGGGTGATGAGATAAACAATACCATATAATCCAATGGTCATGATAACTCCCAATACTTATTATGTTACATCATTTTATTTAGCTAAGAAGTAATTAAAGCGAATCATTTGTTCTGGTTCATTAATCCACATCTAGTATATAAATTAATATCATAATAAAAATTATAATATTCATACTAGCCATGATGCAAAGTTATGAATGTGATAAAATGTATTGTAATGTCTCGTGACTCTTCATCTCATTACATGGTGAATATATGGGCATTAAGTGGTTATGGGAGGTACCAGTGACTTATTTCACGAGTTTTCCAAAATTCTAGCTTTTCTAACAGTAGAGAGTCCTAATTGTGAGTAACGCCAAGGACTCCAAATTGTGACTGGAAATAGTGGGCTAGGACATGTGAGTTAAGAATGATATGTCGCAATGGAAGGTTGTAATGGTGATTCAAAACTATGACTCATCCTGCGTTGACTCGTGATTGTGTCGAATCTATTAGTCAGACACGAAAGTGACTCACACTAGTATGTCACAACAGTGAGTCACTATAGTTACTCAACTAGTTATTAATCATTATATTGAATCATCCAATAGTGAGTTTCAATGGTCATTCACAGAGGTAGGTCATAACAGTGAGTCATAATGGGGACTCACACAAGTAGGTCTCCACTGGTTACTCACAATAGTGACTCATCCAACGGTGACTCATTTTATGATGATTCGTCCAATGGTGAGTCTCCCAACGGTGACTCATCCAGTGATAGATCTTCTAATGGTGATTCACCCATTGGTGACTCATATACTAGTGACTCACAATAGTGAATCAACCAACAATGACTCATTGCCAATTATTCTATTAAATTCCAATCTTCTCTAGTTTTCTGGGTTCTTAATTTAGCATTTTAATATATCTAAAAAGTAATTAATTCCATATTTTAATGTTTTTTAATCCATTTTAATGTGGCTAAACAATATCTTAGAATAATCTAAAATATTGAGGCTCTAAATAGTCAAACAACATGGACTTAGTCATGATCTGACATTAATGGATTTTAAAACTATTCTTATGTTGTTATTGGATCTGGACCTTATAGAGCTGAGACTAATTATTCCTTATATATTTCTATTTTTTTGATAATGAGGATCCCCAAAACAGTCTTCCCTGAGAATTCAGGATTTTATGTTCTGGCCTTGGATCGTGTTTCCCAAGAGGATTCTTCCAACTGCATGTGCACACCCTTATTTGGCACAATAATAAAATTTTTGATCGTTTATTCTTCTATGTAGGTTTCCCTTAATCCTTATTAATTATGTGTCATTTAGGGTGGTTGACCGAATTTTTCCCATGTAAGGATAGTTCATTCCATGTTTAAAAATGATAATTGAATCAGTTTCCATCCAATTATATGGGATGGGGAGAGTGGTGATGATAATATTTCATTATTGATATTTCTATAAATATTGTGAATTGTATGGTCTATATGCCAACTAATTATCACATTCCTTGGTAGTCATTATTTTCCCACCTTTATTGGATTTTTTGATCATATGTTGAAATCATTCATTTATGAAATTAATTAACCAACTATATTTGATTAAATAATTCGATTCCCCATGATTGAACATGTTCTGTGATCACCAAGGAGCATTAAAAGTGGAATTAAAGATTGGGATCATTTTTATATATGTATATTGTTCATTTTTTTTGGATTTTAGTGTTTTATTTGAGGGTACGACTATCTGTGGGGTGATAATTGTGTTGTAATGGAATCTCAATTTGATAGATTGAATGATTTTTGAATGGATGAGTGGTTCTGTGTAGTGGGACTAAAACTGGGGTTTGTTATGTTTGTGTTTCTGGATGTGATGAATGTGGTGTTGTTATTTAGTTGGGTTGTCATGATGGTTGTTCTAAGATGGGTTTATGTGTGTGGTTGTGAGTTTGGGGTTGTTATGGTTGAGATTATATATTAGGAGGAATGAATTTTAGGGATGATGATGTAAGTGGTTAGTATGGGTAATCCACCAAGAGGATATCCATGAGTGGCATGCCAAAATAATTATGCTATCTCTCAAGATTGGTGATTTGGTATTACAATAATGGTTGAATATTGGACCATAAATTTGAAGTGTGTTATACAAACATGCTCTTCACCTTCTAAAGTGAATGTGGTAGTGTTTGAATTTTGCCAATTTTTCTTATTTACATGTGCTCTTGATAGTTAAAAGGGTAGAGATGGAATCAATAAATTAATTGTTTAATAAAAATTTTGAATTGGTCAAATGAATTGTTTTGGGGTATGTTTTGAATAGTTAATTTCTTTGTGTTTGTGTGTTTATAAGTAGAAGAAGAAGTGGTATTGTGAGTTTGTTTGGTTGAAACTCCATAGTCTAGGCTTGAGTGTATGGAATTACATAAATATATATGTATTTCCCTTGATATTTAAATAAGCTCCCCACCCAATTTGAGTACTATGTGGGGAACAACCTAATTTTATTTAGGAAGGGTCTCCTTCCTAATCATCTTGGTTGGAGGATGAATGGTTAGCCACCCACTCTTCCCCAAACACTCTTCCAGGTAGTTATAACACAAGATTCGTTATGAAGTTTGTGTTTTGTGAGGCCAATGTGTTTGCAGGAAATTTGATTCTCCTATGTATCATCAAGATGAGAAGTGTTTTTCTTCCCAGGTTTCTTGTTGACGAGATGGGATGTGATGTGGTATGTAACCATGTTTTCTATGGGAGAGATGTAGCTTTGAGTCCTAGGTGTGTTTAGGTGGGAAGAAATGTGGTATGTGGCCTATATGAATGTGCATGAGACATGTTTGTGAGGACATTTTGACTATGGGAAAGAAGTATTTTTGAGTTCAATGTGTGTGTGATAGATTTGGGATGTGGTTCCTTCAGAAGAGGTGTGAGAACCATGACATTGTTTGTTATGGTGTGAGAGCGGCTAATCAGTGGGAAAGTGATGTGGTGTACACTATCATCAATTTTCTCTATATTACATTACATGACTTTTGTTACATGGTATGTGTGCCTTTTTGAGGTGTGGATGGTTAGTAGAAATTGTTAGGTGGTGTTGGATTTGTTGTTTTCTCAGGGGTTAATTATAATTCTTCTCCCATTCTTCAATGAGAGGATTTGGTTTTTCCTACTGAGTATACATGTAATAATAGCCTATATTATAAAACATATTTCAAGTTTCTAAGAGGACTACAGGGAGCATGTTGGGCATTGATATCATGTACATCATGATTGTTGAAGTTTTACTGCATATATTTACTTTTG
Source organism: Viscum album (assembly GCA_963277665.1). NCBI lineage: Eukaryota > Viridiplantae > Streptophyta > Magnoliopsida > Santalales > Viscaceae > Viscum > Viscum album. The sequence continues at coordinate 1,813,437,834 of OY728164.1, read as the reverse complement.
GATATTTACACTGGATAATCTATTTATTGTATCTGTTGTATTTTAGTCATTCATGTGGGATGGATTTTTAGTTCTATTATAAATATTTGAAGGTGTTTTTATAGGATTATTCATCTTATCTCATAATATTGGTTACTATAAAAAGGTTAATCCCCCCACTTTATAATATTTTTATACCCAGGATATTGGTCTCCACACTAGGGCCTATTGGAGGAGGGATATAGGGGTCATTATCACTCTTTCTCTATTTCAATATCAGGAGGGGTATATTTTGATGGAGGGGGTCATGAAAATGTTGTATCAGAGGTTATGGATGATATATAAGATGTATTTTGTAGTTAGGATCAATTAGTATTGAAAGGGATTGTAGGGAAAAAATGTTGGGTAATCTTGGTGCATGTCATAGGATAGGGAAAATGACTAGGAAACGATATTTTAAGGCCCTCCATGATTTGATGCAAGGACTCTGATTTTACCAAACTAGTATATGAGGATACACTGTTTTAGTGTAAAACACCTAGGAATTTTTCATGGATCATAATAACATGTGTTCCAATTTGAATTGGTTAGTTTTGGGTGAATTTTAAATGGATAAAAAATCAGATATAATTAATCTTCAAATAATTATATACTACTCAGGTATAAGAATCCATTTTTTAGCATTTCATATATATCAACAACTCATCATCCATGTGTGGATTATGAATATGAAGCTCAAGAGGATGATCCGGTTGATTGTAGGAGGGATGATCTAGTGGAGGAGGATGAGTAGGGATAGAGAAAATTATGTTCGTTCTAGTGGAAGGCCATGGGAATGTACGAGGGATGTGTTTCAGACATGTAGATAGAGAGATGGCTCATGAAGCTTTAGATAACCAAGCAATTTATATGGGATTCAACATAGTACTATGTTTCTTTGTTAGTGAGCACGATGTGGGGATTTGTGCAACAATGGTGGACATTATACCTGGGAGAGAGGATGGAGACTGATGTTCTCTAGGTCTAAATTGAGGGATATCAAGTAGAATTCCTTCATTCGACCATGAATACGAATAATATGTAAGAGTTACTCTCCCTCTATGGTGGAATTTTTTTTGGAGCTATGCATTAAGCACATTGATCCCTTTATTTATTTTATGGATCTCTTACTGGATGAGGAGTCTTGTGCGAGGTGCCTATTGGTGGAACATCATCCTTCCCTCCAGAATGTGTTAACTCTCTTTACCTTGTCGGTATACTTGGAGGTCCAGTTGAAAGAATATGTTTTTAAGCAGACACACTCGCGAGGAGGTATACCTTGATAGGGGAGTTATAAGTGTTCTTTGTGATGCATTGTTACCGGAAGAAGGTCTCAGGTGATAGGGCATTTGTAGTTTCAACCACCATGGATTCGACCTAATCAGTATCTGTTTAGCCCTTCTAGTCCTCAATCCTTTCCCTAGGGATTTATGCTGACCTATTCCCTCAATGGGTCCATGAAAATCTTCAGAATCAGTGTATAGTTGTCATTCGAGCT